>JAREYC010000005.1:5800000-6472500 GCA_030015325.1 Cryptoblepharus egeriae | reverse complement strand
CCCAGGAGTGATGCACAGGTGGCTTCCAGCACTTTTTTGACACCCCCAGGTCAGCAAAGAGGTCAGCCTAACTGAAGCTTAGGATTGCAGCCTTAGTTCAGCTTACTGTATCACATATTGGCTGACCAGATATCTCAGGGAGCACACAAGACAACAACAGATCTATATCCTGATGCAGCTTCCTTGCATCTGGCCTTCAAATACAGCCTACTTCTAGAATGAAAAGGCACACCCCATCTTGGAATTTTCCTCCCAGAAAATTGCCAATCCCCTTTTCAAGGCATTTGGCCAGGTGCCATATAAAAATAATTGTTCTTGCGTTGGCCGGGAATCAAACCCGGGTCAACTGCTTGGAAGGCAGCTATGCTTACCACTATACCACCAACGCTGCTGCTTGGGTTCTGGCTGCCAACTTGTTAAACTCCTCTTGAGGCTCTCTTTGTGTATTACAAAAGAATATTCTCTCTAATTATTTTGGAGCATTGGATACTTTCCAATGGTTTGGAGTAAGAACCATTGAACACAAAGGGACTCACTTTTGAGTAGATGGGGTTAAGATTGTGGTCTGCCAGCAGCAAACTGATTTTGAAAATGAGGGGATTTCCTCTGAAAACACAGAAACTCAGGTTATGGTAAAGTTTTATATTGTTGAAAGTCAAAAAACAAAAGGGGCACCCCAGAGCTGCGCCTAAACTAGCATTTTCCTTCCCTACTGCTACTCATATGAAAATCTAGTCATGTTCTAATCTAAGAACATAAGAATAGTACTCCTGTTTCATGGCCAAATGCACTAAGGGTGCAATTCTAATTATGCCGGCACAACTCATTGGTATTTCTGTTCCTTGTGGTGATGTGGGGAGGTAAGCGCATGTCTGTGCACTGCCCTAGCCCTCCCCAGGAGTGATGTACAGGTGGCTTCCAGCACTTTTTTAACACCCCCAGGTCAGCAAAGAGGTCAGCCTAACTGAAGCTTAGGATTGCAGCCTTAGTTCAGCTTACCGTATCACATATTGGCTGACCAGATACCTCAGGGAGCACAAAAGGCAACAAAAGACCTATATCCTGATGCAGCTTCCTTGCATCTGGCCTTTAAATACAGTCTACTTCTAGAATGAAAAGGCATACCCCATCTTGGAATTTCCCTCCCAGAAAATTGCCAATCCCCTTTTCAAGGGATCTAGGCCAGGTGCCATATAAAAATAATTGCTCTTGCGTTGGCCGGGAATCGAACCCGGGTCAACTGCTTGGAAGGCAGCTATGCTTACCACTATACCACCAACGCTGCTGCTTGGGTTCTGGCTGCTAACTTATTAAACTCCCCTTGAGGCTCTCTTTGTTTATTACAAAAGAATTCTCTAATGCTTTTGGAGCATTGGACACTTTCCTGGGAGTAAGAAACCATTGAACAGAATGGAGCTTATTTTTGAGTAGACATAGGCTTGTGTTCTTAGTTTCTAAAATTATTTCTTAATTAAACAATGTTCCCCTATGTTTATAGCAGTATGAAATGTATGGTCTTGCCAGAGTTTGCATTTGACAGCTCTGAATACAAGTTGGCTTCCTTCCAACTGCTTTCCACAAGCCAAGCCTACATTCCTTACATTTTAGAGGTTACTTCAAACTGTATTCAGTATTCTAATTTTTTTCCATGTTTGGGGAAATCTGCTCACAAGTTCATTTTGGCAAGAGTTCAAAGCACCTGAAATCCAAGGAGACAACCGGTGTTTTATGATCACTCTGAATCAGAAAGGTCCTGTTTTGAATCTTGCTTCTGCTGTGAGCTCATGAAGGGATCTAAGGCAGCATTACTCCAAGTCCTACACAGGCTTTGGAAACATAAATGTTTGCGGTAGCAAAGAATTTTAAGCTTTACCTGGGTCTTTAAACCTTTAACAATCTAACCTATGGGGAGAGGAGACCACAACAGTGCTACTGCGAACATGCCACTGAAGACCAAGAACAACCATCGCCAGTATGAAAAGGGGATATACATGTTGGGGGAAAAAGATAACACTGACCAGTATGTGTCAGAAGGGGGCAGTGAACCACCCGCTGCCCTGAATGACCTCTCTGTCAGTCCCCTCTCAATGACCAGTGCAGGCGGTGTGGCTTGGACCTTTTTCCTCTTCTCAAGATGTGAGCACATGGCTCTCTACCAGGCCCCAAACCCACATGCAAGCAGGGGCAGCTTTAATGCATCTTGTTCAACTAAGTATTAGGATTGATGATAATCAGATGCTGTAAATATGAGCCTTCATGATTTGTAAGTAACCTGTTCTAAAGTTTAACTCTGGTCTCAGTCTTGATTTATGCATGTGCCTAAGCAAACAGCCAGGGTGCAGGAAAATGCTTCTGAACCACAGAAGGATGCTCTGTGGTCATCACTCTGCTGAGTTGATTCACCTTCCAACAATACCAGGGGAGATGGGCTGTGTCAGTATGGAGAACAAATCACCCCACATATACTCCAGTGTCCTTCTACATGTACAGAGAAAGATCTTACGTTGGCAAAAATGCTGCCGAGGTAGCCCAGTTTGGGGCCAATGACATCTAAATATATTTCTTTTACTGTTCTTTGTAAATCTTTTAAAATCTGTGTATGTGCTTCTGACACAAATAAAGAAATCCACTGAACATGTCAAAGAGATGATGTGCCAAAAATTTGGGAGACCCCTGATCAAGCCATATGTCATACAACCTATTTCTTACAATCTTACATGGGGATGCTAAAGGAAATTTGCAAAGACATTTAAGCACTTAGTATTAACTTTTGTTTCATATGATCTCATCCTATTTTTGTCTCAGAATTATTTTGTTAAATTCTGCCTGAGACAAAAATAGGATGAGCTCATACAAACCAAAGGCTTGAAGCAAAGCAGCAAAACACCTGCATGATTTGCTATTTCTAATTGTGATCTTTCGTAAACTCCAGACATTATTTATGTATTTAAAAGGTTTAATGTCTCCCTTTCCAGAGTTCAAGGAAGCTAACAAATTCAATTTCAAAAACACAATCATAAAACACCATCAAATCATAAAAATAAAACATAACCATCTTCAATAAAATGCCAAAGCATCAGCATATTCCCTGTAAATCATCATAGCAGCAGAGAACAGAATGTAAATTCATAACAATAAAAGCTATTAAAAACAAGCCTCAAAAATAAGAGGGCCTTAACAACCTTTAAAAAGTGTAATACCACTGCAGTGTGTATAGAAAAACCTACCCCAGCCTTTCCTAAAATGCTAGCGGGAGTAAAAATGCCTAGCCCTCACTGGAATACTCTCACAGTGCAAGCCTAAGCATGACTACTCAGAAGTAACTCCCATTGTGTTCAATAGTACTTACTCCCAGGAAAATGTGGTTAGGATGTGAACTGACAGCCGAATCCTATGTCTATCTTACTCAGAAGGAAATCCCATTGTGTTCAATTAAACTTCTTCCCAGGAAAGTATGGATAGGATTGCAGCCTCAGGCTATATGTAATCCTATCCACATTTTACTGGTAGGTAGTAAGTTCCATTAACCATAATGGGGTTTACTTTAGAGTGGACATGCATAGAATTAATCCTTAAAGCCTACCTATGGACCTATGGACACTCAGGATCCTACCTGTAGTCCACACACTACTAGAGTGAGCCTTTAATTTGTAATTTCAATACAAATTAAAATCCCTCTAATTTGTATTGACGGTTGTACCTAAAGCAGATTTTTCTCATATGAACATACCCTTGTCCTTTTCATGCCAACCATCATGAAACACCACAAGGAAGAAGAAGACATACCCTTGACCTGGGCTGGTGTAACCACCACCACGACATTCAACATTACATCAGATGGTGTAACCATCACCACGACATTCAACATTTACTTGAATTGGACCTGGTAACAAATGCTGTCAAGGTAGAGCTTGCTGCTATTTCCTCGTCTCTGACATTGACTGAATCCTGTTTACTAGGGTTTGGACATGTGCGGCCTTTCCCCTTCTAGCCCACAACTCACCTCCCTAGTGCCCTTGTAGTCCTCCCTATCCTGAGCTGATCATCCATTCTTGGAGGAATAAAGGATTATACCCTTAAAGTGTTTTTGGCTGCACTTTGTAATCAAGAACAGTTCATTTCAGTCTTGCATGAGGGACTTGTTTCAAAACAACTGATAGCACCCCTACGTCATATTAGTTCATTGAATAAACCTATCATTGCTGGAACACCATGATTAACGCCTAACTAGTGCCATTTTAGCAGACAGGCTGATGCATCTATTAGCAAGCAACACATTGCTAGCAGCAACAATGCATGTCACTGTCCTGCCAAATATTTAAAAAGCACATATGTGCCCATGATATAAGTCAATGAGCCATCATTCACTCATCCAGGGCTGATGCAGATTGAAAACAGAAACAACTCCTGTAGCAAACATTTAGGGATGAAGTTCATCATCAGTCAGAGAATAATGAACATCTGAAGAGATTATAATGAGAACATCTTAACAACTCTTGTATGTTCAATAACGAGTTATTCCCCAGTTCGAGGGTAGGTTTTTCTATACACGCTGCAGTGGTATTACACTTTTTAAAGGTTGTTAAGGCCCTCTTATTTTTGAGGCTTATTTTTATGTTAAATAAGCCTACCTATGGACCTATGGACACTCAGGATCCTACCTGTAGTCCACACACTACTAGAGTGAGCCCCTTCCCCTTACTGTGCTAATGTTTACCCTTACTTACTCTTTTATTTTTAGTAAATTATTCACAAGGGTGCCTTAGCTGGTGACTGCCGCCTGCCATATTTTCTTATAATTTGTATTACAAGAAATTTTCTTTTTCAGTAACGTCTTCTTCCTTCCATTTTCAGTTTCTCAATACATTGCCCAGTTTGTACAACATGGATGTCACTGTCTTGAGTCACAGGTGTCCAAACATTTGGCAGGAGGGCCACATCATCTTTCTTTGTGTCATAGGCCAGGAAAAAATTGACATTTCAAATTGGAATAAATTTATATAAATGTACATACAATAGTGTATTAGAGACTGATACAGAGGATTACAAGGCTTGCCTGTTGGCTGGATTGAGGGGTCTTGCAATGAGCTGCATTGAGGCTCACTGCAGGCCGCATCTGGCCCTGAGCTGGGGTTTGTTAAGTGATGGTAGAAGAGGAAAGGGGGCAAGCCACTTTCCTCCTAGTCGCCATGTTCTGCAACTTGTTTCTGATTTCAGGTTGCCAAACTTTATCTTTCATTCTATTCAAGAACTGCCATCATCTTTCCTATGCAGGCAGAAGGCGAGAGGCTGTGGGAAATGAATAATAGATGGAGTGAGCGTAGGCCCGTGGGTTGGTGTTCTGAAATTTATTTTTCCCTATGAGCAGTAAAGTGCTTCTAATTAAGCCCTCCCTCAATTCATCTGTTTGCTTACCAGAGAGTTATTCTTGCTCTTTTGCATTATAATTAATTTGAAATACTATTAATTTTCCCACAGAGCCTAATTTAAGCTATATGAAGTGTATGTCTTCTTTAAAGAAATGCTCTGAAGCTATAAAGCTATCACCAGACTTGTCAATATGAGGTTTGCTTCCAAATTAAGGCATTTTAAAATCTTCAGTCTGCATATCTCAGGAGTCGACTGTTCACCATATTTTCCATAATCACTAAGAGCACAATCCTAACCATTTCTACTCAGAAGTACGTCCACTGTGTTCAATGGGTCTTACTTCCAAGGAAGTGTCTTTAGGAGTGTGCCCTATGGCTGCAATCTTAATCTTCATTTAGGCCAGCCTAAGCCCAGGCAGAAGTCCAATGCTGACCTGGGGGTGTCACAAAAGCAGGGTGACCAGATGCCCAAACCTCAAAAGAAGGACAAGGTCTTGGATTCCTCTCAGTCTGGCCTTTCCAGCAGACAGTAGCACATTTGCCTACTCATGAGTAAGGCCGCAATATTGGGTATTTTAATTTTTCCCTAGAGCTCAATGCATATTTTTAGTTTTAGTTTTTTGGCCATAACCTTTGATAGGAAGGAGATTCCTATCTTCAATACAAATACAACAACATATGACGTGATGAGGTACTGCACACCATTGCAAAGTTCCAAAATGAAGCCAAAACAGAGGACAATGAAGCACTTTTGGAGGACACCCAGACAGGAGACTAAAAAAGAGGACAAATCCAGAAATTTCAGGTCATATGATCACCATGCACCAAACTGCTGTAGGACACTTCTGTCCCACTTATGGGGCGGTGTTGCCATTGGGAGGTGATGCACATGGGAGTGTTGATGCTCATGGGAGTTGATGCTCATGGGGGGATGTTGTGCATGGGGGATTGATGAGCATGGGGAGATGACACATGTGGGTGATGTGTGCATGGGGGTTGTTGTGCAGCATCCTCCCCAGTGCAACCACTTCCTCTGAACAACATCCCCCCCAGTGCACCAGGCACTGAGCACCAAATTGGCTGGATGTTGGTTAAACATAGGACAGAAACATGTTGCACCCCATTTCAGTCCCTTAAGGGTTAAATTTCTCAACATCGGTTCTTCATGGGTGTTGATGTCACAGAAGGACCACACTTCTAGATCCAGGGGTTGGGGCACAGTGTCCCTCAGTCAAGGATTCTCAATGGAAAATATAGGGAGGAAAATGTGTTGCACCCTGTTTCACCTCCTTCCTCTTTGAATTTTCAAAAACTGGTTCTTAGTGGATCCCTCCGTCATGGAAGGAACACCCACCCCAAATTTCACGCCTCTAGCCCAATGGTTTTGGCATGGCGTTGATGAGTGAATGAGTGACTTTTCAGTTCTATATATATAAGTAAAAACACCTGAGTATTATGACAGCCTCAAGCTGAGTTTAATAAGTTGGCAGCCAGAACCCAAGCAGCAGCGTTGGTGGTATAGTGGTAAGCATAGCTGCCTTCCAAGCAGTTGACCCGGGTTCGATTCCCGGCCAACGCAAGAGCAATTATTTTTATATGGCACCTGGCCTAGATGCCTTGAAAAGGGGATTGGCAATTTTCTGGGAGGAAAATTCCAAGATGGGGTGTGCCTTTTCATTCTAGAAGTAGGCTATATTTGAAGGCCAGATGCAAGGAAGTTGCATCAGGATACAGATCTGTTGTTGTCTTGTGTGCTCCCTGAGGTATCTGGTACATGATACAGTATGAGATACAGTAAGCTGAACTAAGGCTGCAGTCCTAACCTCTGGTTAGGCTGGTATAAGTTCCATGTGTGCCGGCTTGGGGTGTAAGTGCTCTAACATGTGTGCAAAAGGATTAAGCCAGTTCACAGATATGCGCTTGCTTCCCTACATCACCACATAAATGGAAGACTGATTAGTTGTGCCGGCCTACTTTAGGATTGCTCCCATAAGCTCACTTCTTCCTGATACTCACATGGATCTTTCCAAAAGAGCATAAGCAAAGACTATCTTTTCTGATACAACTCCCAAGGTCCCATTGAAGTCTGTTCTAAATCAGAGTCTTGAGACTTGAGTCCTTGGAGTTTCATAAGCTCAGGGCTTTTAACAGCTAGCTTTTAGGATCTCAGTTTCCTCCTTAGTTGGAGGACTGGCTATTTAGACAGGATGATGGTCTAGAATTAGCCCTGAGGATTTGTACAACCATGAGTTGGGCCAAGTCAGGTGAACATGCTCAAAAATCTGTATCATGCTTTGCTTATTTCCCTGGGACTTGTACTGTATTTCTCATGGAATGAAAAGTCAGTCCCTTGAGATCAGTGGGTACGTAAGAACTAAACTGGGAACATGCATTGCTGGCTCACTGGGAATGTTAAGGAAATGAGCTAGGAGAATGGAAGAATGGTCAATGTGACCTAGGATCATGAAATAGGTAATTTGCCATTGAATAATGACATTTATTTAGCCATTTTTTATTAAAAGCTTTTTTCTCTGCTGCTATTTATATATTGCAAATGTTCTCAAAGTGTCTGTAATTGCAGAGATTGCAGCTGTGATTTCCAATGTTTGCATGTAATAAGTTTTATTTTGGAACCAGGAAATCCTTCAAATGGTTGATTTGTATGGTCTTTCTCAGGAGCAACTGAGGGTTTTATATTTTAACTTGGCAGTTCACTACATGAAAACCCATTTTCTAAGATAAGATCTTTGAGCTGACCATACTGCTGTGTGCCAATCAAATTGTGCCCCTTGGTTTGCTAAATTACCTGTTCAAACATCTCACCCTCAGTATTTAAATAATTTAACAAATATTAAATGGAGAAATGCTTTCACAGCACTATGATCCCAGACCAAGGAATTCATGGTGTTTGAAGGAAATTATCAACAAATTCCTTTAGAAGATGCTGCCCATGTGGCACTAATGCTGTTGAAGATTTGACTCATTATTTACTTGCTTGCCCAATCTACAAAGATGTAGGAGGAACTCTCTTCAAAGAATTGGACCTTTGTCAGTTGAAGCTGTGCGATTCCTCCGTTAATTTGAAGTGAAGCTGACTGGCCACTGTTAGAAAACTGTCATTAGCACCTATTCTAATGCTCTTAAAGTGATCAGTGACGTTTACATGATCAGTGACGTACAAAGAGAGAATATTTGAAAACTGATTCAAAAACCTCATTTATTAACCTTAAACAAATAAAACAAAAAATACTGAAATCCCCCATGCAATTTAATATCTAGATAAAGCTGCTGGGAGAGGTCATCAGGAGGTTTGGAGTGGGGTGCCATCAGTACACTGATGACATCCAGCTCAATACAATACAATACAATATAACAGAACTTTATTAGGAATAAATAGGAATGATAAAACAATAACATCAATATCAAAAACAGTTATATTGTGCAATACACTGAAGCAAAAACAATTTTAGGAATTCATTTCTTCAGTATCAGTAAGATATCTAAAAATAATAATAACTGTAACAGCTAAAACAATTGGGGTCTAGGACTATCAATTTAGACTCTTCCTTAGCAGAACAGCATTAAGAACACCCAGCTCTATCTCTCCTTTCCTCATGAGTCCAGGAGGCAGTTAAGATCCTGAATCGCTGTCTGGAGGCAGTGAGGGACTGGATGTGGGCGAACAATCTGAAATTAAATCCTGATAGGACAGAGGTTCTCCTTGTTCAGAAGTCCTCAACTTTGGTATTGGACCATCGGCCTACTCTGAATGGGGTTGCACTCCCTCTGAAGCAGCAGGTCCGCAGCTTGGGAGTTCTCCTGGACCAGCAGCTGCTCCTGGAGTCCCAGGTGTCATCTGTGGCCAGGGAGCCTTTGCTCAGCTTCGGCTGATGCGCATCTGTAGCCATACCGAGGTTGGTCAGATCTGGCCACGGTGACCCACACCCTAGTGACATCTAGACTGGATTATTGCAATGCGCTATATGTGGGGCTGCCTCTGAAGATGGTCCAGAAACTCCAACTTGTCAGCAGCTTGAGTTGGTTTGTTGGTTTGTTGGAGCTTGTTGGTTTGACTCTGTTGGGCCAATGCTCCAGCAGCTGCACTGGCTGCCCATTCACTTCCAGACTGAATTCAAAGTGCTGGTTCTGAGCTACAAAGCCCTCAACGGCTTGGGTCCAGAGTAACTGAGGGACTGCCTGCATCCATACAATCTAACCTATCACCTAAGGTCATCTGGGGGGGAGTCCTGCTAACTGTGCCGCCATCTAGAGAGGTTCCAAACTTCTTGGTTTGGAAACTTCCACAGCTACTTCTCTTTTCAGGGACAGGAGCAGGTGTTGGTTCAAACAAAAATTAGGGGATAGGAGAAAAAGGCTTTATTTTCAAAAAGTAAAACTGTTCTGATGAGCAAATGTGTTTAGAAGTCCAAGAACAGTCTTCAACAGAATGATTCATGCAATTTGTACTAGCAAGAGCTATTTACATACACATGGTAGCTTCAGCCAAGGAATACTGCTTTCCTCCATCTCAAGCAAAATCGATACTTTCAGATCAGTTGCAATGCCTAATATATTTCACATGCAAGAGAAAGTACTTTAGATCATAGTATTAACGATGGCAGAAATTTAAATATTTCAGATTTAGTGAACTGCAGATCAGACTATTGGCATAACTGGTTTCTGTTAAGTCTGATGAGCCACAAACTACAAACTCTATCTGTGCCTTGTGGCTGCTGTATTTGGGTAAGCAGATAGAATAAAATTCTATGGGATCATAGAAATCTATGACCATCTGAAATCTATGGGACCAACTTCAGAATTTGGTAGGATGCAGAAGCAGGGTGCCAAGGAGTATAAATCCAACTATGCTGACTTAATGGGACTACAGATTGGCCTGTATACCTGTCAGCATTTCAACAATAACCATTTCAACTGAGTCATGGACATGAATTAATGCAGTCATTGGAGTCTGTTCTGCTGATCCAATTATTCAGTCTCCACTTCACTGCTGCAGTCTATGTTTGCGTTTCTATCCTGCATCTCAACAGATTACAACATTTGAGTGAAAGAAGAGAAATTGTTTATTTGCGAAGAATATTGTCTGCTGCTCAAGTAGAGGATTGGATGAAAAGGAAATTGAGTAACTATCCTGCCCCTGTCAGTGTCCATCACTTTGATATAGTCAAGGTTAAATTTTGTGTGAGTGAGAGAGAGAGAAAGAGCAAGCAGAGAGGAAGCAGCTTAATTTTACAGCACATTTAATTGTCATTATCTGATGTAGGAATTCAGTTTGAAATCCAATTTTAGGTATGCTGGCTTGTGACACCAACCCAGGTACTGGAGATGTGATCATTTCAAGCTTGACTGGCTCTGGCCATGCTTGGTCAGGTTGTAGCCAGGCGTGTGACAGAGTCAGGTACACAGAGCACTGTTTAGTACATTGAAGTGTTCAAAGCTTATCACATTCCTTTTCTCAGCACAAGGATGGCATCCAGGACTGGCAAGGTTGAACTCTGTTTGGGGACAGAACCCAGAAGAAGGACTACCACATCAGATGAATTCTTAAACAAGCAGAGGTTGCAGTTAACAACCAATGTGTCATTAGAGTTGGAAAATTACACTATGGGGGAACCAGTGCCAGCATTTTCTCAGGAATCCTTCCCACAGTTATGTCTGGACAAATGGACAAACCTGGACAAACAAACATGTCCTTTCTCCCTCTGCACAACTTGTTTGTCTTTTAATTCTTCTGCATAGAAAGGATATTTATTTTTATTTCTTTATTTTATTGATTTATACCCAGTCTTTCCCATGGTAATGCAAATACCCAAAGCGGCTTACATAGCTTTTTCATCCTTTTGTCATCACAACAACCCTGTGAGGAAGGTAATTGTACTATGGGCTGATTGTAGAACCTTTTTCTTCTGGGTGGAATATTTTTGTGTAGAGGTCATCACCTCTGGCATTGGGGAGCATTTTGCATTGGGGAGCATCTTCCATGCTTCCATCAGGAACAGTTTTCATGCCAGCCCAGCTATAAACAGCAACACCTCTGGCTCTGTTGTCTCATGACAGTATCAGCTCTTACCCCCAAATCCAGAGTAACTATGGGAGCACGTAAAAGACTTTATGTGCATCTGCAGTTACTGCACCGCATAGTGAAAACCTATGGGAAATTCATATTGGAATCCAGAGTAAGTTGTTCTTACACTGGAACAAGGACTCCTCTTAGTAACTCTGGATTTTGCCCTTAGTCTCCCATCCAAAAGCTACCCATGTCTTTTCTGTCTTAGTTTTCTTTGGCAGTCCTTTGCTCAACCACCAGACCATACTTGTTGCTGACATCACACTTCAGATGCTGGGTTAACATTAACATAAGCACAGTACTAATATCATGCAGTTTTTTGTCTTTGGTATAGACTTCATAAAATTAACAACTCTCAGAAGCACATCTTTGTAGCTTTAAAAAAATGATTTTGTTGTGTGTTTATTCTATAAGCCATCCTGGAAAATTATGTTTGCTGTTTCAGTTCTTCTTTGGTAACTTACTTGTTTCCAGGGAATGAAATTGTATTTATTATATTTAAGCTGGGATTTGATCACTCACATTTATAAAGCCTGTTCCACAGTACTGAGTACTGAATGCGTCTCTTGCAGAGTCCAACACTGCATAGGAAAAAGTGTGCAGCTTTCAAAAAAGACTCCAAAGACATTAAAGTGAAATGGGTCTAGGCTAGAAAGGAAAACATTAAGGATTCTATCCTTTTTCATGAGTAGAAAACTGCTATTGGAATCTTACTTTATTATGCCAAGTAAAAGTACCGTAGAGACTTGCCTATAAGGCAAGAAATATCTACCAATAAATCAAGCATAGATTGGCAACTTTTTTATCTGTGAGTCACTCAAGAGTCAGGGATGTTCTCCTTTCTCTGCAGCCAGGAGAAGCTCAGAGGAGCTTTAAAAGTGTCTAGAGAGGATCTGTGAAGTGTCCGAGGAATATTGTGAGTCATTGCAGATAGGCTGCAAACAGGCCTTTTTTTTATATTTTTTGGAGCAACCTTGTAGGGTCTTCTGATCATGCTCCTTAACTCCAAGCCCTGGAGGGCCTCTTAAAATGAACAGTATAAAAAGTCTGGCCACAACAGAAGCAGGGTGTTGTATTGTAATAAGTTTCTCCACACTTTCCCCTGTGTTCCTTGAACATGATTCTCTGCAGCAATGGCTCCGCCACTGTGTGCTCCTGCTTCTTGTCTCTCTAAGAAGCCATCATATGTAAAGTGTTGCAGTGCAGGCATCAGAAAAGGGAAGCAGAGGGGGAGGAGAAGAATAGTTCTAGAACAGTTGTTGTCAATCTTTTCACACTTGTGACACCCTTCAATGGAGCGCAGCAATCCAGATGTTTTGGCAATGATGTGATTACATCTTCCTGTCACTGCCAAAACTGTAGGATTGCTGAGCTTTCACATTTTTCACACAATAAGGTCCACCTCTGGAGCATGTTTTCATGAGAAAGAACATAAAGAACATGACATGATTCTATCCAGAGTGGTCCAAAGACCACTGACCACTTGCTTGAGGGTCTTTGGCTGTCACATTGTGTACTCACTGAGTACAGTATTTAAGCTCAGGCAAGATGGAAGCCAGGATTTGGGAGGTGTTATGTGACCCATCAAAAATCCTTGTGGGTATAAACACAGAGTTTGAGAATCGCTGAGCAAAAACCATTGTCTTCTTTCAAAAAGGCAACTTCTTCAGCATTTGTCCCATGTGATAGGAGCATCTGCTTGTTCTGGATTGGAGTCATTCAAACCATGGTTGACGCAACATTGGGGAAACCAGGCAAGCTTGTTGACCTGTCATCAGGACATTGACTTCCAACCAAAGTGGTACCTATTTACCGTACCTACTAGCATTTGCATGTTTTCAGACTGCTAGGTTAGCAAGAGCTGGGATGAGTGACAAGAGTTCACATGTTTGTCCAGCACTCAGGTCTCAAATTCCTAACCTACCGATCTTCAGGTTGACAAGCACAGCACCTTTAATCATTGAGCAACTGGTTCACCTCCCTTAGAACCATTGTTTTCCTCCTCCTTTAATTCTTTTTCCAGACTGTGGACAAGAAGAGTGGGAGCATTAGATGTGTGGCGAAGTAACAGAGGTACTTTGAGGTAGTTGTTGAGTTGATGGATGAGTGTAGGGTATTATCTCGCCCTCCTCACTCCAGCACAGTATCTTTTTTAGCGGATGCTTGCTGGTATTTTTTAAAAACTTTTTTTAGATTGTGAACCCTTTGGAGAACCATTTAGTTATTTGATGTTCTCTGCAAACTATTTTGTGAACATTTTTCGTTAAAAAGCAAAAATACTTTTGTCAAGAACAACCTGGGTCCATCTGCTGCCCCAGGACTTTTTGGTGAGTTGGTTTTAGGTGAATGCAGAGGCAACATGAGGTTGCGTATCACTCAGTGTGGGAGTGAGAGTGTCAACCCCAGGGACATGCATTGCCTCCCCCCGAACCCACATTGCTCCCCTGGCACTGCCCATGCGCCATGGTGGATGCCCAGTTCTGGGACGCTACTGTACATGGGTGAGTGCTCAGGCCAGATGCCACTGTGCATGGGTAAAGTTCGCCCATATGCAATGGCATCAGAGGGCTCCTCTGAGGGAGAAGCAACCAGCCCCTCCCTCAGGGGAGCCGTCTGGGAGCTGCAGCACTGCCAGCGGGGGGAAGTGTCAAACTCCCTCAGCGTGTCACCTCCATGAGGCACGTCACCGTCATGTGCAGCGCACCAGTTGCACCAACTCAGCGTTGCCCATGGGTGAAGGAAAACACATTCAGTGGTTCAGAGACAGAGCCTGGTTGTGTCTGGTGGCTTAGAAAGAAACTGGATTAACATGGAATGAAACTAAGCAACAAGTCTCACACAGAACAGAAAATAGTTTGCCCCCTTTGTTCTTGCCCTTATCCTGAAATTTGTATCCTTTTCCAACATATAGCTAATTCTTGAACATAAAGGTAAAACTCTGAAAAGTCAGATCCAACCTTGAGACTTGGCCATCCCAGATACTCCAGTTTTTACATATGATCCAGAGTTCTGAACTGTTGACACACACAAAAAAGAATTTACTCATTTAAAAAAACAAAAAACAACTGTGTTCAAATTGTAGGAAACCATAACACAGTTGGCCCTGAATGATGGTTTGATCAGAGCATAAGCACCATGTTGATACCTCTTAAAGTGATTAATTAATTACTATTTTAACTGAGGGGTTCTTATTTGTTTGTTTTAAATTGTTTTTAGCTGTATTGAATAGTCAAAGAAAAGTGAGATAAACATACAGCATTTGGTCAGAACATCTGATAACCTAATGATATATATATCCACAATTATTTTAGTATAATTTTTTTTCTAGAATTACTATCATGACATTTCCCAAAGTTACTGGAGTTTTGTTGAGAATGTTGAAATGTCTCTGTAAGAGTCTAACATTACAGCACCACAGTTTTAGGATTCCCTGAGGGGATGCAGTGGCAATTAAACTATCCTGAAATAAATATACGGTTATTTGTATGTTACATTTTTAGATGACGTGTTAATTCTAACAATACCTTTATTCTAGCCATAATGGCAACCATTAGGATAGGAGAGGCTGTAATCCAAGATAGGTTATATTAAAAGCATGTCAGCCATTAAACTACATACACTGACTTTGTTTCAGCTAGTGGGAAATTCTCTGCCAGTTTTTCCCATGTTTATTCAAAAGATCATTATACTTTCCCCAGGGCAATGAACATTCTTAAAAAAATACTTATCCAAAAATGCCCAGAGGTTGATTAAACATACTGTACTTTCTCATACAGCTGTACCATGTACCATTCTAGAGGGAGCAGAATGAAAGACAGATATGTGAATAATTTATATCCTTGTTATTAACCACATTTTGGCATTTAAAAAATTAAGTGGGCATATCTAGAAGGAATCATCAATGTAAGACTAATTAGTCATGATATGCATCAGCATCAATTGATAAAAGATGCCTTCCAGTTACATTGAAGGGTTTTTCCTCCAAGGGAAACCACTTGTAACAGTCCAATTAGATCACAAAGTGAGATTCTATCACATGGACTGGACTATTGTTACTTGGGATGTTCAGGGTTTCCAGGGAAGGAGCAGAATTAAGGGACCGGAATCAAGGAGGCAGGTATTTTCTACTGACTTAGGAGCTTTTGTATATTCTCCATCTTCAAGTTATCAACTGAAATTGATCAGAGGTCATCGTTGTTGTCATCATCCATTATCTGCATGTTTGTCCCTGTTAATACTTTCTTCCACCTCCTTCTTTGTATGTCTCTTAGACTGATAGGGCCATCACTCATTCTTTTATAAGTCAGTTTGAGAGAATAAATACTGCTTCAGACTCTATCTGAAGTCTGTCTTCTGTGCTTACCTGATTCTACTTTGAGTTGCAAACCGTGCAAGACTGGCCTGGAATCTCCAGGAATCAGTTGCCACAGTCATACTATAACATGAGAAGGGGTTCTGAATCTGTGAAGAACCACTATTCAGTGGTCAATTTCTATTGCATTCAGGGAAGAACGACACTAGGGCTACAATCCAGAGTATAGGACCTTTTACATCAACGTAGTTATGGTGCCACCTATGGGAAATGCATAGAACAATCAAGAGTAAGAGCCTTTTACGTCTTCCCGTAGTTACTCTGGATTGAAGGGTAGGATAAGTTCAGGATCTGATTTACCAAAAGTGCCAGAGACTGGTACATTCATAGTAATTGCTAAAATTGAGATGTTGTTCTGAGTTACAAAGAGTTGAGCATTCCTGGAACCCTGAAATGTTCTCTCTCTCTCTCTCTCTCTCTCTCTCTCTCTCTCATAGCTGCCCTTTCCCAGCACCATAAATGCACTTGTTTACAATTTTGTTCTCTTTCCTTTTGGCTACTTTTGGGAAAAGAAATATTGACTTGGGTAGAATGAACATTTTGACAGCACACAATCTACTTGGCATTTTTCCGTGCAAAATAGTTGGGAGTAGGATAGCCTTCTCAAGAGCACTGCAAGTATATTTAAGGAAGCAGAAAAGCTCCGGCACCAAAGGGACATCAATATACAAGCCCAGTAGCCTCAGTGGGCTGTGGGTGGCGCAAGCAGTTAAGACACTGTGCCTGTTAACTAGCAGGCCAGGGTTCGAGACCCAGGTCGGCCCTACAAGACAGGGGGAGCTCCTGTCCCTAGCCCAGCTCTGCGACGCCAGCTGGATCCAATCGTATTGGCTCTGTCTTTCCATTGGACTAATTCGGTGGTGTGGAGAGGGGGGATTTGCTGCTTGGGTAACAGCCTATCCTCCATAACAATCCAACCCAGGCTTTCATACTTCGCATGCAGCGTATGCAGCGCTGAGCACAATACCATAGTCTCTCAAGACTGACGGAGGCCCGCTAGCCTCAGTGGAATGGCAGATTTGCCTTTATGTTATTTCTCTCCTTCCCCCATTAGCAAGAAATGTATTCGTTGTATGTGTAGAAAGGGCAAGGAAAAATGTTATTTTTCCAGGAAATGGGCTTCACAATCAGGCGTTTTGGGCACTTAGAATATTAAACTAAATATGCATCAACATATGCTCATCCAGTAGGCATGAATTTGTGCCAAGTTGGTGCACAAAAAAACCCAAAAACTGAGGCTCAGATTACTCATTGTTTGGATATGCACGTTGCACATATGGCAGGGATCAAGAGTAAGTCTTCATTTTCATGCTGGTCCATTTTTATGACAACAGAAGCCTTTTCTGATATTCTGATAAGTCCTGCTGCCAGCTGCCCAATTTGGGTTAGGACTGGCCTATCAGTTCACTTGTAGTGAATACAGCAAACTGTAACATCCGTGTGTAAAGCTACACCACACAGAAGCATAGTGTATACAAGTGGCATCTCTGCGTAAACACTCATAAGCAGTAGGACCCCGCAGTACTCTAAGAGTTCCTGTGTGAAGACTGCCAATGTGTGCAAATGGACCCTTAGAACATTGGTCCTAAGCCAGAACTATAGTTCCATTAAACCAAAAAATGTTATCCATTTCTGTTTTTAAATTTGATTTCCATTTGATATTATTAGCAACTGGTGGTGTAAAACACTTGTGCTATCGAGATCCAGGGACATCAATGTAAAAAATGTTGTGGGGAAGGAATGGGAAATTAAACATGGAACTGCTGTTTTGTTTTTCAAATGATGTATCATTAGCTATATCATTAGCTTATGAGTCTGTATCATTAGCTATAATATATGTAAAATCTTGAGTTGTTTTATACAATCATTTTTCCTTATTCTAACTGCTAAGGATCCTAAGGCTGCAATCCTAATCCTCAGTTAGTCTGGCCTAAGTCCCCGTACAAGTCTCATGGAGTGTCACTAAAGTGCCTTAAGAGACTTCTGCTCCACTCCTGGGGAAGGAGTAGGCCAGTGCACAGACATCCACTTGTCTCCCTAAATCACCACAGGAATGGGAAGACCAGTGAATTATGCTGGCTAAGGATAGAATTGCCCCCGAAGTGTTATAGAACAAATAATCATGTTCTATTTTGTTCAAACAATTTTGTTGTCTGTGTGCATCTGATGGTCCAGTCTTATCCAGGACTGGCACAAGGTGTGTTGCAACACAAGTAGTGTCAAAGGGCAGCATCCAGGCTCCTGAGCTCTGTCTCTAAATGTGGAAGAACCTTTTTCAGTATATTCTGCCACACTGCAATTTATGGTACCTGATATCCACAAATACACAGCAATTGAGGCAGTTAAGGCTTCAAAGGAAAGTACTCACAGTTTATACTGCTGAAAAATATCCCCTGACTTCCACCTGAGGAGGAAAGCATTCAGGGCTCTCTGTTTCCTAAGCTATAGAAACTTGTGATAACTCAGAAGATATAAACTGTGAGTACTTTCCTTTGAAGCCTTAACTGCCTCAACTGCTGTGTATTTGTGGATATCAGGTAAATTGCAGTGTGGCAGAATCTATATATATAAAAGAGAAAAGTCACTGACTCACTCACTGACTGACTCACTGATTCACTCATCAACGCCCTGCCAAAACCGGTGGGCCTAGAAGTGTGAAATTTGGGGTGGCTGTTCCTTCTGTGACTGAGGGGTGCACTAAGAACCAGTTTTCGGAAATTCCAGCTGGAAGGAGGTGAAAAGGGGTGCAAAGCGTTTTCCTCCCTATACTTTGCATTGGAGAATTGATGACTCACCAACATTCTGGACCTAGAAGCATGAAATTCAGGGAGGGAGTTCCTTCCATCACATGAACACCCACCAAGAACCCATGTGGAGAAATTTAACCCTTAAGGGGCTGAAAAGGGGTGCAACATGTTTTTGTCCTATACTTAACATTGAAGACTGACCAACATCCAGCCAATTTGGTGTTCGGTGCCTGAAGCACGGGGGGATGTTGTTCGGAGGAAGAGGATGCACTGGCGAGGATGCTGCGCATGGGGGGAAGTTGTGCATGGGGGAGATGCACATGGGGGACTGATGTGCATGGGGGAAGTTGCGCATGAGGGGAAGTTGCACATGGGGGGATGATGCACATGGGGGTTGATGCGCATGGGGGTTGATGCGCATGGGGGAAAGTTGCACATGGGAATGATGCACACAGGGAAGTTGCGCATGGGGAAGTTGCGCATGGGGGACTGATGCAGATGGGTGATGTTGCATATGGGGAGTTGAGGCACATGGGGGAATTTGTGCATTAGGGAAGTTGCACATGGGGGATGGTGCGTATGGGGGTTGATGCGCATGGGGAAAGTTGCGCATGGGGATGATGCGTATGGGGATGATCCGTATGGGGGTTGATGCGCATAGGGAAAGTTGCACATGGGGAAGTTGCGCCTGGGGGAAGTTGCACACGGGGAAAATTGTGCATGGGGGAAGTGGCGCATGGGGGAAAGTGGCGCATGGGGTGTTGATGCGCCATGGGGGATGGGGAAATGGTGTATGGGGAAATGTTACTCCCGCAGTGCGGGTACGCTTTTTGCTAGTATAATGATAAAAGGTTCTTCCACCTGACCTGCTTATTAGAATCTCTTTTTCCAAGAAGAGGGTTCGTATATTCATTTTTTACTCTTTAATGGTTTCTAACACCCATCTGTTTAAGGGAGAGTTCTGGGGGAGGGGGGAAGGTAGCTCCCAGTGACCATTCCACCACCAGCTGGTATTATTCTCTGAAGTATGTGGTTATATGATGACATTATTCTATGATGTACACTTAATAATGTACGTAGCATGATTCTGGGGAAGCTGTCGGCAAAAACATGGAAAACCAGGAAGAGCATAGCCACAAAGTACACAGCAGTGTTGAAGAGAGGTGAGTCATGGATGCTATTCTATCTTCCAAAAGTTCTGCTGAAAGTTTTCAGGATTTCCTCAATTAATACTCAATACTCAAGTCCAAGTGCTGAGGAGAGAAGCAGCAGGGGGCTTCAGAGGGTTCTCACAGGTTCCATAGAATAGAATGGCATTCATTAGCAAAGGGAATGCCTGGTTCTGAGAACCAGTTACTAATGGGACATAGAACCTGTTGTTAATTTATTTGAATCCCACTACTGCTTATGCAACACATAGCTTATGAACAGTTTAAGCTAGTCAAGTTACACTCAGCTCCCTTGCTGAAAAGTGAGTGTTTTCTAAAGAACATATCTACTCTACTGTAGTGCCAGTAACTGTGTTTTGATACTCAGGTGAGGGGTATATTAATATCAAGTGCTGTGTACTGGGGAAAAGAGTTTAGGCTTCTGACAGATGATTATTGATAAAACAACATTAAAACCAACCAACCAGAATCATTTTAGAACCTATGCATATGTATTCTGCTTGGGAACGATGTTCTAATTAACCTAGAGCACTTCTCTTTAGCCCATAAGACAAGTGTATGCAATCTGCTGTTGATGATGATTAGTATAATGTTACTGCAAATACGAAGGATCAAACACCATGCAGCTGTATGATAAATGAAGAGTGTCTGCAATCAGCTACTCTCAAGGATACTCCACACACAATTTTTTACTTTACAAAATAAATTGTTATGGGTTCTTTTCTCTCGCAAGGTGTATGGTTCAGCAATTCATATCCACTATTTTCCCTCTAAATAATTGGATGCTTCTCAGTTGCATGCCCTTAGGGTACTCAACTCCAAGAGAGGAAGAGTCAGTGCACATAGAGCAAGTTACATTTCACTTTCTCAATAGTGCATACCTTTACTAAATATGTATCTCTCTCCAAAATGATAAAATTAAAGCACATAAAATGAAAGCTCATTGCCCATGTTTGCACTGTTTAAGTTTCATTTCATCACTCTTTATGATTGCTTATGCAACCTCCAAATTTCTTAGTAGAATTTTTCAGATCATTCTGGATATCATAATTATTTGGACTATTAAAAGATACTTTAAAAATGAAGTACAACCTGGTAGAGTCACTGCTTAATTTATGCAAAGGGACCAAAGTCAGTCAGTATTGGAAAGACACAATATGTCTCAGAAGCACTTAACCCTTGAAAATATGGAGAAAGGTTGTGGTAGTTGAAAGAAACCTGCCTAGGTAGGAATAATGCGATGATGATGATTTAAACCAGGTGCCTCCAAGGTTTTGGCAGGAGGGCCACATCATCCCTCTGATACTGTGTTGGGGGCTGGAAAACTACATTTCAAATCTGAATAAATTTACATGAATTTACATAAAAGAAGGAATTGGAGTGGATTCCAAGGCTTGCCTAAGGGCCGGATAGAGTAGTCTTGCCAGGGGCCATATTGAGGCTCACTAAGGGCCGCATCTGGCCCGGAGGCCAGGGTTTGGAGACCCCTGGTTTAAACAAAAATCTGCAAATGCTCATATGGCCCTTATTGTTTCACAAATTCTCTAGGAATGATTATGATATCATCATGGCATAAACCCAAGGCAAATTTATTAGCAATAGCATTAGTTGGAAATTCACATTGGGGCCAGCTTTAAATTAATTGTAGCAGTTGCTTTTAGTTGAGCCCCAAGCTGTGAACCTGTGGCTCCACCCCAAAATGTTTCCAATTATGCCCTACCTCTATAATCTTAACCATGTTTTCTTGGGAGTAGGTACTACTGAATACAGTGGTACTTATTTCTGAGTAGACATGCTTAGGCTTGCACTGGCAAGCTCCTAAGGCTACCTGTGACTTACATGAATGTGTAAATGTGTGATGTGGGGGCTTGGAAGTGGAAACCAATCTTAGGGGTCATTTTTTGGAAGATCACAGGAGCCATTTCTGTAATTAGAAAAATTGCAAGATGCAATTTTTTGTACCCAGGAGAGTAGCTCCTGCAATTTTCTGTGATGGTCCATTTTGAAAACTAATTGAAATATGAAAAAAATAAATGGAAAAATCATTTGAAATGTACTGCCTGAACTAACTCACTCAGAAAGTATCCAGCTTATTTGTAGATCCCTGATTTAAGCTATGATGTTCTTTTAAGAACTGGGATTTTAGATTGTATGGCTGAGGGCTACAATAAAAGAAAATGAAATGCATTTCCTTAACAATTTTAATTTCTAACTACATATTTCCTTGCAAATCAGTTGCAAGAAAATGTTTAAATATAGAGGATAACTCATCCCATGTGGGTTGCAATTTTGTGAGAACTATGAGGAAATGGGACAGACAAGAAAATGATGAAAAAAACCTAACCTATTTTTCTAACATCTTAAATATGAATCTGAACATGTAAGGCATTGTAGTAGACCATCATGTAAGATTTCAGATCTCCCTTGCTAGGGTTCCATTCCATAATCTTCTGTGGATTAAAAAAAATCAATTGATTTTTTTTAAAAAGTGGAAAAACAGAATTAAAAACCTACTTCCAAGTTTCTTGCTCCTAATGGAATATGGTTGTGCCTTAATGCCTGCAGGAATTTGATTCTGGAACTTTTTTAAAAAAAAGTCTAGTTTTTAAAAAATTAAAAAATGTATTCCTTTACAATAGCTTTTCTTACTGCTATTCTTACTGTTAAAGTAGGGTTGCCATCTGCCCCGAACAGCAAGGATTACCCTGATTTTGGTGGGTTGTGTTCACATACTGGCAAGTGGGACAGAAGGACCGCTTCTGATTTTGTAGAACAGAATTATGTCAACCCTATGTTGCAACCCTATGTTGCAGGGAGTCAGTCAGCAATTAGAAATGCAAAGGAACCCCAGACTTTGCCTGGCTCAGCTGAAGAATGGAATAACTGCCTCTCTAAAACAGTAGAAAAGCAGTTTTTAAAACAATGATTTGCAGTGGCCATTTGTGTTGAGTCAAATCTGTGTAGAAAAAGTCATGTATTGCAAGGTTGGACCTGTACTTGTAAACCCTCCCCCCATCTTCTATTTCTTTGGTGAGATAAACATGGTAAAGTGCATAAAGAATGTGAACATATTAAAAAATAGGATCAAATGCAGTTGTAATAGAACTTTTATTCTCAATTTCTTCTGATGAAGGCCTGCCTCCTGGTAACAATATATTTATAGTTCCGGTATGTCATAACAGCTGTCATAATGTCTGACAATTACTCCTTGGGACATGCTGAGTTCTGCCTAAAACCTGTTAAAATGAAATGCTGTTGGACTTACAGGAAAGAGGGGAGGGTGTTTGGAGATAATCTAGGCAACATTAAGCATTTTTGAGATCAATTGATTTATGTAGGAGAGATTTATTTAGACATCTGTTCTTCAGCTATGTTAAGCATATCCTTCCAACTTCCCCACTGAATTCAGTTGTGCCAATGCAGTGTGATGCAGCTTCATCCCATTTAGGGCACAATCCTAACCATGTCTACTCAGAAGTAAGCCCCATTGTGCTCAATGGGTCTTACTCCCAGGAAAATGTCTTTAGGATTGCAGCCTTAGAGCACAATCCTAACCATGTCTACTCCAAAGTAAGCCCCATTATGTTCAATGGGTCTTACTCCCAGGACAGTGTCTTTAGGATTGCAGCCTAAGTCTCCATAACATGATCTCTTTCAGTAATTTATTAATTCAAGATTTAATTTCAAGATTTAATTTTTAATTAATTAATTGAATTAATTAATTGAATTAATTTATTAATTCAAGATTTCTTTGCCTTCCTATCACATATTGGCATACTGAGTCAATTAAGGCTGCTGTGATGACAGAGATTATATCCTTCCCCTGAGTGATCTCACCTTGCTGCTCACTGCTGGTAATTCTTCTCGCTCTCACTTTAGACACACAATCTCCCTGGGCTGATGTGTCAATCTCTCCACCCCATACATTAGCAGTGGCATGTCTGTGCCCCCTGAAGAGGAGAGGAGGCTAGCCTCCCTTCACCACCGTAGGCCCCAGCATCAAGTGACTGGAGAGTGTAGAGAGGATGCAGAGAAAGTAAGTAGGAAGTATTTAGGGTGGGTGGATGGATGGCGGACAGGACTGGGAGGGAGGGAGTGGGAGACAGACTGGGATTGGTATTTGTGCCAGATCCAAGCCCCATTCCTAGGCAGCCTGTGGCAGTCCAAGGCTGCTCAGGATTCTGCTACTGGAATCAGTGGTGCAGATCTAAGTTGACCTCTTGGTGCTGCTGTGGCGGAGCCCCAATCGTGCACTGGATGCAGCACAGGCATGCCAGTCTGCCTGCTCCCATGCACGTTACAATTGCACTGAGAATATATTACCACCACATTTTGCATAGTCATCATTTACTGTCAGTATGACAAACATAGGGAAATTAATCTCTACTAGGATCAAAAGCAAAATACTTGCAAATGTTCTCCTAAATGTCAGTTTAAAAGACTCTCTCCATCTTTAAATGTACAGCCTAAATATATCAATAAATATTCTCATTTTATTAACATAGGAAGTCAAATCATAACATCAGAATGTGTTGCTAGCAAAGACACTGCAGCAGTGGCATAGCTGGGAGCTGCAGGGGGTGCAGATGCATGGAGGCACAATCTTTAGGGGGGCTACAAGCTGAGCTTGACACTAGTGTCTAAAATTGTGAAAAAGGGCTACATATGAATGAGAAAACCATCATTGGAAAGGTAATTTAATGCAGAATGCAAGGAAACAAACTTGGGGGAATATCTACACTCTATCAAACATTATGGCCAATTAACCAAAAAACGAAAACACAAATACTGATGGAATAAAAAGTGGATTTTCTTAACTCAACTTTCCGATGATACTGAATGCTCTGAGAGACAATGAGATGGAATTCTGATACTGTATGGAACAAATAAGGTTTTAATATGAATCAGATATCATTTCCATATACATATCTATCTATCTATATCTATATCTATATCTATCTATCTATATAAGTGAAAAGTCACTAACTGACTCACTCACTCACTCACTCACTCATCAACGCCAAGCCAAAACCACTGGGCCTAGAAACATGAAATGAGGGGAGCACTAAGAAGTGGTTTTCAGAAGTTCCAACCGGAAGAGGGTGAAAAGGGGCGCAACACGTTTTCCTCCCTATACTTTGCATTGAAGAATTGGTGAAGAAGAGAGATGCACTGCCCCAACCCCCCAGACCTAGAAGCGTGAAATTCGGGGAGGGGGTTCCTTCTATCACATGAACACCCACCAAGAATCAATGTGGAGAAATTTAACCCTTAAGGGGCTGAAAAGGGTGCAGTGTGGGGAGATGATGCTCATGGGGGTTGATGCGCATGGGGGAGATGATGCGCATGGATGTTGTTGCTCATGGGGGAAGATGCCACATGGGAGAAGTTGCACATGGGGGTTTGATGCACAAAGGGGGGTTGATGCGCATGGGGAGATGTTGCGCATGGGGTTTTGATGTGCATGGGGTTGATGCGCATGGGGAGATGTTGCGCATGGGGGTTGTTGCGCATGGGAGGGTTGATGCACATGGGGGTTTTATGCGCATGGGGGATGTTGCGCATGGGGGTTGATGCGCACGGTGGGTTGATGCGCATGCCGGGTTGATGTGCATGGTGGGTTGATGGGCATGGTGGGTTATGTGCATGGGGAGTTGATGCACACGTGGTGTTGATGCTCATGGGGAGATGATGTGCACAGGGGACTTATGCGCATGGGGATGATGCGCATGGGGGGTTGATGTGCATGGGGGATTGTTGCACATGGGGGGGTTGATGCGCATGGGGGACTGATGCGCATGGGGGGATGTTGTGCATGTTGATGTTGGGCTGTGGGGGCATAGCGTATGGGAGAATTTTACTCCTGCAACATGGGTATGCTTTTTGCTAGTATAATAATAGAGTTAACCCATGTTAACTGGGTATACAGGCACTCCCATATAGTGCTCCTTTTATACTGTATTTAGCAGGGAAGGAATAACTATTCCTCTTTGGCTCAGCAGTTTCCCTAACCAATAAGGGAATCAATCATTTTCATAACCAACAATTTTCATATTTTTACTTAATTAAATTTGATTTTTATTGTTGCAGAGGAAAACTTTTAATTTTTTAAAAATATCTGGGGATGACATCATTTCCAGTTGTGACGTCACTTCTGGGGCAACATTTTGAGCTTAGCACCAGGCTATGTGATCATTAGCTATGCCATTGCACTGAGGTATCTTGTGGCTCCAAGAAAATGAACAGACTTTTAAGTTGCAACAAATAGGAATAAATATTTTAATTTGGCTTTTGTGAAATAGCCATTGTGGATAATTTGAATTTCATACATTTTGGATTATTGTCTTAGCTGAAGGCCATCACAAGAACAAATCAGATATTATCTGCACATCCTTCATTTATTGACTAGTCATGTAGGAGCTGGATCCTTTGTAGCAGTCTGAATGTGCGTGCTGTGGTTTAACTTAGGCTGAAATCCAGAGTAACTACGTGGAGTCCTTGCTCCGGTGTAAGAACAATTTGCTCTGGATTGCAATATGAATTTCCCATAGGTTTTCACTAGGTAGTGCAGTAACTACAGGTACACATAATGTCTCTTACGTGCTCCCATAGTTACTCTGGATTGTAGGGTATGTATGATATGGGTCTTTCCCACCTGAATCAAAATAAGTTTCCAGTTGGTGAAAAAGATTTATGATTGGATCCACTGACATGGAATAGCAGTGCAGGATGGCAAAATAGGGAAAGTGTATGAAGCGGCTCAGAATACCAGTCAGAATACCAATTTAATCTCTGATTTAAAGCAGAGGTCCCAGCCTGGGGGCCAGATGTAGCCCTCAGCAAGCCTCCATGCAGTTGTCGGCATGACCCCTCCATCTGGCTCTCTGTAATCTTCTGCTTCCCCAGGCTTCCCATACAACCAGAATTGGCTGGACATCTCTGGCTTTTGTCTATTGGACTGGACTGGACTGACAATTAAGGATTGCACTGCCCAGTGCATGAGGGCTAGAAATTTGCCCTTTAAAAATAAAATCTTAGATTTTCAAGCAACTAAATCCCAGTGTTGATTGGAATTTTCTGCAATATTTTCAGCAGAATCTCAGTATCACCAGTTCTGCCTGTTTTTAAAAAATTTCAAACAATCTGCTGGTACAGCTTGTCGTCAGTGTTGTGCAAGCGGATGGATATCATGTCGTTCAAATATGTCGCTGCTGTTCTTTCAGCTGTTAAAACCGCAGGATTTCTTTTAAGCCTTTTCAATTTGATTCCTCTTTTCAATGCCATCTTTTATCCAGGTTTTAAAGTTAACAGGCCCAGAGATTGGTAGCATTGGAACAGTCAAGAGAAGCTTAGTCCTTGTTCTCCTTTCAGATGATTACATAGTTCTTAATCTATGATATTTCATGGCCCCATTTGCCAATCTGTCCCAACACATTCAAAACAGAGACAGTTCTGCACTGTGCGCATGACTTAACGTTTGCTTGCTTCTTATAATGTCTTATTTTCCCAGATTCCAAACCATTATGTAATGAAAAATATCACACATTTGCCTGGATAGTTTTTGCTGTCATCACAATCATCAGGGGTTTTATAGCTATAAACTTGTTTATTTTAACCACCACCCTGTGAGTATAATTACTTACTATTAACCCTCCATGAGGTGTGGGTAGAGTGAAACTCTCACATCCAAGTCTACTATATTATCCCATTGGCCCTCAAAAGTCCTAAAGATACAGTACATGCATTTTATGGTTGACCACTTAAAGACCTCCAAAATAATTTACAAATCTCAAATTTGCAAACTCCCAAATCATTTGCAATTTGTGAACCCAACATTAAAGGATCTCTAAAGTTTTGTTTTCATAGACTAGAGCAGGAATCTCCAAATCTTTGGGCAAGAGGGCCATTCCCTCATCTTTGCATTGCTGAAAGGTAGAGACACTCTGTTCTCCATTCTATATGGTCAGCCTGCTACAGGTCTCTTCCCATTCTCAAAGGCATTAATGAGAATCTGTTTGCGGAAATCTTTGTGTGACCGCATGAATTTGCAAGATAAAAATGTAATTTATAGTTTACAATAATGTGCATGCTGTCTCTCATACATTATCCAGTCAGAATCCCATGCCATTTTCAAATCAACATGGAGGAAAGCAATTTTAGCTTTGAGCAGCAGAGAGGTTGCGAGAGTGGAGCATGTGCTGAATGAGAATGAGTTCTGTTTATAACTGAAAGGTGTTGAAAGAGTGGAACCATCAGAAAGTTAGGGACACCTGTACTGAACAATAAATGAACCTCAATACAAGGTTTAGGAAATAAGTAAAGGTGTCCTCTGCAGGTTATACTGCTAGTCTTGACCGACTGTAGGATGCGGTGCTCATTCCCGTTTCTAAACCTTTAGAGCCAGTGTGGTCCAAAGACACTTCCGTGGTCATGGAATGCTGTTTTACCTTCCCACTGAGGTGGTACCTATTTATCTACTTGCATTTGCATGCTTTCAAACTGCTAGGTTGGCAGGAGCTGGGTTAAGGATGAAAGCTCACCCAATCTTGTAGGACCCGGGTATTGAACCCTGGCTTTCTGGTTAACAGGCATGGTGTTTTAACTGAAAGGTGGAAGAGAAAAAAAATAATTCTAAGTTTAGAAATAATGGTTGGAGTGAAGCTAGAAATAACTCTAATAATATAACTTCAATGGTAATCAGTTTTAAATGGTTTTAAATTTAATCAGTTTCTTCAGAAACTTAGGAACTTATTAGTTTCTATAAGTAACAAAGATTATCTTTACCAATCTTATCTTGCAACATGTAGTCAGGGACCTGTTGCATGGGTCTTAGGGCAGCATTTCTCAATATTTATAACTGGAGATGATGTCATCACCACTCACTTCCAGATTGGGAGGCCAGTTGTGATGTAACAAACACCAGTAAGAGGCACAGGATGGATGGGAGGGCTTTAATGAGCATCTGTAAATCACCCACAAGAGCTGTGTCCACTGAACTGTTTTCTGTTGCTGCTTGTTCTGCTGGTCTTGCTGCCAGGCAGTTGGATTCTGGGGGTCCTGCGGGTACCACTGGCACCACCTCAAGTACAACTGGTAGAACAAGTATCTTTGGTTGAAAACACTATCCTACTCAGGATATGTTCCCAGTTTGACCACTAAATCCCCCAGGTGGTACTGTTGCAGAAATCCTTAACCCAGGTCGCCAAGTGGGTTTCCTACACCTCCAACCTTAGAACACTTTCAAACTCCCAAGAAATAACAATGTCTAGAGTCCAGGGATTAATGAGTTAAGCAAGAGTTTATTTGCTAGCATACTCGGAGCTAGACCATCTCTTTGATGGAATCTTTCAAACTGGTCTAAGAACCCAGAACCCTGAACCCTGGAAGGGTTCAAGATTATATACCTCTAAATGACATCAGGAATAATTAAGGATTCACACATTTCATTTGCTTCTGACATTGTCCATTATTGTCATACACCAATAACACACATATGTTCATTAACCTATCATGTCTGGTATTACCTTACTTTCACACATTCGTTCTGATTTGTTAATCCAGTTCACACCGTTGACGTGGTCACCACATACTGTTTGTTGCACTTTAGTATCAAACCATCTATGCTTCTATTGTTTGTTCAAGGACTAGAACATTTACCATGTTGCCACATTCTTATGTGCTTCTACTCATTTTGCTTACTTGCAATTCTTTTTAGACTCATACTTTACCCATAATGCTTTACAACTTGGAACTGGAGGCCTTAGCCTGAGTGTAGCTTTAAAGTATTGCTTTCTTTACTTAGCGGTGTTAGTATTGAGGATCAATACTATAGATTATTAGAGATTAATAATGCTTATCTGTTACAGTACCCAAGTGAGAAAATGATCTGGGAACATCACAAAAGAGAAATGCTGTAGCCCCATTGCAAAATTCTCATCTCAAAAGCTGAGCTTTCATTTCAGCATGATCATTCTGACAGAAGTGCCTTGCAAGCAGCTTCCCTCATGATCCACAGAAAATTGCAGAGTATTAACCCATCTGTCTCAGTCAGATAAAGCAGAATTGACTTCTATGGATGTGTGTTTCTAATTTGGAAAAAAGGGCTCTGGTGATTCCATTGCCAGGATTTGCTTTGAATGCTCTTGCGTACTGGGATCAGTCTCACATACAATCGAATGGCAGTTGGATGAGTCCTTTGACAGGTGCAAGTCAGAATTTAAGGGGCGTAAATTCTACTACGCCTATCAGTCCTAGGGTGACAGGGCATAATTTCAAACCCATCATGAGATTCCACATGATTTCTCATGAGATGTTACAATAGGCTACCAAACAAAACAACAGGTTGGGAGCAACGGTTTCTTTTAAAAACAGGAATAGAATTAATTGATGCTACCAGTGTTGCAACTGAATTTCACTGAGATATATTTCTTCATATATTTCATACTGTTAAAGGAGAAATCTCTCATGAAACTTTTTTAAAAAATAAAAATGTACCGTAACGATTTCACCTGCATTTACTTTATGAGCCAGAACAAAATATTTAGAATCAAGATTCATAATGCTACTCAAAGAGCTATAAATGACTCTGTACTAAGAAAACAATATACAGTTTATGAACTCATAACCATATAGGACCATTTTTAACAATCACAGTAACTCTGGTTATTGATTATTGCCTTCTCCTTCAGTTCTACTTTGCTGCCAAGAGACTGAAGTTTTTGGGTCTCCACAACCTGCCCAAAAGTTAGTCAATATACATCAATTTTAATGGAAAATCTCGTTTCCCAATTTTTGAATATACATTTTTGAATATACTTTGAATATTTTTGAATATACATTGCATCTCCTCTGTTTTATAAGAGCAATATGTCTCAAGAGCTTATGATTCTTATTTATTTGTTCCTGAATATTCTAAGGTTTGGTTAAACCACAAATATTGTTTCTTTCCTGCAATGTGTTTTTACCTGCCAAAAGTGTATTAAGCACAAATACATATTTTGGTGGTGTCAGTGCATGCATTTCCACTCAGAAATATTATATTCCTATTTTAGTGAATGGGGCTTACACTAAGGAAAATGTGGATAGGATTGCAGACTGAGTTTGGAAATGTCAGTAGTCAGCCCATGATCTGAGCAGATGGAGGTTGCTTTCTTGTACAGATGGAGGTCTGTAGCTTCCAAGTCGCGAGAAGTTCTAGTTCCTCTTTATTCTGCATTGGTCAGACCTCACCTTGAGTACTATGTTCAGTTCTGGGCACTTCACTTTAAGAAAGATGCAGCCAAACTGGAGCAAGTCCAGAGGAGAGCGACAAGAATGATCAGTGGGATGGAAGGGAAACCCTACAAGGAAATGTTGGGGGAACTTGGGATGTTCAGTCTGGAGAAGAGGAGGCTGAGGGGAGACATGATTGCCCTCTTCAGATACCTGAAGGGCTGTCATATGGAGGAAGGGGCCAATTTGTTCATAGCTGCTTCTGAAAGCAGAACTAGAACCAATGGGTACAAACTGCAAGAGAGGAGATTCCGGTTGGATATCCGGAAAAAATTCCTGACGGTGAGGGCGGTTTGGCAGTGGAACAGATTGCCAAGGGAGGTGGTGGACTCTCCCTTACTGGGGATCTTCAAGCAGAGGCTTGACAAGCACCTGTCGGGGATGCTCTAGGGGGATTTCCTGCTGCAGGCAGGGGGTTGGACTAGATGACCTACTAGGTCCCTTCCAACTCTATGATTCTATGATTCTTGTCCTATTTTGCTTGCTAAAGAGAAGAAGGCTCACCAACCATGCCTTGCATCTACTCAGGAAGATTAATTAGAGCTGCATAGGATAAAGGATTTTTCTTCTTGTTATTAATTGTTGGAAACTCAGCATGATAAACTGAGAACCTGAGTTTTAAGTCTAATTTAAAGCTTTACTTTCATTACGAAGAATCATACTGAGGGAACTTTAAGTAACAGCAGCATGGGAGTTTTAGTATCAAATTACAAATGTGAAACCACACACACACACACACACACACACACAAAGTCCTTAGAATTAAGCACTGAATGTATACAATGATGTGGGGGAAAGGAGGCATGGAAGGTTCCTAGTACAATAATTGTCATCAACCCGACCCTATAATTCTAATCTTTACATATGGAAGAGTTTCCTGTAAGCTAGAAAATCTAACAGTTCCACTTCTTGCTTTGATTATCATCTTGGAGAACGATCAAGAGTGTTGCTGCCCCCCCCCCCCCCAAAAGCCACAAGGCACAGTGAAACTTCTAAACATGGATTATATTCAAAATAGTTGGTTTGCTACAAAGTGGTTCCTCATGTCTCCACAGCTAATAATGTAATATACAGTTGCTGTCATAGATATTGCCCATGAATAATATGCCAGCAAAACAAAAACAAAAAACTACTGTCGATCATGAGAAGTGTGTATCATTACAATCTTTCTGAAAGTCTGAAATTCAGTCTGATGTAAACATTACCAGAAGAGCATGAAAAGTGCTTCACTTGTGGTCTGAACTGTGAGCCGGATTGGGATGCCTACTCCCGATACAACATGGAGCCGATGTAGGTCCACATGGGAGAAAGCTTGAAAATATGGGAACGCCCCAACTACCCTCCCCTGGATATACAGACTTTCCCGGACTCCGTGGAAGTGTGGCGCATGGAGGACATGGGGGAGATGTGGAGGACGGGAGGAAGGGGGGGACTGCCCCGGAGGGGCATTACTGTAGGACCCTCAACCCGCTGGTATGCCCATGGGGGGGTGCCGTCGCTGACAGGTGTTTGGCGGGAGGAAATGGGAGGCGGGGTGAGGGATATAAGAGAGTTAGAGGGAAAAGAGCGGGAGACACTCTGGCGGGAGAGTTTGCCCTGGAAGGAGCCCAGTACGTATAGGGCTTGGAGGAACGAGCCCGGTGTGGAGCAGGTGCCCTCAGGCTGGAGACAGGGGGTGTCTCAAGTGGGAGACATAGCTGGAAGCGAGTCGGAGCTGGTGCACCGAGGAAGCAGAGCAGCGCGGCCAGAGCTGACGGCAACCCCTTCCCAACATGCAAGCACGGATATCCAGGATCCCCTCCCTAAAGAGAAGGAAGAAAGGAGAGTGTGAGGCAAGCGTCTCTTTCTAAGAGACCCTTTGGTTATGACTTACCTGTTGTGTGCGGTGTTGAAGCGTTGTGTTGTACCTGTAAGAGAAGAACCCATGTGAGTAAAACCTGCAACCATTAAGCTTTGTGCACAGTAAACATACTTTCTGTTCCCGTACTTACCTGTGATTGACTCTTCTTGGAGATGCATACTCTGGGAGAGGAGGACGATGATGCCACACAGATTTCTGTGATTCTGGATGATCCGTCCACTGACAGCGGGGGGGCTAGAAGGATGGCTGGCAGAACCCGTCACATGAACTAACAACACTCCCGAAGGCCCAGCCCAAATTGAGAAGGCATCTTTGTTCTCCTCTGATGGTAAATTTGAACATCCACTCTTCCCTTTTTTGGTGCATGTGCCTCCCTCATGCTAGGGTGCGATGGGTCCCCAGTAGAGGACTGGGAAAAGGATCCTGGCAATGGCATTTCATGCCAAGACCACTTACTCCTTTCCCCAGCCTTACTCAAGAAAAATCTCCTTGGACCTATGTAAGCCAAATAGCTGGTGTAAATCCAAGGAGATCTGTTGGATACCAAGTGGCCAATGGAGAGATAAGTGAAACATACTTTTATTTGCCTCTCCAGGCTGTCTAGTGACCTCCTCCCACCATAGTGTGCAATGCATGCTCTATTGTTAATGCTGTAAGGTATGTGATTTGTGGGGATAGGATTAAGCTGCAAACATAATTTTTTGTTACTTTTGTTCCTGTTAGGCACTTCATGTGACAGTTTTGCAATTACACAGCACATGATGCCATGTGTACCACTCACTGTTATCTTGAAACCCTATCCCCTCTGAAAGGTTTTTCACACATTGTTCAGGCAAGCAATAAATAAGAATGGAAGGTCAAAAAGCTCAATGCTCTGTGAACTATTGAAATATTCCCCCCCCCCCCACAAGATAGCGTTTCTTCAGCTTATGGCAGAAATTGTAGCATCATTCCATGGAGAGCAAATTACATCTCTGCCTGAAGCAACTGAAATCTCATTCATTGACACAATCTTATAATATTTATTCTCATACTGATTTGGAATCACTGTGATCCACCTTGTGTCTGCAAAGGGCAGAAAGAAGATAATTTCAGAGATGATCGGAATAATGGCTGCTGAACACTATGCAAACTATTTATTATTAACTCATGCATTATAATCAGCATTTGGCACTGATGTGTGGAATCCACTATTTCAATCTCCTCCATGGCAATTTGATCTGCTGCCCTATGCATATAGGTAAGCTCCCTCTCTGTCAAATGATTAACATCTCACTAACATACCACCAAATCCAGAGTAACTATGGGAGCATGTAAGAGACTTTACGTGCAGCTGTAGTTACTGCACCACCTAGTGAAAACCTATGGAAATTCATACTGGAATCCAGAGTAAGTTATTCTTACACCGGAGCAAGGACTCCCCGTAGTTACTCTACATTTTGCTCATAATTTGGGAGATGTTAATCCCAACTGTGGTAGTAGTAGAGTATTTTCTTGATTATTGCAATCAGCCCCAAATTGGGACTATTCACACATAAACAGTGTTCCAAAAGTCAGATGTGAATGGGATGGTGATGTGGATCTCCTTTGGGGTAGCTAAATCCTTCTGATTAAAGTCTGGTTGATTACTGAATTTGGCCATGAGAAGTAATATTTGGCCACTACTTGGGTGAGAGGAGACTTGCCTCCTGCATAGCATGGATTTTGCCCTAATCTTATTCTCTTCTACCCCATGGAGTGCAATGTTTCTGATGCAGCATCAATTGTATGCTGAGGGAAGGGTGGGAACAGGCTGGACAGGACAGGTTTTTTTTACATACTTCTTCCACTATACTCTAGAGCAGTGATTTTCAACCTTTTCCCTCTCACGGCTCACTAACAAGGCACTGAAATTGTCAAGGCACACCATCAATTGTTTACCATTGACAAGGCACACCAGACTGTTCAAATCCCTCAATTTTCCTATTACATAATTAATGTCAAACCCCAAATTCCCATGGCACCCCTGAGGACCTTCCATGGCATACCAGTGTGCCACAGCACTCTGGTTGAAAATCACTGCCCTAGACATTAATGGGCCTCTTCTGATCTATGCCAGCTATTCTGCTAGTGTAAATCTGTTAGGTCAGTGCTTCCCAAACTCATAAGTGCTGGGTTGGGTCATGACCCACAAATTTGGGAAACACTGTGTTAGGCCAAAGATGCACCACTGGTGTAATCCTACTTATGTTTAGATTGTGTGTTAGATCATTGTTCCATCAAGCTTGAGATTTTCTACACTGACTGGTAGTGAATCTCCAGGGGTTCAGACGGGGGTCCTTCTTTGCCTTACTGGGAGACACCAGGGATAGAATCTGAGATTGTCTGCAATCATGTGTCCTAGCATGCAGAATTACAAGCCCTTTCTATGCTCACTTCTGAATGCTCTGACATGTGGAAAAGATCTTTCCAACTGGCAAGCACATCAAGGAGAAATCTCCCTGCTGTGCTCATTACCAATTTAGATGGAATTGTTTGTTTATTTCTTTTACATAAGGGGAACATAAAAAACATCTGATTTTCCACCTGAAATCAACAGTCGACCACCTGAGGAATAGAAGGTTATTTTCTTCACATTTCTTCCCCAGCACTACCACCCCTAGTCCCGAACCTCATTTTTCTCTGAAAATGACATGCATGCCAATGATTCATTAAATGCATCCATCTTATGAGGTCTGACAATTCTCAGTTCTCCCAAGACCTCATTCTGTGCATATGTGCAGTTTTGTATGTTTGTGTTCCTTTAACACAATATTCTGCCTTGCTCAATATTTCTCGAGGTATTAACCTTATCAGTTCGAGGGCATGGTGATTTCTGCCCTGAGATGACAGAGCCTTCTTCCTTCCCAGACTGATAATTATCTATTTTGTTTCCAAAGAAGCTGTTTTCAAAAATAGTTTATAGCCTTTCGCTGCAGAAACTGAAATCTCTCAGCTGGGCTCTCATCCATCCACAAAGCTGATACGGGCCTGATGTTATCTTCCTTTTTCCTAGAACAGACCTGTTCACATACCATATGAAGCCTTTTGATATATGTGTGATCCTGGGAAACATGTTGACTGAGCTTGTTTTGTTTTTGCTTCACAATTAATGTAATAAAATGCAAACGTTAGAATTATTTACTGAATGTAAACTGAGAGTCCACAGGATTAAAACATTAATGTGGTGAATAAATGAATAAATTTACTTAATGATGGTGAATAAATATACTTAAGAATTGAAATGCTTCTTAAATATTGTGGCTCTCCAACATTTCTATCAGTGAGAAAAGGAACTGAGAAGGAACTGAGAAGTATCTTTTAGCATCTCATCTGCAAATGTCTCATCAAAATCCATTTAGTGGCCTGAACATATTAAGATACTCATTAATCTGTCTTGGAAAACTAATTGCAGATGGTTCATTGTCATGCTATCTTAAATTAATGGATTATGGAAGGAACCCCACCTTCAGCCCCTGCCGCCCACATGCAAGCAATCCTCAAAACAACACAAATTACCTTTCTTTTGTCAAGAAAGTAAAATGTATGCCAAAGATAGCTTTATTTCTGAATTTCTGCTTTAATTAGATATGGTAACCTACCTATTATGTGACTCTGAGGTCAAGAAAATCTTCCATAATTCCTGCCTCCTCACTCTGTTACACAGATATTTAAATTATCATCTTTTACATAATTGCCTACCCACAATCTTACCTACCCACCTCTTCTTGTGTAAAAAGACCAGTGGTGGGATTCAAATAAATTAATAACAGGTGTCTTAATAACCTAAATTAACAACAGGTTCTATGTCCCATTATAACAGTTCTCAGAATAGGTGCTCAGTAGCAAAGGTTCTGTAGAACCTGTAAGAACCCCCTGAAGCCCACTGCTGAAAAAGACCCCAAACCTTAAAACCCAGCAATCCTTAAAATAAATTGCATGCTTTCTCTTCAGAAGCTGGGGCACTGGTGTAGCTAGGTAAGTGCAGGGGGTGGCAGTTGCACTGGGTAGCAAATTACTGGCATCATGACATCACTTCTGGTTGTGACATCCCTTCCAGAACAACATTTTGAATTTTGTATGAGGCTGCATGATCATTAGCTATGCCAGTGGACTGGGAACAATCCAGATTTCACTGGCAGTACTCATGTCCAACAAGTGAAGGGCATCAGGACTGGCAAGAGGATTTTTCCTGTCCTAGGCAAATGAAAAGTCAAAAAACACGTATCTGTTAATTTTAATTATTAGACTTGTATCCCACCTTTCTTCCTAACAAAAGGAAACCCAAGGTGGCTATCTTGTGCCCTTTTTCATATCATCTACTGAAAAGCATCATGGCAATACATCAATTTCTTTTGGGTACTCTTCACACTTATTTCATGTTAAATGTCTTTACTTTTTCTTCTCCATCCCCTTGCTAGCTACATAGTAACCTTGATATTAACCAGTAAGAACAGAATATCATCCAGGTGCACCACTATCTTGGAATTGGGCACTCAGGTTGCTTTCCTGGTAGTAACTCTCACTGAACACAATGGGACTTACTTGCAAGTAAACATGAAATAGCTCGGGCATCACATCACATGTCACTTCTTGTTTGATGCAGCTTCTGGCAATGATATCACTTCCAGGCAATGGTGGGCTCTTACTGCTTTGGGCCGGTAAGAGCTGCCCCTCACCCTGCCCCTCACCCCACCCATCCACACACACAATCCCGCCCCTGACCCTCCCCACCCCCTGACCCAGTCTGGCCCCACCCACTTCCGGGGAACCGGTTGTTGGGTCAGGCTGGACCCACCACTGCTTCCAGGCATCTTGGAAAGAAGATCATTCTCAGAAGATGGTCCAAGGCTGAAATGCTCAAGAACCATTTCCCTACAGGACTAGCCACAGCACCATTTTGGTATTGATATTTTATTGATATTGATATCATTGATATTTTATTTTTGTAATTTCTCCATGAAATTTCTTCCTAAAATCATCCAAACAACATTAAAATTATTAACTAGTTAATATTTAAAGAGATTAATATTAATGTCGACTTGATTTATTCTCTCAATGATGGACAGTACCTTTGCGTGGTGGTGGTATTGTGTGCTCCAGTGATACAAAGGGCTATGTTGGCGGTAGCGTAGCCACCAATCTAAGTCCACCATCTCCCTTGGCAAATGGTCTTTTGAGACTGAAGCTGCCAATGAATTATTCTCATGATTGTATGAATTCCATGCTGTTGCACTGAGAGAATATTCATGATATGAGGAAGGCTGTTCAAATTTGAATATAATTTGAATTATTCATTTTCTCAGACATATGATTGAATTTGGAGTTGCAGTCTCAAAAAACAGTGATGGACTTCAATAGTTGTTGAATGTTTTTCTTGGCTTTCAATAATTCATATTTCAATTTACTAATACACCATAGATGGAATGCAATGTTTGTTTCAAATTTGCCAACAATAACTGAGTCTTCACTTCCTCTGACTTAGACTTGAATTAGCATAATCCAAAACATTATGTTTGTAAAAAGCAAGGGCTCCCATAATCCCATAAATAAATAAATAATCCACCAATTAGCCCATTTATGAAGCTTCCAAGGTGACCTTTGGCCAGGAACTCAGCCTCACCTACTTCACAACACCTGTGGTGCGAGCACACCAGGTAGGAAGGAACTAAAGCTTTGCAAGTCACTTTGAATATTTACATTGGCATGGGATATCCCTTAAATAAGTGGTATTCAGCCGTTTCAGCCCTGGACCCCCTTCTGAGAATGACAATTTGTCCAGGGCCCCCGGAAGTAATGTCTTAGCTGGAAGTGACATTAAAGATTCATCTTGAAATCAGTGCCAGATTATAAGATGGCTGCATCCAGCTTCTCCTGACCCCCCTGAAATGAAGTTGCGACCCCCAGTGGGTCCCAACACCCATTTTGAAGACTTAAATCCCACTTAAATCCCTTAAATAAAATAAATTTCCATTTCAGTTCATAGTGCCTTCTGTGAACTAAGTTCTGAATAATCTCAGCTAGATTCTCAATAATCTTCTAGATAAAAAGTATGCGCGCGTGCGCACACACACACGTGGATCATACTGAAAGGTGAATATTGAGTAAGGAACATTGGGTTCTTGTATCTTTGAAAATATCCCACTAAACTGCCATTTAATATATTTCACTGTTATTGTTGTTCTTGTCCAACTTCTCATGAACCCATGGACTGCAGCATGACAGACCACTCTAAACATCACTAACTTCCAAAGTTTGTTCAAATTCATGTTCATTGCTTTGGCAACACTATCTAATCACCTCATCCTTTTGGTGACCCAGAGAGGATTAAAATCCTGGCACATGTTGGTGCCACAATCCACCAGTGTCCTCCCCCCCATCTGAAACTCTCCTTGTCCCCCTCCCCACCCATCAAACGTCCCTGTTGTCAAATTGTCAGCACTAGTGGAACCACCAGGAGATGCTACCAGATATGCTGCACTTTTCTTCATTTACGGCAGTGGAGAAGTTAAAGATGAATGATGTTAAGGTATGAAAATCTTACATGGATGGATGACCTGAGATCCTCATGCAACCACCAATGCTACCAACTGTATCAACTAATTTGATTACACAGAATCCTTACCGATGACTTTGTGTGGGGAAGGGCAGTATTTGCCACTTACAACCTGCAAATCTCATATCTGGTCTTTTTCACTCCTCTAATCAAGGTTATTTCTCAAGGGGGGGGGGGGAAATCAGCTGTCAAGAAGAAAGAAAATTGTCTTCCCCCTCTCTTTTGACTTCATGTCAGGAAGGAGGATATGACAACTCGATCTCAGAGGCACTTCCACTGCACTCTATTGAGTTGGGAATCAAAAGCACTTTGTTAAATAAAGTATATCTTGGCAACTTGTAAGGACATAAGGTAGGAATAGGAATTGCTATTAGGAATTGCTAGAGTTACAAGAGTAGGAATAGGAATTTTCATGACAATTTGAATTGACATGAAAAAATCTTGCAAACTGATGTCTCATACCTATCTACATCTATCTACAGTATATATACCACTTTTCAACTGAAAAGTTCACAAAGTGGTTTACAAGAAAATAAAAATAGCTAATTAATAGCTATTAATCAATAGTTAGTTTATGCTAACTAAATAATAGCTAATTAATGCTGACATGAGCTGCCCTTGAACAACCCAATTGTGTTCTCCCCTCACCTTCCCAGTCCATTTGGTGGTAGACAAAGAGACTGTGAGGAAAGAGGAAGTTAGAAGGAAATCTCACACAGGACATTGGAAAGGGAGAAAGCCTTGGCAGGGGAAATATATTAATTAAAGGCTCATCTATATATATAAAAGAGAAAAGTCACTGACTGCCTCACTGACTGAGTGACTCATTAAATCATAAAAGCCCTGCCAAAACCACTGGTAAAATTTGGGGTAGGTGTTCCTTCCTTGACCGAAAGGTGCACTAAAAACAGGTTTTCAGAAATTAAAACCGGAAGGGTGTGAAAATGGGCACAAAGCATTTTCCTCCCTATGCTTTGCATTGAAGAATTGGTGACTGAGGGATGCTCTCCCCCAATCCCCGGAATTAGAAGCATGACATTTGGGAAGGGTGTTCCTTCTGTCACACGAACATCCAGCAAGAACCAATGTGGAAAAATATAATGCTTAAAGGGCTGAAAAAGGGTGCAACATGTTTTGGTACGATACTTAACATGAAAGACTAACATCCACCCAATTTGGATCTCGCTGCCTGGTACACAGAGGGATATTGTTTGAAGGTAGGGCTTCCACAGGGGAGGATGCTGCACATTGGGTATTACACATGGGGGGTGCGAATGAGGGAGATGATGACCATGGGTGGGTTCTTGCGCATTGGTGGGTTGTTGTACATGGATGAGTTAAATCTATTTTTGAACCGTAAGTTTAGGGTGCCTGGGCAGGATGAGGCACCAGAGGACCTGACTCAACACTGGCCACTGGGTGCCAATGGCCAATCACAGAATGAAAATTAGACTCCCCAAATTTCACACCTCTGGTACAGGGATTGTGGCATGCGTTGATGAGTTAGAGATTCCCAAAGGCACGTAAAGGGAAGAAAAAAAACTTCTACCCATATTCACCGGCCTGAGGGTGACATTTCTGAACATGAAGTGTAAGTGGGTGCTCCGATCACAAAATGTACATCAGACTTCCCAAATTTCCTGCTTCTAAGCGCAGAGGTTGGTCCAGGACATTGATCCATTAGAAATTCCCAAAGGCAGGTATAGGAATGAAAACACACTGCACCCCTTCCCACCGCCCCGAGGGGGAAATTTCTGAACATGGAGTGTAGGTGGGTGTTCCCATCATAAAAGAAACATCCTCCTTCCCACATTTTGTAATTCTTAGTACAGGATTGTGGCATGCGTTGATCAGTGAGGGATGCCCAAAGGCAAGTAAAGGGATGAAAACACACTTGTACCCCTTCTCACGGGCCTGAGGGTGACATTTCTGAAAATCTAGGGTAAGTGGGTGCACTCATTACCTCCCCAAATTTCATGCTTCTAAGTGCTGGGGTTGGGGCAGGTCATTGACCAATCAGGGATTCCCAAAGGCAAGTAAAGGGATGAAAACACACATGTACCCCTTTTCACTGGCCAGAGGGTGACATTTCTGAACATGGAGTGTAAAGTGGGTCCTCCCATCACAAAATGTGCATCAGACTTCCGAAATCTCTGGCTTCTAAGCGCAGAGGTTGGTCCAGGACATTGATCCGTTAGAAATTCCCAAAGGCAGGTATTGGAATGAAAACACATTGCACCCCTTCCCACCGCCCCGAGGGGGAAATTTCTTAATATGGAGTGTAAGTGGGTGTTCCCATCATAAAAGAAACATGCTCCTTCGAAAATTTTGTGATTCTTAGTACAGGATTGTGGCATGTGATGATGAGTTAGGGATTCCCAAAGGCAAGTAAAGGGCTGAAAACACACTTGTACCCCTTTTCATGGGCCTGAGGGTGACATTTCTGAACATGGAGTATAAGTGGGTGCTCCCATCACAAAATGAACATCCTCCTCCCCAAATTTCTGGGAACAGGGATTGTGGCGTGCCTTGATCATTCAGTGATTCCCAATGGCAAGTAAAGGGATGAAAACACACTCGTACCCTTTTTCACTGGCCTGAGGGTGATATTTCAGAAAATCTAGCGTAACTGGGCACTCCCATCACAGAAGGAATATCTGCCTCCCCAAAGTTCATGCTTGTAAGTGCTGGGGTTGGGGCAGGACATTGATCAGTTAGGGATTCCCAAAGGCAAGTACAGGGAGGAAAACGCATCGGGCTCCTTTTCACCCCCTCCCTTTAGGAATTTCTGAAAATCAGTTCTCTGTGGGTGCCTCCATGATGGTGCAAGGAACACCCTCCCCAAACTTCATGCTTGTAGCACTCAGAGACACTGCCATGTACTAGCAGAATTAAGTCTTTTTTAAAATCTATTTTTGTACCGTGTTTTTTGGGGTGCCCGGTCAGGATGAGGCACCTGAGGACCTGACTCAACACTGGCCACTGGGTGCCAATGGGCCCCAGTGGACAGCAGCAAGTACCAGGATCCTGACCAGGCACCGCCGGTTAGTAGCAGGCACCGGCAGATAGTGGGCACTGGGCATGGCTACTGGCACCACAAGGCCTTCTAGGTACCATCAGGTACCACAGACCAGTGGGCAGTAGGTGAAACATGCAGCAGGCGCCATGTATCATACCAGGCAGCCACAGAGATGGTGAGTGGAGAAATTCTTCCGCCACCAAGTGTTTCACGGCAGCTTTTCAGGTCAGAGTGAGTGAGTTCCTTGGAGAGGCCCCAACGAACCATCTATGAAGAAAAGACCTGGAAACATCACATGCCGTTATCCGTTTTTCATTTCTTTCCTCCGTTGCTTTGTCCCTCTGCCGAAGAGAAGGTGCCAGTATGCAAATGAGCAGTATGCGAATGAGCACAGGGAATTCTGGGTAAGAAAAGCAGGTTCTAGCTTCCCGCTGAGGAAGGAGCCCCATGACAAAGGACGCAGGAAGTGGGTCCTGGAAACCTTTCAGCCTTGCAAATACAACCGTGCCTTTCAATCATCCCCCCAGAGCCCTGGGTACCCGTACTGGCGAGCTCCAAATTTAGGGGCTGCATGTGATCAGTCTTCAATGTTAAGTATAGGGATGAAAACACGCGGCACCCCTTTTCACTGCCCCCAGGGTGACATTCCTGAAAACGGAGTGTAAGTCGATGCTCCCATCACAGAAGGAAAATGCGCCTCCCAAAATTTCAGGCTTCTAGGTACAGGGGTTGTGGCATGCGTTGATCAGTTAGGGATTCCCAAAGGAAGGTCTAGGGATCAAAACGCGCTGCACCCATTTTCACCGCCCCAAGGGTGACATTTCTGAACATAGAGTGTAAGTGGGTGTTCCCATCACAAAACGAACATGAGACTTCCCAAATTTCCTGCTTCTAAGTGCATAAGTTGGTCCAGGAAATTGATCAGTTAGGGATTCCCAAAGGAAGGTCTAGGGATAAAAACGCACTGCACCCCATTTCACCGCCCAAAGGGTGAAATTTCTGTAAATGGAGTGTAAGTAGGTGTTCCCCTCATAAAAGGAACATCCTCATTCCCAAATTTTATGATTCTTAATACAGGATTGTGGCCTGCGTTGATCAGTTAGGGATTCCCAGAGGCTGGTGTAGAGATGAAAACACACTTGTACCCTATTTCACTGACCTGAGGGTGACATTTCTGAACACGGAGTGTACGTGGGTGCTGCCGCCACAAAATGTCCATCAGACTTCCCAAATTTCCCGCTTCTGAAGGCAGAGGTTGGTCCAGGACATTGATCCGTTAGACATTCCCAAAGGCAGGTATAGGAATGAAAACACACTGCACCCCTTCCCACTGCCCCGAGGGGGAAATTTCGGAATATGGAGTGTAAGTGGGTGTTCCTATCATAAAAGAAACATCCTCCTTCCCAAATTTCTCGCTTCTGAGGGCAGAGGTTGGTCAAGGACTTTGATCCGTTAGAAATTCCCAAAGGCAGGTATAGGAATGAAAACACACTGCGCCCCATCCCACTGTCCCGAGGGGGAAATTTCGGAATATGGAGTGTAAGTGGGTGTTCCTATCATAAAAGAAACATCCTCCTTCCCAAATTTCCCGCTTCTGAGGGCAGAGGTTGGTCAAGGACTTTGATCTGTTAGAAATTCCCAAAGGCAGGTATAGGAATGAAAACACGCTGCACCCCTTCCCACTGCCCCAAGGGGGAAATTTCGGAATATGGAGTGTAAGCGGGTGTTCCCATCATAAAAGAAACATCCTCCTTCCCACATTTTGTGATTCTTAGTTCAGGATTGTGACATGTGTTGATGTGTTAGGGATTTTCCAAAGGCAAGTAAAGGGATGAAAACACACTTGTACCCATTTTCTGATTCTTAGTACAGGATTGTGACATGTGTTGATGTGTTAGGGATTTTCCAAAGGCAAGTAATGGGATGAAAACACACTTGTACCCCTTTTCATGAGCCTGAGGGTGACATTTCTGAACATGGAGTGTAAGTGGGTGCTCCCATCACAAAATGTCCATCAGACTTCCCAAATTTCCCGCTTCTGAGGGCAGCGGTTGGTCCAGGACATTGATCCGTTAGAAATTCCCAAAGGCAGGTATAGGAATGAAAACACACTGCACCCCGTCCCACTGCCCCGAGGGGGAAATTTCGGAATATGGAGTGTAAGCGGGTGTTCCCATCATAAAAGAAACATCCTCCTTCCCACATTTTGTAATTCTTAGTACGGGATTGTGACGTGTGTTGATGTGTTAGGGATTCCCAAAAGAAAGGAAAGAGATGAAAACACACTTGTACCCCATTTTACCGGCCTGAGGGTGACATTTCTGAAAATCTAGAGTAAGTGGGTGCTCTCATCACCTCCCCAAACTTCATGCTTCTAAGTGCTGGGGTTGGGGCAGGTCATTGACCAATTAGGGATTCGCAAAGGCAAGTAAAGGGCTGAAAACACACTTGTACCCCTTTTAACGGGCCTGAGGGTGACATTTCTGAACATGGAGTGTAAGTGGGTGCTCCCATCACAAAATGTCCATCAGACTTCCCAAATTTCTCGCTTCTGAGGGCAGAGGTTGGTCCAGGACACTGATCCGTTAGAAATTCCCAAAGGCAGGTATAGTAATGAAAACACACTGCACCCCGTCCCACTGCCCCGAGCGTGAAATTTCGGAATATGGAGTGTAAGTGGGTGTTCCTATCATAAAAGAAACATCCTCCTTCCCAAATTTCCCGCTTCTGAGGGCAGAGGTTGGTCAAGGACTTTGATCCGTTAGAAATTCCCAAAGGCAGGTATAGGAATGAAAACACGCTGCACCCCTTCCCACTGCCCCGAGGGGGAAATTTCGGAATATGGAGTGTAAGTGGGTGTTCCCATCATAAAAGAAACATCCTCCTTCCCACATTTTGTGATTCTTAGTACAGGATTGTGACGTGTGTTGATGTGTTAGGGATTCCCAAAGGAAAGTAAAGGGATGAAAACACACTTGTACCCCTTTTCACGAGCCTGAGGGTGACATTTCTGAACATGGAGTGTAAGTGGGTGCTCCCATCAGAAAATGTCCATCAGACTTCCCAAATTTTCCGCTTCTGAAGACAGAGGTTGGTCCAGGACATTGATCTGTTAGAAATTCCCAAAGGCAGGTATAGGAATGAATACACTCTGCACCCCTTACCACAGCCCCGAGGGGGAAATTTCGGAATATGGAGTGTAAGTGGGTGTTCGCATCATAAAAGAAACATCCTCCTTCCCACATTTTGTGATTCTTAGTACAGGATTGTGACATGTGTTGATGTGTTAGGGATTCCCAAAGGCAAGTAAAGGGATGAAAACAAACTTGTACCCTTTTTCACTGGCCTGAGGGTGACATTTCTGAAAATCTAGAGTAAGTGGGTGCTCTCATCACCTCCCCAAATTTCATGCTTCTAAGTACTGGGGTTGGGGCAGGTCATTGACCAAATAGGGATTCCAAAGGCAAGTAAAGGGATGAAAACACACTCGTACCCTTTTTAATTGGCCTGAGGGTGATATTTCGGAAAATGTAGCGTAAGTGGGCTCTCCCATCACAGAAGGAATATCTGCCTCCCCAAAGTTCATGCTTGTAAGTGCTGGGGTTGGGGCAGGACATTGATCAGTTAGGGATTCCCAAAGGCAAGTACAGGGAGGAAAACGCATCGGGCTCCTTTTCACCCCCTCCCTTTAGGAATTTCCGAAAATCAGTTCTCTGTGGGTGCCTCCATGATGGTGCAAGGAACACCCTCCCCAAACTTCATGCTTGTAGCACTCAGAGACACTGCCATGTACTAGCAGAATTAAGTCTTTTTTAAAATCTATTTTTGTACCGTGTTTTTTGGGGTGCCCGGTCAGGATGAGGCACCTGAGGACCTGACTCAACACTGGCCACTGGGTGCCAATGGGCCCCAGTGGACAGCAGCAAGTACCAGGATCCTGACCAGGCACCGCCGGTTAGTAGCAGGCACCGGCAGATAGTGGGCACTGGGCATGGCTACTGGCACCACAAGGCCTTCTAGGTACCATCAGGTACCACAGACCAGTGGGCAGTAGGTGAAACATGCAGCAGGCGCCATGTATCATACCAGGCAGCCACAGAGATGGTGAGTGGAGAAATTCTTCCGCCACCAAGTGTTTCACGGCAGCTTTTCAGGTCAGAGTGAGTGAGTTCCTTGGAGAGGCCCCAAGGAACCATCTATGAAGAAAAGACCTGGAAACATCACATGCCGTTATCCGTTTTTCATTTCTTTCCTCCGTTGCTTTGTCCCTCTGCCGAAGAGAAGGTGCCAGTATGCAAATGAGCAGTATGCGAATGAGCACAGGGAATTCTGGGTAAGAAAAGCAGGTTCTAGCTTCCCGCTGAGGAAGGAGCCCCATGACAAAGGACGCAGGAAGTGGGTCCTGGAAACCTTTCAGCCTTGCAAATACAACCGTGCCTTTCAATCATCCCCCCAGAGCCCTGGGTACCCGTACTGGCGAGCTCCAAATTTAGGGGCTGCATGTGATCAGTCTTCAATGTTAAGTATAGGGATGAAAACACGCGGCACCCCTTTTCACTGCCCCGAGGGTGACATTCCTGAAAACGGAGTGTAAGTCGATGCTCCCATCACAGAAGGAAAATGCGCCTCCCAAAATTTCAGGCTTCTAGGTACAGGGGTTGTGGCATGCGTTGATCAGTTAGGGATTCCCAAAGGAAGGTCTAGGGATCAAAACGCGCTGCACCCATTTTCACCGCCCCAAGGGTGACATTTCTGAACATAGAGTGTAAGTGGGTGTTCCCATCACAAAACGAACATGAGACTTCCCAAATTTCCTGCTTCTAAGTGCATAAGTTGGTCCAGGAAATTGATCAGTTAGGGATTCCCAAAGGAAGGTCTAGGGATAAAAACGCACTGCACCCCATTTCACCGCCCAAAGGGTAAAATTTCTGTAAATGGAGTGTAAGTAGGTGTTCCCCTCATAAAAGAAACATCCTCATTCCCAAATTTTATGATTCTTAATACAGGATTGTGGCCTGCGTTGATCAGTTAGGGATTCCCAGAGGCTGGTGTAGAGATGAAAACACACTTGTACCCTATTTCACTGACCTGAGGGTGACATTTCTGAACACGGAGTGTACGTGGGTGCTGCCGCCACAAAATGTCCATCAGACTTCCCAAATTTCCCGCTTCTGAAGGCAGAGGTTGGTCCAGGACATTGATCCGTTAGACATTCCCAAAGGCAGGTATAGGAATGAAAACACACTGCACCCCTTCCCACTGCCCCGAGGGGGAAATTTCGGAATATGGAGTGTAAGTGGGTGTTCCTATCATAAAAGAAACATCCTCCTTCCCAAATTTCTCGCTTCTGAGGGCAGAGGTTGGTCAAGGACTTTGATCCGTTAGAAATTCCCAAAGGCAGGTATAGGAATGAAAACACACTGCGCCCCATCCCACTGTCCCGAGGGGGAAATTTCGGAATATGGAGTGTAAGTGGGTGTTCCTATCATAAAAGAAACATCCTCCTTCCCAAATTTCCCGCTTCTGAGGGCAGAGGTTGGTCAAGGACTTTGATCTGTTAGAAATTCCCAAAGGCAGGTATAGGAATGAAAACACGCTGCACCCCTTCCCACTGCCCCAAGGGGGAAATTTCGGAATATGGAGTGTAAGCGGGTGTTCCCATCATAAAAGAAACATCCTCCTTCCCACATTTTGTGATTCTTAGTTCAGGATTGTGACATGTGTTGATGTGTTAGGGATTTTCCAAAGGCAAGTAAAGGGATGAAAACACACTTGTACCCATTTTCTGATTCTTAGTACAGGATTGTGACATGTGTTGATGTGTTAGGGATTTTCCAAAGGCAAGTAATGGGATGAAAACACACTTGTACCCCTTTTCATGAGCCTGAGGGTGACATTTCTGAACATGGAGTGTAAGTGGGTGCTCCCATCACAAAATGTCCATCAGACTTCCCAAATTTCCCGCTTCTGAGGGCAGCGGTTGGTCCAGGACATTGATCCGTTAGAAATTCCCAAAGGCAGGTATAGGAATGAAAACACACTGCACCCCGTCCCACTGCCCCGAGGGGGAAATTTCGGAATATGGAGTGTAAGCGGGTGTTCCCATCATAAAAGAAACATCCTCCTTCCCACATTTTGTAATTCTTAGTACGGGATTGTGACGTGTGTTGATGTGTTAGGGATTCCCAAAAGAAAGGAAAGAGATGAAAACACACTTGTACCCCATTTTACCGGCCTGAGGGTGACATTTCTGAAAATCTAGAGTAAGTGGGTGCTCTCATCACCTCCCCAAACTTCATGCTTCTAAGTGCTGGGGTTGGGGCAGGTCATTGACCAATTAGGGATTCGCAAAGGCAAGTAAAGGGCTGAAAACACACTTGTACCCCTTTTAACGGGCCTGAGGGTGACATTTCTGAACATGGAGTGTAAGTGGGTGCTCCCATCACAAAATGTCCATCAGACTTCCCAAATTTCTCGCTTCTGAGGGCAGAGGTTGGTCCAGGACACTGATCCGTTAGAAATTCCCAAAGGCAGGTATAGTAATGAAAACACACTGCACCCCGTCCCACTGCCCCGAGGGTGAAATTTCGGAATATGGAGTGTAAGTGGGTGTTCCTATCATAAAAGAAACATCCTCCTTCCCAAATTTCCCGCTTCTGAGGGCAGAGGTTGGTCAAGGACTTTGATCCGTTAGAAATTCCCAAAGGCAGGTATAGGAATGAAAACACGCTGCACCCCTTCCCACTGCCCCGAGGGGGAAATTTCGGAATATGGAGTGTAAGTGGGTGTTCCCATCATAAAAGAAACATCCTCCTTCCCACATTTTGTGATTCTTAGTACAGGATTGTGACGTGTGTTGATGTGTTAGGGATTCCCAAAGGAAAGTAAAGGGATGAAAACACACTTGTACCCCTTTTCACGAGCCTGAGGGTGACATTTCTGAACATGGAGTGTAAGTGGGTGCTCCCATCAGAAAATGTCCATCAGACTTCCCAAATTTTCCGCTTCTGAAGACAGAGGTTGGTCCAGGACATTGATCTGTTAGAAATTCCCAAAGGCAGGTATAGGAATGAATACACTCTGCACCCCTTACCACAGCCCCGAGGGGGAAATTTCGGAATATGGAGTGTAAGTGGGTGTTCGCATCATAAAAGAAACATCCTCCTTCCCACATTTTGTGATTCTTAGTACAGGATTGTGACATGTGTTGATGTGTTAGGGATTCCCAAAGGCAAGTAAAGGGATGAAAACAAACTTGTACCCTTTTTCACTGGCCTGAGGGTGACATTTCTGAAAATCTAGAGTAAGTGGGTGCTCTCATCACCTCCCCAAATTTCATGCTTCTAAGTACTGGGGTTGGGGCAGGTCATTGACCAAATAGGGATTCCAAAGGCAAGTAAAGGGATGAAAACACACTCGTACCCTTTTTAATTGGCCTGAGGGTGATATTTCGGAAAATGTAGCGTAAGTGGGCTCTCCCATCACAGAAGGAATATCTGCCTCCCCAAAGTTCATGCTTGTAAGTGCTGGGGTTGGGGCAGGACATTGATCAGTTAGGGATTCCCAAAGGCAAGTACAGGGAGGAAAACGCATCGGGCTCCTTTTCACCCCCTCCCTTTAGGAATTTCCGAAAATCAGTTCTCTGTGGGTGCCTCCATGATGGTGCAAGGAACACCCTCCCCAAACTTCATGCTTGTAGCACTCAGAGACACTGCCATGTACTAGCAGAATTAAGTCTTTTTTAAAATCTATTTTTGTACCGTGTTTTTTGGGGTGCCCGGTCAGGATGAGGCACCTGAGGACCTGACTCAACACTGGCCACTGGGTGCCAATGGGCCCCAGTGGACAGCAGCAAGTACCAGGATCCTGACCAGGCACCGCCGGTTAGTAGCAGGCACCGGCAGATAGTGGGCACTGGGCATGGCTACTGGCACCACAAGGCCTTCTAGGTACCATCAGGTACCACAGACCAGTGGGCAGTAGGTGAAACATGCAGCAGGCGCCATGTATCATACCAGGCAGCCACAGAGATGGTGAGTGAAGAAATTCTTCCGCCACCAAGTGTTTCACGGCAGCTTTTCAGGTCAGAGTGAGTGAGTTCCTTGGAGAGGCCCCAACGAACCATCTATGAAGAAAAGACCTGGAAACATCACATGCCGTTATCCGTTTTTCATTTCTTTCCTCCGTTGCTTTGTCCCTCTGCCGAAGAGAAGGTGCCAGTATGCAAATGAGCAGTATGCGAATGAGCACAGGGAATTCTGGGTAAGAAAAGCAGGTTCTAGCTTCCCGCTGAGGAAGGAGCCCCATGACAAAGGACGCAGGAAGTGGGTCCTGGAAACCTTTCAGCCTTGCAAATACAACCGTGCCTTTCAATCATCCCCCCAGAGCCCTGGGTACCCGTACTGGCGAGCTCCAAATTTAGGGGCTGCATGTGATCAGTCTTCAATGTTAAGTATAGGGATGAAAACACGCGGCACCCCTTTTCACTGCCCCGAGGGTGACATTCCTGAAAACGGAGTGTAAGTCGATGCTCCCATCACAGAAGGAAAATGCGCCTCCCAAAATTTCAGGCTTCTAGGTACAGGGGTTGTGGCATGCGTTGATCAGTTAGGGATTCCCAAAGGAAGGTCTAGGGATCAAAACGCGCTGCACCCATTTTCACCGCCCCAAGGGTGACATTTCTGAACATGGAGTGTAAGTGGGTGTTCCCATCACAAAACGAACATGAGACTTCCCAAATTTCCTGCTTCTAAGTGCATAAGTTGGTCCAGGAAATGGATCAGTTAGGGATTCCCAAAGGAAGGTCTAGGGATAAAAACGCACTGCACCCCATTTCACCGCCCAAAGGGTGAAATTTCTGTAAATGGAGTGTAAGTAGGTGTTCCCCTCATAAAAGGAACATCCTCATTCCCAAATTTTATGATTCTTAATACAGGATTGTGGCCTGCGTTGATCAGTTAGGGATTCCCAGAGGCTGGTGTAGAGATGAAAACACACTTGTACCCCATTTCACTGGCCTGAGGGTGACATTTCTGAACATGGAGTGTAAGTGGGTGCTCCCATCACAAAATGTCCATCAGACTTCCCAAATTTCTCGCTTCTGAGGGCAGAGGTTGGTCCAGGACACTGATCCGTTAGAAATTCCCAAAGGCAGGTATAGAAATGAAAACACACTGCACCCCTTCTCACTGCCCCGAGGGGGAAATTTCGGAATATGGAGTGTAAGTGGGTGTTCCTATCATAAAAGAAACATCCTCCTTCCCAAATTTCCCGCTTCTGAGGGCAGAGGTTGGTCCAGGACACTGATCCGTTAGAAATTCCCAAAGGGAGGTATAGAAATGAAAACACACTGCACCCCTTCTCACTGCCCCGAGGGGGAAATTTCGGAATATGGAGTGTAAGTGGGTGTTCCTATCATAAAAGAAACATCCTCCTTCCGAAATTTCCCGCTTCTGAGGGCAGAGGTTGGTCCAGGACACTGATCCGTTAGAAATTCCCAAAGGCAGGTATAGGAATGAAAACACACTGCACCCCTTCCCACTGCCCCGAGGGGGAAATTTCGGAATATGGAGTGTAAGCGGGTGTTCCCATCATAAAAGAAACATCCTCCTTCCCACATTTTGTGATTCTTAGTACAGGATTGTGACATGTGTTGATGTGTTAGGGATTCCCAAATGCAAGTAAAGGGATGAAAACACACTTGTACCCCTTTTAACGGGCCTGAGGGTGACATTTCTGAACATGGAGTGTAAGCGGGTGCTGCCGTCACAAAATGTCCATCAGACTTCCGAAATTTCCCGCTTCTGAGGGTAGAGGTTGGTCCAGGACATTGATCCGTTAGAAATTCCCAAAGGCAGGTATAGGAATGAAAACACACTGCACCCCGTCCAACTGCCCCGAGGGGGAAATTTCGGAATATGGAGTGTAAGTGGGTGTTCCTATCATAAAAGAAACATCCTCCTTCCCAAATTTCCCGCTTCTGAGGGCAGAGGTTGGTCAAGGACTTTGATCCGTTAGAAATTCCCAAAGGCAGGTATAGGAATGAAAACACACTGCACCCCTTACCACAGCCCCGAGGGGGAAATTTCGGAATATGGAGTGTAAGTGGGTGTTCCTATCATAAAAGAAACATCCTCCTTCCCAAATTTCCCGCTTCTGAGGGCAGAGGTTGGTCAAGGACTTTGATCTGTTAGAAATTCCCAAAGGCAGGTATAGGAATGAAAACACGCTGCACCCCTTCCCACTGCCCTGAGGGGGAAATTTCGGAATATGGAGTGTAAGTGGGTGTTCCTATCATAAAAGAAACATCCTCCTTCCCAAATTTCCCGCTTCTGAGGGCAGAGGTTGGTCCAGGACCCTGATCCTTTAGAAATTCCCAAAGGCAGGTATAGGAATGAAAACACACTGCACCCCGTCCCACTGCCCCGAGGGGGAAATTTCGGAATATGGAGTGTAAGTGGGTGTTCCTATCATAAAAGAAACATCCTCCTTCCCAAATTTCCCGCTTCTGAGGGCAGAGGTTGGTCCAGGACCCTGATCCTTTAGAAATTCCCAAACGCAGGTATAGGAACGAAAACACACTGCACCCCGTCCCACTGCCCCGAGGGGGAAATTTCGGAATATGGAGTCTAAGCGGGTGTTCCCATCATAAAAGAAACATCCTCCTTCCCACATTTTGTGATTCTTAGTACAGGATTGTGACGTGTGTTGATGTGTTAGGGATTCCCAAAGGAAAGTAAAGGGATGAAAACACACTTGTACCCCTTTTCACGAGCCTGAGGGTGACATTTCTGAACATGGAGTGTAAGTGGGTGCTCCCATCAGAAAATGTCCATCAGACTTCCCAAATTTCCCGCTTCTGAGGGGAGAGGTTGGTCCAGGACATTGATCCGTTAGAAATTCCCAAAGGCAGGTATAGGAATGAAAACGCACTGCACCCCTTCCCACTGCCCCGAGGGGTAAATTTTGGAATATGGAGTGTAAGTGGGTGTTCCTATCATAAAAGAAACATCCTCCTTCCCAAATTTCCCGCTTCTGAGGGCAGAGGTTGGTCAAGGACTTTGATCCGTTAGAAATTCCCAAAGGCAGGTATAGGAATGAAAACACACTGCACCCCTTCCCACTGCCCCGAGGGGGAAATTTCGGAATATGGAGTGTAAGTGGGTGTTCCCATCATAAAAGAAACCTCCTCCTTCCCAAATTTCCCGCTTCTGAGGGCAGAGGTTGGTCAAGGACTTTGATCCGTTAGAAATTCCCAAAGGCAGGTATAGGAATGAAAACACACTGCACCCCTTCCCACTGCCCCGAGGGGGAAATTTCGGAATATGGAGTCTAAGCGGGTGTTCCCATCATAAAAGAAACATCCTCATTCCCACATTTTGTGATTCTTAGTGCAGGATTGTGACATGTGTTGATGCGTTAGGGATTCCCAAAGGCAAGTAAAGGGATGAAAACACACTTGTACCTCTTTTCACGAGCCTGAGGGTGACATTTCTGAACATGGAGTGTAAGTGGGTGCTCCCATCACAAAATGTCCATCAGACTTCCCAAATTTCCCGCTTCTGATGGCAGAGGTTGGTCCAGGACATTGATTCGTTAGAAATTCCCAAAGGCAGGTATAGGAATGAATACACACTGCACCCCTTCCCACTGCCCCGACGGGGAAATTTCGGAATATGGAGTCTAAGCGGGTTTTCCCATCATAAAAGAAACATCCTCCTTCCCACATTTTGTGATTCTTAGTACAGGATTGTGACATGTGTTGATGTGTTAGGGATTCCCAAAGGCAAGTAAAGGGATGAAAACACACTTGTACTTCTTTTCACGAGCCTGAGGGTGACATTTCTGAACATGGAGTATAACTGGGTGCTCCCATCACAAAATGAACATCCTCCTCCCCAAATTTCTGGGAACAGGGATTGTGGCGTGCCTTGATCATTCAGTGATTCCCAACGGCAAGTAAAGGGATGAAAACAAACTTATACCCTTTTTCACTGGCCTGAGGGTGACATTTCTGAAAATCTAGAGTAAGTGGGTGCTCTCATCACCTCCCCAAATTTCATGCTTCTAAGTACTGGGGTTGGGGCAGGTCATTGACCAAATAGGGATTCCAAAGGCAAGTAAAGGGATGAAAACACACTCGTACCCTTTTTAATTGGCCTGAGGGTGATATTTCGGAAAATGTAGCGTAAGTGGGCACTCCCATCACAGAAGGAATATCTGCCTCCCCAAAGTTCATGCTTGTAAGTGCTGGGGTTGGGGCAGGACATTGATCAGTTAGGGATTCCCAAAGGCAAGTACAGGGAGGAAAACGCATCGGGCTCCTTTTCACCCCCTCCCTTTAGGAATTTCCGAAAATCAGTTCTCTGTGGGTGCCTCCATGATGGTGCAAGGAACACCCTCCCCAAACTTCATGCTTGTAGCACTCAGAGACACTGCCATGTACTAGCAGAATTAAGTCTTTTTTAAAATCTATTTTTGTACCGTGTTTTTTGGGGTGCCCGGTCAGGATGAGGCACCTGAGGACCTGACTCAACACTGGCCACTGGGTGCCAATGGGCCCCAGTGGACAGCAGCAAGTACCAGGATCCTGACCAGGCACCGCCGGTTAGTAGCAGGCACCGGCAGATAGTGGGCACTGGGCATGGCTACTGGCACCACAAGGCCTTCTAGGTACCATCAGGTACCACAGACCAGTGGGCAGTAGGTGAAACATGCAGCAGGCGCCATGTATCATACCAGGCAGCCACAGAGATGGTGAGTGGAGAAATTCTTCCGCCACCAAGTGTTTCACGGCAGCTTTTCAGGTCAGAGTGAGTGAGTTCCTTGGAGAGGCCCCAACGAACCATCTATGAAGAAAAGACCTGGAAACATCACATGCCGTTATCCGTTTTTCATTTCTTTCCTCCGTTGCTTTGTCCCTCTGCCGAAGAGAAGGTGCCAGTATGCAAATGAGCAGTATGCGAATGAGCACCGGGAATTCTGGGTAAGAAAAGCAGGTTCTAGCTTCCCGCTGAGGAAGGAGCCCCATGACAAAGGACGCAGGAAGTGGGTCCTGGAAACCTTTCAGCCTTGCAAATACAACCGTGCCTTTCAATCATCCCCCCAGAGCCCTGGGTACCCGTACTGGCGAGCTCCAAATTTAGGGGCTGCATGTGATCAGTCTTCAATGTTAAGTATAGGGATGAAAACACGCGGCACCCCTTTTCGCTGCCCCGAGGGTGACATTCCTGAAAACGGAGTGTAAGTCGATGCTCCCATCACAGAAGGAAAATGCGCCTCCCAAAATTTCAGGCTTCTAGGTACAGGGGTTGTGGCATGCGTTGATCAGTTAGGGATTCCCAAAGGAAGGTCTAGGGATCAAAACGCGCTGCACCCATTTTCACCGCCCCAAGGGTGACATTTCTGAACATGGAGTGTAAGTGGGTGTTCCCATCACAAAACGAACATGAGACTTCCCAAATTTCCTGCTTCTAAGTGCATAAGTTGGTCCAGGAAATGGATCAGTTAGGGATTCCCAAAGGAAGGTCTAGGGATAAAAACGCACTGCACCCCATTTCACCGCCCAAAGGGTGAAATTTCTGAAAATGGAGTGTAAGTAGGTGTTCCCCTCATAAAAGGAACATCCTCATTCCCAAATTTTATGATTCTTAATACAGGATTGTGGCCTGCGTTGATCAGTTAGGGATTCCCAGAGGCTGGTGTAGAGATGAAAACACACTTGTACCCTATTTCACTGACCTGAGGGTGACATTTCTGAACACGGAGTGTACGTGGGTGCTGCCGCCACAAAATGTCCATCAGACTTCCCAAATTTCCCGCTTCTGAAGGCAGAGGTTGGTCCAGGACATTGATCCATTAGACATTCCCAAAGGCAGGTATAGGAATGAAAACACACTGCACCCCTTCCCACTGCCCCGAGGGGGAAATTTCGGAATATGGAGTGTAAGTGGGTGTTCCTATCATAAAAGAAACATCCTCCTTCCCAAATTTCTCGCTTCTGAGGGCAGAGGTTGGTCAAGGACTTTGATCCGTTAGAAATTCCCAAAGGCAGGTATAGGAATGAAAACACACTGCGCCCCTTCCCACTGCCCCGAGGGGGAAATTTCGGAATATGGAGTCTAAGCGGGTGTTCCCATCATAAAAGAAACATCCTCATTCCCATATTTTGTGATTCTTAGTGCAGGATTGTGACATGTGTTGATGCGTTAGGGATTCCCAAAGGCAAGTAAAGGGATGAAAACACACTTGTACCTCTTTTCACGAGCCTGAGGGTGACATTTCTGAACATGGAGTGTAAGTGGGTGCTCCCATCACAAAATGTCCATCAGACTTCCCAAATTTCCCTCTTCTGAGGGCAGAGGTTGGTCCAGGACACTGATCCGTTAGAAATTCCCAAAGGCAGGTATAGGAATGAATACACACTGCACCCCTTCCCACTGCCCCGAGGGGGAAATTTCGGAATATGGAGTGTAAGTGGGTGTTCCTATCATAAAAGAAACCTCCTCCTTCCCAAATTTCTCGCTTCTGAGGGCAGAGGTTGGTCAAGGACTTTGATCCGTTAGAAATTCCCAAAGGCAGGTATAGGAATGAAAACACACTGCGCCCCTTCCCACTGCCCCGAGGGGGAAATTTCGGAATATGGAGTCTAAGCGGGTGTTCCCATCATAAAAGAAACATCCTCCTTCCCACATTTTGTGATTCTTAGTGCAGGATTGTGACATGTGTTGATGCGTTAGGGATTCCCAAAGGCAAGTAAAGGGATGAAAACACACTTGTACCTCTTTTCACGAGCCTGAGGGTGACATTTCTGAACATGGAGTGTAAGTGGGTGCTCCCATCACAAAATGTCCATCAGACTTCCCAAATTTCCCTCTTCTGAGGGCAGAGGTTGGTCCAGGACACTGATCCGTTAGAAATTCCCAAAGGCAGGTATAGGAATGAATACACACTGCACCCCTTCCCACTGCCCCGAGGGGGAAATTTCGGAATATGGAGTGTAAGTGGGTGTTCCTATCATAAAAGAAACCTCCTCCTTCCCAAATTTCCCGCTTCTGATGGCAGAGGTTGGTCCAGGACATTGATTCGTTAGAAATTCCCAAAGGCAGGTATAGGAATGAATACACACTGCACCCCTTCCCACTGCCCCGACGGGGGAATTTCGGAATATGGAGTCTAAGCGGGTTTTCCCATCATAAAAGAAACATCCTCCTTCCCACATTTTGTGATTCTTAGTACAGGATTGTGACATGTGTTGATGTGTTAGGGATTCCCAAAGGCAAGTAAAGGGATGAAAACACACTTGTACTTCTTTTCACGAGCCTGAGGGTGACATTTCTGAACATGGAGTATAACTGGGTGCTCCCATCACAAAATGAACATCCTCCTCCCCAAATTTCTGGGAACAGGGATTGTGGCGTGCCTTGATCATTCAGTGATTCCCAACGGCAAGTAAAGGGATGAAAACAAACTTATACCCTTTTTCACTGGCCTGAGGGTGACATTTCTGAAAATCTAGAGTAAGTGGGTGCTCTCATCACCTCCCCAAATTTCATGCTTCTAAGTACTGGGGTTGGGGCAGGTCATTGACCAAATAGGGATTCCAAAGGCAAGTAAAGGGATGAAAACACACTCGTACCCTTTTTAATTGGCCTGAGGGTGATATTTCGGAAAATGTAGCGTAAGTGGGCACTCCCATCACAGAAGGAATATCTGCCTCCCCAAAGTTCATGCTTGTAAGTGCTGGGGTTGGGGCAGGACATTGATCAGTTAGGGATTCCCAAAGGCAAGTACAGGGAGGAAAACGCATCGGGCTCCTTTTCACCCCCTCCCTTTAGGAATTTCCGAAAATCAGTTCTCTGTGGGTGCCTCCATGATGGTGCAAGGAACACCCTCCCCAAACTTCATGCTTGTAGCACTCAGAGACACTGCCATGTACTAGCAGAATTAAGTCTTTTTTAAAATCTATTTTTGTACCGTGTTTTTTGGGGTGCCCGGTCAGGATGAGGCACCTGAGGACCTGACTCAACACTGGCCACTGGGTGCCAATGGGCCCCAGTGGACAGCAGCAAGTACCAGGATCCTGACCAGGCACCGCCGGTTAGTAGCAGGCACCGGCAGATAGTGGGCACTGGGCATGGCTACTGGCACCACAAGGCCTTCTAGGTACCATCAGGTACCACAGACCAGTGGGCAGTAGGTGAAACATGCAGCAGGCGCCATGTATCATACCAGGCAGCCACAGAGATGGTGAGTGGAGAAATTCTTCCGCCACCAAGTGTTTCACGGCAGCTTTTCAGGTCAGAGTGAGTGAGTTCCTTGGAGAGGCCCCAACGAACCATCTATGAAGAAAAGACCTGGAAACATCACATGCCGTTATCCGTTTTTCATTTCTTTCCTCCGTTGCTTTGTCCCTCTGCCGAAGAGAAGGTGCCAGTATGCAAATGAGCAGTATGCGAATGAGCACAGGGAATTCTGGGTAAGAAAAGCAGGTTCTAGCTTCCCGCTGAGGAAGGAGCCCCATGACAAAGGACGCAGGAAGTGGGTCCTGGAAACCTTTCAGCCTTGCAAATACAACCGTGCCTTTCAATCATCCCCCCAGAGCCCTGGGTACCCGTACTGGCGAGCTCCAAATTTAGGGGCTGCATGTGATCAGTCTTCAATGTTAAGTATAGGGATGAAAACACGCGGCACCCCTTTTCACTGCCCCGAGGGTGACATTCCTGAAAACGGAGTGTAAGTCGATGCTCCCATCACAGAAGGAAAATGCGCCTCCCAAAATTTCAGGCTTCTAGGTACAGGGGTTGTGGCATGCGTTGATCAGTTAGGGATTCCCAAAGGAAGGTCTAGGGATCAAAACGCGCTGCACCCATTTTCACCGCCCCAAGGGTGACATTTCTGAACATGGAGTGTAAGTGGGTGTTCCCATCACAAAACGAACATGAGACTTCCCAAATTTCCTGCTTCTAAGTGCATAAGTTGGTCCAGGAAATGGATCAGTTAGGGATTCCCAAAGGAAGGTCTAGGGATAAAAACGCACTGCACCCCATTTCACCGCCCAAAGGGTGAAATTTCTGAAAATGGAGTGTAAGTAGGTGTTCCCCTCATAAAAGAAACATCCTCATTCCCAAATTTTATGATCTTAATACAGGATTGTGGCCTGCGTTGATCAGTTAGGGATTCCCAGAGGCTGGTGTAGAGATGAAAACACACTTGTACCCCATTTCACTGGCCTGAGGGTGATATTTCTGAACATGGAGTGTAAAGTAGGTGCTCTCATCACAAAATGTCCATCAGACTTCCCAAATCTCTTGCTTCGAAGCGCAGATGTTGGTCCAAGACATTAATCCGTTAGAAATTCCCAAACGCAGGTATAGGAATGAAAACACACTGCACCCCTTCCCACTGCCCCGAGGGAGAAATTTTGGAATATGGAGTGTAAGTGGGTGTTCCTATCATAAAAGAAACATCCTCCTTCCCAAATTTCCCGCTTCTGAGGGCAGAGGTTGGTCAAGGACTTTGATCCGTTAGAAATTCCCAAAGGCAGGTATAGGAATGAAAACACACTGCACCCCTTCCCACTGCCCCGAGGGGGAAATTTCGGAATATGGAGTGTAAGTGGGTGTTCCTATCATAAAAGAAACATCCTCCTTCCCAAATTTCCCGCTTCTGAGGGCAGAGGTTGGTCAAGGACTTTGATCCGTTAGAAATTCCCAAAGGCAGGTATAGGAATGAAAACACACTGCACCCCTTCCCACTGCCCCTAGGGGGAAATTTCGGAATATGGAGTGTAAGTGGGTGTTCCCCTCATAAAAGGAACATCCTCATTCCCAAATTTTATGATTCTTAATACAGGATTGTGGCCTGCGTTGATCAGTTAAGGATTCCCAGAGGCTGGTGTAGAGATGAAAACACACTTGTACCCCATTTCACTGGCCTGAGGGTGACATTTCTGAACATGGAGTGTAAGTGGGTGCTCCCATCACAAAATGTCCATCAGACTTCCCAAATTTCTCGCTTCTAAGCGCAGAGGTTGGTCCAAGACATTAATCCGTTAGAAATTCCCAAATGCAGGTATAGGAACGAAAACACACTGCACCCCGTCCCACTGCCCCGAGGGGGAAATTTCGGAATATGGAGTGTAAGTGGGTGTTCCTATCATAAAAGAAACATCCTCCTTCCCAAATTTCCCGCTTCTGAGGGCAGAGGTTGGTCAAGGACTTTGATCCGTTAGAAATTCCCAAAGGCAGGTATAGGAATGAAAACACACTGCACCCCTTCCCACTGCCCCAAGGGGGAAATTTCGGAATATGGAGTGTAAGTGGGTGTTCCTATCATAAAAGAAACATCCTCCTTCCCAAATTTCCCGCTTCTGAGGGCAGATGTTGGTCAAGGACTTTGATCCGTTAGAAATTCCCAAAGGCAGGTATAGGAATGAAAACACACTGCACACCTTACCACAGCCCCGAGGGGGAAATTTCGGAATATGGAGTGTAAGTCGGTGTTCCCATCATAAAAGAAACATCCTCCTTCCCACATTTTCTGATTCTTAGTGCAGGATTGTGACATGTGTTGATGCGTTAGGGATTCCCAAAGGCAAGTAAAGGGATGAAAACACACTTGTACCTCTTTTCACGAGCCTGAGGGTGACATTTCTGAACATGGAGTGTAAGTGGGTGCTCCCATCACAAAATGTCCATCAGACTTCCCAAATTTCCCGCTTCTGATGGCAGAGGTTGGTCCAGGACATTGATTCGTTAGAAATTCCCAAAGGCAGGTATAGGAATGAATACACACTGCACCCCTTCCCACTGCCCCGACGGGGAAATTTCGGAATATGGAGTCTAAGCGGGTTTTCCCATCATAAAAGAAACATCCTCCTTCCCACATTTTGTGATTCTTAGTGCAGGATTGTGACATGTGTTGATGCGTTAGGGATTCCCAAAGGCAAGTAAAGGGATGAAAACACATTTGTACCTCTTTTCACGAGCCTGAGGGTGACATTTCTGAACATGGAGTATAACTGGGTGCTCCCATCACAAAATGAACATCCTCCTCCCCAAATTTCTGGGAACAGGGATTGTGGCGTGCCTTGATCATTCAGTGATTCCCAACGGCAAGTAAAGGGATGAAAACAAACTTGTACCCTTTTTCACTGGCCTGAGGGTGACATTTCTGAAAATCTAGAGTAAGTGGGTGCTCTCATCACCTCCCCTAATTTCATGCTTCTAAGTACTGGGGTTGGGGCAGGTCATTGACCAAATAGGGATTCCAAAGGCAAGTAAAGGGATGAAAACACACTCGTACCCTTTTTAATTGGCCTGAGGGTGATATTTCGGAAAATGTAGCGTAAGTGGGCACTCCCATCACAGAAGGAATATCTGCCTCCCCAAAGTTCATGCTTGTAAGTGCTGGGGTTGGGGCAGGACATTGATCAGTTAGGGATTCCCAAAGGCAAGTACAGGGAGGAAAACGCATCGGGCTCCTTTTCACCCCCTCCCTTTAGGAATTTCCGAAAATCAGTTCTCTGTGGGTGCCTCCATGATGGTGCAAGGAACACCCTCCCCAAACTTCATGCTTGTAGCACTCAGAGACACTGCCATGTACTAGCAGAATTAAGTCTTTTTTAAAATCTATTTTTGTACCGTGTTTTTTGGGGTGCCCGGTCAGGATGAGGCACCTGAGGACCTGACTCAACACTGGCCACTGGGTGCCAATGGGCCCCAGTGGACAGCAGCAAGTACCAGGATCCTGACCAGGCACCGCCGGTTAGTAGCAGGCACCGGCAGATAGTGGGCACTGGGCATGGCTACTGGCACCACAAGGCCTTCTAGGTACCATCAGGTACCACAGACCAGTGGGCAGTAGGTGAAACATGCAGCAGGCGCCATGTATCATACCAGGCAGCCACAGAGATGGTGAGTGAAGAAATTCTTCCGCCACCAAGTGTTTCACGGCAGCTTTTCAGGTCAGAGTGAGTGAGTTCCTTGGAGAGGCCCCAACGAACCATCTATGAAGAAAAGACCTGGAAACATCACATGCCATTATCCGTTTTTCATTTCTTTCCTCCGTTGCTTTGTCCCTCTGCCGAAGAGAAGGTGCCAGTATGCAAATGAGCAGTATGCGAATGAGCACCGGGAATTCTGGGTAAGAAAAGCAGGTTCTAGCTTCCCGCTGAGGAAGGAGCCCCATGACAAAGGACGCAGGAAGTGGGTCCTGGAAACCTTTCAGCCTTGCAAATACAACCGTGCCTTTCAATCATCCCCCCAGAGCCCTGGGTACCCGTACTGGCGAGCTCCAAATTTAGGGGCTGCATGTGATCAGTCTTCAATGTTAAGTATAGGGATGAAAACACGCGGCACCCCTTTTCACTGCCCCGAGGGTGACATTCCTGAAAACGGAGTGTAAGTCGATGCTCCCATCACAGAAGGAAAATGCGCCTCCCAAAATTTCAGGCTTCTAGGTACAGGGGTTGTGGCATGCGTTGATCAGTTAGGGATTCCCAAAGGAAGGTCTAGGGATCAAAACGCGCTGCACCCATTTTCACCGCCCCAAGGGTGACATTTCTGAACATGGAGTGTAAGTGGGTGTTCCCATCACAAAACGAACATGAGACTTCCCAAATTTCCTGCTTCTAAGTGCATAAGTTGGTCCAGGAAATGGATCAGTTAGGGATTCCCAAAGGAAGGTCTAGGGATAAAAACGCACTGCACCCCATTTCACCGCCCAAAGGGTGAAATTTCTGAAAATGGAGTGTAAGTAGGTGTTCCCCTCATAAAAGAAACATCCTCATTCCCAAATTTTATGATTCTTAATACAGGATTGTGGCCTGCGTTGATCAGTTAGGGATTCCCAGAGGCTGGTGTAGAGATGAAAACACACTTGTACCCCATTTCACTGACCTGAGGGTGACATTTCTGAACATGGAGTGTACGTGGGTGCTGCCGCCACAAAATGTCCATCAGACTTCCCAAAACTCTTGCTTCTAAGCGCAGAGGTTGGTCCAAGAGATTAATCCGTTAGAAATTCCCAAACGCAGGTATAGGAACGAAAACACACTGCACCCCGTCCCACTGCCCCGAGGGGGAAATTTCGGAATATGGAGTGTAAGTGGGTGTTCCTATCATAAAAGAAACATCCTCCTTCCCAAATTTCCCGCTTCTGAGGGCAGAGGTTGGTCAAGGACTTTGATCCGTTAGAAATTCCCAAAGGCAGGTATAGGAATGAAAACACACTGCACCCCTTCCCACTGCCCCGAGGGGGAAATTTCGGAATATGGAGTGTAAGTGGGTGTTCCTATCATAAAAGAAACATCCTCCTTCCCAAATTTCCCGCTTCTGAGGGCAGAGGTTGGTCAAGGACTTTGATCCGTTAGAAATTCCCAAAGGCAGGTATAGGAATGAAAACACACTGCACCCCTTACCACTGCCCCGAGGGGGAAATTTCGGAATATGGAGTGTAAGTGGGTGTTCCCATCATAAAAGAAACATCCTCCTTCCCACATTTTCTGATTCTTAGTACAGGATTGTGACATGTGTTGATGTGTTAGGGATTTTCCAAAGGCAAGTAAAGGGATGAAAACACATTGTACCCCTTTTCACGAGCCTGAGGGTGACATTTCTGAACATGGAGTGTAAGTGGGTGCTCCCATCACAAAATGTCCATCAGACTTCCCAAATTTCCCGCTTCTGAGGGTAGAGGTTGGTCCAGGACATTGATCCGTTAGAAATTCCCAAAGGCAGGTATAGGAATGAAAACACACTGCACCCCGTCCCACTGCCCCGAGGGGGAAATTTCGGAATATGGAGTGTAAGTGGGTGTTCCCATCATAAAAGAAACCTCCTCCTTCCCAAATTTCCCGCTTCTGAGGGCAGAGGTTGGTCAAGGACTTTGATCCGTTAGAAATTCCCAAAGGCAGGTATAGGAATGAAAACACGCTGCACCCCTTCCCACTGCCCCGAGGGGGAAATTTCGGAATATGGAGTGTAAGTGGGTGTTCCCCTCATAAAAGGAACATCCTCATTCCCAAATTTTATGATTCTTAATACAGGATTGTGGCCTGCGTTGATCAGTTAGGGATTCCCAGAGGCTGGTGTAGAGATGAAAACACACTTGTACCCCATTTCACTGGCCTGAGGGTGACATTTCTGAACATGGAGTGTAAGTGGGTGCTCCCATCACAAAATGTCCATCAGACTTCCCAAATTTCTCGCTTCTGAGGGCAGAGGTTGGTCCAGGACACTGATCCGTTAGAAATTCCCAAAGGCAGGTATAGGAATGAAAACACACTGCACCCCTTACCACTGCCCCGAGGGGGAAATTTCGGAATATGGAGTGTAAGCGGGTGTTCCCATCATAAAAGAAACATCCTCCTTCCCACATTTTGTGATTCTTAGTACAGGATTGTGACGTGTGTTGATGTGTTAGGGATTCCCAAAGGAAAGTAAAGGGATGAAAACACACTTGTACCCCTTTTCACGAGACTGAGGGTGACATTTCTGAACATGGAGTGTAAGTGGGTGCTCCCATCACAAAATGTCCATCAGACTTCCCAAATTTCCCGCTTCTGAGGGTAGAGGTTGGTCCAGGACATTGATCCGTTAGAAATTCCCAAAGGCAGGTATTTGAATGAATACACACTGCACCCCTTCCCACTGCCCCGAGGGGGAAATTTTGGAATATGGAGTGTAAGTGGGTGTTCCTATCATAAAAGAAACATCCTCCTTCCCAAATTTCCCGCTTCTGAGGGCAGAGGTTGGTCAAGGACTTTGATCCGTTAGAAATTCCCAAAGGCAGGTATAGGAATGAAAACACGCTGCACCCCTTCCCACTGCCCCGAGGGGGAAATTTCGGAATATGGAGTCTAAGCGGGTGTTCCCATCATAAAAGAAACATCCTCCTTCCCACATTTTGTGATTCTTAGTGCAGGATTGTGACATGTGTTGATGTGTTAGGGATTCCCAAAGGCAAGTAAAGGGATGAAAACACACTTGTACCCCTTTTAACGGGCCTGAGGGTGACATTTCTGAACATGGAGTGTAAGCGGGTGCTGCCGTCACAAAATGTCCATCAGACTTCCCAAATTTCCCGCTTCTGAGGGTAGAGGTTGGTCCAGGACATTGATCCGTTAGAAATTCCCAAAGGCAGGTATAGGAATGAAAACACACTGCACCCCTTCCCACTGCCCCGAGGGGGAAATTTCGGAATATGGAGTGTAAGTGGGTGTTCCCATCATAAAAGAAAAATCCTCCTTCCCAAATTTCCCGCTTCTGAGGGCAGAGGTTGGTCCAGGACATTGATTCGTTAGAAATTCCCAAAGGCAGGTATAGGAATGAATACACACTGCACCCCTTCCCACTGCCCCGACGGGGAAATTTCGGAATATGGAGTCTAAGCGGGTTTTCCCATCATAAAAGAAACATCCTCCTTCCCACATTTTGTGATTCTTAGTGCAGGATTGTGACATGTGTTGATGTGTTAGGGATTCCCAAAGGCAAGTAAAGGGATGAAAACACACTTGTACCTCTTTTCACGAGCCTGAGGGTGACATTTCTGAACATGGAGTATAACTGGGTGCTCCCATCACAAAATGAACATCCTCCTCCCCAAATTTCTGGGAACAGGGATTGTGGCATGCCTTGATCATTCAGTGATTCCCAACGGCAAGTAAAGGGATGAAAACACACTTGTACCCATTTACACTGGCCAGAGGGTGACATTTCTGAACATGGAGTGTAAGTGGGTGTTCCCATCACAAAACGAACATGAGACTTCCCAAATTTCCTGCTTCTAAGTGCATAAGTTGGTCCAGGAAATTGATCAGTTAGGGATTCCCAAAGGAAGGTCTAGGGATCAAAACGCGCTGCACCCATTTTCACCGCCCCAAGGGTGACATTTCTGAACATGGAGTGTAAGTGGGTGTTCCCATCACAAAACGAACATGAGACTTCCCAAATTTCCTGCTTCTAAGTGCATAAGTTGGTCCAGGAAATGGATCAGTTAGGGATTCCCAAAGGAAGGTCTAGGGATAAAAACGCACTGCACCCCATTTCACCGCCCAAAGGGTGAAATTTCTGAAAATGGAGTGTAAGTAGGTGTTCCCCTCATAAAAGAAACATCCTCATTCCCAAATTTTATGATTCTTAATACAGGATTGTGGCCTGCGTTGATCAGTTAGGGATTCCCAGAGGCTGGTGTAGAGATGAAAACACACTTGTACCCCATTTCACTGGCCTGAGGGTGACATTTCTGAACATGGAATGTAAAGTGGGTGCTCCCATCACAAAATGTCCATCAGACTTCCCAAATTTCTCGCTTCTGAGGGCAGAGGTTGGTCAAGGACTTTGATCCGTTAGAAATTCCCAAAGGCAGGTATAGGAATGAAAACACACTGCACCCCGTCCCACTGCCCTGAGGGGGAAATTTCGGAATATGGAGTGTAAGTGGGTGTTCCTATCATAAAAGAAACATCCTCCTTCCCAAATTTCCCGCTTCTGAGGGCAGAGGTTGGTCAAGGACTTTGATCCGTTAGAAATTCCCAAAGGCAGGTATAGGAATGAAAACACACTGCACCCCTTCCCACTGCCCCAAGGGGGAAATTTCGGAATATGGAGTGTAAGTGGGTGTTCCTATCATAAAAGAAACATCCTCCTTCCCAAATTTCCCGCTTCTGAGGGCAGAGGTTGGTCCAGGACTTTGATCCGTTAGAAATTCCCAAAGGCAGGTATAGGAATGAATACACACTGCACCCCATCCCACTGCCCCGAGGGGGAAATTTCGGAATATGGAGTCTAAGCGGGTGTTCCCATCATAAAAGAAACATCTTCCTTCCCACATTTTGTGATTCTTAGTGCAGGATTGTGACATGTGTTGATGTGTTAGGGATTCCCAAAGGCAAGTAAAGGGATGAAAACACACTTGTATCCCTTTTCACGAGCTTGAGGGTGACATTTCTGAACATGGAGTGTAAGTGGGTGCTCCCATCACAAAATGTCCATCAGACTTCCCAAATTTCTCGCTTCTGAGGGCAGAGGTTGGTCAAGGACTTTGATCCGTTAGAAATTCCCAAAGGCAGGTATAGGAATGAGAACACACTGCACCCCTTACCACAGCCCCGAGGGGGAAATTTCGGAATATGGAGTGTAAGTGGGTGTTCCTATCATAAAAGAAACATCCTCCTTCCCACATTTTCTGATTCTTAGTACAGGATTGTGACATGTGTTGATGTGTTAGGGATTTTCCAAAGGCATGTAAAGGGATGAAAACACACTTGTACCCCTTTTCACGAGCCTGAGGGTGACATTTCTGAACATGGAGTGTAAAGTGGGTGCTCCCATCACAAAATGTCCATCAGACTTCCCAAATTTCTCGCTTCTGAGGGCAGAGGTTGGTCAAGGACTTTGATCCGTTAGAAATTCCCAAAGGCAGGTATCGGAATGAAAACACACTGCACCCCTTACCACAGCCCCGAGGGGGAAATTTCGGAATATGGAGTGTAAGTGGGTGTTCCTATCATAAAAGAAACATCCTTCTTCCCAAATTTCCCGCTTCAGAGGGCAGAGGTTGGTCAAGGACTTTGATCCATTAGAAATTCCCAAAGGCAGGTATAGGAATGAAAACACACTGCACCCCTTACCACAGCCCCGAGGGGGAAATTTCGGAATATGGAGTGTAAGTGGGTGTTCCCATCATAAAAGAAACATCCTCCTTCCCAAATTTTATGATTTTTAATACAGGATTGTGGCCTGCGTTGATCAGTTAGGGATTCCCAGAGGCTGGTGTAGAGATGAAAACACACTCGTACCCCATTTCACTGGCCTGAGGGTGACATTTCTGAACATGGAGTGTAAAGTGGGTGCTCCCATCACAAAATGTCCATCAGACTTCCCAAATTTCCCGCTTCTGAGGGCAGAGGTTGGTCCAGGACACTGATCCGTTAGAAATTCCCAAAGGCAGGTATAGGAATGAATACACACTGCACCCCTTCCCACTGCCCCGACGGGGAAATTTCGGAATATGGAGTCTAAGCGGGTGTTCCCATCATAAAAGAAACATCCTCCTTCCCACATTTTGTGATTCTTAGTGCAGGATTGTGACATGTGTTGATGTGTTAGGGATTCCCAAAGGCAAGTAAAGGGATGAAAACACACTTGTACCCATTTTCACTGGCCAGAGGGTGACATTTCTGAACATGGAGTGTAAAGTGGGTGCTCCCATCACAGAAGGAATATCTGCCTCCCCAAAGTTCATGCTTCTACGTGCTGGGGTTGGGGCAGGACATTGATCAGTTAGGGATTCCCAAAGGCAAGTACAGGGAGGAAAACGCATCGGGCTCCTTTTCACCCCCTTCCTTTAGGAATTTCCGAAAATCAGTTCTCTGTGGGTGCCTCCATGATGGTGCAAGGAACACCTTCCCCAAACTTCATGCTTGTAGCACTCAGAGACACTGCCATGTACTAGCAGAATTAAGTCTTTTTTAAAATCTATTTTTGTACCGTGTTTTTTGGGGTGCCCGGTCAGGATGAGGCACCTGAGGACCTGACTCAACACTGGCCACTGGGTGCCAATGGGCCCCAGTGGACAGCAGCAAGTACCAGGATCCTGACCAGGCACCGCCGGTTAGTAGCAGGCACCGGCAGATAGTGGGCACTGGGCATGGCTACTGGCACCACAAGGCCTTCTAGGTACCATCAGGTACCACAGACCAGTGGGCAGTAGGTGAAACATGCAGCAGGCGCCATGTATCATACCAGGCAGCCACAGAGATGGTGAGTGGAGAAATTCTTCCGCCACCAAGTGTTTCACGGCAGCTTTTCAGGTCAGAGTGAGTGAGTTCCTTGGAGAGGCCCCAAGGAACCATCTATGAAGAAAAGACCTGGAAACATCACATGCCGTTATCCGTTTTTCATTTCTTTCCTCCGTTGCTTTGTCCCTCTGCCGAAGAGAAGGTGCCAGTATGCAAATGAGCAGTATGCGAATGAGCACCGGGAATTCTGGGTAAGAAAAGCAGGTTCTAGCTTCCCGCTGAGGAAGGAGCCCCATGACAAAGGACGCAGGAAGTGGGTCCTGGAAACCTTTCAGCCTTGCAAATACAACCGTGCCTTTCAATCATCCCCCCAGAGCCCTGGGTACCCGTACTGGCGAGCTCCAAATTTAGGGGTGCATGTGATCAGTCTTCAATGTTAAGTATAGGGATGAAAACACGCGGCACCCCTTTTCACTGCCCCCAGGGTGACATTCCTGAAAACGGAGTGTAAGTCGATGCTCCCAGCACAGAAGGAAAATGCGCCTCCCAAAATTTCAGGCTTCTAGGTACAGGGGTTGTGGCATGCGTTGATCAGTTAGGGATTCCCAAAGGAAGGTCTAGGGATCAAAACGCGCTGCACCCATTTTCACCGCCCCAAGGGTGACATTTCTGAACATGGAGTGTAAGTGGGTGTTCCCATCACAAAACGAACATGAGACTTCCCAAATTTCCTGCTTCTAAGTGCATAAGTTGGTCCAGGAAATGGATCAGTTAGGGATTCCCAAAGGAAGGTCTAGGGATAAAAACGCACTGCACCCCATTTCACCGCCCAAAGGGTGAAATTTCTGAAAATGGAGTGTAAGTAGGTGTTCCCCTCATAAAAGAAACATCCTCCTTCCCAAATTTTATGATTCTTAATACAGGATTGTGGCTTGCGTTGATCAGTTAGGGATTCCCAGAGGCTGGTGTAGAGATGAAAACACACTTGTACCCCATTTCACTGTCCTGAGGGTGATATTTCTGAACATGGAGTGTAAAGTGGGTGCTCCCGTCACAAAATGTCCATCAGACTTCCAAAATCTCTTGCTTCTAAGCGCAGAGGTTGGTCCAAGACATTAATCCGTTAGAAATTCCCAAAGGCAGGTATAGGAATGAAAACGCACTGCACCCCTTACCACAGCCCCGAGGGGGAAATTTCGGAATATGAAGTGTAAGTGGGTGTTCCTATCATAAAAGAAACATCCTCCTTCCCAAATTTCCCGCTTCTGAGGGCAGAGGTTGGTCCAGGACACTGATCCGTTAGAAATTCCCAAAGGCAGGTATACGAATGAAAACACACTGCACCTCTTCCCACTGCCCCGAGGGGGAAATTTCGGAATATGGAGTGTAAGTGGGTTTTCCCATCATAAAAGAAACATCCTCCTTCCCAAATTTCCCGCTTCTGAGGGCAGAGGTTGGTCCAGGACACTGATCCGTTAGAAATTCCCAAAGGCAGGTATAGGAATGAAAACACACAGCACCTCTTCCCACTGCCCCGAGGGGGAAATTTCGGAATATGGAGTGTAAGTGGGTGTTCCCATCATAAAAGAAACATCCTCCTTCCCAAATTTTGTGATTCTTAGTACAGGATTGTGACGTGTGTTGATGTGTTAGGGATTCCCAAAGGAAAGGAAAGGGATGAAAACACACTTGTACCCCATTTTACCGGCCTGAGGGTGACATTTCTGAAAATCTAGAGTAAGTGGGTGCTCTCATCACCTCCCCAAACTTCATGCTTCTAAGTACTGGGGTTGGGGCAGGTCATTGACCAATTATGGATTCCCAAAGGCAAGTAAAGGGCTGAAAACACATTTGTACCCCTTTTAACGGTCCTGAGGGTGACATTTCTGAACATGGAGTGTAAGTGGGTGCTCCCATCACAAAATGTCCATCAGACTTCCCAAATTTCTCGCTTCTGAGGGCAGAGGTTGGTCAAGGACTTTGATCCGTTAGAAATTCCCAAAGGCAGGTATAGGAATGAAAACACACTGCACCCCGTCCCACTGCCCTGAGGGGGAAATTTCGGAATATGGAGTGTAAGTGGGTGTTCCTATCATAAAAGAAACATCCTCCTTCCCAAATTTCCCGCTTCTGAGGGCAGAGGTTGGTCAAGGACTTTGATCCGTTAGAAATTCCCAAAGGCAGGTATAGGAATGAAAACACACTGCACCCCATCCCACTGCCCCGAGGGGGAAATTTCGGAATATGGAGTCTAAGCGGGTGTTCCCATCATAAAAGAAACATCCTCCTTCCCACATTTTGTGATTCTTAGTACAGGATTGTGACATGTGTTGATGTGTTAGGGATTCCCAAAGGAAAGTAAAGGGCTGAAAACACATTTGTACCCCTTTTAACGGTCCTGAGGGTGACATTTCTGAACATGGAGTGTAAGTGGGTGCTCCCATCACAAAATGTCCATCAGACTTCCCAAATTTCTCGCTTCTGAGGGCAGAGGTTGGTCAAGGACTTTGATCCGTTAGAAATTCCCAAAGGCAGGTATAGGAATGAGAACCCACTGCACCCCATCCCACTGCCCCGAGGGGGAAATTTCGGAATATGGAGTCTAAGCGGGTGTTCCCATCATAAAAGAAACATCTTCCTTCCCACATTTTGTGATTCTTAGTGCAGGATTGTGACATGTGTTGATGTGTTAGGGATTCCCAAAGGCAAGTAAAGGGATGAAAACACACTTGTATCCCTTTTCACGAGCTTGAGGGTGACATTTCTGAACATGGAGTGTAAGTGGGTGCTCCCATCACAAAATGTCCATCAGACTTCCCAAATTTCTCGCTTCTGAGGGCAGAGGTTGGTCAAGGACTTTGATCCGTTAGAAATTCCCAAAGGCAGGTATAGGAATGAGAACACACTGCACCCCTTACCACAGCCCCGAGGGGGAAATTTCGGAATATGGAGTGTAAGTGGGTGTTCCTATCATAAAAGAAACATCCTCCTTCCCACATTTTCTGATTCTTAGTACAGGATTGTGACATGTGTTGATGTGTTAGGGATTTTCCAAAGGCATGTAAAGGGATGAAAACACACTTGTACCCCTTTTCACGAGCCTGAGGGTGACATTTCTGAACATGGAGTGTAAGTGGGTGCTCCCATCACAAAATGTCCATCAGACTTCCCAAATTTCTCGCTTCTGAGGGCAGAGGTTGGTCAAGGACTTTGATCCGTTAGAAATTCCCAAAGGCAGGTATCGGAATGAAAACACACTGCACCCCTTACCACAGCCCCGAGGGGGAAATTTCGGAATATGGAGTGTAAGTGGGTGTTCCTATCATAAAAGAAACATCCTTCTTCCCAAATTTCCCGCTTCAGAGGGCAGAGGTTGGTCAAGGACTTTGATCCATTAGAAATTCCCAAAGGCAGGTATAGGAATGAAAACACACTGCACCCCTTACCACAGCCCCGAGGGGGAAATTTCGGAATATGGAGTGTAAGTGGGTGTTCCTATCATAAAAGAAACATCCTCCTTCCCAAATTTCCCGCTTCTGAGGGCAGAGGTTGGTCAAGGACTTTGATCCGTTAGAAATTCCCAAAGGCAGGTATAGGAATGAAAACACACTGCACCCCTTACCACAGCCCCGAGGGGGAAATTTCGGAATATGGAGTGTAAGTGGGTGTTCCCATCATAAAAGAAACATCCTCCTTCCCAAATTTTATGATTTTTAATACAGGATTGTGGCCTGCGTTGATCAGTTAGGGATTCCCAGAGGCTGGTGTAGAGATGAAAACACACTCGTACCCCATTTCACTGGCCTGAGGGTGACATTTCTGAACATGGAGTGTAAAGTGGGTGCTCCCATCACAAAATGTCCATCAGACTTCCCAAATTTCCCGCTTCTGAGGGCAGAGGTTGGTCCAGGACACTGATCCGTTAGAAATTCCCAAAGGCAGGTATAGGAATGAATACACACTGCACCCCTTCCCACTGCCCCGAGGGAGAAATTTCGGAATATGGAGTGTAAGTGGGTGTTCCCATCATAAAAGAAACATCCTCCTTCCCAAATTTTGTGATTCTTAGTACAGGATTGTGACGTGTGTTGATGTGTTAGGGATTCCCAAAGGCAAGTAAAGGGATGAAAACACACTTCTACCTCTTTTCACGAGCCTGAGGGTGACATTTCTGAGCATGGAGTATAACTGGGTGCTCCCATCACAAAAGGAACATCCTCCTCCCCAAATTTCTGCGAACAGGGATTGTGGCGTGCCTTGATCATTCAGTGATTCCCAACGGCAAGTAAAGGGATGAAAACAAACTCGTACCCTTTTTCACTGGCCTGAGGGTGACATTTCTGAACATGGAGTGTAAATGGGTGCTCCCATCAGAAAATGTCCATCAGACTTCCCAAATTTTCTGCTTCTGAAGACAGAGGTTGGTCCAGGACATTGATCCGTTAGAAATTCCCAAATGCAGGTATACGAATGAAAACACACTGCACCCCTTACCACAGCCCCGAGGGGAAAAATCGGAATATGGAGTGTAAGTGGGTGTTCCTATCATAAAAGAAACATCCTCCTTCCCAAATTTCCCGCTTCTGAGGGCAGAGGTTGGTCCAGGACACTGATCCGTTAGAAATTGCCAAAGGAAGGTATACGAATGAAAACACACTGCACCCCTTACCACTGCCCCGAGGGGAAAAATCGGAATATGGAGTGTAAGTGGGTGTTCCTATCATAAAAGAAACATCCTCCTTCCCAAATTTCCCGCTTCTGAGGGCAGAGGTTGGTCCAGGACACTGATCCGTTAGAAATTGCCAAAGGAAGGTATACGAATGAAAACGCACTGCACCCCTTCCGACTGCCCCGAGGGAGAAATTTCGGAATATGGAGTGTAAGTGGGTGTTCCCATCATAAAAGAAACATCCTCCTTCACAAATTTTGTGATTCTTAGTACAGGATTGTGACGTGTGTTGATGTGTTAGGGATTCCCAAAGGAAAGGAAAGGGATGAAAACACACTTGTACCCCATTTTACCGGCCTGAGGGTGACATTTCTGAAAATCTAGAGTAAGTGGGTGCTCTCATCACCTCCCCAAACTTCATGCTTCTAAGTACTGGGGTTGGGGCAGGTCATTGACCAATTATGGATTCCCAAAGGCAAGTAAAGGGCTGAAAACACATTTGTACCCCTTTTCACGAGCCTGAGGGTGACATTTCTGAACATGGAATGTAAAGTGGGTGCTCCCATCACAAAATGTCCATCAGACTTCCCAAATTTCTCGCTTCTGAGGGCAGAGGTTGGTCAAGGACTTTGATCCGTTAGAAATTCCCAAAGGCAGGTATAGGAATGAAAACACACTGCACCCCGTCCCACTGCCCTGAGGGGGAAATTTCGGAATATGGAGTGTAAGTGGGTGTTCCTATCATAAAAGAAACATCCTCCTTCCCAAATTTCCCGCTTCTGAGGGCAGAGGTTGGTCCAGGACACTGATCCGTTAGAAATTCCCAAAGGCAGGTATAGGAATGAAAACACACTGCACCCCGTCCCACAGCCCCTAGGGGGAAATTTCGGAATATGCAGTGTAAGTAGGTGTTCCTATCATAAAAGAAACATCCTCCTTCCCAAATTTCCCGCTTCTGAGGGCAGAGGTTGGTCAAGGACTTTGATCCGTTAGAAATTCCCAAAGGCAGGTATAGGAATGAGAACACACTGCACCCCATCCCACTGCCCCGAGGGGGAAATTTCGGAATATGGAGTCTAAGCGGGTGTTCCCATCATAAAAGAAACATCTTCCTTCCCACATTTTGTGATTCTTAGTGCAGGATTGTGACATGTGTTGATGTGTTAGGGATTCCCAAAGGCAAGTAAAAGGATGAAAACACACTTGTATCCCTTTTCACGAGCTTGAGGGTGACATTTCTGAACATGGAGTGTAAGTGGGTGCTCCCATCACAAAATGTCCATCAGACTTCCCAAATTTCTCGCTTCTGAGGGCAGAGGTTGGTCAAGGACTTTGATCCGTTAGAAATTCCCAAAGGCAGGTATAGGAATGAGAACACACTGCACCCCTTACCACAGCCCCGAGGGGGAAATTTCGGAATATGGAGTGTAAGTGGGTGTTCCTATCATAAAAGAAACATCCTCCTTCCCACATTTTCTGATTCTTAGTACAGGATTGTGACATGTGTTGATGTGTTAGGGATTTTCCAAAGGCATGTAAAGGGATGAAAACACACTTGTACCCCTTTTCACGAGCCTGAGGGTGACATTTCTGAACATGGAGTGTAAGTGGGTGCTCCCATCACAAAATGTCCATCAGACTTCCCAAATTTCTCGCTTCTGAGGGCAGAGGTTGGTCAAGGACTTTGATCCGTTAGAAATTCCCAAAGGCAGGTATCGGAATGAAAACACACTGCACCCCGTCCAACTGCCCCGAGGGGGAAATTTCGGAATATGGAGTGTAAGTGGGTGTTCCTATCATAAAAGAAACATCCTTCTTCCCAAATTTCCCGCTTCAGAGGGCAGAGGTTGGTCAAGGACTTTGATCCATTAGAAATTCCCAAAGGCAGGTATAGGAATGAAAACACACTGCACCCCTTACCACAGCCCCGAGGGGGAAATTTCGGAATATGGAGTGTAAGTGGGTGTTCCTATCATAAAAGAAACATCCTCCTTCCCAAATTTCCCGCTTCTGAGGGCAGAGGTTGGTCAAGGACTTTGATCCGTTAGAAATTCCCAAAGGCAGGTATAGGAATGAAAACACACTGCACCCCTTACCACAGCCCCGAGGGGGAAATTTCGGAATATGGAGTGTAAGTGGGTGTTCCCATCATAAAAGAAACATCCTCCTTCCCAAATTTTATGATTTTTAATACAGGATTGTGGCCTGCGTTGATCAGTTAGGGATTCCCAGAGGCTGGTGTAGAGATGAAAACACACTCGTACCCCATTTCACTGGCCTGAGGGTGACATTTCTGAACATGGAGTGTAAAGTGGGTGCTCCCATCACAAAATGTCCATCAGACTTCCCAAATTTCCCGCTTCTGAGGGCAGAGGTTGGTCCAGGACACTGATCCGTTAGAAATTCCCAAAGGCAGGTATAGGAATGAATACACACTGCACCCCTTCCCACTGCCCCGAGGGAGAAATTTCGGAATATGGAGTGTAAGTGGGTGTTCCCATCATAAAAGAAACATCCTCCTTCCCAAATTTTGTGATTCTTAGTACAGGATTGTGACGTGTGTTGATGTGTTAGGGATTCCCAAAGGCAAGTAAAGGGATGAAAACACACTTCTACCTCTTTTCACGAGCCTGAGGGTGACATTTCTGAGCATGGAGTATAACTGGGTGCTCCCATCACAAAAGGAACATCCTCCTCCCCAAATTTCTGCGAACAGGGATTGTGGCGTGCCTTGATCATTCAGTGATTCCCAACGGCAAGTAAAGGGATGAAAACAAACTCGTACCCTTTTTCACTGGCCTGAGGGTGACATTTCTGAACATGGAGTGTAAATGGGTGCTCCCATCAGAAAATGTCCATCAGACTTCCCAAATTTTCTGCTTCTGAAGACAGAGGTTGGTCCAGGACATTGATCCGTTAGAAATTCCCAAATGCAGGTATACGAATGAAAACACACTGCACCCCTTACCACAGCCCCGAGGGGAAAAATCGGAATATGGAGTGTAAGTGGGTGTTCCTATCATAAAAGAAACATCCTCCTTCCCAAATTTCCCGCTTCTGAGGGCAGAGGTTGGTCCAGGACACTGATCCGTTAGAAATTGCCAAAGGAAGGTATACGAATGAAAACACACTGCACCCCTTACCACTGCCCCGAGGGGAAAAATCGGAATATGGAGTGTAAGTGGGTGTTCCTATCATAAAAGAAACATCCTCCTTCCCAAATTTCCCGCTTCTGAGGGCAGAGGTTGGTCCAGGACACTGATCCGTTAGAAATTGCCAAAGGAAGGTATACGAATGAAAACGCACTGCACCCCTTCCCACTGCCCCGAGGGAGAAATTTCGGAATATGGAGTGTAAGTGGGTGTTCCCATCATAAAAGAAACATCCTCCTTCACAAATTTTGTGATTCTTAGTACAGGATTGTGACGTGTGTTGATGTGTTAGGGATTCCCAAAGGAAAGGAAAGGGATGAAAACACACTTGTACCCCATTTTACCGGCCTGAGGGTGACATTTCTGAAAATCTAGAGTAAGTGGGTGCTCTCATCACCTCCCCAAACTTCATGCTTCTAAGTACTGGGGTTGGGGCAGGTCATTGACCAATTATGGATTCCCAAAGGCAAGTAAAGGGCTGAAAACACATTTGTACCCCTTTTCACGAGCCTGAGGGTGACATTTCTGAACATGGAGTGTAAAGTGGGTGCTCCCATCACAAAATGTCCATCAGACTTCCCAAATTTCTCGCTTCTGAGGGCAGAGGTTGGTCAAGGACTTTGATCCGTTAGAAATTCCCAAAGGCAGGTATAGGAATGAAAACACACTGCACCCCGTCCCACTGCCCTGAGGGGGAAATTTCGGAATATGGAGTGTAAGTGGGTGTTCCTATCATAAAAGAAACATCCTCCTTCCCAAATTTCCCGCTTCTGAGGGCAGAGGTTGGTCCAGGACACTGATCCGTTAGAAATTCCCAAAGGCAGGTATAGGAATGAAAACACACTGCACCCCGTCCCACAGCCCCTAGGGGGAAATTTCGGAATATGCAGTGTAAGTAGGTGTTCCTATCATAAAAGAAACATCCTCCTTCCCAAATTTCCCGCTTCTGAGGGCAGAGGTTGGTCAAGGACTTTGATCCGTTAGAAATTCCCAAAGGCAGGTATAGGAATGAGAACACACTGCACCCCATCCCACTGCCCCGAGGGGGAAATTTCGGAATATGGAGTCTAAGCGGGTGTTCCCATCATAAAAGAAACATCTTCCTTCCCACATTTTGTGATTCTTAGTGCAGGATTGTGACATGTGTTGATGTGTTAGGGATTCCCAAAGGCAAGTAAAAGGATGAAAACACACTTGTATCCCTTTTCACGAGCTTGAGGGTGACATTTCTGAACATGGAGTGTAAGTGGGTGCTCCCATCACAAAATGTCCATCAGACTTCCCAAATTTCTCGCTTCTGAGGGCAGAGGTTGGTCAAGGACTTTGATCCGTTAGAAATTCCCAAAGGCAGGTATAGGAATGAGAACACACTGCACCCCTTACCACAGCCCCGAGGGGGAAATTTCGGAATATGGAGTGTAAGTGGGTGTTCCTATCATAAAAGAAACATCCTCCTTCCCACATTTTCTGATTCTTAGTACAGGATTGTGACATGTGTTGATGTGTTAGGGATTTTCCAAAGGCATGTAAAGGGATGAAAACACACTTGTACCCCTTTTCACGAGCCTGAGGGTGACATTTCTGAACATGGAGTGTAAGTCGGTGCTCCCATCACAAAATGTCCATCAGACTTCCCAAATTTCTCGCTTCTGAGGGCAGAGGTTGGTCAAGGACTTTGATCCGTTAGAAATTCCCAAAGGCAGGTATCGGAATGAAAACACACTGCACCCCTTACCACAGCCCCGAGGGGGAAATTTCGGAATATGGAGTGTAAGTGGGTGTTCCTATCATAAAAGAAACATCCTTCTTCCCAAATTTCCCGCTTCAGAGGGCAGAGGTTGGTCAAGGACTTTGATCCATTAGAAATTCCCAAAGGCAGGTATAGGAATGAAAACACACTGCACCCCTTACCACAGCCCCGAGGGGGAAATTTCGGAATATGGAGTGTAAGTGGGTGTTCCTATCATAAAAGAAACATCCTCCTTCCCAAATTTCCCGCTTCTGAGGGCAGAGGTTGGTCAAGGACTTTGATCCGTTAGAAATTCCCAAAGGCAGGTATAGGAATGAAAACACACTGCACCCCTTACCACAGCCCCGAGGGGGAAATTTCGGAATATGGAGTGTAAGTGGGTGTTCCCATCATAAAAGAAACATCCTCCTTCCCACATTTTGTGATTCTTAGTGCAGGATTGTGACATGTGTTGATGTGTTAGGGATTCCCAAAGGCAAGTAAAGGGATGAAAACACACTTGTACCTCTTTTCACGAGCCTGAGGGTGACATTTCTGAACATGGAGTATAACTGGGTGCTCCCATCACAAAATGAACATCCTCCTCCCCAAATTTCTGGGAACAGGGATTGTGGCATGCCTTGATCATTCAGTGATTCCCAACGGCAAGTAAAGGGATGAAAACACACTTGTACCCATTTACACTGGCCAGAGGGTGACATTTCTGAACATGGAGTGTAAAGTGGGTGCTCCCATCACAGAAGGAATATCTGCCTCCCCAAAGTTCATGCTTCTACGTGCTGGGGTTGGGGCAGGACATTGATCAGTTAGGGATTCCCAAAGGCAAGTACAGGGAGGAAAACGCATCGGGCTCCTTTTCACCCCCTTCCTTTAGGAATTTCCGAAAATCAGTTCTCTGTGGGTGCCTCCATGATGGTGCAAGGAACACCCTCCCCAAACTTCATGCTTGTAGCACTCAGAGACACTGCCATGTACTAGCAGAATTAAGTCTTTTTTAAAATCTATTTTTGTACCGTGTTTTTTGGGGTGCCCGGTCAGGATCAGGCACCTGAGGACCTGACTCAACACTGGCCACTGGGTGCCAACGGGCCCCAGTGGACAGCAGCAAGTACCAGGATCCTGACCAGGCACCGCCGGTTAGTAGCAGGCACCGGCAGATAGTGGGCACTGGGCATGGCTACTGGCACCACAAGGCCTTCTAGGTACCATCAGGTACCACAGACCAGTGGGCAGTAGGTGAAACATGCAGCAGGCGCCATGTATCATACCAGGCAGCCACAGAGATGGTGAGTGGAGAAATTCTTCCCCACCAAGTGTTTCACGGCAGCTTTTCAGGTCAGAGTGAGTGAGTTCCTTGGAGAGGCCCCAAGGAACCATCTATGAAGAAAAGACCTGGAAACATCACATGCCGTTATCCGTTTTTCATTTCTTTCCTCCGTTGCTTTGTCCCTCTGCCGAAGAGAAGGTGCCAGTATGCAAATGAGCAGTATGCGAATGAGCACCGGGAATTCTGGGTAAGAAAAGCAGGTTCTAGCTTCCCGCTGAGGAAGGAGCCCCATGACAAAGGACGCAGGAAGTGGGTCCTGGAAACCTTTCAGCCTTGCAAATACAACCGTGCCTTTCAATCATCCCCCCAGAGCCCTGGGTACCCGTACTGGCGAGCTCCAAATTTAGGGGCTGCATGTGATCAGTCTTCAATGTTAAGTATAGGGATGAAAACACGCGGCACCCCTTTTCACTGCCCCGAGGGTGACATTCCTGAAAACGGAGTGTAAGTCGATGCTCCCAGCACAGAAGGAAAATGCGCCTCCCAAAATTTCAGGCTTCTAGGTACAGGGGTTGTGGCATGCGTTGATCAGTTAGGGATTCCCAAAGGAAGGTCTAGGGATCAAAACGCGCTGCACCCATTTTCACTGCCCCAAGGGTGACATTTCTGAACATGGAGTGTAAGTGGGTGTTCCCATCACAAAACGAACATGAGACTTCCCAAATTTCCTGCTTCTAAGTGCATAAGTTAGTCCAGGAAATGGATCCGTTAGGGATTCCCAAAGGAAGGTCTAGGGATAAAAACGCACTGCACCCCATTTCACCGCCCAAAGGGTGAAATTTCTGAAAATGGAGTGTAAGTAGGTGTTCCCCTCATAAAAGAAACATCCTCATTCCCAAATTTTATGATTCTTAATACAGGATTGTGGCCTGCGTTGATCAGTTAGGGATTCCCAGAGGCTGGTGTAGAGATGAAAACACACTTGTACCCCATTTCACTGGCCTGAGGGTGACATTTCTGAACATGGAATGTAAAGTGGGTGCTCCCATCACAAAATGTCCATCAGACTTCCCAAATTTCTCGCTTCTGAGGGCAGAGGTTGGTCAAGGACTTTGATCCGTTAGAAATTCCCAAAGGCAGGTATAGGAATGAGAACACACTGCACCCCTTACCACAGCCCCGAGGGGGAAATTTCGGAATATGGAGTGTAAGTGGGTGTTCCTATCATAAAAGAAACATCCTTCTTCCCAAATTTCCCGCTTCAGAGGGCAGAGGTTGGTCAAGGACTTTGATCCATTAGAAATTCCCAAAGGCAGGTATAGGAATGAAAACACACTGCACCCCTTACCACAGCCCCGAGGGGGAAATTTCGGAATATGGAGTGTAAGTGGGTGTTCCCATCATAAAAGAAACATCCTTCTTCCCAAATTTCCCGCTTCAGAGGGCAGAGGTTGGTCAAGGACTTTGATCCATTAGAAATTCCCAAAGGCAGGTATAGGAATGAAAACACACTGCACCCCTTACCACAGCCCCGAGGGGGAAATTTCGGAATATGGAGTGTAAGTGGGTGTTCCTATCATAAAAGAAACATCCTCCTTCCCAAATTTCCCGCTTCTGAGGGCAGAGGTTGGTCAAGGACTTTGATCCGTTAGAAATTCCCAAAGGCAGGTATAGGAATGAAAACACACTGCACCCCTTACCACAGCCCCGAGGGGGAAATTTCGGAATATGGAGTGTAAGTGGGTGTTCCCATCATAAAAGAAACATCCTTCTTCCCAAATTTCCCGCTTCAGAGGGCAGAGGTTGGTCAATGACTTTGATCCGTTAGAAATTCCCAAAGGCAGGTATAGGAATGAAAACACACTGCACCCCTTACCACAGCCCCGAGGGGGAAATTTCGGAATATGGAGTGTAAGTGGGTGTTCCCATCATAAAAGAAACATCCTCCTTCCCAAATTTTATGATTTTTAATACAGGATTGTGGCCTGCGTTGATCAGTTAGGGATTCCCAGAGGCTGGTGTAGAGATGAAAACACACTCGTACCCCATTTCACTGGCCTGAGGGTGACATTTCTGAACATGGAGTGTAAAGTGGGTGCTCCCATCACAAAATGTCCATCAGACTTCCCAAATTTCCCGCTTCTGAGGGCAGAGGTTGGTCCAGGACACTGATCTGTTAGAAATTCCCAAAGGCAGGTATAGGAATGAATACACACTGCACCCCTTCCCACTGCCCCGAGGGAGAAATTTCGGAATATGGAGTCTAAGCGGGTGTTCCCATCATAAAAGAAACATCCTCCTTCCCACATTTTGTGATTCTTAGTGCAGGATTGTGACATGTGTTGATGTGTTAGGGATTCCCAAAGGCAAGTAAAGGGATGAAAACACACTTGTACCCATTTTCACTGGCCAGAGGGTGACATTTCTGAACATGGAGTGTAAAGTGGGTGCTCCCATCACAGAAGGAATATCTGCCTCCCCAAAGTTCATGCTTCTACGTGCTGGGGTTGGGGCAGGACATTGATCAGTTAGGGATTCCCAAAGGCAAGTACAGGGAGGAAAACGCATCGGGCTCCTTTTCACCCCCTTCCTTTAGGAATTTCCGAAAATCAGTTCTCTGTGGGTGCCTCCATGATGGTGCAAGGAACACCCTCCCCAAACTTCATGCTTGTAGCACTCAGAGACACTGCCATGTACTAGCAGAATTAAGTCTTTTTTAAAATCTATTTTTGTACCGTGTTTTTTGGGGTGCCCGGTCAGGATGAGGCACCTGAGGACCTGACTCAACACTGGCCACTGGGTGCCAACGGGCCCCAGTGGACAGCAGCAAGTACCAGGATCCTGACCAGGCACCGCCGGTTAGTAGCAGGCACCGGCAGATAGTGGGCACTGGGCATGGCTACTGGCACCACAAGGCCTTCTAGGTACCATCAGGTACCACAGACCAGTGGGCAGTAGGTGAAACATGCAGCAGGCGCCATGTATCATACCAGGCAGCCACAGAGATGGTGAGTGGAGAAATTCTTCCGCCACCAAGTGTTTCACGGCAGCTTTTCAGGTCAGAGTGAGTGAGTTCCTTGGAGAGGCCCCAACGAACCATCTATGAAGAAAAGACCTGGAAACATCACATGCCGTTATCCGTTTTTCATTTCTTTCCTCCGTTGCTTTGTCCCTCTGCCGAAGAGAAGGTGCCAGTATGCAAATGAGCAGTATGCGAATGAGCACCGGGAATTCTGGGTAAGAAAAGCAGGTTCTAGCTTCCCGCTGAGGAAGGAGCCCCATGACAAAGGACGCAGGAAGTGGGTCCTGGAAATCTTTCAGCCTTGCAAATACAACCGTGCCTTTCAATCATCCCCCCAGAGCCCTGGGTACCCGTACTGGCGAGCTCCAAATTTAGGGGCTGCATGTGATCAGTCTTCAATGTTAAGTATAGGGATGAAAACACGCGGCACCCCTTTTCACTGCCCCCAGGGTGACATTCCTGAAAACGGAGTGTAAGTCGATGCTCCCAGCACAGAAGGAAAATGCGCCTCCCAAAATTTCAGGCTTCTAGGTACAGGGGTTGTGGCATGCGTTGATCAGTTAGGGATTCCCAAAGGAAGGTCTAGGGATCAAAACGCGCTGCACCCATTTTCACCGCCCCAAGGGTGACATTTCTGAACATGGAGTGTAAGTGGGTGTTCCCATCACAAAACGAACATGAGACTTCCCAAATTTCCTGCTTCTAAGTGCATAAGTTGGTCCAGGAAATGGATCAGTTAGGGATTCCCAAAGGAAGGTCTAGGGATAAAAACGCACTGCACCCCATTTCACCGCCCAAAGGGTGAAATTTCTGAAAATGGAGTGTAAGTAGGTGTTCCCCTCATAAAAGAAACATCCTCATTCCCAAATTTTATGATTCTTAATACAGGATTGTGGCCTGCGTTGATCAGTTAGGGATTCCCAGAGGCTGGTGTAGAGATGAAAACACACTTGTACCCCATTTCACTGGCCTGAGGGTGACATTTCTGAACATGGAATGTAAAGTGGGTGCTCCCATCACAAAATGTCCATCAGACTTCCCAAATTTCTCGCTTCTGAGGGCAGAGGTTGGTCAAGGACTTTGATCCGTTAGAAATTCCCAAAGGCAGGTATAGGAATGAAAACACACTGCACCCCGTCCCACTGCCCTGAGGGGGAAATTTCGGAATATGGAGTGTAAGTGGGTGTTCCTATCATAAAAGAAACATCCTCCTTCCCAAATTTCCCGCTTCTGAGGGCAGAGGTTGGTCAAGGACTTTGATCCGTTAGAAATTCCCAAAGGCAGGTATAGGAATGAAAACACACTGCACCCCTTCCCACTGCCCCAAGGGGGAAATTTCGGAATATGGAGTGTAAGTGGGTGTTCCTATCATAAAAGAAACATCCTCCTTCCCAAATTTCCCGCTTCTGAGGGCAGAGGTTGGTCCAGGACTTTGATCCGTTAGAAATTCCCAAAGGCAGGTATAGGAATGAATACACACTGCACCCCATCCCACTGCCCCGAGGGGGAAATTTCGGAATATGGAGTCTAAGCGGGTGTTCCCATCATAAAAGAAACATCTTCCTTCCCACATTTTGTGATTCTTAGTGCAGGATTGTGACATGTGTTGATGTGTTAGGGATTCCCAAAGGCAAGTAAAGGGATGAAAACACACTTGTATCCCTTTTCACGAGCTTGAGGGTGACATTTCTGAACATGGAGTGTAAGTGGGTGCTCCCATCACAAAATGTCCATCAGACTTCCCAAATTTCTCGCTTCTGAGGGCAGAGGTTGGTCAAGGACTTTGATCCGTTAGAAATTCCCAAAGGCAGGTATAGGAATGAGAACACACTGCACCCCTTACCACAGCCCCGAGGGGGAAATTTCGGAATATGGAGTGTAAGTGGGTGTTCCTATCATAAAAGAAACATCCTCCTTCCCACATTTTCTGATTCTTAGTACAGGATTGTGACATGTGTTGATGTGTTAGGGATTTTCCAAAGGCATGTAAAGGGATGAAAACACACTTGTACCCCTTTTCACGAGCCTGAGGGTGACATTTCTGAACATGGAGTGTAAAGTGGGTGCTCCCATCACAAAATGTCCATCAGACTTCCCAAATTTCTCGCTTCTGAGGGCAGAGGTTGGTCAAGGACTTTGATCCGTTAGAAATTCCCAAAGGCAGGTATCGGAATGAAAACACACTGCACCCCTTACCACAGCCCCGAGGGGGAAATTTCGGAATATGGAGTGTAAGTGGGTGTTCCTATCATAAAAGAAACATCCTTCTTCCCAAATTTCCCGCTTCAGAGGGCAGAGGTTGGTCAAGGACTTTGATCCATTAGAAATTCCCAAAGGCAGGTATAGGAATGAAAACACACTGCACCCCTTACCACAGCCCCGAGGGGGAAATTTCGGAATATGGAGTGTAAGTGGGTGTTCCCATCATAAAAGAAACATCCTCCTTCCCACATTTTCTGATTCTTAGTACAGGATTGTGACATGTGTTGATGTGTTAGGGATTTTCCAAAGGCATGTAAAGGGATGAAAACACACTTGTACCCCTTTTCACGAGCCTGAGGGTGACATTTCTGAACATGGAGTGTAAAGTGGGTGCTCCCATCACAAAATGTCCATCAGACTTCCCAAATTTCTCGCTTCTGAGGGCAGAGGTTGGTCAAGGACTTTGATCCGTTAGAAATTCCCAAAGGCAGGTATCGGAATGAAAACACACTGCACCCCTTACCACAGCCCCGAGGGGGAAATTTCGGAATATGGAGTGTAAGTGGGTGTTCCTATCATAAAAGAAACATCCTTCTTCCCAAATTTCCCGCTTCAGAGGGCAGAGGTTGGTCAAGGACTTTGATCCATTAGAAATTCCCAAAGGCAGGTATAGGAATGAAAACACACTGCACCCCTTACCACAGCCCCGAGGGGGAAATTTCGGAATATGGAGTGTAAGTGGGTGTTCCCATCATAAAAGAAACATCCTCCTTCCCAAATTTTATGATTTTTAATACAGGATTGTGGCCTGCGTTGATCAGTTAGGGATTCCCAGAGGCTGGTGTAGAGATGAAAACACACTCGTACCCCATTTCACTGGCCTGAGGGTGACATTTCTGAACATGGAGTGTAAAGTGGGTGCTCCCATCACAAAATGTCCATCAGACTTCCCAAATTTCCCGCTTCTGAGGGCAGAGGTTGGTCCAGGACACTGATCCGTTAGAAATTCCCAAAGGCAGGTATAGGAATGAATACACACTGCACCCCTTCCCACTGCCCCGACGGGGAAATTTCGGAATATGGAGTCTAAGCGGGTGTTCCCATCATAAAAGAAACATCCTCCTTCCCACATTTTGTGATTCTTAGTGCAGGATTGTGACATGTGTTGATGTGTTAGGGATTCCCAAAGGCAAGTAAAGGGATGAAAACACACTTGTACCCATTTTCACTGGCCAGAGGGTGACATTTCTGAACATGGAGTGTAAAGTGGGTGCTCCCATCACAGAAGGAATATCTGCCTCCCCAAAGTTCATGCTTCTACGTGCTGGGGTTGGGGCAGGACATTGATCAGTTAGGGATTCCCAAAGGCAAGTACAGGGAGGAAAACGCATCGGGCTCCTTTTCACCCCCTTCCTTTAGGAATTTCCGAAAATCAGTTCTCTGTGGGTGCCTCCATGATGGTGCAAGGAACACCCTCCCCAAACTTCATGCTTGTAGCACTCAGAGACACTGCCATGTACTAGCAGAATTAAGTCTTTTTTAAAATCTATTTTTGTACCGTGTTTTTTGGGGTGCCCGGTCAGGATCAGGCACCTGAGGACCTGACTCAACACTGGCCACTGGGTGCCAACGGGCCCCAGTGGACAGCAGCAAGTACCAGGATCCTGACCAGGCACCGCCGGTTAGTAGCAGGCACCGGCAGATAGTGGGCACTGGGCATGGCTACTGGCACCACAAGGCCTTCTAGGTACCATCAGGTACCACAGACCAGTGGGCAGTAGGTGAAACATGCAGCAGGCGCCATGTATCATACCAGGCAGCCACAGAGATGGTGAGTGGAGAAATTCTTCCCCACCAAGTGTTTCACGGCAGCTTTTCAGGTCAGAGTGAGTGAGTTCCTTGGAGAGGCCCCAAGGAACCATCTATGAAGAAAAGACCTGGAAACATCACATGCCGTTATCCGTTTTTCATTTCTTTCCTCCGTTGCTTTGTCCCTCTGCCGAAGAGAAGGTGCCAGTATGCAAATGAGCAGTATGCGAATGAGCACCGGGAATTCTGGGTAAGAAAAGCAGGTTCTAGCTTCCCGCTGAGGAAGGAGCCCCATGACAAAGGACGCAGGAAGTGGGTCCTGGAAACCTTTCAGCCTTGCAAATACAACCGTGCCTTTCAATCATCCCCCCAGAGCCCTGGGTACCCGTACTGGCGAGCTCCAAATTTAGGGGCTGCATGTGATCAGTCTTCAATGTTAAGTATAGGGATGAAAACACGCGGCACCCCTTTTCACTGCCCCCAGGGTGACATTCCTGAAAACGGAGTGTAAGTCGATGCTCCCAGCACAGAAGGAAAATGCGCCTCCCAAAATTTCAGGCTTCTAGGTACAGGGGTTGTGGCATGCGTTGATCAGTTAGGGATTCCCAAAGGAAGGTCTAGGGATCAAAACGCGCTGCACCCATTTTCACCGCCCCAAGGGTGACATTTCTGAACATGGAGTGTAAGTGGGTGTTCCCATCACAAAACGAACATGAGACTTCCCAAATTTCCTGCTTCTAAGTGCATAAGTTGGTCCAGGAAATGGATCAGTTAGGGATTCCCAAAGGAAGGTCTAGGGATAAAAACGCACTGCACCCCATTTCACCGCCCAAAGGGTGAAATTTCTGAAAATGGAGTGTAAGTAGGTGTTCCCCTCATAAAAGAAACATCCTCATTCCCAAATTTTATGATTCTTAATACAGGATTGTGGCCTGCGTTGATCAGTTAGGGATTCCCAGAGGCTGGTGTAGAGATGAAAACACACTTGTACCCCATTTCACTGGCCTGAGGGTGACATTTCTGAACATGGAATGTAAAGTGGGTGCTCCCATCACAAAATGTCCATCAGACTTCCCAAATTTCTCGCTTCTGAGGGCAGAGGTTGGTCAAGGACTTTGATCCGTTAGAAATTCCCAAAGGCAGGTATAGGAATGAAAACACACTGCACCCCGTCCCACTGCCCTGAGGGGGAAATTTCGGAATATGGAGTGTAAGTGGGTGTTCCTATCATAAAAGAAACATCCTCCTTCCCAAATTTCCCGCTTCTGAGGGCAGAGGTTGGTCAAGGACTTTGATCCGTTAGAAATTCCCAAAGGCAGGTATAGGAATGAAAACACACTGCACCCCTTCCCACTGCCCCAAGGGGGAAATTTCGGAATATGGAGTGTAAGTGGGTGTTCCTATCATAAAAGAAACATCCTCCTTCCCAAATTTCCCGCTTCTGAGGGCAGAGGTTGGTCCAGGACTTTGATCCGTTAGAAATTCCCAAAGGCAGGTATAGGAATGAATACACACTGCACCCCATCCCACTGCCCCGAGGGGGAAATTTCGGAATATGGAGTCTAAGCGGGTGTTCCCATCATAAAAGAAACATCTTCCTTCCCACATTTTGTGATTCTTAGTGCAGGATTGTGACATGTGTTGATGTGTTAGGGATTCCCAAAGGCAAGTAAAGGGATGAAAACACACTTGTATCCCTTTTCACGAGCTTGAGGGTGACATTTCTGAACATGGAGTGTAAGTGGGTGCTCCCATCACAAAATGTCCATCAGACTTCCCAAATTTCTCGCTTCTGAGGGCAGAGGTTGGTCAAGGACTTTGATCCGTTAGAAATTCCCAAAGGCAGGTATAGGAATGAGAACACACTGCACCCCTTACCACAGCCCCGAGGGGGAAATTTCGGAATATGGAGTGTAAGTGGGTGTTCCTATCATAAAAGAAACATCCTCCTTCCCACATTTTCTGATTCTTAGTACAGGATTGTGACATGTGTTGATGTGTTAGGGATTTTCCAAAGGCATGTAAAGGGATGAAAACACACTTGTACCCCTTTTCACGAGCCTGAGGGTGACATTTCTGAACATGGAGTGTAAAGTGGGTGCTCCCATCACAAAATGTCCATCAGACTTCCCAAATTTCTCGCTTCTGAGGGCAGAGGTTGGTCAAGGACTTTGATCCGTTAGAAATTCCCAAAGGCAGGTATCGGAATGAAAACACACTGCACCCCTTACCACAGCCCCGAGGGGGAAATTTCGGAATATGGAGTGTAAGTGGGTGTTCCTATCATAAAAGAAACATCCTTCTTCCCAAATTTCCCGCTTCAGAGGGCAGAGGTTGGTCAAGGACTTTGATCCATTAGAAATTCCCAAAGGCAGGTATAGGAATGAAAACACACTGCACCCCTTACCACAGCCCCGAGGGGGAAATTTCGGAATATGGAGTGTAAGTGGGTGTTCCCATCATAAAAGAAACATCCTCCTTCCCACATTTTCTGATTCTTAGTACAGGATTGTGACATGTGTTGATGTGTTAGGGATTTTCCAAAGGCATGTAAAGGGATGAAAACACACTTGTACCCCTTTTCACGAGCCTGAGGGTGACATTTCTGAACATGGAGTGTAAAGTGGGTGCTCCCATCACAAAATGTCCATCAGACTTCCCAAATTTCTCGCTTCTGAGGGCAGAGGTTGGTCAAGGACTTTGATCCGTTAGAAATTCCCAAAGGCAGGTATCGGAATGAAAACACACTGCACCCCTTACCACAGCCCCGAGGGGGAAATTTCGGAATATGGAGTGTAAGTGGGTGTTCCTATCATAAAAGAAACATCCTTCTTCCCAAATTTCCCGCTTCAGAGGGCAGAGGTTGGTCAAGGACTTTGATCCATTAGAAATTCCCAAAGGCAGGTATAGGAATGAAAACACACTGCACCCCTTACCACAGCCCCGAGGGGGAAATTTCGGAATATGGAGTGTAAGTGGGTGTTCCCATCATAAAAGAAACATCCTCCTTCCCAAATTTTATGATTTTTAATACAGGATTGTGGCCTGCGTTGATCAGTTAGGGATTCCCAGAGGCTGGTGTAGAGATGAAAACACACTCGTACCCCATTTCACTGGCCTGAGGGTGACATTTCTGAACATGGAGTGTAAAGTGGGTGCTCCCATCACAAAATGTCCATCAGACTTCCCAAATTTCCCGCTTCTGAGGGCAGAGGTTGGTCCAGGACACTGATCCGTTAGAAATTCCCAAAGGCAGGTATAGGAATGAATACACACTGCACCCCTTCCCACTGCCCCGACGGGGAAATTTCGGAATATGGAGTCTAAGCGGGTGTTCCCATCATAAAAGAAACATCCTCCTTCCCACATTTTGTGATTCTTAGTGCAGGATTGTGACATGTGTTGATGTGTTAGGGATTCCCAAAGGCAAGTAAAGGGATGAAAACACACTTGTACCCATTTTCACTGGCCAGAGGGTGACATTTCTGAACATGGAGTGTAAAGTGGGTGCTCCCATCACAGAAGGAATATCTGCCTCCCCAAAGTTCATGCTTCTACGTGCTGGGGTTGGGGCAGGACATTGATCAGTTAGGGATTCCCAAAGGCAAGTACAGGGAGGAAAACGCATCGGGCTCCTTTTCACCCCCTTCCTTTAGGAATTTCCGAAAATCAGTTCTCTGTGGGTGCCTCCATGATGGTGCAAGGAACACCCTCCCCAAACTTCATGCTTGTAGCACTCAGAGACACTGCCATGTACTAGCAGAATTAAGTCTTTTTTAAAATCTATTTTTGTACCGTGTTTTTTGGGGTGCCCGGTCAGGATCAGGCACCTGAGGACCTGACTCAACACTGGCCACTGGGTGCCAACGGGCCCCAGTGGACAGCAGCAAGTACCAGGATCCTGACCAGGCACCGCCGGTTAGTAGCAGGCACCGGCAGATAGTGGGCACTGGGCATGGCTACTGGCACCACAAGGCCTTCTAGGTACCATCAGGTACCACAGACCAGTGGGCAGTAGGTGAAACATGCAGCAGGCGCCATGTATCATACCAGGCAGCCACAGAGATGGTGAGTGGAGAAATTCTTCCCCACCAAGTGTTTCACGGCAGCTTTTCAGGTCAGAGTGAGTGAGTTCCTTGGAGAGGCCCCAAGGAACCATCTATGAAGAAAAGACCTGGAAACATCACATGCCGTTATCCGTTTTTCATTTCTTTCCTCCGTTGCTTTGTCCCTCTGCCGAAGAGAAGGTGCCAGTATGCAAATGAGCAGTATGCGAATGAGCACCGGGAATTCTGGGTAAGAAAAGCAGGTTCTAGCTTCCCGCTGAGGAAGGAGCCCCATGACAAAGGACGCAGGAAGTGGGTCCTGGAAACCTTTCAGCCTTGCAAATACAACCGTGCCTTTCAATCATCCCCCCAGAGCCCTGGGTACCCGTACTGGCGAGCTCCAAATTTAGGGGCTGCATGTGATCAGTCTTCAATGTTAAGTATAGGGATGAAAACACGCGGCACCCCTTTTCACTGCCCCCAGGGTGACATTCCTGAAAACGGAGTGTAAGTCGATGCTCCCAGCACAGAAGGAAAATGCGCCTCCCAAAATTTCAGGCTTCTAGGTACAGGGGTTGTGGCATGCGTTGATCAGTTAGGGATTCCCAAAGGAAGGTCTAGGGATCAAAACGCGCTGCACCCATTTTCACCGCCCCAAGGGTGACATTTCTGAACATGGAGTGTAAGTGGGTGTTCCCATCACAAAACGAACATGAGACTTCCCAAATTTCCTGCTTCTAAGTGCATAAGTTGGTCCAGGAAATGGATCAGTTAGGGATTCCCAAAGGAAGGTCTAGGGATAAAAACGCACTGCACCCCATTTCACCGCCCAAAGGGTGAAATTTCTGAAAATGGAGTGTAAGTAGGTGTTCCCCTCATAAAAGAAACATCCTCATTCCCAAATTTTATGATTCTTAATACAGGATTGTGGCCTGCGTTGATCAGTTAGGGATTCCCAGAGGCTGGTGTAGAGATGAAAACACACTTGTACCCCATTTCACTGGCCTGAGGGTGACATTTCTGAACATGGAATGTAAAGTGGGTGCTCCCATCACAAAATGTCCATCAGACTTCCCAAATTTCTCGCTTCTGAGGGCAGAGGTTGGTCAAGGACTTTGATCCGTTAGAAATTCCCAAAGGCAGGTATAGGAATGAAAACACACTGCACCCCGTCCCACTGCCCTGAGGGGGAAATTTCGGAATATGGAGTGTAAGTGGGTGTTCCTATCATAAAAGAAACATCCTCCTTCCCAAATTTCCCGCTTCTGAGGGCAGAGGTTGGTCAAGGACTTTGATCCGTTAGAAATTCCCAAAGGCAGGTATAGGAATGAAAACACACTGCACCCCTTCCCACTGCCCCAAGGGGGAAATTTCGGAATATGGAGTGTAAGTGGGTGTTCCTATCATAAAAGAAACATCCTCCTTCCCAAATTTCCCGCTTCTGAGGGCAGAGGTTGGTCCAGGACTTTGATCCGTTAGAAATTCCCAAAGGCAGGTATAGGAATGAATACACACTGCACCCCATCCCACTGCCCCGAGGGGGAAATTTCGGAATATGGAGTCTAAGCGGGTGTTCCCATCATAAAAGAAACATCTTCCTTCCCACATTTTGTGATTCTTAGTGCAGGATTGTGACATGTGTTGATGTGTTAGGGATTCCCAAAGGCAAGTAAAGGGATGAAAACACACTTGTATCCCTTTTCACGAGCTTGAGGGTGACATTTCTGAACATGGAGTGTAAGTGGGTGCTCCCATCACAAAATGTCCATCAGACTTCCCAAATTTCTCGCTTCTGAGGGCAGAGGTTGGTCAAGGACTTTGATCCGTTAGAAATTCCCAAAGGCAGGTATAGGAATGAGAACACACTGCACCCCTTCCCACAGCCCCGAGGGGGAAATTTCGGAATATGGAGTGTAAGTGGGTGTTCCTATCATAAAAGAAACATCCTCCTTCCCACATTTTCTGATTCTTAGTACAGGATTGTGACATGTGTTGATGTGTTAGGGATTTTCCAAAGGCATGTAAAGGGATGAAAACACACTTGTACCCCTTTTCACGAGCCTGAGGGTGACATTTCTGAACATGGAGTGTAAAGTGGGTGCTCCCATCACAAAATGTCCATCAGACTTCCCAAATTTCTCGCTTCTGAGGGCAGAGGTTGGTCAAGGACTTTGATCCGTTAGAAATTCCCAAAGGCAGGTATCGGAATGAAAACACACTGCACCCCTTACCACAGCCCCGAGGGGGAAATTTCGGAATATGGAGTGTAAGTGGGTGTTCCTATCATAAAAGAAACATCCTTCTTCCCAAATTTCCCGCTTCAGAGGGCAGAGGTTGGTCAAGGACTTTGATCCATTAGAAATTCCCAAAGGCAGGTATAGGAATGAAAACACACTGCACCCCTTACCACAGCCCCGAGGGGGAAATTTCGGAATATGGAGTGTAAGTGGGTGTTCCCATCATAAAAGAAACATCCTCCTTCCCAAATTTTATGATTTTTAATACAGGATTGTGGCCTGCGTTGATCAGTTAGGGATTCCCAGAGGCTGGTGTAGAGATGAAAACACACTCGTACCCCATTTCACTGGCCTGAGGGTGACATTTCTGAACATGGAGTGTAAAGTGGGTGCTCCCATCACAAAATGTCCATCAGACTTCCCAAATTTCCCGCTTCTGAGGGCAGAGGTTGGTCCAGGACACTGATCCGTTAGAAATTCCCAAAGGCAGGTATAGGAATGAATACACACTGCACCCCTTCCCACTGCCCCGACGGGGAAATTTCGGAATATGGAGTCTAAGCGGGTGTTCCCATCATAAAAGAAACATCCTCCTTCCCACATTTTGTGATTCTTAGTGCAGGATTGTGACATGTGTTGATGTGTTAGGGATTCCCAAAGGCAAGTAAAGGGATGAAAACACACTTGTACCCATTTTCACTGGCCAGAGGGTGACATTTCTGAACATGGAGTGTAAAGTGGGTGCTCCCATCACAGAAGGAATATCTGCCTCCCCAAAGTTCATGCTTCTACGTGCTGGGGTTGGGGCAGGACATTGATCAGTTAGGGATTCCCAAAGGCAAGTACAGGGAGGAAAACGCATCGGGCTCCTTTTCACCCCCTTCCTTTAGGAATTTCCGAAAATCAGTTCTCTGTGGGTGCCTCCATGATGGTGCAAGGAACACCCTCCCCAAACTTCATGCTTGTAGCACTCAGAGACACTGCCATGTACTAGCAGAATTAAGTCTTTTTTAAAATCTATTTTTGTACCGTGTTTTTTGGGGTGCCCGGTCAGGATGAGGCACCTGAGGACCTGACTCAACACTGGCCACTGGGTGCCAATGGGCCCCAGTGGACAGCAGCAAGTACCAGGATCCTGACCAGGCACCGCCGGTTAGTAGCAGGCACCGGCAGATAGTGGGCACTGGGCATGGCTACTGGCACCACAAGGCCTTCTAGGTACCATCAGGTACCACAGACCAGTGGGCAGTAGGTGAAACATGCAGCAGGCGCCATGTATCATACCAGGCAGCCACAGAGATGGTGAGTGGAGAAATTCTTCCGCCACCAAGTGTTTCACGGCAGCTTTTCAGGTCAGAGTGAGTGAGTTCCTTGGAGAGGCCCCAACGAACCATCTATGAAGAAAAGACCTGGAAACATCACATGCCGTTATCCGTTTTTCATTTCTTTCCTCCGTTGCTTTGTCCCTCTGCCGAAGAGAAGGTGCCAGTATGCAAATGAGCAGTATGCGAATGAGCACCGGGAATTCTGGGTAAGAAAAGCAGGTTCTAGCTTCCCGCTGAGGAAGGAGCCCCATGACAAAGGACGCAGGAAGTGGGTCCTGGAAACCTTTCAGCCTTGCAAATACAACCGTGCCTTTCAATCATCCCCCCAGAGCCCTGGGTACCCGTACTGGCGAGCTCCAAATTTAGGGGCTGCATGTGATCAGTCTTCAATGTTAAGTATAGGGATGAAAACACGCGGCACCCCTTTTCACTGCCCCGAGGGTGAAATTCCTGAAAACGGAGTGTAAGTCGATGCTCCCATCACAGAAGGAAAATGCGCCTCCCAAAATTTCAGGCTTCTAGGTACAGGGTTGTGGCATGCGTTGATCAGTTAGGGATTCCCAAAGGAAGGTCTAGGGATAAAAACCCGCTGCACCCATTTTCACCGCCCCAAGGGTGACATTTCTGAACATGGAGTGCAAGTGGGTGTTCCCATCACAAAACGAACATGAGACTTCCCAAATTTCCTGCTTCTAAGTGCATAAGTTGGTCCAGGAAATTGATCAGTTAGGGATTCCCAAAGGAAGGTCTAGGGATAAAAACGCACTGCACCCCATTTCACCGCCCAAAGGGTGAAATTTCTGAAAATGGAGTGTAAGTAGGTGTTCCCCTCATAAAAGGAACATCCTCATTCCCAAATTTTATGATTCTTAATACAGGATTGTGGCCTGCGTTGATCAGTTAGGGATTCCCAGAGGCTGGTGTAGAGATGAAAACACACTTGTACCCCATTTCACTGGCCTGAGGGGGACATTTCTGAACATGGAGTGTAAAGTAGGTGCTCTCATCACAAAATGTCCATCAGACTTCCCAAATCTCTTGCTTCTAAGCGCAGAGGTTGGTCGAAGACAGTGATCCGTTAGAAATGCCCAAAGGCAGGTATAGGAATGAAAACACACTGCACCCCGTCCCACTGCCCCGAGGGGGAAATTTCGGAATATGGAGTGTGAGTGGGTGTTCCTATCATAAAAGAAACATCCTCCTTCCCAAATTTCCCACTTCTGAGGGCAGAGGTTGGTCAAGGACTTTGATCCGTTAGAAATTCCCAAAGGCAGGTATAGGAATGAAAACACACTGCACCCCGTCCCAATGCCCCGAGGGGGAAATTTCGGAATATGGAGTGTAAGTGGGTGTTCCTATCATAAAAGAAACATCCTCCTTCCCAAATTTCCCGCTTCTGAGGGCAGAGGTTGGTCAAGGACTTTGATCCGTTAGATATTCCCAAAGGCAGGTATAGGAATGAAAACACACTGCACCCCTTCCCACAGCCCCGAGGGGGAAATTTCAGAATATGAAGTGTAAGTGGGTGTTCCCATCATAAAAGAAACATCCTCCTTCCCACATTTTTTGATTCTTAGTACAGGATTGTGACATGTGTTGATGTGTTAGGGATTTTCCGAAGGCAAGTAAAGGGATGAAAAGACACTTGTACCCCTTTTCACGAGCCTGAGGGTGACATTTCTGAACATGGAGTGTAAGTGGGTCCTCCCATCACAAAATGTCCATCAGACTTCCCAAAAGTTCGCGCTTCTGAGGGCAGAGGTTGGTCCAGGACACTGATCCGTTAGAAATTCCCAAAGGCAGGTATAGGAATGAAAACACACTGCACCCCGTCCCACTGCCCCGAGGGGGAAATTTCGGAATATGGAGTGTAAGTGGGTGTTCCTATCATAAAAGAAACATCCTCCTTCCCAAATTTCCCGCTTCTGACGGCAGAGGTTGGTCAAGGACTTTGATCCGTTAGGAATTCCCAAAGGCAGGTATAGGAATGAAAACACACTGCACCCCGTCCCACTGCCCCGAGGGGGAAATTTCGGAATATGGAGTCTAAGCGGGTGTTCCCATCATAAAAGAAACATCCTCCTTCCCACATTTTGTGATTCTTAGTACAGGATTGTGACATGTGTTGATGTGTTAGGGATTCCCAAAGGCAAGGAAAGGGATGAAAAGACACTTGTACCCCTTTTCACGAGCCTGAGGGTGACATTTCTGAACATGGAGTGTAAGTGGGTGCTCCCATCACAAAATGAACATCCTCCTCCCCAAATTTCTGGGAACAGGGATTGTGGCGTGCCTTGATCATTCAGTGATTCCCAACGGCAAGTAGAGGGATGAAAACAAACTCGTACCCTTTTTCACTGGCCTGAGGGTGACATTTCTGAAAATCTAGAGTAAGTGGGTGCTCTCATCACCTCCCCAAATTTCATGCTTCTAAGTACTGGGGTTGGGGCAGGTCATTGACCAAATAGGGATTCCCAAAGGCAAGTAAAGGGATGACAACACACTCGTACCCTTTTTAATTGGCCTGAGGGTGATATTTCGGAAAATCTAGCGTAAGTGGGCACTCCCATCACAGAAGGAATATCTGCCTCCCCAAAGTTCATGCTTGTAAGTGCTGGGGTTGGGGCAGGACATTGATCAGTTAGGGATTCCCAAAGGCAAGTACAGGGAGGAAAACGCATCGGGCTCCTTTTCACCCCCTTCCTTTAGTAATTTCCGAAAATCAGTTCTCTGTGGGTGCCTCCATGATGGTGCAAGGAACACCCTCCCCAAACTTCATGCTTGTAGCACTCAGAGACACTGCCATGTACTAGCAGAATTAAGTCTTTTTTAAAATCTATTTTTGTACCGTGTTTTTTGGGGTGCCCGGTCAGGATGAGGCACCTGAGGACCTGACTCAACACTGGCCACTGGGTGCCAACGGGCCCCAGTGGACAGCAGCAAGTACCAGGATCCTGACCAGGCACCGCCGGTTAGTAGCAGGCACCGGCAGATAGTGGGCACTGGGCATGGCTACTGGCACCACAAGGCCTTCTAGGTACCATCAGGTACCACAGACCAGTGGGCAGTAGGTGAAACATGCAGCAGGCGCCATGTATCATACCAGGCAGCCACAGAGATGGTGAGTGGAGAAATTCTTCCGCCACCAAGTGTTTCACGGCAGCTTTTCAGGTCAGAGTGAGTGAGTTCCTTGGAGAGGCCCCAACGAACCATCTATGAAGAAAAGACCTGGAAACATCACATGCCGTTATCCGTTTTTCATTTCTTTCCTCCGTTGCTTTGTCCCTCTGCCGAAGAGAAGGTGCCAGTATGCAAATGAGCAGTATGCGAATGAGCACCGGGAATTCTGGGTAAGGAAAGCAGGTTCTAGCTTCCCGCTGAGGAAGGAGCCCCATGACAAAGGACGCAGGAAGTGGGTCCTGGAAACCTTTCAGCCTTGCAAATACAACCGTGCCTTTCAATCATCCCCCCAGAGCCCTGGGTACCCGTACTGGCGAGCTCCAAATTTAGGGGCTGCATGTGATCAGTCTTCAATGTTAAGTATAGGGATGAAAACACGCGGCACCCCTTTTCACTGCCCCGAGGGTGACATTCCTGAAAACGGAGTGTAAGTCGATGCTCCCATCACAGAAGGAAAATGCGCCTCCCAAAATTTCAGGCTTCTAGGTACAGGGTTGTGGCATGCGTTGATCAGTTAGGGATTCCCAAAGGATGGTCTAGGGATCAAAACCCGCTGCACCCATTTTCACCGCCCCAAGGGTGACATTTCTGAACATGGAGTGTAAGTGGGTGTTCCCATCACAAAACGAACATGAGACTTCCCAAATTTCCTGCTTCTAAGTGCATGAGTTGGTCCAGGAAATTGATCAGTTAGGGATTCCCAAAGGAAGGTCTAGGGATAAAAACGCACTGCACCCCATTTCACCGCCCAAAGGGTGAAATTTCTGAAAATGGAGTGTAAGTAGGTGTTCCCCTCATAAAAGGAACATCCTCATTCCCAAATTTTATGATTCTTAATACAGGATTGTGGCCTGCGTTGATCAGTTAGGGATTCCCAGAGGCTGGTGTAGAGATGAAAACACACTTGTACCCCATTTCACTGGCCTGAGGGGGACATTTCTGAACATGGAGTGTAAAGTAGGTGCTCTCATCACAAAATGTCCATCAGACTTCCCAAATCTCTTGCTTCTAAGCGCAGAGGTTGGTCGAAGACATTGATCCTTTAGAAATTCCCAAAGGCAGGTATAGGAATGAAAACACACTGCACCCCGTCCCAATGCCCCGAGGGGGAAATTTCGGAATATGGAGTGTAAGTGGGTGTTCCTATCATAAAAGAAACATCCTCCTTCCCAAATTTCCCGCTTCTGAGGGCAGAGGTTGGTCAAGGACTTTGATCCGTTAGAAATTCCCAAAGGCAGGTATAGGAATGAAAACACACTGCACCCCTTCCCACAGCCCCGAGGGGGAAATTTCGGAATATGGAGTGTAAGTTGGTGTTCCTATCATAAATGAAACATCCTCCTTGCCAAATTTCCCGCTTCTGAGGGCAGAGGCTGGTCCAGGACACTGATCCGTTAGAAAATCCCAAAGACAGGTATAGGAATGAAAACACACTGCACCCCGTCCCACTGCCCCGAGGGGGAAATTTCGGAATATGGAGTGTAAGTGGGTGTTCCTATCATAAAAGAAACATCCTCCTTCCCAAATTTCCCGCTTCTGAGGGCAGAGGTTGGTCCAGGACACTGATCCGTTAGAAATTCCCAAAGGCAGGTATACGAATGAAAACACACTGCACCCCTTCCCACAGCCCCGAGGGGGAAATTTCAGAATATGAAGTGTAAGTGGGTGTTCCCATCATAAAAGAAACATCCTCCTTCCCACATTTTGTGATTCTTAGTACAGGATTGTGACATGTGTTGATGTGTTAGGGATTTTCCGAAGGCAAGTAAAGGGATGAAAAGACACTTGTACCCCTTTTCACGAGCCTGAGGGTGACATTTCTGAACATGGAGTGCAAGTGGGTGCTCCCATCACAAAATGAACATCCTCCTCCCCAAATTTCTGGGAACAGGGATTGTGGCGTGCCTTGATCATTCAGTGATTCCCAACGGCAAGTAGAGGGATGAAAACAAACTCTTACCCTTTTTCACTGGCCTGAGGGTGACATTTCTGAAAATCTAGAGTAAGTGGGTGCTCTCATCACCTCCCCAAATTTCATGCTTCTAAGTACTGGGGTTGGGGCAGGTCATTGACCAAATAGGGATTCCCAAAGGCAAGTAAAGGGATGACAACACACTCGTACCCTTTTTAATTGGCCTGAGGGTGATATTTCGGAAAATCTAGCGTAAGTGGGCACTCCCATCACAGAAGGAATATCTGCCTCCCCAAAGTTCATGCTTGTAAGTGCTGGGGTTGGGGCAGGACATTGATCAGTTAGGGATTCCCAAAGGCAAGTACAGGGAGGAAAACGCATCGGGCTCCTTTTCACCCCCTCCCTTTAGGAATTTCCGAAAATCAGTTCTCTGTGGGTGCCTCCATGATGGTGCAAGGAACACCCTCCCCAAACTTCATGCTTGTAGCACTCAGAGACACTGCCATGTACTAGCAGAATTAAGTCTTTTTTAAAATCTATTTTTGTACCGTGTTTTTTGGGGTGCCCGGTCAGGATGAGGCACCTGAGGACCTGACTCAACACTGGCCACTGGGTGCCAACGGGCCCCAGTGGACAGCAGCAAGTACCAGGATCCTGACCAGGCACCGCCGGTTAGTAGCAGGCACCGGCAGATAGTGGGCACTGGGCATGGCTACTGGCACCACAAGGCCTTCTAGGTACCATCAGGTACCACAGACCAGTGGGCAGTAGGTGAAACATGCAGCAGGCGCCATGTATCATACCAGGCAGCCACAGAGATGGTGAGTGAAGAAATTCTTCCGCCACCAAGTGTTTCACGGCAGCTTTTCAGGTCAGAGTGAGTGAGTTCCTTGGAGAGGCCCCAACGAACCATCTATGAAGAAAAGACCTGGAAACATCACATGCCGTTATCCGTTTTTCATTTCTTTCCTCCGTTGCTTTGTCCCTCTGCCGAAGAGAAGGTGCCAGTATGCAAATGAGCAGTATGCGAATGAGCACCGGGAATTCTGGGTAAGGAAAGCAGGTTCTAGCTTCCCGCTGAGGAAGGAGCCCCATGACAAAGGACGCAGGAAGTGGGTCCTGGAAACCTTTCAGCCTTGCAAATACAACCGTGCCTTTCAATCATCCCCCCAGAGCCCTGGGTACCCGTACTGGCGAGCTCCAAATTTAGGGGCTGCATGTGATCAGTCTTCAATGTTAAGTATAGGGATGAAAACACGCGGCACCCCTTTTCACTGCCCCGAGGGTGACATTCCTGAAAACGGAGTGTAAGTCGATGCTCCCATCACAGAAGGAAAATGCGCCTCCCAAAATTTCAGGCTTCTAGGTACAGGGTTGTGGCATGCGTTGATCAGTTAGGGATTCCCAAAGGAAGGTCTAGGGATCAAAACCCGCTGCACCCATTTTCACCGCCCCAAGGGTGACATTTCTGAACATGGAGTGTAAGTGGGTGTTCCCATCACAAAACGAACATGAGACTTCCCAAATTTCCTGCTTCTAAGTGCATAAGTTGGTCCAGGAAATTGATCAGTTAGGGATTCCCAAAGGAAGGTCTAGGGATAAAAACGCACTGCACCCCATTTCACCGCCCAAAGGGTGAAATTTCTGAAAATGGAGTGTAAGTAGGTGTTCCCCTCATAAAAGGAACATCCTCATTCCCAAATTTTATGATTCTTAATACAGGATTGTGGCCTGCGTTGATCAGTTAGGGATTCCCAGAGGCTGGTGTAGAGATGAAAACACACTTGTACCCCATTTCACTGGCCTGAGGGGGACATTTCTGAACATGGAGTGTAAAGTAGGTGCTCTCATCACAAAATGTCCATCAGACTTCCCAAATCTCTTGCTTCTAAGCGCAGAGGTTGGTCGAAGACATTGATCCGTTAGAAATTCCCAAAGGCAGGTATAGGAATGAAAACACACTGCACCCCGTCCCACTGCCCCGAGGGGGAAATTTCGGAATATGGAGTGTAAGTGGGTGTTCCTATCATAAAAGAAACATCCTCCTTACCAAATTTCCCGCTTCTGAGGGCAGAGGTTGGTCCAGGACTTTGATCCGTTAGAAATTCCCAAAGGCAGGTATAGGAACGAAAACACACTGCACCCCGTCCCACTGCCCCGAGGGGGAAATTTCGGAATATGGAGTGTAAGTGGGTGTTCCTATCATAAAAGAAACATCCTCCTTCCCAAATTTCCCGCTTCTGAGGGCAGAGGTTGGTCAAGGACTTTGATCCGGTAGAAATTCCCAAAGGCAGGTATCGGAATGAAAACACACTGCACCCCTTCCCACAGCCCCGAGGGGGAAATTTCGGAATATGGAGTGTAAGTGGGTGTTCCCATCATAAAAGAAACATCCTCCTTCCCAAATTTCCCGCTTCTGAGGGCAGAGGTTGGTCAAGGACTTTGATCCGTTAGAAATTCCCAAAGGCAGGTATAGGAATGAAAACACACTGCACCCCTTCCCACAGCCCCGAGGGGGAAATTTCGGAATATGGAGTGTAAGTTGGTGTTCCTATCATAAAAGAAACATCCTCCTTGCCAAATTTCCCGCTTCTGAGGGCAGAGGCTGGTCCAGGACACTGATCCGTTAGAAAATCCCAAAGACAGGTATAGGAATGAAAACACACTGCACCCCGTCCCACTGCCCCGAGGGGGAAATTTCGGAATATGGAGTGTAAGTGTGTGTTCCTATCATAAAAGAAACATCCTCCTTGCCAAATTTCCCGCTTCTGAGGGCAGAGGTTGGTCCAGGACACTGATCCGTTAGAAATTCCCAAAGGCAGGTATAGGAATGAAAACACACTGCACCCCTTCCCACAGCCCCGAGGGGGAAATTTCGGAATATGGAGTGTAAGTGGGTGTTCCCGTCATAAAAGAAACATCCTCCTTCCCACATTTTGTGATTCTTAGTACAGGATTGTGACATGTGTTGATGTGTTAGGGATTTTCCAAAGGCAAGTAAAGGGATGAAAACACACTTGTACCCCTTTTCACGAGCCTGAGGGTGACATTTCTGAACATGGAGTGTAAGTGGGTGCTCCCATCACAAAATGTCCATCAGACTTCCCAAAATTTCCCGCTTCTGAGGGCAGAGGTTGGTCCAGGACACTGATCCGTTAGAAATTCCCAAAGGCAGGTATAGGAATGAAAACACACTGCACCCCGTCCCACTGCCCCGAGGGGGAAATTTCGGAATATGGAGTGTAAGTGGGTGTTCCTATCATAAAAGAAACATCCTCCTTCCCAAATTTCCCGCTTCTGAGGGCAGAGGCTGGTCAAGGACTTTGATCCGTTAGAAATTCCCAAAGGCAGGTATAGGAATGAAAACACACTGCACCCCTTCCCACAGCCCCGAGGGGGAAATTTCGGAATATGGAGTGTAAGTGGGTGTTCCCATCATAAAAGAAACATCCTCCTTCCCAAATTTCCCGCTTCTGAGGGCAGAGGTTGGTCAAGGACTTTGATCTGTTAGAAATTCCCAAAGGCAGGTATAGGAATGAAAACACACTGCACCCCTTCCCACAGCCCCGAGGGGGAAATTTCGGAATATGGAGTGTAAGTGGGTGTTCCCATCATAAAAGAAACATCCTCCTTCCCACATTTTGTGATTCTTAGTACAGGATTGTGACATGTGTTGATGTGTTAGGGATTCCCGAAGGCAAGTAAAGGGATGAAAAGACACTTGTACCCCTTTTCACGAGCCTGAGGGTGACATTTCTGAACATTGAGTATAAGTGGGTGCTCCCATCACAAAATGTCCATCAGACTTCCCAAATTTCCCGCTTCTGAGGGTAGAGGTTGGTCCAGGACACTGATCCGTTAGAAATTCCCAAAGGCAGGTATAGGAATGAAAACACACTGCACCCCGTCCCACTGCCCCGAGGGGGAAATTTCGGAATATGGAGTGTAAGTGGGTGTTCCTATCATAAAAGAAACATCCTCCTTCCCAAATTTCCCGCTTCTGAGGGCAGAGGTTGGTCCAGGACACTGATCCGTTAGAAAATCCCAAAGGCAGGTATAGGAATGAAAACACACTGCACCCCTTCCCACTGCCCCGAGGGGGAAATTTCGGAATATGGAGTGTAAGCGGGTGTTCCCATCATAAAAGAAACATCCTCCTTCCCAAATTTCCCGCTTCTGAGGGCAGAGGTTGGTCCAGGACACTGATCCGTTAGAAAATCCCAAAGGCAGGTATAGGAATGAAAACACACTGCACCCCTTCCCACTGCCCCGAGGGGGAAATTTCGGAATATGGAGTCTAAGCGGGTGTTCCCATCATAAAAGAAACATCCTCCTTCCCACATTTTGTGATTCTTAGTACAGGATTGTGACATGTGTTGATGTGTTAGGGATTTTCCGAAGGCAAGTAAAGGGATGAAAAGACACTTGTACCCCTTTTCACGAGCCTGAGGGTGACATTTCTGAACATGGAGTGTAAGTGGGTGCTCCCATCACAAAATGCCCATCAGACTTCCCAAAATTTCGCGCTTCTGAGGGCAGAGGTTGGTCCAGGACACTGATCCGTTAGAAATTCCCAAAGGCAGGTATAGGAATGAAAACACACTGCACCCCGTCCCACTGCCCCGAGGGGGAAATTTCGGAATATGGAGTGTAAGTGGGTGTTCCCATCATAAAAGAAACATCCTCCTTCCCACATTTTTTGATTCTTAGTACAGGATTGTGACATGTGTTGATGTGTTAGGGATTCCCGAAGGCAAGTAAAGGGATGAAAAGACACTTGTACCCCTTTTCACGAGCCTGAGGGTGACATTTCTGAACATTGAGTATAAGTGGGTGCTCCCATCACAAAATGTCCATCAGACTTCCCAAATTTCCCGCTTCTGAGGGTAGAGGTTGGTCCAGGACACTGATCCGTTAGAAATTCCCAAAGGCAGGTATAGGAATGAAAACACACTGCACCCCGTCCCACTGCCCCGAGGGGGAAATTTCGGAATATGGAGTGTAAGTGGGTGTTCCTATCATAAAAGAAACATCCTCCTTCCCAAATTTCCCGCTTCTGACGGCAGAGGTTGGTCAAGGACTTTGATCCGTTAGGAATTCCCAAAGGCAGGTATAGGAATGAAAACACACTGCACCCCGTCCCACTGCCCCGAGGGGGAAATTTCGGAATATGGAGTCTAAGCGGGTGTTCCCATCATAAAAGAAACATCCTCCTTCCCACATTTTGTGATTCTTAGTACAGGATTGTGACATGTGTTGATGTGTTAGGGATTCCCAAAGGCAAGGAAAGGGATGAAAAGACACTTGTACCCCTTTTCACGAGCCTGAGGGTGACATTTCTGAACATGGAGTGTAAGTGGGTGCTCCCATCACAAAATGAACATCCTCCTCCCCAAATTTCTGGGAACAGGGATTGTGGCGTGCCTTGATCATTCAGTGATTCCCAACGGCAAGTAGAGGGATGAAAACAAACTCGTACCCTTTTTCACTGGCCTGAGGGTGACATTTCTGAAAATCTAGAGTAAGTGGGTGCTCTCATCACCTCCCCAAATTTCATGCTTCTAAGTACTGGGGTTGGGGCAGGTCATTGACCAAATAGGGATTCCCAAAGGCAAGTAAAGGGATGACAACACACTCGTACCCTTTTTAATTGGCCTGAGGGTGATATTTCGGAAAATCTAGCGTAAGTGGGCACTCCCATCACAGAAGGAATATCTGCCTCCCCAAAGTTCATGCTTGTAAGTGCTGGGGTTGGGGCAGGACATTGATCAGTTAGGGATTCCCAAAGGCAAGTACAGGGAGGAAAACGCATCGGGCTCCTTTTCACCCCCTCCCTTTAGGAATTTCCGAAAATCAGTTCTCTGTGGGTGCCTCCATGATGGTGCAAGGAACACCCTCCCCAAACTTCATGCTTGTAGCACTCAGAGACACTGCCATGTACTAGCAGAATTAAGTCTTTTTTAAAATCTATTTTTGTACCGTGTTTTTTGGGGTGCCCGGTCAGGATGAGGCACCTGAGGACCTGACTCAACACTGGCCACTGGGTGCCAACGGGCCCCAGTGGACAGCAGCAAGTACCAGGATCCTGACCAGGCACCGCCGGTTAGTAGCAGGCACCGGCAGATAGTGGGCACTGGGCATGGCTACTGGCACCACAAGGCCTTCTAGGTACCATCAGGTACCACAGACCAGTGGGCAGTAGGTGAAACATGCAGCAGGCGCCATGTATCATACCAGGCAGCCACAGAGATGGTGAGTGAAGAAATTCTTCCGCCACCAAGTGTTTCACGGCAGCTTTTCAGGTCAGAGTGAGTGAGTTCCTTGGAGAGGCCCCAACGAACCATCTATGAAGAAAAGACCTGGAAACATCACATGCCGTTATCCGTTTTTCATTTCTTTCCTCCGTTGCTTTGTCCCTCTGCCGAAGAGAAGGTGCCAGTATGCAAATGAGCAGTATGCGAATGAGCACCGGGAATTCTGGGTAAGGAAAGCAGGTTCTAGCTTCCCGCTGAGGAAGGAGCCCCATGACAAAGGACGCAGGAAGTGGGTCCTGGAAACCTTTCAGCCTTGCAAATACAACCGTGCCTTTCAATCATCCCCCCAGAGCCCTGGGTACCCGTACTGGCGAGCTCCAAATTTAGGGGCTGCATGTGATCAGTCTTCAATGTTAAGTATAGGGATGAAAACACGCGGCACCCCTTTTCACTGCCCCGAGGGTGACATTCCTGAAAACGGAGTGTAAGTCGATGCTCCCATCACAGAAGGAAAATGCGCCTCCCAAAATTTCAGGCTTCTAGGTACAGGGTTGTGGCATGCGTTGATCAGTTAGGGATTCCCAAAGGAAGGTCTAGGGATAAAAACCCGCTGCACCCATTTTCACCGCCCCAAGGGTGACATTTCTGAACATGGAGTGCAAGTGGGTGTTCCCATCACAAAATGAACATGAGACTTCCCAAATTTCCTGCTTCTAAGTGCATAAGTTGGTCCAGGAAATTGATCAGTTAGGGATTCCCAAAGGAAGGTCTAGGGATAAAAACGCACTGCACCCCATTTCACCGCCCAAAGGGTGAAATTTCTGAAAATGGAGTGTAAGTAGGTGTTCCCCTCATAAAAGGAACATCCTCATTCCCAAATTTTATGATTCTTAATACAGGATTGTGGCCTGCGTTGATCAGTTAGGGATTCCCAGAGGCTGGTGTAGAGATGAAAACACACTTGTACCCCATTTCACTGGCCTGAGGGGGACATTTCTGAACATGGAGTGTAAAGTAGGTGCTCTCATCACAAAATGTCCATCAGACTTCCCAAATCTCTTGCTTCTAAGCGCAGAGGTTGGTCGAAGACATTGATCCGTTAGAAATGCCCAAAGGCAGGTATAGGAATGAAAACACACTGCACCCCGTCCACTGCCCCGAGGGGGAAATTTCGGAATATGGAGTGTAAGTGGGTGTTCCTAACATAAAAGAAACATCCTCCTTCCCAAATTTCCCGCTTCTGAGGGCAGAGGTTGGTCAAGGACTTTGATCCGTTAGAAATTCCCAAAGGCAGGTATAGGAATGAAAACACACTGCACCCCGTCCCACTGCCCCGAGGGGGAAATTTCGGAATATGGAGTGTAAGTGGGTGTTCCTATCATAAAAGAAACATCCTCCTTCCCAAATTTCCCGCTTCTGAGGGCAGAGGTTGGTCCAGGACTTTGATCCGTTAGAAATTCCCAAAGGCAGGTATAGGAATGAAAACACACTGCACCCCTTCCCACAGCCCCGAGGGGGAAATTTCGGAATATGGAGTGTAAGTGGGTGTTCCCATCATAAAAGAAACATCCTCCTTCCCACATTTTGTGATTCTTAGTACAGGATTGTGACATGTGTTGATGTGTTAGGGATTTTCCGAAGGCAAGTAAAGGGATGAAAAGACACTTGTACCCCTTTTCACGAGCCTGAGGGTGACATTTCTGAACATGGAGTTTAAGTGGGTGCTCCCATCACAAAATGAACATCCTCCTCCCCAAATTTCTGGGAACAGGGATTGTGGCGTGCCTTGATCATTCAGTGATTCCCAACGGCAAGTAAAGGGATGAAAACAAACTCGTACCCTTTTTCACTGGCCTGAGGGTGACATTTCTGAAAATCTAGAGTATGTGGGTGCTCTCATCACCTCCCCAAATTTCATGCTTCTAAGTACTGGGGTTGGGGCAGGTCATTGACCAAATAGGGATTCCCAAAGGCAAGTAAAGGGATGAAAACACACTTGTACCCCTTTTCACGAGCCTGAGGGTGACATTTCTGAACATGGAGTGTAAGTGGGTGCTCCCATCATAAAATATCCATCAGACTTCCCAAATTTCCCGCTTCTGAGGGCAGAGATTGGTCCAGGACATTGATCCGTTAGAAATTCCCAAAGGTAGGTATCAGGATGAAAACACACTGCACCCCTTCCCACTCAGAGACACTGCCATGTACTAGCAGAATTAAGTCTTTTTTAAAATCTATTTTTATACCGTGTTTTTTGGGGTGCCCGGTCAGGATGAGGCACCTGAGGACCTGACTCAACACTGGCCACTGGGTGCCAATGGACCCCAGTGGACAGCAGCAAGTACCAAGATCCTGACCAGGGACCACCAGTTAGTAGCAGGCACCGGCAGATAGTGGGCACTGGGCATGGCTACTGGCACCACAAGGCCTTCTAGGTACCCTCAGGTACTTCCATCACAGAAGTAACAACCTCCTCTCCAAATTTCTTGCTTCTCTGTGTAGGCGTTTGGGAAGGACCTTGATCAGTTAAAGATTCCCAAACAAAGTGAAGGGATGAAAACACGCTGCACCCCTTTTCACGGCCCTGAGGGTGAAATTTCTTAAAATGGAGTGTAAGTGGGTGTTCCCATCACAGAAGGCACAAAGTGCTCCTCAAATTTCATGCTTCTAAGTGAATGGTTTAAGGCTGCGCATTAATGAGTCAGGGATTCCCAAAGAAAACTATAGGAAGGAAAACACGCTGCCCTCTTTTTCACTTCCCTGAGGGTGAACTTTCTCAAAACAGAGTGCAAGTGGGTGCTCTAATACAAGAAGGAACATCCGACTCCCCAAATTTCATGCCTTTAAATGCAAGGGTTGGGGCGGACATTGATCAATCATGGATTCCCAAAGGCAAGTATAGGGACGAAAACACGCTGCACCCCTTCTCAACGCCCTGAGGGTGAAACTTCTGTAAGTGGATGCTCCCATCACAGAAGGAACAAATTTCCTTCCCAAATTTCACTCTTCTAGGTAGAGGGATAGTGGCATGCGTTGACCAGTCAGGAATTCCCAAAGGCAAATATAGGGATAAAAACACGCTGCACCCTGAGGTTTTCAAGGCCCTGAGGTTGAACTTCTGAAAACGTTGTGTATATGGGTGCTCCAATCCAAGAAGGAAGATCCGCCTCCCCAAATTTCATGCTTTTAGGTGCAGAGGTTGGGGGCAGGCATTGATCAGCCATGGATTCCCAAAGGCAAATCTAGGGATTAAAGAAAGAAAATAGGACGGTGAAAAGGTGTGCAGCGTGTTTTCCTTCCTGTAGTTTCCTTTGGGAATCCCTGACTGATTAATGCCCAGCCCTAACGCATTCACTTGGAACCATGAAAAGGGGTGCATCGTGTTTTCATCCCTTCACTTTCCTTTGGGAATCTTTAACTGATCAAAGTCCTTCCCAAACCACTACACAGAGAAGCATGAAATTTGGAGAGGTGGTTGTTACTTCTGTGATGGGAGCACCCACTTACACTCCATTTTCAGAAATTTCTCCCTCAGGGCGGTGAAAAGGAGTGCAGCGTGTTTTCCTTCCTATAGTTTCCTTTGGGAGTCCCTGACTGATTAACACCCAGCCCTAACCCATTCACTTAGAAGCATGAAATTTGGGGAGGTGTTTGTTCCTTCTGTGACAGGAGCACCCACTGACACTCTGTTTTCAGAAGTTTCACCCTCAGTGTGGTGAAAAGGGGTGCAGCGTGTTTTTGTCCCTATACTTAACATTGAAGACTGATCACACCCAGCCCCTAAATTTGAAGCTCTCCTGTACGGGTACTCATGCCTCTTGGTTGAAGCGCAAGATTGTATTTGCAAGGCAGAAATGTTTCCAGGACCCACTTCCTGCTTTCTTTGGCAATGGGCTCCTTCCTCCACTGGCAGGTAGAACCAGCTTTTCTTACCCAGAATGCCCTGTGCTCATTTGCATACCGCCTGGCACCTTAGAGACCCTTCTCTTCTGCAGAGGAGCAATGGAAGCAACGGAACGGAGTAAAGAGATGAAAAATGGATGATGGGATGTCATGTTTCAAGACCTTTTCTTCATAGACGTTTCATTGGTGCCTCTCCAAGAACTCACTCTGACCTGAAAGGCTGCCATGAAACACCAGGAGGTGGAAGAATTTCTTCACTCACCATCTCTGTGTCTGCCTGGTATGATACATGGCGCCAGGTGCATCTTTCACCTCCTGCCCACTGGTCTGTTTTACCTGATGGTACCTAGAAGGCCTTGTGGTGCCAAGTAGATATGCCCTGTGCCCACTATCTGCCGGTGCCTGCTACTAACCAGCAGTGCCTGGTCAGGATCCTGGTACTCTGCTAGTGTCCACTGGGGCCCATTGGCACTTAGTGGCCAGTGTTGAGTCAGGTCCTCTGGTGCCCCATCCTATACAGGCACCCCAAACATATGGTTCAAAAATAGATTGAAACTAAGGGTTAATTCTGCTAGTATATGGCAGTGTCCGTCAGTGCTGGAAGGGTGAAGTTTGGCCAGGGTGTTCCTTACACGATGATGGAGGCACCCACTCAGAATGGGTTTTCGGAAATTCCAACAGGAAGGGGGTGAAAAGGGGTGCAACATGTTTTCATCCCTAGATTTGCCTTTGGGAATCCATGACTGATCAATGCCTGCCCCCAACCTCTGCACCTAAAAGCATGAAATTTGGGGAGGCGGATCTTCCTTCTGTGATGGGAGCACCCACTGACACAACGTTTTCAGAAGTTTCACCCTCAGGGCCATGAAAACCTCAGGGTGCAGCGTGTTTTCATCCCTATACTTGCCTTTAGAAATCCCTGACTGGTCAACGCATGCCACTATCCCTCTGCTCCTACTACAGAAGGAACCTCCCCCTCTCCAAATTTCATGTTTGGGATACCTGGGCAGGATGAGGCACCAGAAGAGCTTACTCAACACTGGCCAGTGGTTGCCAATGGGCCTCAGTGGACAGCAGCAAGTGCCTGGATCCTTACCAGGCACCTCCGGTAAGTATCAGGCACTGGCAGATAGTGGGCACTGGGCACTTCTGCCCACTGTGTTCAATGGGGCTTACTCCTAGGACAGTATCTTTGATTGCAGACTCCTATGCATGTCTACCCAGAAGTAATCCCCACTGTGATCAATGGGGCTTACTCTGGGTAAGTGTCTTGGGGATTGCAGCCTCCTAAACATGTCCCCCGCAGAGTCAAACCCCACTGTGTTTAATGGGGCTTACTCCCCAGAACATGTCTTTAGCATTGTTGCCTCCTAACCATGTCTATCCAGAAGTAAGCCCCACTGTGTTTAATGGGGCTTACTCCCTAGAATGTGTCTTTAGGATTGCAGCCTCCTAATCACATGTGCTCAGAAGTGAGCCCCAGTGTGTACAATGGGGCTTAATCCCGGTTAAGTGTCTTTGGGATTGCAGCCTCCTTACCATGTCCATTCAGAAGTAAGCCCCACTGTGTTCAACTGGGCTTTCTCCCATGAAAGTGTCTTTAGAATTTTAGGTTCCTAAAGATGTCTATTCAGAAGTAAGCCTCACTGTGTTCAATGGGGCTTACTCCCAGGAAAGTGTCTTTAGGATTGCAGCCTATGTAGACTTCAATTACAGTGTTTTATCACCATTTTTACACACAATTTTTATATGAATATTTTTGGGTTGTGAAACCAGTCACCTGAGTTTCCATTATTTTCTATGGGAAAATCCGCTTCACATAAAGAGTGTTTCACATAACAAGCATGCTTCCCGAACAAATTAAACTTGTTATGTGAGGCAACACTGTAACAAGTCTAGGAGTGTACAGAAAGAAAACACTAAGAAATTTCAGGACTTTGATAGAAACTTGTTTGTTTTCACTTATATTCTTTCTGTTGAAGGTACCCAGAACTTGGCCTTGAATTTGTGGAATTTGAGCATTTTCTGATAATGGAAGGAGGCAAGGAGACATCAGGGAGACACTAATGCCCTATTTCTCTTTGGCACATTTGGCACATTCTAGTTGGACATTTGAAAAAGGAATAGTTTGAATTTGGTAGGGAATTGACTTCACTCCTAACCAATATATTTGCAGCAATGTGTACCCATTACATCTATGGACTAGCTTGAAAGCCACACTCCGGGCACACTTTTAAACCACTTCCTCCTATTCCAGCTTTGCAAACAGCAATTTTAAAGAAATACTGGTAACTTTGAATTCCTCAGTTCAGTTCATGGAAATTCAAAACCTCACTGTATTTATAACATCAGTTATTTTCAGTTATCAGTTATTTTCAAATTTAAATTTTTAACTGTTCCCTGCTCATCTGGACAGAAATCCGAATCTATATATACTGGTATATAAAAGAGAAAAGTCATTCACTCGCTCACTCACACACTCACTGACTCATCAACGCCCTGCCAAAACCGCTGGGCCTAGAAGCATGAAATTTGGGCTGGGGGTTCCTTCTGTGACCGAGGGGTGCACTAAGAACCGGTTTTCGGAAATTCCAACCGGAAGGGGGTGAAATGGGGCACAGCGCGTTTTCCTCCCTATACTTTGCATTGAAGAATTGGTGACTGAGGGTTGCTCTGCCCCCACCCCTGGACATAGAAGCAGGAAATTTGGGGAGGGTCTTCCTTCTGTGACACCAACACCCACCAAGAACCAATGTGGAGAATTTTAATCCTTGAAAAGGAATGCAATTTGTTTTTGTCCTATACTTAACATGGAAAACTGACCAACCACCAGCCAATTGGGTGCTCTGTGCCTAGTGCAGTGGGGGAATTTTGTTCGGAGGAAGGGGTAACACTGGGCAGCATGCTGTGCAATGGGGAGATGATGCACAAGGGGGCTGATGCGCAAGGGGGTTGATGCACATTGGGGGGTTGTTGCTCAAGGGGGAGATAATGTGCAGGGGCGGTTGATGCGCAGGGGGATGTTGCGCATGGGGTGGATGATGCGCATGGGGTGAATGAACATGGGATGTGGCACGTGGAGGTGGATGTGCATGGGGGATTGATGTGCAATGGGGGAAGGCGTACAGGGGAATTTTACTTCGTCAACACAGGTACGCTTTTCACTAGTTCAAAATAAATTGCTAAACAATTGGTTGAGAATGAATGGTATTATGAGAGTGTTTTTGAAGATAATAGCTATGTGTTTTTTTTAATAATTAGAGACTTTATGGAATGAAGGATCCCAATATATTTACTAGCAGTCTGCCTGAATTCAGGGCAAAAGATTTGCATTAATGAAATGAAATACAACCCCTAATAAAGTCAATTTAGTAAACTACATCAGTATGGAAATTCCATGATGTTGAAAGCTTGTGGTACTATGAAAGTGATCTTCCTTTCAGCTACAGAGCAACCACTTAAACCTTAACAGTAACCATCTCAACGGAGAGGCCAAGATTTGATTAACCAAAGGTGACAGGAATATTTCACATTTATTAATATAAGTGCCTTTCATTATTTTTAGATTAACATTATCTCCCACACTGAAATGACAAAACGTCATATGAAAAAGACTTCAGCTTCAAGGTTCCAACTTTCATTTGCCAGTTAAGGACATTTTACTGAAATCTAGAGATCCTATCAAGGTTCTACACATTTGCCAAACCTAGGACCACCACGCAGGTTTCACCATGTCCACTTCAGCAGCAAAGCTAGAGCAGCTATCTGTTTTTTGTTGTGCCAGTTGACAAGACACTCTTGGCGAAGCAGAAGGAGAAGAAGGAGGTGATGGTGACGGTGACGAGCTCAAAGCAGGTTTTTAAAAATTTACCAGTAAATGATGTGAAGGTGATTTTAATATCCCTATCAAATTCCAGGTCAAGAAGTGGTGGTGGGTGTTGAGGAAATGAACTAATCCTACAATCCAGAGTAACTACAGGAGCACATAAGAGACATTACGTGCACCTGTAGTTACTGCACCACCTAGTGAAAACCTAAGAGAAATTCATATTGCAATCCAGAGCAAATTGTTCTTACACCAGAGCAAAGACTCCCTGTAGTTTCTCTGGATTGTGCCCTATGTTTGGATTTTTATCCAAAAGCTTGCGGGACCTGTTGTTATCACCAAGACTCAGGTCACATTCCCCTAGCATACACCCAGCTCCATGTACATTTCTGAATATATGTGTTAGGTGGCATAAGAAGCTGACCAACCTGTCTTGGTGTTTGAAAAAGGAAGTTCAGATGTCATTCCCTTACTTTTGGTTGCCCAATATGCAGTCATCAACAGTACTCAAACACCTTACGTTGCTTATCTTAAGTTAAAAAAATAAATATTATTTGGTGAAGAAATCAGTCATTTTTAACTCTTTGAATGCCTGTGAGAGAGATAAAGCTGGGTTTCAATTTCAATAAATAAAATAAACTCTACAAACTCAGTGGGGAAGATGGTTGCAGTATCACCAAACTAAAAATAATTTCAGTTAACTTGCAAGATAAGGGCTTTTTAAAATCTCTGACAGGTTTTCCACTCTGACAAGGGAAAGAAATGTAGATTGCACACTCTTTTAAATGCAAAATTTGAAGTCTTTTCTAATATAGATGAGCTCTTCAGGACCTTGGATTTCTGATTCCTAACTGATTGAGGCTCTAAAATTCCTTGCGGGGGGGGGGGGGGAGGGAGAAAAACCACATGACAGTGGAATCCAATTAGGTCACTGTTTTTTGAATGGATTTTAATAATTTCAAGCAGCAATGAAGCAAAACACAATCAAAGTAGCATTTGAAAATTAGATTGTTGTCAGGTTATTCTTAGCAGAATGTATGAAAAACAATAACCAACCCCTACAGCAAAAATAGATGAACTAGTGTAAAATCTTGAAGAAAATAAAACAACTGGAAGAAAACTAGACAGCCTTGGGGGAGGAGAAATCAATCATTTTTTCACTTTATAAATTCAATGGGGAAGATACAGGACCAAAGACAAAGATATTTTTGGTAAGCTTGCAAAACAATAGATTCTTTATCTTTGTTGTAACAAAAAATACATAGTTTATGAAACTAGCAAAAATGATTTTATCAGCCACTCAAAACTCTGTTTTGATCCTTTTATCTGTATTGGGAGATACCCCCACCCAGTTCACTATTGGGATAGTTCTGGTGGCATTGCATTCCTTTTGCATTTTGGATTACAAGCGTGCGTGGTTCTGGAATGAATCATGCTTATAAACAAAGGAACCACTATAGATAGATGATAGTGTGAAACTTGCCATCTTAAATAATTAGCAAGTCAACAGAGCTTTTCTTAATCTGCATATAGTGTAGGGGTGATCACATAATCAGAACAATAGATCAGAACATGGTGGGTCATGTTATTTTCTCCCATAGTTGGGCCACACCATCTCTCAGTGACTGATTCTTCAATGCAGAGTACAGGGAGGAAAATGCGTTGCGCCCCTTTTCACCCTCTTCTGGCTGGAATTTCCAAAAGTTCTTAGTGCACCCCTCAGTCACAGAAGGAACACCCACCCCAAATTTCACGCATCTAGGCCCAGTGGTTTTGGCAGGGCGTTGATGAGTCAGTGAGTTAGTCAGTGAATCAGTGAGTCAGTGACTTTTCTCTTTTATATACAGTGGCGCCTCATGTAACAAATTTAATTCATTCCGGAGGCATGTTTGTTATGTGAAACATTCTTTACGTGAAGCGGATTTTCCCATAGCAAATAACGGAAAAGCAGACAATTAGTTCCAGAACCCAAAAAATATTCATATAAAAATATTAACTGGATGTAAAAATGATGACAAAACACTGGAATTGAATTCAAAACATGCATTTTGTCCCTGGACCCTGGACACATCTTGTTTGAGCTTCTTCCCTCTGGACGCCGATATAGGACTCTGTACACGAAGACATCTAGGCACAAGGATAGTTTTTTTTCCTTGTGCCATTAAATTGCTGAACCAACAACTATGCTGAGGGATTATTGGAGAATACTGAAGCAGTGTTCTTATTTGATTGTATGTTCTGTATGTATTGTTTGTTATTTATGAGTTGGTGTTTGTATGTACGCAGCCGTTGCTGAAGCCAAATTCCGGATATGGAAATCATACTTGGCCAATAAACAAATCAATCAATCAATCAATCAATCAATCAATCTATCTATCTATCTATCTATCTATCTATCTATCTATCTATCTATCTATCTATCTATCTATCTATCTATCTATCTCTCTGTCTCTCTGTCTCTCTGTCTATCAATGTGCATGATTCTATGAAGCCTACTTAGGCTGCAATCCTAAAGACACTTTCCTGGGAGTAAGACCTATTAGACACAATGTGGCTTACATCTTCTGAGTAGTCATGGTTAAGATTGTGCTCTTTCACAATCACTAATGGAGTCACTGCTGTCCATTGGCTCAAAGGAATCTTTGACTTTTTGTGCAAGATTAACATTCCCAAGCTGCTGATGGGGAGCAGCACTAGAACACTGATGAGGCACACCTTCCATGCTGCCACACACAGATCCCATATACAAACCTGGCTCAGGCTGCCCCCCCCCCCCGCCCAGAGCACCTGTGTTCCCTGGCCATGGAAGCTTTGCCCAGGGCCCCACTGTAGCTCAAGCTAGTCCCCTTGTCCCCCTCCCTCGTCCCTTCATCTCTCTTTGGGTTCCCTTGCCGTGAAAGCCTGTTCCAAACATCCTCAGAAGTGTTCTTTACCCAAGACAGTGTTCTTTACGCAAGTCAAAATTTCGGAGAAAATTTTGTTCTTTACCCAAAACGCCCTTTACCCAAGTCGTTCTTTACCCAAGGTACCACTGTATATAGAAGATAAGTACTACTTATATGATTAAGCTTTTTCTTAAGATCCACAGCCTTTCTTTACAGTTTAAACATCCACTTTGTGACTTTTTTTAGAAAGACCTTTAAACAGAGTCAACATCACACATTTATCATAATGGGTCACCCTCACACATTTATCATAGTATGTAGCTCATCCTTCATAGACAATGAGAGGAGGTGACAATGTGTGTCTCTGCCACCCATAATTTAGATCCAAAAACAATAAAGGTGCAGAATGTAATTTCCTGAGTTCTGCAGTGTTGTCAGATGAACTTTTTAAAAAGAGATTGTCTCTTTTGAGAGTGTAGGCTGTAAATTGAGGGGAGCAGATGTTCATACAGCTTTTGCCCATGGGAATCTGGTTGCCACAGCAGTTCATGATCCATAAGAATTGGAAGTCTGCTAAAAGCCAGTTTTTCTTTTTGTCATTGCATTTTTATTTAATTTTATTTTTGCCTAACTCTGGTGCTTTCAGATCTCAGGTGGTCACAGTGTAGAGATTCTACTATACTCCTGGGTAATAAAATTTGATTCAAACCGGGCACCACTGCAGCAAGGGAACTGGAACAAATGAGTGCTACTTTTCTGCAGAATTAGCTAAAAGATGTATTTGACATGTACAAGCAGGTCATTTCTGTGAAATTTCACTCTCTCTTTTTAACTAGCACCTTCACCTCCATTTTATTTCATCATGTTTATAACATTACATGGTCTCTGAAAGCTTTTTCTTAAAATCCACAGCCTTTCTTGACATTTTAAACATCCATTAGAAGACAAGAAGAAAATTCCTATCAATCACCTGCTCTAGATGAATGACAAAACTGCAGAGCAATTTGGAGAGCAGGCTTTAAACAGTCTCTCAGGTCATGCAGCAGTACTTTAAAAAAATCTAAATCCTTACCCACAGCCAAACAGTATCAGCAATTTATATCAGGCCTCCGTCAGTCTTGAAAGACTATGGTATCGTGCTCAGCGCTGCATACGCTGCATGCGAAGCACAAAAGCCTGGGTTGGATTGTTATGGAGGACAGGCTGTTACCCGAGCAGCAAATCCCCCCTCTCCACGCCACTGAATTAGTCCAATGGAAAGGCAGAGCCAATACGATTGGATTCAGCTGCGCCGCAGAGCTGGGTTAAGGACAGGAGCTCACCCTGTCTTGTGGGGCCGACCCGGGTCTCAAACCCTGGCCTGCTGGTTAACAGGCACAGCGTCTTAACCGCTTGCGCCACCTACAGCCCACAGCAATTTATATCATATGGAATTAAAAACAACATAGCGTTAACAAAGGGCCAATTCACATCATACATTGTTTTGTTTACAGAAACACTTCCCAATTTCCTCATGGACACAAAGGCTCAAAGGTTGTGTACAAATTCTGGGATATTCTGCACGTTGCCTTAATATCTAGAAGTGCCAATGAGCATCAGATAATTCTAAGCAATCAGTAGCATCTTGTATTTCGTCAATCAATATGAACGGCCTCCTATTATTATGAAGAACCTCCACGTAAATTATATAACTTGACCAGCTCTACCCATAGTCCACATACATATAGAATGTGTAAAGTTGTCAGACAACTTGTCAAACTAGCAGTTGTCTAGCAGTTGTCAAAACTAGTAGTTGTTTGACAATATAAAGGTGTCAGATGACTGACACTGAGCACAATCTTAACCAGTGGCGTAGCTAATGATCATGTAGCCCAATGCAAAGCACAAAATGTACCCCCGGAAGTGATGTCACAATCGGAAGTGACGTCATCCGCATGTATTTTTTTTAAAAAAGAAAATTTGGGAAAAACCTGCCTCATCTTCCTCAGCAGTTCACCAACCATTTGTTCTGCTATTCATATAGCTAAAGCACCTATTTGCTATCTGGAGTCAAAGAAGATTGACCCTCCCCCCACAACAACAAAATCAAATTTAATTAAGTAAAAGAATGAAAATTGTGTCCCTTATTGGTTAGGGAAACTGTGCTGGGGCTAAGAGGAATGGTTATTCTTCACCTGCTAAATAGAAGAGGAGCACCACTTAGAAGTGCCTGTATGCCCAGTTAGCAAGGGGTAACTGTTTTATGATACATGCAGTGGAGGGATTCAAATAAATTAACAACAGGATCTATGTCCTAATAACCTAAATTAACAACAGGTTCAATGTCCCATTAGTAAGTGGTTCTCAGAACCAGGCGCTCATTAGCAAAGTGTTCTATAGAACCTGTGCGAACCCACTGAAGCCCATCACTGGATTTATGATATATTTGTACTGACAGCTGATTTATATTAACACCTTATTCGTTCCATACCGTACCAGAATTGCATTGCGTTGGCTCTGAGAGCCATCAGTAACATGGGAAAGTTTGTGTTAAAACCCTTAGATGCCCATCTAAAAATAGCCCAATTTGGATAAATTTGCATTTCCGGACTCTGGATCCGGATGGGCATCTAAGGGTTACGAAAATCCACTTTTGTTCCATAGGCTTTTGTGTTTTTATTTTCTGATTAATTGGCCATAACATTTAATAGAAAAGAGATATTGGAATGCAGTTGTTTCATTGTATTCTGCATAAAATTCCACCCAGAAACCCCCCCCCCCATTCTTCCCCTTCCCCACACCATCCCGCCTCACACTGTCTACCCCATGCTGTCATATCTATGCAGTCTCAGGAAGCCTGCAATGACAAGATGCACTGACATTGCCATGATTTGCGGCAGTAGCTTCAAAATGGCTGCCAGCAACACACTGAGGCTGCCATCCTAACCCCTGTTTCGGCTAGTACTAGTCCCATGCTAGCCTGGTGGTGTCACACTCACAAGCCTTTCCTATAGGTGGGCGTTAGGCCAGTGTACAGACATGCACTGTCCTCCTCACACCGCCACAGCAATGGGAGATGGATGACTTGTGCTGGTTTAAATTGCTCCCTCAGAACACCAGTAAATGAGCATTCACAACAGCAGAATTGTGTCCCGTTGTTGAAAATTATTGGAATCAGGCAGTGTGGTTATTAGGTACTCCTTAACTTGGAGCCTGGATTTGGTACTTGTAAAGAAAATATTTTGCCCTGTTTATGTTCCTGGGTGAGCATTCAACACGATTCAAAATCATTTGCATTTCCTGAGAGCACTTTATGGTGTCTCTTGACCTTTTCCTGTCGCACTCGGCAGCCACATTATGGAGACCAGGCTGTGTTGTACTTATGTTGTCACCTTGCCAACACATTTCCATTACGGCTGCATTTTTATATGAAACTGTGTTTCATATAAACTGGTCTAAAACTTTTTTTCTTTTTTAATATACCGATAGTCAGGTCGCTTGGAGCATGGAACAAGGAAACACTTGGATCATTAAATAAATTACCATCATATTAATGTTATTCTGAAATGTGACAGTGCATATTTATTGCCTATATTGTCAGATATAACTTCATCCAAATTATGCATATTACGAGGAATTTTTTTATCTTTTTGCATTCTCAGATTGTTAAAAGATGTCAGTTTAAGCAATCACTGGTAATACCTGTGGGTAATGCCAGACATTTTCACCCTGGATGAGTTTCTGCTTTAAGATATATTTTTAAAATTAATGCTTGGTTGGAGGGGCAGGGAATCCTTACCTGCTGAGGGACCACATGGGATCATTTCTGTTTCTTGGCTTTTAGTGTTCATTGAATGCATGAGGGATGTTGCGCATGGAGATGATGAGCATGGGGGATGTTGTGCTTGGTGGTTTGAGGCGCATGGGGGGGTTGATGTGCATGGGGGATATTGTGCAGGGCAGAATGTTGCACATGAGGGTTGATGCACATGGGGGGATTTTGCACATGGGAGATTGATGTGCATTGGTGTTGATGTGCATGAGAAGATGCACCTTGGTCCATGTAGCTCAGCACTGTTATGTCTGATTAGCAGCAGCTCTCCAGCATTACAGTTGGGAAGCTTTCCAGTCCTGGAGGTACCAGAGATTCAACCTGAGCCCTTCCTATCTGCAAACCAAGCAGTGGAGCTACAGTGGAGCTACATTGTGTAACTGGGTCTACCTCCTTCCCAATTCTGACCCACCCTTCCCAGTCACAATCAACCAGCCCCATTGCTGCCTCATGCTATGGTGGAGCAGCAACCAGAAAACCAGAGAAGTAGCCTGTGTAAAAATATTTTCCACTTACCTCCCCATTGGTCTTCTGATCACCCACCCCTTTCAAATCCTCTTCTCACCCTCACACTGCACCACGTTACCTGCATGAGTTAATCTGGCAGTGACTGCTGCATGCATGAGGCTTCTGGCTGTTTGCCCCAGGAACCCCAACATGCACAGCTCTGGCACACTTCACAATGCATATATGCAAATAAATGGCATATAAGTGCTGGCACTACCATAAGTGACATAGAGGATTGAGTCCAGTGGTGGGCTCCAGCAGGTTCGCACCTACTCTGTAGAACCGGTTGTTAATGAGAGACAGGACATATAAAGTTTAAAAATAGCCATTTAAAAGTGGTTGCCAGATGGGCATAGAACCGTTTGTTAATTTCTTTGAATCCTATCACTGATTGAGTCACTAATCATTTGGCTTTCTTATATCCATCTTTCTGGATACTGTATCCTTATAAGCTCTTACTTTGGAGAAACTCAAAGAACACACAAGCTCAGCCAGGTAAATGGAACACAGAACAGCATGAATTTGACAAAGCAAGCAGTGAATTCAAAACAATTGTCAGAAAAATGTGTATCAAAAGCTTATTAAATTGTACCGCTTGCTGACAAAATGAAAACAAATGTCTTTCTGACATGTTCTGATCTATGCCAGAAATGCAAGTCGCTCCAGGCAGATTTCCTACATATCCACCTAAAGGCCAAATCACAATGCTATCCTTGCACAAACTTACCAATGGCATGCATTCACTCACCATCATCACACAGACTATTGCTGCTACTGTTGCATTTACACGCTTCTGAAATGAGCTTGAATACTTGTTCCAGCAGCATAAAGTACCATTAGGATCAGGCAATTAGTTTGGCCTTTTGGAAACAATTTTGTTTTCTTTTTGCAAGGAGTCCCCAGGCTTCATTAAGCTTCTTGCCCGTTGGATACTGTTGGAGCTTACACTGGCCCATGACTGGATTGCAACATCTACAATTGTACCAAATGCATCAGTTAATGTCTCCTTGTGATTTCTGGTAATCACAGGGAAATTTTTTTAAACTGTCTCCCCGCATTGCCTCTGAACAGCCAATGTGTATGGTTGTACTGTGGAAGAGGTGTGTGACAAACTGTTGATAGTCCTTATGAGGTTCTACATGCCTGTATTATAGTAGCCTGTATCATATATGCCAGTATTGTGTGTATTATAAATAAGGTCAGTAAAATTAATTTATTCTTATAAGTTCTATCTGCCGTCCTATGTCACTTTTCTGGAAGTGACCCTACAATCCTGAGTAACTACGGAAGCACGTAAGAGACATTTACGTCGACGTAGTTATGGCACCACTTAATGAAAACCTATGGGAAATTCATATTGCTATCCAGAGTAAACTGTTCTTACACTGGAGCAAGGACACCCCATAGTTACTCTGGATTGCACCCTATGTCTCACTGCTCACAGTGAGTACACATGCATAGGATTGTGCTGCTGAAAGTACGGCTCTTCGAATAGTCTTTATAAAGTTAAATCCTGCATACGCTTTCCTGGGATTAAGCCTGTTTAAATACAATTAAACTTTTAAATAGACGTAGGGCAAAATCCAGAGTAACTACGGGGAGTCCTTGCTCCAGTGTAAGAACAGCCTACTCTGGATTCCAATATGAATTTCCCATAGGTTTTCACTAGGTGGTGCAGTAACTACAGGTGCATGTAAAGTCTCTTATGTGCTCCCATAGTTACTCTGGATTTGGGGGATAGTTTGGCTTTTCACTGTATGTTGGGTATATATGAATAAAATACTGTTGACAAAAAAGAAAAGATTTACACACAAACAGACCATAGAAATAGGCAGGAACACTGGGCAAAGTGATCAGGCTTGCAAAACAGACAGGATGCAAGTATTTGGAAGTATTTTTTATTTGGAAAAAAAAGACTTGACCTTTTCTTCTTAACAGCAGAGGCTGAACAGGTATGCCTCACACTGGGGTTGATCGGCATGCCCAATGGCATTGAAAGGATTGGCAAAACAAAACTAGAAACATTATGTTCCACATCACTGATTTAAACATCCCGCTGGTGTCATCTATGTAAGAAGCTTACTCAGTAGCAAGTTGCGGCAGCAAAAATAAAGAACTCTTGAGAACAGGCTCAGGATTTTTATTTGCTAAGAGGTCCACCAGTAGGCCTTACAAGTCAACTCACTATACCATTTAATAAGTGTCAATTAGATGAGATGAACCCCTCATAGGGCAAATACAGTTTGGGAGATAGAAATGGTGAGACAGAGCTTAAATTCACCCCAATCAACTACTGGTGATGATTAACTACTTCTTCCATGTCTTATGCACATCTGTTCTGTGCAACCATTATTCCGGTAGCCTCAGCATGGCTGGTCTAGCCATGAGGCCAATGCAAGCAGTTGCCTCTAGCAGCAGATTAGTAGGGGCAGTGGCATAGCTAAGGACATGAAGGGGCTGCTGTTGCAATGGGCAACAAACTTCAGGGGGCAACAAGCTGAAACTGGTGGCTAAAATGGTGAAAAACAAGATATGTATGAATCATAATACCATTGTGTTATATATTGTTGGAAAAGTAATTTAATACAGTTACTCGGGCTAACTGGATATACAGGCATTTCCAAGTGGTACTCCTCTTTTATTCAGCAGGGACAGAATAACAATTCCCCTTTGCTCCAGCACTGTTTCCCCTTTGCCCCAGCACAAAAAGGGACACAATTTTCATTTTTCAAGAAGACAACAAAATCTTTTTCAACTTCAGATCACAAATAGGTGCTTTAACTATGCCACTATCAGAGCAAATGGGTGGTGAATTATTGAGGAGGAGGTAGCAGGTTTTTCACCAATTTAAAAATAGCCAGGGAAGACATCACTTCTGGTTGTTACATCATCACATCCAGGGCAACATTTTGAGCTTTGCAGCAGGCTACATGATCATAAAGCAGTGGTGGGCTCCAGCAGGTTCGCACCTACACTATAGAACCGGCTGTTAATGAGAGAGAGGACATATAAAGTTAAAAAATAGCCATTTAAAAGTGGCTGCCAGATGGGCAGAGAACCGGTTAATTTCTTTGAATTCCATCACTGATCATTAGCCCTCACTGGATGGGGGCACCTACCTACTTGCCTCTACTGCTCCTTTTTCTCCTTCCACTCTTTAGATTGGAAAAGGAAAGTGGAGACTAAGAGGAAGTGGAAATGTGGAAGGGTGTTGAGCAAGAAATGTGAGGAGCAGAGACTGGCACATCACATCACTCATGCTGAGCTCCCCACCACCAATGGTGAAGCAAGCTTGCACACAGTCCAAAGGAACGCAGTGACATTCTTAATGGACCAGCCAAGAGAACATGAGATCCAAATCCTGAGCTTCTTCTGCTGTCACTCCAATGGTGGTGGGTATTGCAAATGTGCCATATAAAGCATGTTGTGAGCCCCAGTACGAGAACAGCACCAAAGCTAGCTTAGCACAGCTAGTACTGTAATAACCCTAGTGCTATTGCTGGTGGTCACAGCTTGGCAATTGCCTGGACCTTTGGGTGGCAGAGGGGTGAATGGGGTGTTGGGGGAGACGAGGAGAAGGTATGGGGGAGGGCATGAAGAGGGTGGGGAAGAAATGTGTCAGGGAAAAGAATGGAACAGGAGCATGGGACTGGTGGAGCTCAGCTCTGCTGAAACCTGATCTTCTGTGCTGAGCCTCCTCAGATATGATTCTCAGGCTCCTGATTCTATAGCAAACTTAAAGGTTGCTGCAGAATCAAATAGCCCTGTTGTGGGGCTATTTCCCTGTAAAGTCCCTTTCACCCAAGGAGTTTCTGGCAGTGGTGTGTAGCATTCAGGATACCCCAACAGTCATTTTGGCACCATGGCAGTCCTGTTGCTGTAAGCAGCTCAGGATTGGGCTGTGATTGTCCTCTCTGAAAATATGTTATAGGAAATAGAAATGTCTGTGCTTAGTGCTACAGATATATTTTGAAGCCCAGTATTCTTGTCCCTTATCAAAAGTTAAGCAGGAATGAAGTACACATATATTCTGAAATAAATCCTGTCCATAAACCTAAATAGGAACAACACAGGGCAGCAATAACTTAATCAGGCTTGGGACTGTGCTGGGACATCCAAATGCCATGACAATAAACCTACTAAATGATGGTAGGATATACTGGGGCATTTTGTCTACAAAAAAGTCTATTGAATTGAAACATTACCCACTTAAATCCAATTATTGAAACAGATGACTCTGTCTGACTGTTGTCTCAGCCTTCAAGGAGAGAATTACTCAGCTAATTATATTCTGGCAGCCTAAAGATTACATTGCAGTTTCAAACACATATGGCAATTTTCTGAACTTGATGTACTAAACTGTTGAGTAATGCTACTTCATGCGCCATTTTGTGCTTTTAAAAGTTCCCCACAGAGTTGTCTCTTTAGATTGGTTCAAGACCGGCTCAGCTCCCTTTGCTATACTAATTCTCTAATGCGTTCTGATCCCAGGACATCTCTCATTCCATGCAGCAAGTTTCACAATGTAGAAATTAAGCCAACGGCATCCATCAGGCAACTGACTCAAAGGCCTTCCAAACATATTAGTGAAAATGATTCTAGCCAAATCAGTGACTTCTTGAGGTATGTCTCCTGTTGTATAGTTCTTCTGTACTTCTTCTGCTAGTTCTTCTCCTAGTACCAAATTTCCTTCACTTTTGAGAGCAGAGGTGGTAGCATAGCTGGGGGAGTGCAAAATGGTAAACACTGCTGGTCCCACAATGTGCTGTGTGCACGCACATGGCACCATCTCTGTCAGTCGTTTGTCTGTGGTGGTCACCTCATCCCACCTTGTTGGCAGGCAGGCTCCGAAAACTCACATGAAAGCCAGTGATTGTTTGCTGTTTACCCTTGGGCTTAGTTGCCACTGGAGGAGCATGCTTGTGTCTGCACTATACCACTTCATACCACAGGAAGGGGCTTACATAATAGAACGTTCTGCCTTGCAAAATAGTTCTGGTGAATGGAAGATTTGAGGGAGAGGCAGATTCGAACCCTCTGCCTAACATATATCTGCTTCTATTTAGGTTTTTCCCCCATGTACTGGATACCTAATCATGTGCACCCCCTTAGTAGATTGATGTGGCACAGTCCAGAATTTACCAAAGTAGAGAAAAAAGAAGTTTCTATCTGAATTTTCCCACAGAGATCTTCCCACTGTGACACCAGATTACTCATCTCCAGCCAACCTACCTGTCAGCTGCCTGTTGTCCAAGGAACTCGTTCAGGGCTGAGTTCCTAAAATCAAGCATACAAAAAGACAGTCACTTAAGAAACAGCAGTTATATAACATATATCAGCATTTATAAAATCAGCAATTCCAAGGGCTGTTGTCTTGTCCTACTTACACCTACTCTGAACTAAATCTTAACTATTTTCCTACTCTTTTTTATAAGTTCTTTTCAAGTGTGCTCAATATTCATTGAGAGGTTCCGCACATCTGCTGCTGTAAGAAACAAGCTTAATTGCTGATGGGATTTTTCTCCACTAGTGTTCCAACCCATCTGCAGGGTGCAATTACTGAGGCCTATTCTTTTTTCGATCCTCTTCAACCTTTTTTTTTTTTTTGTTTGGTTAAGTGATATTCATTAATCCCATCGATGGCACTGCGAACATGTAGGAACTCTGCCTAGAGTAATTACAAAGTGTTTCCTCTGAGCTTGGTTCTAATATAAGAGCACAGGAAGATAATGAAGGCTGATTGTAGTGCCATCATCCCATTGAGGAGCTGAATGATGCCGTACAAATAACAGCTGGCTGATGAATCGCAGAGCATAAAAGAAATGGCAGACCAGAATAATAAAGATAAAATTTCCTCTTTGACAAAAGAGTTCTGCTGTCTGATGTACAGCCTCAAACCACTTCCTAGATTCCTCAAAGCAGCCTGGAGAGAATTAGAAATAAGAATCCCATTTGCACATGTGCACACATGACATGAACTCAACTGTAAGCACATGAACACATCACTGGCATTTTCATGGAACCACTTTGCCTTACAATTCAGTTGTGGTTACACATGGTATCACAGCACCAGGGGTCTGCTTAGGCAAGCAGAATTACATTAGTACGTGATTGAAACATGTGGCAGTTCCTATGATTGTGGCAGTTCTTTTTTCCCATACATCATGCAGTTGTAATCACTGTAAATCATGCATTGCCTATGAAAATTGGTAGGCTCCGTTCCAATATGCCTTTCGAACCGACAACATGGCGTCACAGCAGCCACTTGAGAAACAAACATTATAGTAGCTGGAATCCCTCACTGGAATAATATTTCAATAGTTTTCTCAAAGCTCCTTTTTGCAATGGTTTGCAATAATAATGATTGCAATAGTGTAGCTAATGATTGAGTTGCCTGGTTCTGAGCTCAAAATGATGTCCCAAAAGTGATATCAGAAGTGGAAGTGGCATCACGTCCAGGCTTTTTAAAAAGTGAAAATTAGGGCAAAGTCCACCTTTTCTCCCCAGCCACTCACTTTCGCTATCATCTATCCCCCAGCATACCTAAAGCACCTATCTGTTACTTAGAGTCCAAAAAGATTTTGTAGTGCCACTTTCCACAAGAAAAATCAACTTAATTAATTTTGTAAATAAGTTAAAAATGTGTCCTTTATTGGTTAGATACACTGTGTTGGGGTGAAGAGGGATAGTTATTTTGCCCGTGTTAAATAGAGGCGGAGCACCACTTTATAAAATGCCTCTTTGCCCAGTTAGCAGGGGTAAATGTATTATGATACATAATACAAGGAATAAGGATACAAGGAACAAAAGTTTTCTTATCCGAGAAGTCAGCAGCAGATGACTAGGGAGCATGGGATACCAGAGAAGTCATTTTTGGCACTGTATGTATTGGCATCCATCAGTCTCGAAAGACTATAGTACTGTGCTTGACGCTGTATGCGAAGCACAAAGGCCTGGGTAGATTAATATGGAGGATAAGTTGTTACCCAAGCAGGAAATCCCCCCTTTCTGCACCACTAAAATAGTTCAATAGAATGGCAGAGCTGATACATTTTGTTCCAGCTGCATTGCAGAGCTGGGCTAAGGACAGAAGCTCACCCTGTTTTGTGGGGCTCCGGGTCTCGAACCCTGGCGTTCTGGTTATCAGGCAGTTTCTTAACCACTTACACAACCCACAACCACATTTGGCTGTGTAGCACATTTGGCACTGTAGAAGTTCAGATTTGGGCTATTACTCCCATGAAAGGAATTTTTTGTGGTTTTTTTTAAGGCATGGCTCGGCATGAAGAAGGCTGTCACTCTTCCAGTCCTCTTCTCACTCACTTTTAGCTGTCCCAAAGGGAAGGTATTTGGGGTTTTGCGCCACTGACATTCTGTTTGTCCATAATGAGTTTTCCAAGGATGTCCAAGAATTTTCTAGCCAAGTGCAACACCTTTAGCCACTAAGAATATAAGCAGAGAACCCTAACATAGATGATAGTATTTTTTGCCACTAATAATGCTGCACCCAGACAGCTCTCTAGAGTAAGATAGACCAGGAATCACTGTTCAACACTTTGCTGATTTGAGGACAACTGCAGTTTTGTTTTAGAATGATACATTTATCTTATACTGTGGGCACATTGATACTTTTTTCCTGGCAGCTAATGATCACCTACATGGACACTGTGTTTGTTTTTGCTTCAAGAAAAAGATCAACTAAGAAGCTTACAGATGGAATAAAAAAATTCGTATAAAATGAGACACCAGAAATCTCTTTTTGTTTTGTTTGCTGAAATCAGGAAGCAATTAAAAGAAAATTTGTTTTATAAAACGCGTTGGGGAGCTCCTCTGACTGACAACTGTTATCTATGCCTTTCAGATAAGAGCCATGGGCACATTTTTTGTTACATGACAGCAATATTAAATATGTCCTGGACAGAAAGATGAGGAGAGCGGACTTCATAGGTAGGCAGTACATATGTCCATGTATATATCCCACCTCCATTTATGGTAGGGCACTGTACGGTCCAAATGCTTAATATGATATCATCAAAGTTAGATGTTTACACACACAGTGATGGAATTCAAAGAAATTAACAACCGGTTCTGTGCCCATCTGGCAGCCACTTTTAAATGGCTATTTTTAAACTTTATATGTCCTATCTCTTGTTAACAACCAGTTCAATAGAATAGGTGCGAACCTGCTGTAACACCACCACTACACACACCCCATGCCTTGTGTGATCATATTGCTTTATAATTATGGTTTTTCAGATTTTTAGGAAGCTACATTGCATGCCATAGTTGGGAGAAAGTATAAAAATTGTGTATCACAATGTAGAACATGAGTGACAAATCAGAACAAAACAGTAATTCTGCATCTCAGGCTGCAACACTGCACAGACTGGTCCTCCTTTTTAGGTTTGGTATACATTCATAAGCACCTCCAGAAAAATAGAAGGTACTTTTTCTTTTTCATCAAAAAACAGGGCAGAAGATCTTCTGGACACATGGGAGATGCCCATGCCACATGATCTTATGAGGCTGATGGGGAAAGCCTCAGCTCCCCATTTCTCCATCATGTGATCTTTAGCGAAAGTGTTCACATTGAGTCATAATGGTCAGAGGTTAGACACGGCTCACGGCTAAAGTGAGACAGAAAGTGGGGACTTCATTGTTCACATTTCATTTCCTTAAAACAAGATCACGGAAAAATTTAGAAGGCTTCAGCAATAAATAAAAAAATTTCTTTCTTTCTTTCTTCAGCCAAAGGTATCCCATGGCATGACAACCTGGTAAAAGCTGCTTGGGATTCCAGTCACATCTAAGAATTAATTCACCATAGCTGCTCTCTTTTTTCTTTATTACAGCTCACTAAGGCAGAATCTTTGTTTCAGTGACAGACAGACAGACAGACAGATAGGATTGCAGCACTACCATGGCTAATTAATAATGCTTTTAGATGTTATATGTAAATTTGGTCCTAAGAAATGGAGATTTTGAGGGAGGGAGTGGGTGCTGTTCAGCACCCATTTCTCCATATTGTGACTCCAGTTCTCCACTACACCACAAACTCAGTAAAAGAATTCCAGCAGATCCACTTATTTCCTAACATGAGACAAGTTGCTTCAAAGATGATTTTGGCCCACTCAGATGCTTACAGATGCTCTCAGCAGTTCTAGATTGATGATACAGCAAAACTGTATTAGTGGGAAGAAGACAGTGAAAGACATTCCTCACCACATGCTGTTTATGAAAATGTTGAGAATAAATATCTAAGCCTGTAATCCCAACATAAGCCCTGTGCTGACATGGGGGTGCTACAAAAGTGCCATAAGACATTTCTGTGCCACTCCACAGGGAGGGTTAGTGCACAGACATGCGCTTGCCTCCCTATATCACCATGGGAAAATAAAGAGTGATGAGTTGTTCAGGCCAAGGTTAGGATTGCACCCTAGAGCACCTTTTGTGAGATTCAGCCCACTGGTCTAACCTACCACCATACCGGCAGGGCAACAGCAATAAAGTCATAATTCACACACTGTAGATTTTAATCAGGATATTTGTTGCTGATTGCCAGCTGGCATTTGTGAGATGCTTTTATGTGAATAGTCTTTTATTATTTAGTTATTAAACACATGTTTCTCTTGGCTTACTGCCCTGTCCACAAGGGTTACTATAGCGGCTTACATTAATAGCAAGTATGTAGGATTGCCAAATGTTCTGAAAAACAGGGACAGTCCTGATTTGTGGGGATTGTGTTCACATACTGGCAAGTGTGACAAAGCATCCTGTCCTGATTTTGTAGAAGAGAATTATGGTGACCCTACAAGTAGGATCCAATCCTAAGCAAAATTATAGCACTGATGCCACTACAACTCAACCTCAAGGTAAGGGAACAAACATTTCCTGACCTTCTGGAGGCCTCCATGATTGCTTTCCCATCCACTGCAGCTGACCTACAGCACACGCCCTGCATCACACTAAAAAGTTGGACACCTCTTTGCAGACTTCTAATAGCAGCTCCTCATCACCAGAGAAAGTCAGCCCCTGCACTAACCCATCAAGCCATTATTTTATAAATAATAAATAATAATTTATTAGAGTTTTATTTATTTATTTATTATAGAATTTATTAGAGACTAGAGTTTGGAGTGGTGGCAGCTTAGCTTCCCATGATCGTGCAACCACTCAGAAACTGGGTGTTGCATATGGGCAATCAAAAGGATAGTTGCACACATGCTCTACTCAGCTGCTGAAGGGTTGTACGATTACCAGGGAGGCTGAGCTGCTGCAAATTCTGTTCTCTCCAAGAAATTCTCCAAGCCTCTTGAAGAGACTGGAGCTTGTGGCAGCTCTGTGTTTTTGGTGAATGTACAGGCTCTGACATTTTATGATATCCCCCAGGAGTTCCGCACGTTGTGCTTCCCAGCGTGGCCCTCAATGCATGTCACAGTTCTGAGGAACCCCAGCAATCTGAAACATAGCTTTAAACTGTCATCGTTTACTCAGATCCAGTCTCCCTGTTTAGATATTGTTTATATCTTAATATTTCCTCTTTGTCCTTGAGAGAGAGAGAGAGAGAGAGAGAGAGAGAGAATAAACATACTTTGAACAGAACACATTGTGCCATAAATTATTCTCTTGTTAAATTTATGGGGATTGTTTTCAGCCTTTGCAATGAAATTGGAAATTCGGCCTCGACTGCAGTTCGTACATCTATCAACATAATCAGAGATGTGCTGTTTTAATGATCTCTTGGTATTCTGAAATGAGAACAATGACCTTTGTGTTAATTAGTCAGTAGGGAATGCCTACTGAGAAGAAAAGTGAGTAACTTAATGGGACTTTAGATTATGTATTCTCATCTTTAACACTGGAGCTAATCTGTAATTTGAATTATAGGTTCAGATAAACGATCTTATTGTCTCTACTAAATTGCCTGTAGCATTTTTCTAAAGGAAGGCCTTGTCCTTACAGAGCAGATGTACAGGAATAGGGAATTGTTGATATGATAAAAAGTTCAGATGAACGATCCTATTGTACCTATTAAATTGTCTGAAGCATATTTCTGGAGGAAGGCCTTGTCCAGATATAGCAGAAGTACAGGAACAGGGAATTGTTGTTATGATAAAAAGTTCTGACACCAATAACCACAAACAGAAGAATTCAAGGGCACTGGAGAGATTTCAGCACAATCAAATACTGTAGTAGAACCCACTTATAGCACTAAACAGAGTACTGCTGTGACATCTGCTTCCTGTAGCTGCTCTTGTCATAAATTATTCAGGGCAAAAAATTATTTAGGGCAATAATTCTCAAACTGTCAGGACTCACGAGATGGGTCGCAAGCCAATTTCAGGTGTGTCCCCATTCATTTAAAAGTGTATTTTATTTTTTATATGTTAGACTTGATTGTATGTTTCTGCATTTGAGGAAACATTTCTCTTGTGGATGGTTTTACTCCCTTAAGCCTACGATACAGCCTTGCACGCAGCTCTGTTTACACCTAGTATGTTTCTTGGCTGGCCATCTTTTAACTTTACTCTGTACATCTAATCCTATTCTCAGCCAACCTCTAACATGCAGAAGTACCAACACAGGCTTCACTGCATGTTATGGGTTGCCTGTTGACATGCTGTTTTCCAGCTTGCGCTTAGGTGAATTCTTAGAAATAAAATTCTCGTAATTGACACTAATGAGCTAACAGATTCTCAGGCATTGTCACAACACCTCTGGGCAGAAGGTAATATGATGGTTTCATATTGCAGATGTAGGACAGAAATTTGATACATAGCTGTGGGGAATCGTGGGAGGAAAGGGGAAATCAGTTAGAATGCTTCCTTCCCACAACCAAGGGGTAATTTAAGTTGAGCTGATATCTTACTTTTATGATTAAAGTTGCATCCAGGTTATTAAGACAGTCCAGGTAATGATTCAAGTATTAGCTACATGTACTACAAACACAATTTCCTGGGAGTAAGCCCCCTTGAGCACACTGGGACTTACATCAGAGTAGGTTGGTACTGTAGGTTCATGGCTGTTACAATTAAAATACAGATGCAGCCTGTTTATTTGCTGATTAAATGTCAGTGGATCTGGCTCAACGTGGGTGCCTAGACCCACATGAAGCGAGGCTCTAACTAAGCCTTACAAAGGGGAGCTGGAGCAGTCCATTCGGGGGGGGGGGGGGGCGTTCTGAAGCCCAGAGAGAAAATGTCATTTTCATTTTCCACACTGAACTACTACAAGGTGATGATCATAAGGAAGTACGCTGCCTTTGTCACTGCAGACAAATGCTGAACACATAAGAGGCAAGAGGTGGGCCTTCATTAATGCCTCCTTGACATGAAGGGGGCTACTACAATGCCTTCCACATGTTCCTTCTACACAGGGACTGAAGGGCTTACTAGTGGTATTCTGAGTATAAGATTTTCTATATTGGCTGATGTACCCTCTTTTTATCTGAACATTTGGTTATAAACTGACTCTGCACATTAAAACATCACAAAGGCAAATAGCACAGTGAATCATGGTGCTTGCTCTTTAAAAGAAAACAACACCTGTCTTCACTATGGCTGAGCTATGCTATATTGCATAAGGGGAGCTATGACCACAGTAAGGTTCATATGGCATTCATTAGTCAACTGATGGTCCAATCCTATCCCCCGCAGTTTGGAGCTTACAGCCGCAGAAAAAAACATGTGCTACATAGTGGTGGCACTAGGGACAACCAGAATTCAATACGAAGTAAGTAAAAACTGTTTTACTTCTCTCTAAGCTACCAGGTTGGCAATGGGTTTTCTTGGATCCACATCTGCTATTTTGCAGGCATAAATCTGAGCAGAGAAAAGGGTTGTGTTGGGTAATGAAAGAGGGGATAGCATGCCAGATACCCCCTTCCAGCCCCCAAAGCCCACCATACCCTCCCATGTTCCACCCTGTCCTCTCCCAAACTGGCCACAAATCACTTTATCTGGTCTGGTAACAGCCAGGTCTAATGTGTCACCTGCTCTGATGTGCATGACAGAGACACACTTTTTCCACCACTGCTGTCACCTTTATGACAGGATTGAACTGCTTCAGCTACTGAAAGGTGTACAATAACATGACCACAAGAAACCAGAGAATAAAATATAATAAGCAGTCAGAGTCCATCACCAGGAATCTGAATGTAGATGATAGCCATGTGACATCATTCTTCCTCTGAGGCCGTCAGAAAAATATACAAAAGTGGTTTACAATCCTTTTTGATTATATAACCTATTGTGAGATCCTGGAGGTTGCCAATCCTCTCCTACCTTGCTTCCCCAAATAAAGCAAAATTGTGAGTAATAAATAGTAATAAGTGATTTTATTTAACCATCACAACATTCAAAGAAATATTTTGTACTAATTAAAATTTGGTGAAAGTTCCATGACAAGGTCCCCACATGTACACTCCCACTTTCGCAGTCTGGCACAAGATGAGCAAATGATGTACCTTAAGTGGCAATTTCACAGAACCCCTAGAGCAGTGATTTTCAACCTTTTTCATTTCATGGCACACTTAACAAGGCATTGAAATTGTCAAGGCACACCATCTTTTTTTAAACATTGACAAGGCACTAGACTGTTCAAATCCTCCAATTTTCCTATTAATAAATGTAAATCACCAAGTTCCCATGTTACAACTGAGGACTATTCACATCACACCAGTGTGCCACGGCACACTGGTTGAAAATCACTACCATAGAGACATCTGCAGAGCCTGGTTGAAATATCCCTCTACTGACAGAATCATCATGTTCTCAGCAGCTGCGTCCCAGTCATGAGAGATGCGAACGTCCATGGATACCAAAGACCAGGACTGGTATGACTAGGAAACAACAGATTCAAGATTCAAATACTCTAGTACGCACTGCTATATGGCTCAAAACTCTCCTAAGAAATGTCTTGCCTTTTAGAAACTTGTTTAGTTTATCTTGAATTTTCTCAGACATTGCTCCTTGCAGAGTGTTTTGAAATTCATTCTGAATTTCTCATTTTTTCCAAAAAAAAGTAAGTGCCATGCCAAATATTGGCTTTGTCCAATTTCTCCTCAGATGGTAAGAAATAAATGACTGACCCCAGGTCACACAGCGATGTCCAGAACCAAGCAGGGACAAGCCACCACATCTCTTCAAAGTCTAACTGTTTATCACACTGGTTCTTCTAAAGATATTGCCTAGAAATGACTGGCACATAGATTAGTTCTGTAATCTCCATAATAATATAACCCATAGATCCTCAAACACACATTCCATTATGGGTATTCAATTGCTGATTGAATTGGCCAGATGCCAAGGTCACATCTGATGAACATAATTTGGAAAAAGTAACTTGAGAAAAAGCACTCAGTCGAATACTTGGTATAGAGCTGTATGTTGGAAATGCTTTTGAACTTCTCATCTAATATAGTATAGCCTTCATCTCATCCTTTGGGGGATTCTGAATATTTCTTGTAATATTTCTATAGTAGATTGATGGGGCTGCAAAGATAGGCAGGCTGCTTTTGCAGGTTTTCATAATTATTTGCTGTCACTCATATATCTCCAAAACTTGCAACACACCAATCTTTTGGCATTCCTGAGCCCAGCCTTGGGCCCTGAACCCTGCCCTCAATCACGGTATCCGTCCACCAATGTTTTTCTTTCATTTTGTGTGAATGTCACATACCTTCGCTTCATACATATTTGATAATTCTGTACATAGCTCTCTGTGAGAGACTTTGCACTCCACAGGATCTGATTATAAGACCACAAGTCAGAAACAGAATACAGCATTTTCTTTCCCCATGGGCAGGTAGACTAACAGCTTTTTATGATTTAATGGAAAAGTACAACAGTAGACTTAGTACAATAAAAAGTATGGCTCCAGTGCAAATATCCACTAGCATCAACGTGACACATAAACATGACCAGAGAGGGATTTCATTACAAGGCAAAGCATAAGTGGAGATGGATTTCATTACAAGTGGGGAGCTAGACAAAGAGGACAGGGAGGGAGGTCAGTAAGTAATCTATAGTTCTAAGTTGATCTGTAAAGTGTTTGGAACTGTGCTTTTCAATAGCAATATGTAGTATTTAAGAAGAGCTATATGAGGCTAATCCAGCCTTTGATCTCTAGCCAGTGACACTGAAAGTCTAATGCAACGTATGTTCAGTGTTTGTTTTTAGCCTTGATTTTATCTATCTATTGTATTTTATTGCTTTGTCATATTGGTCATTTATTTGTTGTACATATGCCAATAAAATATATATTGAAAAAAATTGTAGTATTTGTATAGTACTTTGTGAGGATACAGAGCACTTCAAACATGTGATTCTGATGCAATCCTTATGAAAAATCCTGTAAAGTAGTACTCACTTCTCCATACTATCACTGGAGAACTGAGGCTAGAGAGAGTGACTTACCTAGCATGATTCAGGCTGGGCAAGTGCTGTGCCACAGCCCAGTCCTTTGGCTATTACAGCATCTCCCAAGCTAGCAAAGGTGGAGGTACACATTTTTATGGATTAGAACTGAAGTCATACTTCACTACCACATTCCACGATTTCAACATTTCATGGGATGTAAGAGCCTGTGAGATGTGACAGCCTGTGTCGGGCCAGAAGACCCAACAAAAATTCAGGATCTGGCAGAATAGGGCTTTGCCAGTCCCACCCCATCCCACCTCAGTTTCTCCCCTTCCTTACCCTCATTCTGATGTCCCACGGCTTTCCAAAGGATATACTACCATAGAGGTCTCACCCTGGTGACACCATGTCCTCTTACTGCCAGCACTCGTTCAGACTGGGATGGGCCAGCACTCCCTACTCTGTGGGTGCTATAAATGTATGTTTACAGCACCTTTTCTGCACCCAGCACTGTCATTCAGGATCAGCACCAATACTACCAATGCAGTGTGCAGTTTACCAAAGAACAATGAAATGGTGCAGTGTGGGGCGCCCCTAGTTTCTTTGCCATCAGCCAACTCACTATTTGATGTGAATCTATCAGTCCAGATCATACCTGTTTGGTATGTGCTAGAAACTTGGGGATCATTCTGTCCAACTAAGTACTGAAAAGTACTTATTGGGTGCATTTTAAGTTTCATATCCAAATGTTGGTCTTATTCAGAGAGTATAATAATAGATATAATTAACAACATAATGCAGTGCTGAGCCAGGACTTGCAGGTGAAATGATAAGACTGCTAAGCACAACAAGGGTGAGGGAACATAATTGCTGATAATCGCATACCAGTGGTAATAGAAATGGCACTAACAAGGATGAAAATTAAAATTCAAAACACATTTCAGGATGACAGGCATTGTAATGAATGTTGAACTACAGAAACCTTTTTGATTACATTATGCCACCCTATAAAACTGGTCCCAATATTGCCACAAGTATATACTGATAACTCACATACAAGGAAATGGCATTTACCCATTTTCCACTTTCAGTGCTATTTACTTTTTTCTGGGCTGATAAATACCCAGGTAAGTGGAGGTCATTAAGAACGTTCCAATAGACTATTAACCCTTTCTAGTCCCATTTGTCTTAAGTTTGTTAAAGTGGATACCATGTTTTCCAAAATTACAAAGAGAATATGGCTTAGTAAGTAGCTGACAGACCATACAAGATAAATGTGTCTTTGGCTACGAACCTAATCTCCAGTTAGGCTGGCTGAAGCCCCAGCATAAATCTTGTGCTGACCTGGGGGTGACATAAAAGTGCTGTAAGGCACTTCTGCCCCACTTCTGGGGGGTGAGGTCAACGCATAGGCATACATTGACCTGCTCACACCAACATGGGAAGGCGTACTGTGCAGGCTCCCTCCTCTGTGCTTTTCTGTTTGAAATGAATGGGAGCAAGGGATGGTGGCTAACCAGAATTGGGCCACAATAGATGTAACAATCTGTTCGTGTAACATGTCACATCACATAACAAACAGATTTAACAATCTGTTAACATCTACTCAATCTATTTATCAATGTATGTCAAAAAAAAAAAGAAACCACACAGAAAATAGTTAGGCAAAGTGATGCTTTTAATTATGCTTGCATCCCCATCAAAGTGCCCTGCAGCACACGCAGAAGAAGTTTTACAAAATGAAATGAGCCACCGGCTGAAATGTGAGAGAAATGGGTTATTCAGATGCGCTTTAATGCATTTAAAGCAGGCTCATCAAGTTCATGTAGAAATGGGTCTGGAAATTCCATTTCTGGCATGGAATAAGTGCAATCAAAATGTCACACTGCCAAATGCTATGAGTTTCTAACAACAAATATTAGCAACCACTTTAGTGATATAATGGTACTTCTGGATACTCCAACCAAGTACTTTGACTCTTACCAGCCAAAATTTAGTGCTTAACTTGGCATGTCACTCACAGTTTCTATAACTACAGACCAGGAGCCAACATTTTCAGTCCAATTCTTTGGATTTCATGTGAATTCTCTTAATCAGAATAATAAAAACATCTTAAATCCTTTTTAAAACTTATTCTGATGGACATTTTATTTTTGATCTGACTTGGCCATAGTTACTAGACGTTTTACTTAGATTTTTACCTCAATTTTTAAATACTATACTCTTTTATATGATAAGTTTTGGATGTAGAAAATAGAAAAATAATAGAAAAGTTGGCTTAGAAGTGGCTTAAGTGTTACAAGTGAATAAAGTTACAATCCTTTCCACACATACCTGGGCATAATCCCTGCTGACGGGTTAGGTCAGTGCAGAGACATGCACTTGCTTCCCTACATCACCACAGAAAAGGGAAAAATGTTGAGTTGTGCTGGCCTAGGTTAGGACTGCACCAAATATGTAATAAATTATATATAATAGTTTTAGGTTGAATAATAATAACTGATATAGGCTGCAATCCTAACCACACTTTCCTGGGAGAAAATACTATTGAACACACTGGGACTTTGTTTAGGATTGCACTGATAATGTTTAAATTAAACACATTAAATCAGTATAAATGATTGTTTTTAGCTTTTGTGATAAGTGATATAGTCTGCAATCCAAAAGACACTTTCTTGGGAGTAAGACCCATAGAACACAATGGGACTTTGCTGTTCCTCCTGTGGCCGGGTGTCCGCTGGGCAGAGGGAGAGAAGAGCAGTGGAGAAGAGGGAAGCAGCTCAGGGCTGGCCAGAAGGGAGCAGAGGAGAGAGGCGCCCAGGATGGAGAGAAGGGGAAAGTGGGGAGACACTTTGAAGGTGTCTTGGATTGCAGCCTCCTAACCATGTCCACCCAGAAGTAAGCCCCGTTGTGTTAAATGGGTCTTACTCCCAGGAAAGTGTTTCTTAGGACTGCAGCCTAACCCTACAATCCAGAGTAACTACAGGAGCACGTAAGAGACATTAAGTGTACCCTTAGTTACTACACTACCTAGTGAAAACCTATGGAAAATTCATATTGCAGTCCAGAGCAAATTGTTCTTACACCGGAGCAAGGACTCCCCGTAGTTACTCTGAATTGCGCCCTATGTAGACTTCATAAGATCATACACACTGAACGCATGTTTTGAATTCAATCTTAGTGTTCTGTCATCATTTTTACATCCAGTTAATATTTTTCTATGAATATTTTTGGGTTGTGGAACCAATCGTCTGAGTTTCCATTATTTCCTATGGGAAAATCCGCTTCACGTAAAGAACGTTTCACGTAACAAACATGCCTCCAGAACGAATCAAATTTGTTACGTGAGGCATCCCTGTAAATGAGTGTATGTAGCTTTTATTTTGAAATGCCCCACATTTTCTTGGGTGTGCTACATTTTGGGGGCCCTTTTCCTCTTTTTGCAGTCGTGTCATACGGTCACCCTATTCACTGATTCTTTTAAATTCTTATTAGCTCCTTTTGATTTTCCTTCTTTCATCATCAACAAAACAAGGGAGGGGGAAATGTTCATCGTAGTCTTTCCTAGATCCATAACAGAAAGTCCCAAAATTGAACAGGACACTACAATAAAAAACCTACAATAAAAACCTATTTTTGGACAACAGGACAGAATCATTATGGGATATTTTGTTGCTATGGTGACAGAACCAACGCAGTGCTGTTGCTAAGTGGGGAGACCTGGAATACATAGAAACAAATGTTTAACTGGCAAAATCACACATTTGTATCTTCAGAAGAGAAGCTTTCCTATCACTTACGTTCTCTGGAGAGCCTGAACCTCAAACCTAACTTGGAAAAAAATGACATATGACAAAAAGGAATAAGAACTCATTCTACATTAGCAATAAACCAACCATCTGCATGATATTTCTGACAAAACAGGCATAAGATTCTTTCCTAACGTTTGCGTTCTTCAGATGTATGTGTGTGTTGTGCATATAGGCACATCATACACATACAGTACATACATTTTATTTGCACAACACACACACACACACAATACTGAGCCAGCTTAATTAGCAATTAATTCAAACAAATGCTGCAACTTTTTTTAAAAAACCTACCTGAGAACCTTTGCTGGCTTTTTAGTGACCTGTGAAATGTTCTTTCCCTGGTTTATATTTTCATTTGCCATCCCGATTCACTGTTTTTGTCAAAGCACTTCAGCCTGAAGAAAGGGAACATGCCGACCACATAACAGTAAAATAATCTTACCATCTGGAGGAAAGAGGCCCAGGCAAACAAAATGAACAGTCTGAAAGCACAGCATGTCACTATTCCGAGACTATGAATATAATCAGACGATATAGATTATGCACACATCTAGAAAAGGATGTAATCCTCTTCATCAATAACTGTTTATGGAGAATGCTGATTACTGTTGCTCTCATTTGTTTCACTTACACACCTTACACTTACCTTTGTTTCACTCACTTGTTTAAACACCTGTTTGTGTATGTGCATCTAGGCACATACACAGACAGCACAAATGGACATCACGATGAATGGCAGGTCAGTGCGTGCCTCTTATATCCCCATTTATCCCTTCCTTTCTGCCTTTCTAAATTATCTTATTTCTTTAATGCAAGCACAAATTGTCTTATTTCTTTAATGCAAGCTTTAATTGAAGCACAAATAATGTGCAAGGTTTATAGAAGGAGAAAAAGGTGATTTTGGTTGCCCGATATCAAGAAGGCTACCTATCCAGATGACTGTGGTGGTAAAGTGAGGCAGGAAAAAATTGGTTCTGTTGAGTCCTATAGGATATTCTGAGATAGATTGTACCCATAAACTGACTAGATTATGTAAGATCAGATATTTTTCTGGCCTGCAATAATCCACTGCTGTATATTCATTCCTGGGTTTTCCGGCCATGTGGAAAGTTGATGTTGGAAGCCTATTTTGTCATATTTTGCAGCTGCAACAAAGTCTACATAGGAACTATGATGCTTTCAGTCAAAACTAGAATTAAGGCGCATGAAAGATATTGCCATCTTCTACAGCAGTGATTTTCAACCATTTTCATCTCAATGCAGACAAACAAGGCACTGAAATTTTCAAGGCACACCATCAGTTGTTTTTATCACTGACAATGCATACGAGGCTGTTCAAAACCCCCAATTTTCCTATTAATTAATGTCAATCTCCAAATGCCCATGGCGAACCTGAGGACTAGCCATGGCACTGAAAATCACTGTTCTACAGCCTGAAAGATCATCCAAATCTGAGCACGCGATCAAGACATGACATAAAATGACGTTTGAATTTACAAATGTTCTATCTACTATTGTACATTACCATCAGAGACTCCAACTAGAAGCAACTGAAATTTACAAACATAAAGATAATATCAACTGGAAAGATGAAGCTGTGAGTTTGAAAGATGCTGGCACACATTATCCAAAGAATATCATTTAAAAAGCAGATGTGGCAAAACACATAGCAAACAAGTGGAAGACACTTCATTATAGACACTTTACCTTTAAGTGAATATAGCAGACAATACATCGGCTCCACAAGCAATTGGGACTATTTAAGATAGTGTCTGGCTGTTGTTTTTCATTTCTGACTTTTTGCCACTTAGGATGCCATCAAATATGTATGGCAAAATGTTAGGGTTCCAACTTCAATTTTCCATATGGCCAGAAAACTCGGGAACAAATGCACAGCAGTGAAGAGTTTATGTTCTAACTAAAGGTTGGAAGGATCCTGAATCTTCTAGGTTACGAGCACAATCCTAACCATGTCTACTCAATAGAGTTGAGCTAACAGTTGTGAGCTAACATCAGAAACACTTTTTGGGGATCCCTGCCTTCTCCCTGCTTTTCCTGAACTTTTCTTCAATCCAGAATTGCACAGATAAGTTTGATCTACTAGGAAAGATGCTCAGAAGAAAGAGAGGCAAGTGAAACCAATATAACATTTTTTCCTTGTTTTCAAAACTGCATGATACATTTCTTTCTTGAGGCCTTCATATCTGAAATGTTTATGTGCAGAGTGAGAGCAACATGACTCCAGTTCAGGAAATGCTATGTAAATGTTATGCAACTAAAAATTAGCAATGGCACTCTGCCTCAGTAGGTATTTTCAATATGGCATTTGATGCTGTACAAGTTGCCCACTCCTGCTTCGAGCTACAGCATTGAATACAAAATACAAGTGACAAATATGTGATTTATGTCTGCAGATTAATGCACTGACTCTGCACTGCCATCTACTGATTTTTTTTGAAAAAATTAAATGTTTGGTAATTGATTTTTCTTTTAAGATATTGCCTTAAGCGTTTGCTGAAACCAGGGCCTATGAGAGGGGGATCCAGCAGGTACCGTACATTGTTCTGGGGCCCGAGAGCTCTGGAGGGGCCCATGACTGGACCATTTGAGTGTTTGTTACTAACAGGCATTCAGCTTGAACACAAACAAGTTGTTTAGGGTCTTTGTCAGATCTGACAGGTACTTTTTAGGATTCGTGAAGTTTAACTGCAGTCATGGTTCCATTTTGTTTGTATTAGCTTGAGAATATTATTGACAATTCCAGCTACAGCAGCATCTGCTGAAAGATCTTTCAGTAAGCTTAAACTTATAAAAAATTATTTGCGGTTTACTATGTCACAAACTTGACTTGTTGACCTAGCAAGACTAAACATTCAGTCTAGCATTGCCAGAGAAGTTGATTTTCGCTTTTTGCTAGTCGGTCATATAAAACATTATGTTAACACCATGTTCTTTATTAAGATAATTAGCAAGATTGGAAAATTTAACACTGATAACTGTTCTAGATCACAGCATATAAAGAAAGATGTGCTGGGTTAGTGCTCAGAGTACCAACTGCATATTGTTTTTTAGAAGATATCTTTGAACTTCAGAAATTCTTCTTTCCTCCTGTGTTTGTAGCCTTAGAATCTCACAGGTGGGTTGCTTCAGAGGCTGCATTTTTGACACTGACAGCGTCTCATTGAAGTCAGTAAAACTTTCTTCTGAATAAACATGCTTAGGGTTATGTTTCATGTTAAAAGAGCTGTTAAGAGAGAGAGTGTAGGTAGATTGTAGTGGATATGATGGGCACGAAGAGCCCATTTTCATTCTCAAGTAACTCTAGATAGAGCACAAATGGTACCTGTTTGAATGCCTGCATTGGTGCAGCAAGTCCATGAAGACCTAGGACCACTGATCTGTTTAGGCAACTTCATTGGTGAACTTCAAGTGACTTCATTGGTGAACTATGCATGCGTGAATGTCATGCATGCACGAGTGTGTGCATGTGTGTCCCGGTCAGATGGTTTGAGGGGGATTCTGCCCCAGGGTTCTGCACCAGGTGACTTGGACGCTGGCATCACCCCTATATTTAACTCTCCTACTTACTTCACTGTGCCTGCAGAGCCTGAATTTTACAAACATTAGGAGTAGCCATTTATCTTGTTTAGTGGTCTATCTAGCATCTTGATTGCTCATCCCTATATCTATATAGGGATTTTATCTATATAAAACTGAAAAGTCACTGACTGTCTCACTCACTGACTGACTCATTCACTGACTCACTGACTCATCAACACCCAGCCAAAAATGCTGGGCTTAAAAGCATGAAATTTGGAGAGGGTGTTCCTTCCATGACAGAACCGGTTTTCAGAAAATCCAACCAGAAGAGGGTGAAAAGGTGCGCAATGCATTTTCCTTCCTATACTTTCCATTGAAGAATCCCTGACTGACCAAGGTCCTGCTCCAACCCCCGGACCTAAAAAAAGCAGGCCTCTGTCAGTCTTGGAAGACTATGGTATCGTGCTTAACCGCTTAATCGTTAAGGTAGCGCCTTAACCGCTTGCGCCACCCACAGCCTGTAACCCCTGTGATGGGGTAACTGTAACCCCGTAATGGGCTGTGGGTGGCGCAAGCGGTTAAGATGCTCGTGTATTGTTGGCAAGGGGATATTGTGCATAAACTGGGCACAGGGTTATATTGGATTTTCTTGGGATGAGGGGCAAGACAGCTGGCAATAGAAACACAATGGCATATCATATCAACTTTCTTTTTACCTTACAGTTACATTCACCAGAAGGTTTGATATACAGTACCCACAGCTTTGTGAAATGGATCTGTTTCCAGTCAGTCAGAAGCAACCTTGCCTGTGACTTGTCATTATGACTTGCCTAAACAACTTGCCCTGGCTGTGCCAGATGTTTGATAATTAGACAACTTTGATCATTTGGTCTAAATTAATACAAAATGATGACCTTGATCTTGAACACAGATACAAATGGGATCCAAACAAACTCTATAGTTCCAGATGCACAGAAGTGTGTGGTGGTAATGTTTCTCAACAGCAGATAAGCTGCTTTTGAAACTGGGGAGGAGGTTTGGGGGGCATTCAAAAGATGCCTACAGCTGTGATACAGCTGTTCAAGGGGGGGGAAGTCTCCTGCTCATATTCAAGCCATCAGATACACAGAAAAGTATTTCCTTTCCTGGGAGTTAGACCCATCTAACACATTGGGGCTTACTTCTGGGTAGACATGGTTAGGAGGCTGCAAACAAAGACACTTTCCTGGGAGTAAGCCCCATTTAACACAATGGAGCTTAGGACAGACATGGATAGGAGGCTGCAATCAAAGACACTTTCTTCTGCAATCCAAGACACTTTCAAAGTGTCTCCCCACTTTCTCCTTCTCTTCATCCTGAGCCTCTCTTTCCCCTGCTCCCTTCTGGCTAGCCCTGAGCTGCTTCCCTCTTCTCCACTGCTCTTCTCTCCCTCTGCCCAGCAAACACCCAGCCACTGGAGGAACAGCGCAGAAGTGTTGCTTTCGCTATGGGCAGGCGCACTAGGTAGCCGTGACGCTTTTTAAAAGGGCTGCCAGCCAGTGCATCTACCCCAACTGCCAACAAGTATGCTTGTTAAGTGAAGCAGCGCTTGTTATGTGAGGCAGAATCCTAGAGAAATTTTTGGTTATGTGGTTCACTTGTTAAACCCTTAGATGCCCATCTAAGAAAAATAGCCCAATTTGCATAAATTTGCATTTCCGGACTCTGAATCCGGATGGGCATCTAAGGGTTACGCAAGGCACTTGTTAAGCAAGGTATCACTGTAATAGTTTTATCAGGGAATCAAACAGCAGATCAGTGTTCCCAAAGAACACTTCACAGAACACATCTATGTGCTTCAGTGCATGCTTTGAAAATCCTGAACTAAATTTATCAGCACATGCACAATTCCCTGCACTAAATTTATCAGCAGTTGAAGAATATAAGGAGGAATCTCTCCATTCTCTGTTTTAATGCTTTTTTCCAACATGGAAAAGTGAAAGGTGATGTGCTCAGGGACAAACACAAAGACCTGAACCTTTCACTGCTAATTGTATTAAGTCAGGCAGAATTTAACATTCAAAAATGGCTGCAAGAGGGTAACTTGTTTAAACTATCAGAATAAATGAGACTGGTAGAGAAAATGATAAAAGAAGCCTAAAAAGGAGATGAAACAGATTACACATGGTACTTGAAATACACTATTTGTGGTGTAAATACTGCCACGTGAACGTCATGGCACTCCTGCTTCCATATTGTCGCCCAGATATGTAATAGTGTAGTCCAGGGTGACCAGATGCCCAAATCTTAAAAGGAGGACCTTAAAAGACTTTCCAGCAGACAATGGCACATCTGCCTACTCATGAGTAAAGCCTCGATATTGGGCACTTTCACTTTTCCATAGAAAGTGAAATGCTCAATGTGTTTTTTAATTTTTAGGCATAACTTTTGATAGGAAGAAGATATTTCAAACCCAATTTCTGCTCTTCAATATGAATCCAATGACATATGACACGATGGGGTACTGCACACCATTGCAAAGTTCCAAAATGAAGCCAAAATTGAGGACAAAGAAGCCCTTTTGGAGGACATTTGGACAGAAGGCTAAAAAAGTGGACAAATCTGGAAAAATCTGGTCATATGATCACCCTGGTGTATTCTCAATCGGGACATGAATTGGGAAATTGTTTATAAGACTCCCATGAGGAAGCACTTAGCAGAGCAGAATCCAGACTGAAAGCAGGAAGGTCTTATTCCAACCCCCAGATTTAGGCTGCAATCCTACTTTCCTGGGAGTTAGTACTATTGAACACAATGGGACTTTCTTTTGAGTTGACATTCTTGGGATTGCACTATTAGTAAGATAATAGATGCATGATCTGAATCACATATGAAGGGAAAATAGATAATCCAGCAAGTTTGCCCTTTAACATATATGCAATAGGGTGGAATAAAAACGTAACAATCACGTAGAATAGCTTTTTTCTTTCAGGCAGAAAAAAGACAAACCGAAGTCTGTAACAATGAATAAAACCCATGGGTTTCCTCTATGCTATGCCAGCCATTTTGTTCCATATATCCAACAAGGTAATAGGGGCACGGTTGCATGGGAAAAAGGAGATAGGATCTAGTACACACACTGAGATCCACCCTTCTTCTTGTTCCTGCATTCCCCCCGCTTTATCACTCCCTCCCCCTGCCAATGACACACCTCCACACACCAATGCCACACCAATGCCACCCCAGTGCCAGCAGAGACTTCAGAAGTGGTTATGTGCTCTGCACTACTATCCATTTGTGGCAGCTGCCTAGAAACATGCAATTGTAGCCTAGCTTTCATGCCACGCTAGAGGCCTTGTACTGCCAGAATATTAGTTCAGCGGGAGAAAGACTCCATAGGATTAGAGCCCTATTCTCAATCCCTTTCCTAATCAAACCCAAGACATGGGCTTGATATTTTCTTTGACCTATCCACCAAGACCACAAGTTCTCCTTCCTTCCCTGTCAGTTCAAACCTCCATGACAGTTTCATCACTGTCAGTTCAAACCCCATCACTGTTTTTTTTTTTTTTTTGCCCCAGTGAGTAACACTTTACATTCTTTTGCACTGAATCAGATTTGCTTTTGGTTGTCTGTTTATCCAGGATGGAGAGGCAAATTTGGCATACTTCACTATCTTCTTCAGTTCTAACCATCCTGAATAATTTGGTGCCATCTGCAAACATGGCTGTTTACCGCCTTCTCCAAAAGATTTAGAAAGAAGTTTTAGAAAGCAGTGGTCCTAATACAGATCCCTGGGGGTACTTGATTCTATTTCTTACTACTCCCTCCTGTGAAAATTGCCCATTTATTCCTGATTAGCACAGGAAGCTGGCACTAATGAATATATTATAGCACTCAAATGAAAATGAAAGCTCTTCTAGTTTTACAGACACATGCTTGCAGTTTTTATGAGTGACTGGAGAAGAAAATGTGGTGCACCTGGTATCTTGATGACAGGGCAGGCACCTCTGGCATCTTCTTTGAAAGTAGCAGTTCCACATCAGTCTCCATCACCATTCATGGTTCAGTGCTAGGGAGGGAAGGAGACTGGCAGCAGCTGACTATGCTATCCTGAGAGCATCCATTTTAACTAATTCAGTTACTGGACTGAATATGACTCACAAGCAGATGCTTCAGCCACGGCTGTCATTTTAAAAAATTGCTTGAGCAAGGCAAATTCTTTGAAACCCAAGGGGTGTTCCAACACGTCATAACACTTGCTGCATATCAGCCCAATTTCATGCCATATGGCTTTAGCGAACAAGGGACAAGATGTTAAGGTGAAGCAGTCACCAGCCATCCATGACTGCACACAATAAATCATCTTATTTATTTGAAAAAATTTACCCACCATTGTGAGAGTAAAATTTCAAGAATATTCATGGGCCTGGGGCCTACTAGGCACCACTGGGCACCAGGCAGCACCGGGCAGGGGCAGGCATCTACCCTCTGCTCCATTCCCCCAATGCACCATTCCCCCCCCCCCACACTGTTCTGCCCTGTGCACCGGGCACCAAAGTGGTTCTTAGTGGGTCCTTACATACCAGAAGAAATACCCTTCCCAAATTTCATGTTTCTAGGTCAAGGGGTTGGGGCTGAATGTTGATCACTCAGTCTTCAATATTAAGTATAGGGACAAAAACACATTGCACCCCTTTTAACCTTCTTAAGGGTTAAATTTCTAAAAAATGGTTCTTAGTGGGTGCTCATGTCACAAAAGGGGTACCTTCTCCCAATTTCTTGTTTCTAGGTCCAGACATTGATCAGTCATCAATTTTTCAATGTAAAGTACAGGGACAAAAACATGTTGCACCCCTTTTTTACCCTCTTCTGGTTGGAATTTCCCAAAACCTGGAGGCTTAGTGGGTGCCTCCATCCCGGAAGGAACACTCTCCCCAAATTTCACACTTCTTGGTCTGGCAGTTTTGGCTGGGTGTTGATGAGTCAGTGAGTCAGTCAGTGACTGTTCAGTTTTATATACAGTTTTGTATAGATAAGATGCATATCTCACTATTCCACTCTTCTTGAGGTCAAGGCAGCTTATTCTTCAGAAGCATCTTGATAGAAACAGTGGTGTCCTCCTGCCAAAATAACACTAATCCTGCTTAAAAAAGCTTTATGATTAGCAATACAATTGAATGTACTTGGCTGAGGATAAGACACTCAGCTTTTTATTTCATGCTGCCTGTTTTTGAGGGGAAGGGTTACTGTAGGTCACAATTGATACTGATGTGGTAAGCTTTAGGTCACAATTTATATTGATGTGGTTGCTTTAGGTCACAATGTATACTGATGTGATAGCTACCAGGTCAATGGCAGATTTACCTCTTTTGCCTGTATAAGTTCTCAGCAGTGGCACAGCTAGGGGGTGCAAGGGGTGCATAGGGGTGCAAACTTACTGCATAGCCCACCTTTATTTCTACTCCCTGCAAAAGCACTGCTTATACTGCAATCCTAATCTCCAGTTAGGCCAACCAAAGCCCTGGCATAAGTACCTGTGCTGACATGGGGGTGTCATAAAAGTGTCGTAAGACACTTCTGCACCACTCCTGGGACATCAGTAGGCATGTGCACAAAAATGCACTTGCCCTCCTACATCAACACAGGAATGGGAAGACTGATGAGTTGTGCTGGTTTAGGTTAGGATTGCAAGTTCAAACAATGTTTTTCACATTTCCGATTACCAGCACAGTGGAAAGTACAATGGAGAGCCTGAGTTTCTAACTGTAATTCAGAAACTGGACACATTCAAAACCAATGTTTTTCAATGAGGCTGTCTGGAACTTTTGTGACAACTCTATTATTTATTCTCTCCAGCAAGCCTAACTATTCCCTCAGGAAACACAGGAAGTTAACATTCTTCAGTCCTATTGAGAATCCCAGCCAAGACCTTGTCAGAGTCACACACACACACCTCATAAAAATTGTCTGAGGTCACCGGTTCACAGACATGAAGGCGAGCTACATAAACCATGCATCACAGGGGTCGAGGCTGAATATTTAAGCAAACCTCCTAAATCTAGAACAACAAGACATTTATTTTTCTCATGAAAGAAAGAAAAATTACTCAAGCTTCACCTTGGTTCACTCCCATAACCTCCAAAGGAAGGCAACAATTTAAATGCCACTCACAAGAACTGGACAAATGCTGGTTTTCAACCTAGTTTTTGTCTGAATGAATGAATTCAAATAAATTCATAAATACTTTCCAACACACAGACTGAGAATGATCTTCAAATCTGGATTTAACCAATAAGCATTGTGAACAGGGCATGCAAAACAGTCCAAAACCATTACGGATGTAAGGAGGAACTCACCACTTAACCCCACCAAAACTATGGCCCTAATCATGCCCATAACCAAAGTGTCTTTCAGGTGATGGTTTATAAAGATACCAATGAAATTTACCCACCACTGAAGGAGTATAACTTCAAGAATATTGGTGGGCCTGGGCATGGCTGGACACCTGGAGACAGGCAGTGGGCACTCATGAGCAGTGGGCAGTGCTCAGCACCAACAGGCTCTGGGCATCAGAGGTTATTAGGGAGCAGAGGCAGGCAGTAGCAAGCACTGAGCATTCCTACTGGGCATTACTGCACAGTAGTGACCACCGTGCACCACCACTCAATGGTGGTCCCCTAACTCTCCCGTGTACCATCCCTCCATGTACCACCACCCCACCCCACCCCGTGCACCATATCCCTCCACGTTTTTTGATCACTCCATGTTTTTGTACCACAGGTTTTTGTACCCCATGCCATTGGCTAAGACAGATGAAGATTCAAGGCTCAAAGGGACACATTTATGTGCATATCCAGCATCATGTAGCATAGTGGGGGGGAGTCACGGAGGCTTCCTCAAGGACAGGGAATCTTTGTAGCCTTTACTCAGAGTTGCATTGGAGCTGGATTTTCATTTCAGAGAAGCAAGAAAATGATAATCCATAAAGTGGGCTTTACTTTAGTGGAGGAAGGAACATACCTTTGGAGATGGACACTGGGGCTGTGAAGCTGTTTTAGACACTTGTAAATTTTTTTAAATATTTTACAACTTGTTTATAATCCCATTTTTCCAAAATGTAGCGCACACTCTTACTTTAGAGTAGTAAATTTAAACAAATAAGTGGAGTGATTTAAGGCTACAATCCTATGAACAATCCTATGCACACTTTCCTACGAGTAAATTCCATTGACTAGAATTTACTTCCGAATAAACATGCATAAGATTTGGCTGTAAGGCTTCTGTGGTTGGCATCACAAGATACAACAAGATTCAACCTTTGGGTCTTTAGACAACATTTCTCAAGTTCATTGTGCCTAATATTTCACCCTTAACTATGAAGGTAGGGTTGCCACAGTTGTCTTCCACAAAATTGGGACAGGACCCTCTGTCCCATTTACCAGTATGTGAACATACTGTGAACATCCCCCAAATAGGGGATTTTTCAGATTTATGGAAACCCTATATGAAGGCCATTGTAAAAAGTCTAGAAAATAGCTATAATAAAATTTATGAAACTTCCAAGAGTAAGCAATATAAGGACACTAAGATACAGACAGTGAGAACTTTCCCTGTGGAAAGCATCAAGGGCATGAGCCTTGAGTTTGAGGATGGAGAGTTTGAGGATGGAGAGTTCTTCCCAGAACGTGATCTCATATGGAAAATAGGGGAATGGAAAGGAATTCACAGTTCTCAGTTCAAATCATGTGTATATCTAATTGCCAAGTATAAGGACTGTCTGGCAATCACCGCCAATGTTCGGTATTCATTCTTACTGGAGTTTTCTGGTGGTCCCGTGTCATACACCACATGAAAATGAATGAAGACTTTTTAGGAATAATGCTTGATGGATTTCACATCATACACACAGTGTTCTCATGCTGCCTGCATCTTCAACTGTTGACTGATCACTGCAATCAACTTGATGTTTGTATCAGTCTTTTCCAAACGTGTAGAAGAAAAGAAAAAAAAATTGCTGGCCAAGTTCCACTTTGCACACATTGTTGCAAACATGAATATCCAGTAGGTATTTGAAAACAGATAGAGAACAGGCTTTTTGGAAATCAAGATCAGCACTTTGCATGCTAGGGTGACAAAACAATCAAAGCGAAGGCATGCAGTGGAAAGAATTGACAAAAGAGGCTTTAAAATGAGCAATCAAAGGGGATGTCACACATCAGAGGTGTTTGATGGCAGGCATAACAAAAAACATACCCAAAAAAAGATATGGCAAAAAGCACCTTTTTAAAGAGGTTGATGAATAATTCATCTGAAGACACTTCACATGCCAAACCCCCCCCCCCCCCACTCTGCAGTGGCGTAGCTAATGATAATGGAGTCCGGTGCAAAGCTCAAAATGTTGCCCTAGAAGTGATACTACTACCAGAAGTGACACCATCCCCAGGTATTTCTAAAAAGACAATTGGGGGAAAACCTGCCTACTCCTCCTTAGCAATTCACCACCCATTTGCTCTGCTTGTGGCATAGCTAAAGCACCTGTTTACTATCTGGAGTTGTAGATGATTTTGTTGCTCCAGCTCCCACCATTAACAACAAAATCCAATGGTCCATCTTGTCCATTGTTGTGTATTCCAACTGGTCTATAGGAAAAGATTTTTAGGACAGCCATGTTGGGCAGTGGCCAATTTGAGAACTAATTTGGGGTTGCTTGGGGGACTCATGTTCGGTGTTCACCACTGAGAGCTTAGGGAGGGATGGGTCACAACTTGAATGATTGGGGCTGCAATCCTAAATCCCAGTTAGGCTGGCCCAAGTCCTGATCCAAGTCTAATCCTAGACTGGGGATGTCACAAAAGTGCCTCAAGGGAGTTCCTTGTTGATATTTGATGGAGGTGGATCCAGATTAAACATATAGAGTGAATTTTCCAAGAACCTCAGTTTCACCAACTTCAACTTTTTCTGATGGCATCCATTATGCAATGACTTCCTGTTCACTAACGTTTCTTCTGTCTGGACACCAGACCACCTTTTGCCTGAAGACTTAACAGGCTGCTTGTATGCAGCCTCACTGCTGACATATTTTTCACGCAGCCTTCTGTTCAGTCTCTCTGTTCTGCCCGCCTTTCTGGTGCCGACTGATTTCCCTCTGTGGCACATCCTTCAGGCACATCCTTCACTTCCTACTGTGTTTTAACCCCATGCCCTTTCTTTCAGCACACCTTATTTAAAGCTTTGACTTGCAATTTTGACTGTTCAGATGGTCCTGCAGATCTATTAGCTGACAATCTCTCAGCAAATTTTCACATAGCCACCCATCACCATGGACCAATTCAGCTGTTGATCAAGTCAACTCTATCTATAATCAGCAGGTAGAGATGATGCTGTCTGCAATTGTATCTTTTATCAAGTAAGCTCTTATAGAGTTGCCACTGCAACAGCCACTAATCGGCCTCCAATCTTGAATAAATGCCAGAATGCTGTTCTCCACTCTAATGTGCTCTGTAAAATGACTTTATGCGCATGGGGGATATTGGCATGGAGGTATGTCGCACATGGGGGGCTAGTGCACATGTGGGGCTGATACGCATGGGAGGATGTTGTGCATTGGAGTTGATGCACAGGGGGGTTTATGCGCATGGGGGGATGTTGCGCATGGGGGTTTATGCGCATTGGGGGTGTTGCATATGGGGATTAATGTGCATAGAGGGTGAATGATGCCCTAGCGGGGTTGATGCACGTGGTCTGTTGATGCGCATGGCAGTTTATGCACATTGGGAGATGTTGCACATGGAGCTTGATGAGTATGGAGGTTGATGTGCATGGGGGGGGGTTGGTGCACATGGCGGGTTGTTGCTCATGGGGGTTTATGCTCATGGGCAGATGTTGTGCATAGCAGTTTATGCACATGGGGGATGTTGTGCATGGGATTGATGCATATAGGGGGGTTGATGAGCATAGGGGGTTGATGAGCACGTGAGGATGTTGCACATGGGGGATAATGCTGTGCATGTGGTTAATGCACAATTAAGGGTACTGTTGTGCAGTGGGGAGTATGGGGGAATTTTACTCCTGCAACACAGGTGTGTTTCGGTAGTTTTAACAAATTTTTAAACTTATTGCAAACTTTTAATTTACTTAGGCTGCAATCCTATACTTTCCTGAGAGTAGGTCCTATAGAACGCAATGGGGGTGAGTAAATATGAGTAAATATGCTTAGGTTTTCACCCTTAATAGGTTTGAGTTTGTCGTATGGAGGTATTAAAATTTTTGTTTTTGATCATATCACATCCAGCCTTGACACCAAGTTAATTAAGTCACTTCTGGTGGGTCCCAACCAGTGATGGGATTCAAAGAAATTAACATTTGGTTTTATGCCCATTTGGCAGCCACTTTTAAATGGCTATTTTTAAACTTTATACGTCCTATCTCTCGTTACCAACCAGTTCTATAGAGTAGGTGTGAACCTGCCGGAGCCTACCACTGGTCCCAACAGATTTTAATTTTAAAAAGTGGTTCCCAGTACTAAAAAGTTCTGAGAACCACCATTCTTAACTTTATACTTATTAAAGATTCTCAGTGTAATGGTAGGAGCAACATAAAAACCCTCACACATCTTGACCCCAATCCAACAAAACATAACGATACCTTCAAAATGGAAGGGACAAGTTAATTGAACTTGTGATTTCAGTAAGGTTTCATTTTTGATGGATTGAAACCTTGGACTAGAGAATCTGTTCATTTTTGCTTCTCCCTGAGCAACCAAGGCTAGATAATTTAGCAAGAGGACAGGAAAAAAAGTAAGAATGTGGTAATGGGCTCAGATGTCCTCTTATGTATCTCATAATACAATCCTTACTGAAAGACCTCCAGGCTGCACCCAATCTGGCCTAGATATGGTATAAGCCACTCATCGCAACTTCACCAATTCAGGTTGGGCTCTCAACCCGTGTTTTCAGCCTTAGTTACAGCAAAGGTAGGTACACTTGAAAGAGTTGGAAAGGTGACTAAACAAGATTTTTCAGTGGTTTAGGCAAGATTTCAACATCTTTGCTCCTTAGGTGACTACCAAAACCAGATTATGCAAAACAGGAAAAAGAAAAAAAGCTTAAGAATGTATGTGAAATTAGAGAAATTGTGTAAATGTTATCACTCAGCAGAAGGCATTCATGGCATAAAATTTAGATTTTCTTGTCGCAAAATACAGATGGTCTTGTCACAGATCTTTCATTTTTTGAAAATGAGGAGTACATACACACCCCCACCCAAGATATTAAAATACACTGCACCTGTTCAGTAAACATTAATGGTATTCTAAAAGTCTGAATCCTCCCCCCATACACATTTTAAGTATCTTGGAAATGCTCTTGAAATTTGCCCTGAAATTTGCCCAAACTAATTTCTTTTAGTTCAGTCCATTCTGTATACCTCGTATTTTTGCTCTCAATCGAGTGAAGACAAAACACAGCACAGAGAATTTAAAAAACGCTTTTCCTATAAACCAGCTCGATTCCATTTCTCTTTCATTAAAAGCTCCAGGCATTTAAGTGATTCCATACCACTCAATATATTTTAAAAATTCTTTTCTACAGACCCATAGAAGACAAAGCCTTAAGAATTATCTGTTCTTGCAGCAATTCCATAATTTGCTTTACATATTCAATAAACCTCTCACATAAAATGTTCCATTTCCCTTTTTCTTCCTTTAGTCTTGGGCCAACACATTACTTTGTTGGAACAACTGGCATTTGGTACTCTAAAGTCTGACTTTGTCCACACGGACTTTTTCTTTAATCATCTTCCCTTTCTGGTACCATTTTCTCTCCATAGCAGCTCAGCCTCTCCATTTAAATTTGACTTTGAAGCATCATTTTAGTTTTGCACTGATTCTCAAGAACATGGGTGGGCAAACTAGGCCACTTCACAGCTTCTGAACTGTTAACAATTGTATAAAACAGTGGTTCCCAAACCATTTTTAACTAGTGACGCCCTTGACCAGTTGGGCCATTTGGCCATGGCTCCCCCTAAGGGTTACAATCAGTGGTGGGATTCAAATAAATTAACAACAGGTTCTATGGGCAAAATCCAGAGCAGCTACGTCACCCTCTCGTGTTATATTATGGAAAGTCACCTTAACTGCTCTAGAGCAAAGGGCTTAATTTGACTTTAGGATATGGGCCTATGTCCCATTAGTAACCAGTTCTCAGAACCAGTTTCTCATTAGCAAAGGGTTCTATAGAACCCGTGAGATCCCCCTGAAGCCCACCACTGGTTACAATCCTACACGTTATATAGACTGGTGGATTTTTCACAAGGGATTCTGTGATTCTCCTGGGGAGAACCCTGGGGAGCCACAACTCACGGTTTGGGAACAACTGTTATAGGAAAGGGAATTTCAACATGAATTGTCCTTTCTTTACCATACTCTGCCACTGCTGCTTTGTAGTATTAATTTAATTAATATATGCACGGCCCTTAAAGTGCCCCCATCCATTTTCTGCAGATCCCTCCAAAGGGCCTGGAAGGCTCAGGGCTCCCTCTGCTTAGCCTGGATAGGGACAGAGGGAGCCAAGAAGTGCCTGGCTGGGCACAGGGTGCTTGGAGAGGGGCTATTTGGTCCCTGCGCGCCTCTGTTTATGTGCCCAGTCAATGGAGCTCCCACAGGGCACCAGATCAGGGAGCTTCCACAAGGCACCATTAGGGCTGGAGTGAGGCTGCCCACTAGATAAAGGTGAGTCGGGGGGGGTTTGCAGGGACAGGGGCAGAGCCCTCCAGGGAGTAGCGGCTCTGGAGGGGATTGGAGAAGAGCCCCTAAGCCAGTGCATCAATGCCAGCAGCATCACCCCCCCCCCCCGCAAGCCTGGCTGGAGCAGGAGGAGGAGGAGGAGTAGGCAGCAGGCAGCAGCGGTGGCACCTTCCCCCCCCCCCCACACACACACACTTCAAGGATGGCCCATTAAATTCACTATATCTGCAAATATAATGTACCATCAAATCTAGTGCCCCCCTTTTAAGCCTGGAATTTGGCTGAAAAATCTGTGCACTATATTTGAGTAAATATGGTATTTGTGTATGAGTATGCTTATTAAAAATATCTTAAAAGTTAAGCAATGGAGAATGAGAAATTTATTGCTTAAAGATGACCTCAGAGTAGATGCTTCCATAGTTACCATATGTTGGTGGAAGATGATATTTTCCACAGGTCAGTGTGTTTTTATTCTGTTCCAAGTGAAAGCACTTGGAGAAAATTCCATTTGTGGCACATTCCTTTTATGATCAAATACTATTGGAAAGAGGCAATTTCCACTGGGTTTGCAGGGCTGCAATTTGAACAAGACCTGAAGAACACATAGTGAGGACTGGAAACTATCTCTCCATCAGGAATTATTTTTAAAGGTCTCCTTTTGATATGAAGTTCTCCAATCATGGGATAAAAAATACTGTATTTGAAAACTGTCTTTCAGTCAGTGGCATCATCTGTAGCAAAAATACCTTCTGAAAGGAATCTACCGAGGAAAAAGCTTACTTTCAGTATTCCTTTCTATTTGACAAAGTCCTTCAGGAACTTACCTAACGTAGTGTGATACACCATTTCTCTCAGGTGTAAATCACACAAGGCACAATCCTAACCAATGTAGACAAGCACAACTCACCCTGTTCCTGTGGTGGTGTGGGGAGGTTGCCACATGGTTGTGCACCAGGAATGGTGCAGAAATGCCTTTGGCACTTTTGCGACAACCCCAAGCCAGCACGGGACTTGTGGTGGGACTTGTGCCACCATAACCCGAGATTAGGATTGCACTGTGAGGTTCACTGTTATCTTCATAGTGGGGGTGTCCAAACATCTTGCTACCAGAGCTATTGCTCAGTCTTGGTCTTATGGTAGGCTGGAGATCACAGTTATCATGTGGGCATCCTTTTCAGCAATGGCAGCTCAGCAAAGGCTCAGCATAGATCAACAGCCAGAAAAAGAGTATCCATGAGCTGGATGTGACCTGTGGACCGTAGGTTTGATACCTCTGCTCTAGCCCACCACTCTCTTCTCTTCCATATTTCCATCCCTATCTTCCTCTTTCAGTCCAGAGAGTGGAAGCTACCAAGGCTACCACATCGCCAGGTAAGGAAAGGAAGCATTTGGTATGTCCCATCAGGTGCCAGGAGATCTTGCGCCAGCCCTAGACATTTAATATTTATTACTGTTTGTGCATAATACTAATAAGATGTCCAAATTTGTTCAAAATGTATTGAATGTTAGCTTGGCTGCTAAAGCTGTGTAACTTTTGAGACTGAAGGGTGACGACAGCTAAACCATCTGGAAGTGATGGAAATAATGCATTTGCTTTATGTTTAGTCTGATTGTTAAGACACGATGGTTTCTTTTTATGCATGATGGAAAATTCAGAATAGTTGAAAACTTTCATAAACCTTGAGCACAGTGGTTCCCAAACTTTTTAGCACAAGTACCCAGTTTTTAAAACAATACTATTGGGACCTGCCTAGATTTACTAAACCATTTTTAAAAAGGAGATTTACCCTACAATCCAGAGTAACTATAGGACCTTTTACACCAATGTAGTTACGGTGCCACCTATGGGAAACCTATGGGAAATGCAGAGAGCAATCCAGAGTAAGTGCCTCTTACATCTTCCCATAGTTACTCTGGATCGTGGGGTTAGAGGAAAAAGGGAGATATAGATAGAGATACAGTAATTACTTTATAGCTAATAATAGACTGATCACTTCATCTGTTGCCTAGCCAGTTTCCAGTCTTAGATTGTGCTTAAACCTGTCCTCTTAAAAGGCCATGCACAATGAGGAACTGCAGAAACAATCTTTGTTTTTTGTTTAGTTTAGTTTATTTGTAATCACTTTCTGATAGGTTTTATAACTGTTTTGATTTTGAAGATCATTGCTATGCTGTAAACAGAGCAAAAATATGGCACCGCTGGTCCAAAAGCTGAAAGCACAGGAGCCTGTGCAGTGAAACAAACCTCTCTCTCATATTCTGACTATGAAACCTCCGTCTGGAAACCTCTCCTTGGCTCTTAACAGACTGGTTGTATGCTTATACTTCAAAAATTATTCATCTGTGTCCAGGCAACTTACAAATTATGTACACGGAAAAGAGATGCATAGTCCATGGAAAATATTTAATCCCACTGAAACTTGGTATTTAGTGGACTGACTGAGGTGTTGTTTATCCCATGAGCAAGCAGAGAGAGTCCTTACTCATGTTATATAAGCCATGCAATACTACCACCTCCCTTGCTTCTTAATTGATCTTTGGCATTCATCGCTCCAGATTCGAATGGGGCTTATTCACTGCATTAAAATGTTAATGCTTTCATGTCCCCAAAATGAAAATTATGCTTTCCAGGTCTAAATGCTAATGGAACAGCTTTATGATTTATGGTTTATGACCCCTGGGCTCTTGAATTAGAAACCTACCCACCCCTTTTGAAAGGCAAAGGAAAGGTTTTACACCTCCGATGTTCCTTACCAAATTCATAATGAAGCTTAATTTAGGGAATAATCCAATGATCACCCTCAACTGGGTTCCAGGACAAAGGCAAATTCCATCCAGGGTCCATCAAGAGTCCATCAATAGAGGATCACCTGACTGAGTCACCCAACCTCATTATCCCATATTACTCCAAGGGGCAAAAATTGATAAAAGCTTTATGACAGCCTTGTGTTCTTTGTTTACTGGCTGTCTCGTTTTTTAGTCTGTATATAGTCTTTGTAAACTGCATGCTCTTCTGTTTATGGATTAAAAATTCATTGGAACTACAAGAAGTCACCCACACCATGGCTTCCTCACAAGGAAACTACTTAAAACACTGCTATATTCAACCATTGCTTGAAGATAAGGAAAACTGATGTAATTTTTTGAATCACCACCTCAAATTCATAAAAAGCTACCATAAATTTTGAAAAAAGAAAATTTCTGATCCTTGATAACACAGGGTATTGAGGTTCAACAGGTGTGAGATATAGACATGAAGTTGCCATTTCTAATGCTTGAGATTTTCTTTGGAAGTGGCTATGGAGAAAAAACTGTTGCTGAGTAGAGATTTGTTTCATGAGTAGAGTTTTCTATAGTGAACCCCGTGATGAGTCCCAGAGTATTGCTATAACATCGGCTGCTCTCTATTTCAAAAAAATAACCGCCAAAAACTGTTTCTGCTCGGTCACCGAAGGTTTGCCTTGGATCTAACACCACTGGTATTCTCTTCATTATGGAGGAGGTTCAACCCATGGGCTTTAATGATTTGGCAGATATAGGGTGCAATCCTATGCCTGTCTACCTGGAAGAAAGTCCCATTATATTCAATGGAGCTTAGTCCCAGGAAAGTGTTTAGGATTGCAGCCTTAGAATCCATTTGTTAAATTTGTTTAAATGCCCTTGCCAGAACTGAAAACTGCAAAGAAATATTTCAGAAGTGGCTGCCAAGAAGTTCAGAATTACACAGTTTCAAAAGACAAGTTGTAGGTTAACCGGTGCTCATTCACTCACTCTTTTCCAGTCAGCTCTTAGATAGGCTGTCAGCCTTGTTAAAGTTCTGGAAATCACTTTAGGAAGCAAGAAACTCGAAAGGTCAGCTAGATGAGAACGTTTTCCCCATTTATACTTAAGACTTTCACCAAGAGTTGCTAAAGGTCATTTAATTTAGATGCCTTATTTGTAGGCTGAGGTTAGAGAAGGTGATGGAAGCCACAGCAAAAGTATTCTGAACAATCTGAAAGTATTTAATATGAAAGCAAAAAGGTTCATAGGCAACAGTCACCTTCATCAAGTTCAAGTTCTTTATTAACGGTCTACTGACCAGCCATATAAAACATATGGAAACAAACACAAACCATAAAACAACAACAGAAAAGTATAAAATATAATCAAATACACATTTCCCCACAGCCCAAATAGAGATCATGCATTGGATATCAGAGACCTGATCAGAGACCTGATCACCTTCATCAGATGCACGAACCGTTATCCTCAGTTGGCAGGCGTGATCTACATACAAGTTTCCAAAGGAAATGTTATAGGTTAACTACCACATTAGTATCTTTGTGTCATCTGTCTCCTAAAAGTATAAAATTGGAGAGTCACTTATTGAATCATCAGTGCCCAGCCAAAACCACCAAACTAGAAGCGTGAAATTTGGGTAGTATGTTCCTTCTGTAAGAACTAATTTTGAGAAACTGAAAGGAGCAACTCTGTCAATTTATGCCTTCTGTCCCAGCAGTTTTGGGGTAAGGATGCTGTTTTGTTGGAGTGCACTGCCTTGGTTTACAGTTCTAAAGTACAGATTTGCTTTAACCCTACAATCCAGAGTAACTACGGGAGCACGTAAGAGATATTACGTGCACCCGTAGTTATGGCACCACCTGCTGAAAACCTATGGGAAATTCATATTGTAATCCAGGATAAATTGTTCTTACACCAGAGCAAGGTCTCCCCATAGTTACTCTGGATTGCACCCTAAATCTACAGATTCCTAGCCCACAATGAAGTCTCCACATGACCTCTTGTTTGCATCTGGAAGTGCCTTGGCTTTGTCCCATACAAATATTCATTTTTTCCCCTGTCTTCACACCTCACTCCATCCCTTGCATAATTTGTCCATGCTTGTACATAGGTTTCAGTGTCTGCTGGAGTTCAGGGAATGGCACCACCATGAATGGCAAGGCCAAAATGTACTCTATATTGGAAATACATGTTGCAGAATTTCAACAGATGCAAACCCCACCTATCCCAAATAGTATTTCTGTTTATCATTAGTAAATAGCAGTCAGGCACTGTCTGTATGCCCTTTGTAAAAGGAAGTCCTTTGATGATAGCTGCCTAAAATCAGCAGGACGGTCTTTTGCATGTCAAAAAATTTAATGCCAATTGACTGGGAAGATCAGAGATGGAGAAATAGAACTCATTTCCCTCATTGGAATCAATAAATGACTGCATGGGTAGCAAACAAAAATGGGGGAATGTCACCCTTAGATGACCAACTTGATTTATTTACCGGCAATTATAACTTATGCAAATTAGGCTATTTTTAGATGGTCATCTAATTCCTTCTATATAACTTCAGTTAATGATGGGCGCAATCCAGAGTAACTATGGGGAGTCCTTGCTCCAGTGTAAGAACAATTTACTCTGGATTGCAATATGAATTTCCCATAGGTTTTCACTAGGTGGTGCCGTAACTACGTCAACATAAATGTCTCTTACATGCTCCCATATTTACTCTGGATTTTAGTCGATGTTACAGATCGTATTTAGTTATGTTTTAAAAGAAAGCTGTGAATGACAAGAGAGAATGGAGGCACAAAGTAAATCTGTTTTCATGTGTGGATGTTCTCATATGGGGGGAAGCATTTAAAAAAGAAATTACAAATATTATTTGTAAAAGTCTCACGTAGTAAGAAACAAGAAGGAAGAATCCATACTGTAGAGTGCTGTAATTAATCTATTTTGAAAACAGTACAAGTATTTTTAATCCTCTTACCATGATATGCTTTTCAAATGGATGCTACAATTCAGGCAATAACTACATACTCATAATTCAGTGGCAGTATTTATAATTACTTATTTTGGAGTAAGCCACTGAACACTCTTATCTTAAATAGAACAGTTAAGCCACAATTATGTGACTTTTTCCTTTCTTTTAAACACTGATCATATCATTCACAGATATGGTCAAAGTCTGCACTGCGTAAAATGCTTTATGCCGCTATTAAGAATTAACAGAGACCAGATTCAAGTCAAAAGGAAAATGACATTCCTACACGAAATTTCAGGGAATTTATTAAAAATCACACTTTCATATCTCATTTGACTTCACATTAATCCAAACATGTTCCAATCCATGAGAAAGCATGTTGAGCAGCTACCGTTCTATAAGCAGTTGATATGAAATTCCATAATTCCTTCAATATAATTTCATGCTAAGCCAAGTCTTTCCTTTTAAAATCTGATTTACAAGGTTTAAATTATTTTTAGAATTACTATGCCTCTCTGTATGCTTGAGAAACAAGATCACCCATAGCTTTATAGCTTTACTAACAAAGCACAACTTGCACAATAGAAAAAAATGCATTATCATTTCCACACATTTGTTCTCAACTTAGGAAAGTAATATTAAGTACAAAGTAAATAAGTATCCTGAGAGTACTGAGGCTGCAATCCTATCCATATTTTCCTTAGGAGTTTGTCCTATTGAGAACAATCAAACATGTAGGATTGTGCAGTTTGTCAGAGAGGAATTTCCTTCAATAAAAGACAAATATAACACATTTCTGATGTGGGTAGGAGATTTAAATATACTCTCTTCAGACTCAGAGCCATTTTTAAAAATACATTTAAAAAAGTAGAAGGTAGGCCCTCCCAGTGCTCCATCCCAGCCAGTTATTGAACAGAAAATAATAATTATTAGGGGCTTATTGGAAAACCTAGCATACATATTAAGCCAATGATGGCATCTTAAAGAAACATCAGATTTTCAACTGCTTATGGCTTTGTTTTTATAATGCCCATGGAAACAACAATGTATTTATTAATGAATCAGTACCCAAAGATTGTAGTACTGAAAATCAAAAAGAAAAATTGAAAGCTTGTTCACACAGACAAGTTATCCTTTTAAAAACCATCCTTTTAAAAGCCTTGCATTCCTTCCTACTCATGGCTCAGAAAGAAAGATATGGAAAAACAAGTCAAAGAGCCAGTATTCAGAACTAACATTGGATTTGACTTGTATGTTTTTAACAGTTTCTGAGGTGTTTCTCACATATACTGTATTCAGCTTCCTCATCAATGTGTATTGGGCAACCAAATCCAATGCAAGAGCAAGACTTTTATGAAGAAAGTTTAAGATTTTTAAAACTTGCATGTAGGACATAAATGAGCTTCTGAATACCAATGTACATCTTTTTTTAAAAAAACTTTAGAAGAACAGAATCTCTATTATACAGTCAAAGTAATTCAAGTACAGGTATAACCTAGTTGTCAGTGGATTATTCAGTATGCATTTATCACAATGCTAATGATGTTGTCCCCTTGAATTAAAACTAAAGAAGGTCAATCAATCACTTTCTCACGCTTAAAAGATCTTCTTATCACCTGAGAGGCAGACCCCTCCCATCCCCCTGTACCAGCTAAAAAATGCAAAGCAATTGGGAAGTAGTTATCATTATGTATTCCTTTGGTGCTCCTGGCGGAAGGAAAGGATCTGCCTCAGATCCTTTAAGCCCCCCCCCCCGAAAGGTGGGGGAAGTTGATTGATTGATTGATTGATTGATTGATTGATTGATTGATTGTATATGCCTGTCATGTTACCATGGTAAGCAGACTATTTTTAAATGGCTTTAATTGCTAACCCTTAATTGCTTTTGTTTAACACATAAAAAGCCTTCACAGAGGTTCCTGGAACTGAACCCTTGCTGGACTTGCGAGGACTAACCCTGTAAATTAGACAAGTATATGTATAAGATAGGGATGTGCATCAATGTACATTTCAGGTTCTATAACTAGCAATGCATTGTATAACAATGCACTACTTGACCAGTGTGACTTACACAGCAATTTACAGCCAGTATAAGTCAGAAACAAGGCAGCACTGGGATGTTAGCAATACAGCTGAGCCTGCAAACAAATCATTTACAACCCTAGAGTTTGTAGGAACCTGATTTCAGGTGAACAGCTACAAAAATGTTTATTGGCCATGCAGAAATGTCTGTCGTTGATAAACAAGCGTCTATCATCCGCTTAGCAATTTTTCAACTTTTAAAGTTTTGTTTTGCAAATCTGTGCTTGAAATACACAATCAGTTGTTGGGCAGAGTCTGTTACCTGAAGGGGGAGCCCTTGTTTCAAACTTAACTTTAGAAATGGAAAAGACTGAAGCAATGCTATTTTCCGTGGACTTAATGACAGACATTTCCCACCTTTTCTTCAGTCAGATTTTCTTAACACATGCTATCTCTGCCTGACATTTTCTAAAGACAGTATGGCCCAAATACACTTTAAATAAATACCTCAATGTTCCTTGAGTGTTTCCAGCCCATTTTCACTTTTAAGTTTCATTGATTACAAGTGGAAGATTAATAGATCCATCCTGTTTGTATGATGTACAATGGTAGACCTAGCAATATACAACCTAATATACAACCTATATACAATATACAACCTATACAGATCTAACGATAAGTCCTTGGCCAGTGGAAGGAAAGTGACACCACCATTAGATACACATGGCTGCCAGTGCAAATGGCCAGAGGCTGGATGTGGGCAACAATGCTTGCAGTACATACACTGACTGGTTCGAGGCAGAATCAGGCAGATCAGGTAGGTAATAGTTGGGACAGAAAGCAAAATCCAGGATACCATGTTTTACTGGAAAATCACTTTGGCTGGCTTGGCCATGGCACCCGGCACAGCCACGCCAACCCCACATTCAACCACTTGCATGGAGGTTTTTGCTGTCTGCCAGACAAGCATGGCAGCCTAGCCCCTGGGTGGGGGAAGGCACAGATTTTTTAGTTCTGCCCCTTGCATGTAAGACTTGTTGGCCCAGTGGTATTATTCTTGCTTTGGGTACAAGAAGTCCTGGGTACAAGACCTGCCATGTAGATACAAATTACAAGCCCTGCTGTTTGATTTAACTTTTGAGGGGGAAAAAACCCTTGTCTTAGGCTTTCCTCTTTCAGTGGAGGGTTTGAGAGTTGACTTTTCCCTCTCTGCCCAAGCAGCTATCTTACATAAGCAATTCATTTGCCTGAACAGCTTTGGGCCTGGCTGGGCAGAAAAGGGTGATGCTGAAGGCACCTCTGGGAGTCGAACCCAGGAGCTCCTGCTTACAAGGTAGAAACTTGGCTCCCTTGGCAGAGGCTTTCCTGCCTTCTCTGGCTGGCACCAGATAGTTGAGATGGCATCCTTCAAAGCCAAAACAGACTTGCTTAGGTATGGCATTTATCTAACCGTTTATAGAGTGGAGCAGAAACACCTGGCCAAAGTTTGAGCTGTTCTTCCATTTAAAAAAATCAAATTGCAGTATCATTCCTTGGGTATAATAGAGACCGGTGTACTCAGTTTCAGATCCATCCTGCAGGCAAAGTGTTTAATAAAAATTAAAAGGACCGTTTGGAAGGACTGAAAAGAAGTACCAAAAAGACCAGATTTTGCTCAGTGGTTAAATGAACAGCTTGACAACATTTGATGCCTTAACAAATATCAGCCACCTGTGATGCAATAGAAACACTTGCAGACTGATTTGTACTGGAAAGAGACAACAAAAGAAATTGTACGCATAAGTCTAACTGTGAATACAGACCCTATTACCAACTACTCACCAAGGTGGTACCTATTTATCTACTTGCACTCATTTGCTTTTGAACTGCTATGTTGGCAGGAGCTGGGCTAAGAATGAGAGCTCACTCTGTCTTGCAGCACACAGGTCTCAAACCCTGGCCTGCCAGATGACAGGCACGGTGTTTTAACCATCTGATCCACTGCGGCCCTATTCCAGTACATCACTGCAGTAACCACTGCAACTGGTTCCAGTAAGGCTGGCAAAACTCACAAGGGAGTTTATATCAGCTAGGTTTGACTTGCATTTCCCAGTTGTACAAGGGAAACCCATTTGACCACTTCAATAAGGTCATTCTAATTGTAATAGAAGTGTTCTTTGTCTCTGGAGAAGCCCAATAATGATGACAGAAAATCCACATGGTATGGTACATGAATTTAAATAAATGGCAATGAACAAGGTTACCACAGAAAAAGACTCACAGACTCATAGGTATTACAGGTGTCTTTGTACATGAAAAAGGTATTTTAAAAATTGAAAAACAGACCAAAAAAGAAGAGGGAAACAGATTGTTAATCATACATATTCACACTGCTTTTCTTTTCTTAGGCTTTGTAAATTGAGATATTTGAGACAACTGAGGCTACCCATCTAAAAGTTTTATTGCAATGTAAAGAACAAAGAAGATGTACTGAAAAAGAAACATACAGGTTGGGTTGCCAAACATCTCCTGCAAACAGGAGGAGCCATACCAACAACCAAGTAAAAGGTGCCTGGATGCACTTTTGTGGGTCTTTACATTACAGAAGGATTATGCTCCTAATTTCATGCTTCTAGGTCCATGTGTCTAAGTGTTGATGAGTCAGTGATTCTTCAATGTTAAGTATAGAAATGAAAACGTTTAGTGCCCCTTTCACCCCCTTCCAATTGGAATTTCTAAAAATCAGTTCTTAGTGGGTGCCTACATCATGGAAGGAACACCCTCCACAAATTTCACATTTCTAGGTCTTGTGGTTTTGAGCTGAATGTTGATGAATCAGTGAGTGAGTGAGTGTTTGATCTTAAATACTGTTTATAGATTATTGCATTAAGTAGTATCCTGTAGGGTTCAAGAGAAAAGAGGTTTAATACAATACCTTTCCCTCTCCTGGGTTAGGGGTGGCTGCTGTGGAACTCTGCAGTGGACCAGTGTTCAGCCCTCTGTGGCAATGGTGCAGTCCTGAAAATCAAAACGGATTCAGATGAGTGAGAGAGAAAACCTGAAGACAAGGACTACAGGCAACAACTCTGGCAACATTGTTCTGTCTTTTCAATTGCAGTGACTGGCACTGCAATCCTAGGACAGATAGACTGGCAAAAGTCCCATGGTGGCCTGGAGGTGTCACAAAAATGCTGTATGGTACTGTATGCACCACTCCTTAGGAGGGTTAGGCCAACACACATTCATGCATCAGCCTCTCCACACCACCATGTGAGTGGGAAGATGGGCGAGTTGTGTTGGCCTAAATTTGTTAAATTGTGGTTGCAATCCTAAGTCCAGTAAGACCAGCATGAACCCTGGCACAAGTTCCACGTTGGCCTGGAAGTGTTATAAAAGTGCTGTTGTGCACTGCTGCTCCACTCTTGGGGGCGGGTTGGGTTATGCCAGTTCGCAGGCTTACATAAATCACCCTACACCACCGCAGGATAATATGCCAGGTGAGTTATGTCAGCCTGAATTGGTTAGGATTGCATCCTAAGGCCAATATCCTAAAGTGAAATTAAGCCCCTTGCTCCGGAGCAGTTAAGATGACTTTCCATAAAATAACACTAGGAGGTGACGTAACTGCATGGACCCGTAACTGCTATGGATTTTGCCCTAAGTCTCTCTCCTGATTCTATAGGAGCAGCCTAGTCTGAGGGAAGATATGGAAATCTACTAATGAAGACTGGCCTTCCATCTCCCATCTGGTGTTCACTGTGATCCTTTGATTTTGAAGCACTCTAGTTACCACCATGAATGAGTTAAACAAGGGCAAATTATTACATTGTTATCTGACTGAAGTGCTGGATTATTAATACTTCACAAATTTAAATACTAGGATTTAGGCTTCTCTTTTTAATTCTCTCTTTCTCTTCTCCGCTTTTGCCACCATTAGCCTGGCAGATCCCCCCAGTATTCGTATAATCCTCAGGCGAGCCTTGATTTTTGAAATGGCTGCCTGCCAAGCTGAGAGATCAGTCTGAAGTGTACATTTTCAATTACAGACTGCGCAAGAAAAGGATGGTGCAGTTAAGAGAAGCATTTTCTCAGCCAACAGAATCTCCTTTGCAACTGACTTGCAATAATGCTTTAAAACTTGAAATCTTCCCCAGTATGATCGCTATCTCTCTCATTACTGGAATGTCTGAAGGTGACCTTGAGAATCAGCTTGTAAAAATAAATGCAGAAATGGAAAATACCAATACATTACAAGCCAGAGGCTTAGACCTTTTTCATTTTTCTCCATGACCATGTTAATTACAATTTTACAAAGAGGCAAAGAAGGTGAAGAGGAAAAAAATTAGAACTAAATACTTGTACTGTGGGTGGGTACTTGGAAAATGAGATGAGCAGCTTCCAAAAACAGAGAAAAGCTTTGACACTCAGTGCTTGCTTTATATTCCAAATCAATTAGGGTTGTCCACCTAAATCCCATTGCTCTCAACGCCTTTCTTTCCAGCTTCCCTTTAAAGCAAGCTAAAACTTCTGCTGGTGACTGGAATAACAGAGCATCTCACCCCCTTGAGATGCTACCCAGTGTGTCAGGCCGAATGGCCTTTGGATGATACAGTTGTCTTTAGGGGTATCACAATGGGGATATCATAAAGAGGAGGATCTCTTACTGTATTGGATTTTCCAGTAATCTGTGCTACATCCATCTAGTTCAGGATTCAATTTCCAAAAACAGCAAGATGTTTTCAAGAGCCACAAGCAAGACATGAAAATTGCAGCCCTCTGCACTTTGGCATTCAGAAACTTATTCAGAACTTTTCTACTAATCCAGGCATCCCCCACCTATTGGACAGGCTAGAGACTGGAGGACTATCCAAAAATGAAAACTGTTGAAAAGTGGAACCCATTCTTTTTCACCCTGCAAATGCAAAATGGCCACATGCACACAAATCACTTGCAAAAACCTAAATAATACATATATATTAACACATAGCCAAAATACATAACAAATTACAGTAAAATGTACAAAGGCATGTCTGGGCAATGAATATCATACGTACTTGAATGATGGTTATTTACTGAAGAAAGTCATATGGAAATACCAGAAACACTGTGATCACCATATCACATGCAAACCAACAATAGGGAAGAAATTTTAGCCTTTGGACCAGCAGAGAGAGGTTGAAACACTGGTGCATGTGTTGAATGAATGAGTTCTGGGTATAACTGAATGGTGCTGAAAGAGCAGGGCACCTGTATTTGGATTATTTTTTTGAAAATATTGCTTTGAAATTGCAGTTTGGAATTCTGCTAGAGATTCATAGTTGGCCCTAACTTCACAAAATAGTCACCAGAGTGAGTAGTGCACGCCTGCAACATGGCTAAGCAACAACTCTTCCATAATGTTTCTTCTTTAATATTATGATGCAAAGTATATGGTGACTCATCTCTTACTTAAGCAAACAAGAGGGTTATGATCATGATAAAAAAGGAGAAATGTAAGATATTACTGTCTATCCAAGGCAGAACATCTGCTGCAGCAGAGGCTTGAGAACAGTCATCCAAAACATAAACTCTGAGGCAGAATATTAAAAATGAGGGATTAGTCAACAAAGTATTATTCACATTTGGAGGAAAGACTTCTATTGCCATCTGGTGATCTCCAAGGAGAAAACCCCAACTGTGCCACTGGTAAGCTTTTCGTTTTGTCACTGCCAACCCTGGCACCAAAATGCATTCCCATTTTTGCTGCATCTGAGCAGGTCTGACATGTTTAAGAAGCATCTTATAGTTACAAATGTGAAGAGAGACAGATAAAACTGTCGATCAGATCCCCAAAGCAAGTCTGCTTCTTACCCAGCTGGCCTTACAGCTTGTTCAGTCATAGAGTTCATCCTCTGTCAGCCTCTTTCTCTTAATTCAATTTGCAGCTTCTTTAATTGCAGTTTTTTCTTTTGCCAGACCCAATTAATGTCACATTGCCAAGGCTGGAGAGAAAGTTCAGCACATCATCATCATCAATTATCATCATCAAGAACGTTTATATTCTGGTCATGCCTTATTATTCATTGGGACTCCATTCTGGAATCCCCAGTGGATTTTTTAAAAAGCAGTGAATACAAAATCAGTGGATAAATAACTTTGTACACCAACTTCCATGTTTCATGCTCCTCCACTATTGCTACAGAATGCATTGGAATAAATGCTATAAACTGTATTCAGCCGCTAGATGGAGTGAATAATGGAATGAAATCATTTGCCCTGGGGCCAAATGCAGCCCTTGCCAAGCCTCACTGTGACCCTCAGTGAGACCCCCTATTGGGCCGTGGGCAAGCCTTGTAATGTCTCTAATACAATCTTATATGTAAATTTATGTAAATTTATTCAAATTTGAAATGTAAATCGTTTTTCTGGCCCCTGACACAGTGTCAGAGAGATGATGGGGCATCCTATTAAAAAGTTCAGACTCCCCTGCATTACATGCACCTTTATCAGTGGCAATTCTAAGTTGAGTGGAATGGTTTGGAAGATAAACATACTGTTCTTTGCTTACATGATAGTGTGAATAAGAGGAGAATGCAAAGCCAATTTAATGTACTCAAGTGTTGGCCATTTTGGCAGCTTTTGTTGTCACATAAATAGCTATAGTATGAACAGCTTTGTTCATAGTGTGTGGTTTCTCCACATTAGGGCTCCAGAGTCTTCCACATTAGGTCAGACAGTGTCAATTTACTGCCTATATTTTGTTTGCAGTGAAATAATGTCCCGTATTCAGGGAAGACGTAGCTGTACACCTTGCCTTATAGTACCACAATACCATTTGTTAGCGTTAATGTACACCTAAGCATAAGATGACTCCTGTATATCCCAAAACCAGCTTATGGGGAGCAGAGCCACCTTTGCAGCAACAGTGCCACACTTTTGGTCAGTGGCACCAGCAGTACAAGGTGTGGGGGTGATGGCAATTGCAACGGCAATCCTAAACACATTTCCTTGTGGGTGATTTCCACTGAACTAAATAGGACTTACCGCCAAGCTAAGGTAAGGAGGATTGTGCCAAACAAGGAGCTGTGAGAAAGAATGTGAGGGACACTCTGAGGGCTGAGAGTTAAGAAAAATGGGGGCAGGCTCAGAGAAATTTGGAAAAGACAGGAAGAACCTGTTTACTAACCCTTATCTTTCTTTTCAGCACTGAGACTGGTTAAATGTCTTCCAAAATGTTCAAACATGAATTTATTACTGTGTACCTAGGTAGGTTACTACTTCTTTACTATTTGTTTTTCCGGAGTGGAAACCTGTGCCCTATAAACCAATAAACACCCCTCTGACACCGACCCAATCCTGCCCAAATTTCCAGCTCCGATGCAGCCCTTACATTGAGTAACCCTCCGTGACTCTCCTTCCCAGTGCTCTAGGGCAGTAATTTTCAACTAGTGTGCTGTGGCACACTGTTGTGCCACAGATAGTCCTCAGGTATGCCGCAGGAACTTGAGGACCGACATTCATTAATAGGAAAATTGTGGGATTTGAACTGTCTGGTGTGCCTTGTCAATTGTAAAAAAAAAATCGATGGTGTGCCTTGACAATTTCAGTGCCTTGTTAGGTGTACTGTGAGATGAAAAAGATTGACAATCACTGCTCTAGGGGGTGAGAGAGTAATCCTACAATCCAGGGTAAATACGGGCGCACGTAAGAGACATTACGCGCACCCATAGTTACTGCACCACCTAGTGAAAACCTATGGGAAATTCATATTGCAACCCAGAGCAAATTGTTCTTACACCGGAGCAAGGACTCCCCATAGTTACTCTGGATTGCACCGTAAGTAATATTGCTGTAAGAGTTCACAAAATTGGTTGCCATAACAACATTGAAGAAAATACAATATTTTATACTGCTAAATATACCACAGTTTTCTAAAAATATGGAAAGGGACAGTTTTAGACATCGTGATACGCAAAAAACTCAAGTTCATAAGAAACAGTTATAGAATTTGTCTTAGGCTGCAATCCTAAAGGCACTTTCCTGGGAGTAAGACATATTTAACACAATGGGGCTGACTTTTGAGTAGACATGGTTAGGATTGTGCACTTAGTTCCAGTTCACTTTAGGATTTAATTCATGGTGAGTAGCAGTGCCATACATCAAAAAGCAGAAGCACGTTTGAAAGACTTATTGCTGTTTGAAGTCAAGTGACAGGTTGCTGAAGCTAAAGAAAGGCTGGAATTCTGTACTTATACGAGAGTAAACTCACTTATGTGGAAGTGAAATTGAACATAGTGAAACTTTCTTCTGAGTAGGCAGGTGTAGGATTGCGCTGTTCTTCAAAAACTACTATATAAATGCTCTGCCAGAAAAAAAAGCTTGGTATCAGGCTAACATTACCTTTATGAATTGGGTGAATGCAGCTAAACACTAACACACAAATTTTATATATATAAAATTTTGACCACTCTTTAACCACATCTTTAACCACTAAGCCACCGCAGCCCTTATTCACATGCTTATCCTTCCCCAGGGAGGAGTTTTCCCAAACTGCACCTCTGCAGAATTGAGTGTTCACTGAAAGAGCCCAGTTTGTACGGATTGTGAGACGAGTGGTGGGATTCAAATAAATTAATAACAGGTTCTATGTCCTAATAACCTAAATTAACAATTGGTTCTATGTCCCATTAGTAACCTGTTCTCAGAACCAGCCGCTCATTAGCAAAGGTTTCTATAGAACCTGTGAGAAACCCCTGAAGCCCACCAATGTGTGAGATACATGGATAGATACTACCCTTCTTTTATGCTATTTTAGCAATTAATGCTGGTTAATGCAAACACTGGTTTTAATGTATTGGATTACAAGGGCCACATCCTTTATTGTAATAGTGGTCATTAGAAGCAATTCTCTTCATTTCAGGAAAAGCAATGTTTTAAGAAGAATCATTGCCATGAGTTTTGTTTTGAAATGCTGACTGTCTCTAAACAGCAAATTGTGCAGCACTAACTACAGGCTTTGTGCCTGGACAATCAACAAGACAAATTATAATAAATGAGCACTCAGTCCCTGAATGGAAATCCTATGGAATAAAACAGTAAATCACACCGCTTGCTAAATCTTATTTTGTACAGAATTGCCAAAACAGCCTATTAACAACCTAGAAAGACATACATTGTCATCATACTTAATTGCTTGCACTACAGAGTTATTCTGTTCAGGGTGGATAATGAACAAGAAAAGATAAATATGTTTGGAACGCATTGCTCAAAACTTTTGGAAAAAGTTAGTATAGAATCATAGAGTTGGAAGGAACCCAGTGGATCATCTAGTCCAACCCCCTGCCTGTAGTAGGAAATCCTCATCTTGTAGGGACCTGGGTCTCAACCCCCTGACCTGGCACAATGTATTAACCACTAAGTGTTTGGAATGGCAAAATAATTTTTGGAAATACTGTACTCTCACCATGTGAAAGTGTCTTGCCTCATTGTGTTACATCATCCTTTGCTGTTAAACACTCTGAGAACTTTCAAAAGGTGATAGAAGGTTAATTACAATAGGAGCAACCTTCACTCCGCTGGTGTTCGTTGACATCTCTTTGTAAGACAATTGCAGCTTGCAAGATATTTTTCTTAACCAATTGGCCCTTGTGTGATCTGTTTCGGGGGGGGGGATGGGGGAGAAAAAAGTTGGGGATTCACCAACCTCTGGCCTAAACTTCTGAATTCAATATTAACATTAGAGTTTTATATCAGTCATAAAAAATGAGAATATACTTTTAATCTGAAAATCCCACATCTGCCTACCAGTATATGGGTGCTGCAGCAGCTAAGACTACAGGTGGGGTTGCGATAGACTATTGTGATTCTAACTTTCTCACCAGGTTCCCTGTCCAGCAGTTCACTGGGTTTGAGTGCCTTCGTGTTATGCCATAGGGGCGAGACAGAATAGAAATTCTGTTGGTGTACCAATGGTGGGCTCCAGCAGGTTCGCACCTGCTCTACAGAACCGGTTGTTAACGAGAGATAGGACATATAAAGTTTAAAAATCTTGATTGTGGTATTGGAGTGCCCTTGCCTTTTAGTGTTGGGGGACTTCAATGTCCATGCCGAGGCACCCCAAACATCTGCATGGGTCTATCTCAAAGAATATCTGCCCCAGTGCAAGACTGGACCTTGGGACACACTTTGGACTTTGTGTTTACTGCTGATCCGATAGATGTTGATCTGGCTGTGAAGGAGCTCAACATCACTCCGTTGCCATGGACAGATCACTATGTGGTAGGATTTAGGCTTATTACAGCCTGTAGCCTCTGCACTGGTGGGGGATCCTATTCCATGATCTGCCATTGGAGGCTGTCGAATCTATTTTGTGGGATTCTTTTCAACTTGTAGAACCTGAGGATGTGGACAGGATTCTCTGGAGCATGAGACTGTCTTCTTGCCTGCTTGATCCTTGCCTAGGTTGGCTAATTAGATCAGCCTGGGCTGGACTGGCCAAATGGACAGGGAGGGTAGCGAACTCATCTCTGAGGAGAGGGTGCTGCCTCCTGCATTGAAGCAGGCAGTGGTTTGCCCCCTCCTGAAGAAACTCTCCCTGGATCCTAATAACTTAAACATCAGCCAGTCTCAAACATCCCGTTCCTGGGCAAAGTGGTTGAGCCGGTGGTGGAGACTAGGTTTCAGAGGGTCCTGGAAGAAACTGCTAGATCCTTTCCAATCTGGTTTCAGGCTGGGGTTTGGGACAGAGCCTGCCTTGGTGGATGACCTATTCAGGGGAATGGACAGGAGGAGTGCATCCGTTAGTCCTACTGGACCTCTCAGCAGCCTAAGACACCATCGACCATGGTGTCCTTCTGGGTTGGGGAGCTTGGCATCACCCTTTGCTGTTTTCCTATCAGAAAGTGGGTCCTGACTTAAAAAATAGGTTTTCGAGGCTTCATGAGCCCTATGCAGGTTTCCCCCTACACACTGCACCTCTGCAGGTTTCCCCCTACACACTGCTGGTCCCAAATGCACCTTGATTTTCAAACTCCTCAGGAATTGGAGAAGCAAGGGTCTAAGATTAGGCTACTCATGAACTTCCTTCCTCTGTCTTTTTATATTCACAACACAAAGAAATTTTTCAGACAACTCCTTTCACCCACTTGTTAAAACAGAAGTAGGGCTCTCCCCTACTGCATACACACCGCACTCATAAAACAGACACAATGTCTGGGAATTCCTGCCAGTTTGCACTTAAACAGCCGCACGATAACCTGGTTGGCCATCTGAGGAAGGAAAACACAATCCTGCAATTAATTGACAGCAAATTGAGAATTCACTTAAAAGAGACTAATGATATTCATTGAATTTCTCCCTTGTTTCCACAACGGTCTGGAAAGAACAACCTTGTTTGAACATTCAAATAAGCCTTCTGGGAAAGTGTCACATCAAGCCAAACCATTGGAACCTGCAGAACCGTCTCCATGATGACATATGTCAGGACTGTCATGTGGAGGAGCACCCTCGCCAGGATGGGGACATCTTCTCTTTCACCCAAGTGGTTTTCAGGTAGCTGGAATCCTGACACCCCCCTGCTGGCAGTTTGATGCAAGTCTGAGCAAGTCAGCTGCATGGAAAGGCAGGCTGGAGGAGCAGTGTGTGGTGTGTCTCCTCCTTTCCAGGCAGAAAAGATATACTGTATTTACTTGAATCTAATGCTCACCTTTTTCAGCCAAATTTAGGGTGAAATCCAGAGTAACTATGGGGAGTCCTTGCTCCAGTAAGAACAAGTTACTCTGGATTGCAATATGAATTTCCCATAGGTTTTCAGTAGGGTGCACGTAATGTCTCTTATGTGCTCCTGTAATTACTCTGGATTGTGCCCTTAGTCTCCAAAATCAGGGTGTGCATCAAATTTGATGGTTAGATTTTAGTAAATGTGGTGTTTTGAATGTGAGTATAGGAGGGGCATTAGATTCGATGGTGCATTAGATTTGAGTAAATACCATATTTCCCCTACTAAGGAAGGAAATGCAATCCTGACAGCAAACTGAGAATTCAAAAAGACTAGTTAGGTAGAACAAACTCAAGTATAAGCAGATCATCTTTCCTTTCTGGCTTGACTTCCATTTGTTTAGTCTTTCCCTTCTTCCACAACATACAAGCTGGTATGGGGTATATGCAGGCCTTTATGGAATGATTTGGGAGGTCCAAATTTGCAAAGCATAGGAGCAACCTATATTTTTCACATGCATTTGTTTTATTGCCTGCTTTATTTCCTTCAACTGTGGGCACAACCCAAACCATGTCTACTCTGTTCAGTGGGTCTTACTCCCAGGAAACTGTCTTTAGGATTGCAGCCTGAGTCTTCCTCAGCACAGCTGGAAACATTTTCTGAAAACCAAAAATCCCATTTTGTTATGGCGTGCATGTGTGCCCTTACCAGCTTGCTTTCCTTCCCTTGTTCCTTTAGTTTGTTTGTTCCACATTTAAGAAAAAGCCTTTGTCAAAAGTTGCTTTTTTTGAGAATCAAAAATGGGATGTTAATATTTATGGAATGAGTTTACAAGCCCCATTATCGATTACTGTAGACTACAGCCATGTTTCCCAACCTGTGGGGGGTCACACCTTCCTAGGGCCGTGGGAAACATGCAGTATTACCCCTTCAGAAATATAGGATATGGCAGCAATGTTGGTATGACATGGCATATAAAGGTTGGCCAGCTTTGAACTGGAGACACAGATCAGACACAAGGTGTGGGACACTGCAGTATGTCCTATATGTGATCAGCATGAACAATCCTATTGCACATCAGGATACTTCTACAGTTCTCAATATCTGAACTTTCCCCTTAATCATCACCTTTAATTTTCTCCCCAATCCATTTTTAGTTTTAAAAAATGCTGCTTAGAACGGTTTTTTCTGCTTCAAATTAACACATGGATTGGCATTGAGCTATTCTGAATCACAACACAACTGTGCACCTGTGCTCCTTTTGTGAAACTAAGCAGAATAATTCAAAATAGCATTTAGTAATAATTAAATATGACTGGCAGATAAAATATCTGCATGAACATATGCTTAACTATTTCAACTTTTACAGACTCTCATTGCAATGAAAGGTGCATTCATTTAGATTGAATATTGTGCTTCTCAGGTAACAAATTTGCTTGATTTCTTTCTCCCCATATTATTCATTTGGTCTTCTGTGGAGCCTCTTCTACATGAATATGGATCATGGCTTACCTTGTTGAGGAATAAGTGTTTTGGCTCAGGTGCACATGTTGAATGGCTGTCTCATAGAAGTAACCCCGTCACCACCATCACACAAAGGTTGGTTTAGGGGCCTTTGTGGACTGGCATGAGACCTTGATGGCTCAAATACAGAAGGATGCCAATCTCGATAACAACTCTTAGAATAGCAGCTTTTAAACTGTGAATTCTTAAGAAGCTTGGTAGGTGTTCCTAAAAAGAAAGGTCAGTTTTCTCATACCAGGAAAGACAAGCTGCCTACCAGCAGTCTTAATCCAATACTTCATTGCAAGGAAGTGTTGAGCACATCTGAGGATACACATCAGAAATTTTCCAACAGTAAAACTTCACCTTAAACACCAGAGCGAAGAGGTACTATGAGGATGTACCTGACAGCCATGTTCAAGGACATATACTCATTCAGCATTTTTCGCACAGTGAAACACTGAGCAATCAGAGGGTTTCTCCATGTCATTTGGAAGCCTGGAAACTGCAAACCCCAATTCATAAAAAAGCAGGCCTCCATCAGTCTTGGAAGACTATGGTATCGTGCTTGGCGCTGCATACGCTGCATGCGAAGCACAAAAGCCTGGGTTGGATTGTTATGGAGGATAGGCTGTTACCCAAGCAGCAAATCCCCCCTCTCCACACCACTGAATTAGTCCAATGGAAAGGCAGAGCCGATACCTCCAAACATCCTGGGTCCCCTTGGGAGTCTGGGTCCCATGGATTTTGCCCATCAAGTCTGGGTGAAAACAGCCTGGGTGCTTTCAAGTCTCCTCTTCTCAAGTCTGGGTGAAAGCAATATTTAAGCAAACTACATAAGCAAAAAGAGAGAGCCTGCCTATTTAGGAAATAACTATTTCCTACTAATGTCTACATCTCCCTTTCATTCTGCTCAGCCTCTTAGAGTTATTTTCAGATTTCAAACATTATTTGTATTGGTTTTTTCTTAAAACAAACACTAATGCATCAGTGTTAGCAAGGCCATTACTAACGCCATCTTCAGTTTTTGCAATCCTATTACAAATGAACATAACAGCATGTACATTCAAGATTACACTTAGGACCAAAAAAGAAAAGAAAAGGGAAGCAGTGACATTCAATTTGAGGACCATTAACATATCAAAGCTCTTTGGAAGGCTATGCTTTACAACAGTAAATCTGACATCAAGAGTTGGGTAGAAAAAGAAAACTATTTAGTTGTGCCAAACACCTTTTATTATTCAAGGCAGAAAGTGTTGAATTCCTCTGTTATATGTTGTACTAAATACAATTCGTTAGGTTTATTGGTTTTTTTATAAAATATTACCAGCAGGGAAGGATTTCTTGCTTTAGAAGGAAAAAAAGTGGTTTAGAACTGGTATAATCATATCGTTGTGTTTTCATACAATCAGTATTGATACTAAAAAGCAATCTAGTCCAGCATCCTGCCTGAAGCAGGAAATCCTCCGAGAGCCTCTCCACAGATCCTATTGAGCCTCTACTTGAAGATCTCCAGTGTGGAAAAGTCTACCACCTTCCTTCAGCAATCTGTTCCAATGCCAAATTACCCTTACTGTCAAGAATATCTTCCTGAACTTCTTGGCAGTTTGAACCCATAACTCCTTCTATGCTCAAAAACAATGAAACAAAATTATGAAAACAAAATTATTCCTTCCTCCACATGACAATCCTTCAATATTTGAAGACATTTTGGCCCATTGTTTGTCACTTGTGGCACTATATTGTTAAAACCTACGTATTTAAAACATGCACACAAATAGGGAGTGGAAAGTTGATCAGAAGAGGGCTGTAACTTCTCTTGTGCTGTGGGTGGCGCAAGTGGCTAGGACACTGTGCCTGTTAACCAGCAGGCCAGGGTTTGAGACCCAGGTCGGCCCCACAAGACAGGGTGAGCTCCTGTCCTTAGCCCAGCTCTGCGACGCCAGCTGGATCCAATCGTATCGGCTCTGCCTTTCCATTGGATTAATTCAGTGGAGTGGAGAGGGGGGATTTGGTGCTTGGGTAACAGCCTATCCTCCATAACAATCTAACCCAGGCTTTCGTGCTTCACATGCAGCGTATGCAGCGCCGAGCACGATACCGTAGTCTTCCAAGACTGACGGAGGCCTGCTGTAGCTTCATAAAAATTACACACCCTGACACTATATACTATAAACCTCAGAAAGGAAGTTTCCATTATCATAAGCTCCCAGAGTTTACAGCAGTTATTGAGAGTTTAGGAAAAGATAAGAACCAGCACCTTGACTTGAGCTTGGAAACTGACCAATAATGCTGTTTCAAGATTAGTGATGGACCATTCCCAGGTTGTTTAGTGTCAGTGTTTTGAACCAATAGAAGTTTCCTAATATTCTAATGCTACAATCCTAACCTCAAGTTAGGGCAGCCTAAGCCCTGGCACTAAGACCCTGGCACTAAGTCCTATACTGCCTTGTGGGAGTCACCAAAGTGCTGTTAAAACACTGTGCCACTCCTGGAGGCTTGTGCTTATCTCAATACATCAACACGGGAACAGGAAGAGTTGGGCCAGCCTAGGTCAGGATTGCACCCTAAAGGCACAATCCAGAGTAACTACGGGACCTCTCACGTCGATGAAGTTATGGCACCACTTATGGGAAACGCATAGAGCAATCCAAAGTAAATGCCTTTTACGTCGATGTAAGAGGTCCCATAGTTACTCTGGATTGTGCTGTGAGATGTTACCAGAGTATGGATAGTCATAACATTGCTATCTCTAAGACTGGTCAACACAGAGAATCCAGACTCTAGATTGTCAAAGCTTTGATTGCTCCACATATTTCCTAAAGTGGGGTGTACCAAAGTAAAGCAATAGTCTCCCTTGACATCTATTCCAGGCTCCAGAATCTTCCATGAGCAGCAACCCTGGGGAGAATGTACTGTGTGTGCAGCAGGTTGACTAGTCCAAACAGGAATGTAAGAGATGTGTATCGGACCATTTATGATTACAAAAACAGGCATTTGTCCCACATCAATTGCATTTAAACACTGCCACCTTGTGTCTAAATTTATATTTTTTCTGTTGAAAAATCCAGTTTCTCTTTCTTGTTTTTGAATGCTTCACATGAGGTCGACACCAAGGTTATCAAGCAGGGATGCATTTGGTCTATGTTGTTTGAACTGACATGTTTTATGGCTTAAAACTGGATGCTTAGATATGGTGATGGGATTTCATTTGGGAAAACAGTCCCAGAAAAAGATATAGACCTTTTCTTGTTCAGCTGTGAGTTCTCATCTAATTTGGGCTCCATCTGCAGCAATTTTTGCTTTAAAAATCATAAAGGGTTGGATGACAGATCTTGACTAGATAAAGCTTTATTCTATTTTGCACAAAACCAGACACAGGAGTCCAAAGTTTCACATTCAGTTGGATAGCACACCAAAATATTCCTCCTTTCATCTTTTGCGATTCCAGTTAACATGGAACACACAAGTGTAACAATGGCACATAATGTGAGGCACAAGAAGACAAAGAGCACAATCCTAACCATGTCTACTCAAAAGTAAGCCCCATTGTCTTCACTGCCTTACTCCCAGGAAAGTGTCTTTAGGATTGCAGCCATACTCTATATGTAACTTGAAACCTCCTAGAAAGAATATTTCTTAGAATTCTCTGCAACGTGCAGAAGTTTAGCCCAGATGAACTCGTTCATTCCTCAGTGAACAAGTCTGGGTAGAAAAGATGGAAAGTATAAATACCACTTGTGTACATGGTTGTTCAGGCAAGGAATGATCCATTTTTGCTTTTACCAAAATATTCCTACGGAGCCACAAAACTATTCAAAATACGTTTTGCTCCACAGAAAGCAAAATAAATGTTCCACCAAGATTAAGATATCATTGAAACTTTAAGCTACCTGGGAATTTAAGCATTCAACAGTCAAATTTATAATTAAGAGAAATATTCAAGAATTCTAAGCCAAGTTACACTAGTTAAAAAAATTATATATTACTAGCGAAAGGTACCCATGTTGCAGGAGTAAAACACCCCCCATCACCTTCCACTGCATATCAACACTGCCATGCACATCAACTGCCTCATGCGCATCAATTCCTATGTGCAACATCTCCCCATGTGCAACATCAACCCCCATGCACAACTTACTGCCATGCACATCATCAACCCCACGTGCAACACCAACCCCCATGTGCAACATCCCCCATGCACATCAACCCCACAGGCATATCATCTGCCCATGTGCATCAAACCCACAGGTGCATCAATCCTGCCCTGCATGCACAACATCCCCCATGTGCATCAACCCCCATGCCCAACATCTCTCCATGTGCATCAATGTCCATGCACATCATTCCCCATGTGCATAGTCTGCCTTTGGGCATCAACCCTGCAGGCACATCAACCCCACATGCCCCCACAACTTACCCCCCGTGCACAATTTACCACCTGTGTGCAACATCCCCCATGGCACAACATCACTCCATGCACAAAAACCTCCATGCGCATCATTTGCCCATGCGCAACATCCCCGCATGCAAATCAACCTTCCACATGCATCATGCGCATCAACGCACATGCGCAACTTACCCTCCATGCACATCCGCCGCAGTGCACCCTCCCTCCTAGTCCATCAGGCACCGGGCACCAAATTGGCTGGATGGTGATAAGTCAGTCTTCAATGTTAAGTATGAGACATAGCACCCTTTTTCAGCCCCTTAAGGGTTAAATTTCTCAAGTTTGTTTCTTGGTGGGTGTTGATGTCACAGAAGGAACACCCTCCCCAAATTTCATGCTTCCAGGGATCAGTTAGGCAATGTAAAGTAAAGGGATGAAAACATGTAGCACCCCTTTTCATCCCCTTCCGGTTAGAATTTCCAAAAAATTAGTTAGAATTTCCAAAAACCACTAACCAGTTCATAGTGGGTCATCATGGAAGGAACACCCCCAAATTTCACACTTCAAGGCCCAGCAGTTTTGGCTGGGCATTGATGAGTGAGTCAGTCAGTAAATGAGTGAGTGAGTGACTCAGTCAGTGACTTTTCAGTTATATAGAGAGAGATTCAGAACAAACATACTGTTTTGAAGTGATGGCTTTCTCTAACTCAACAAGGTGTCTCTAAACTTTTTGTCAGGAGGGCCACATTGTCTTTCTGATACTGTGTCAGGGGCCAGAAGAAAAGAAAGAATTGATTTACATTTCAAATTTGAATAAATTTACCTAAATGAATATTTTAGTGATGAAGCTTGTGAATGAATGAATGAATGAATTCAAATACCCTATTTACTAAAATCTAAAGATAAGCTTTCTCATCTGAATTTAGTCTCCAAAACTGGGGTGCACATTAGATTCAATGATGCATTAGATTCGGGTAAATGTGGAATTTTGATTATAAATATAGGTCATTATTTAGTCTAACAATGGTACATACTTAATGTGAATTCACTTAATATGAATTCACTTAAATAATTAATGCAAATTCATAATACGCATAAACAATTTCCAACACAGAGAAGATGATTTCAAACCAGATCATAAGCACTTTCATATATAGTGTGAGGAGCCCTCAAAATTTTCTCCCAAGATGCGGAGAGGAGAGCTCTCCTTGATTCTGAAATTACAGGGCTAGCCCGAGGGTTGGATGGAGGGGCTTGCCAAAGAGGCTCACCAAGAGCCTCATCTGGCCACAGGGGCAGGGCTGGGGGTTGGAGACCCCTGACCTAGACCAATGATACTCAAACTGGGCAGGTGGAGGCTGCAACCTCCCTGCCAGTACATGTAAATATACCGTTCCATTGAAGGGCTGGGAAAGGGGGAAAGCAGTGACATGTTCCCTGGGATGCTAAGGGAGCTAGGTTAAAAGGAAACAGATGTGTTGCTGGGGTCCGGAGATGTGTGTGGGAAGCCTCATGGAGCACTTCTAGGACTGCCGGCAGCTTCTCATCAGTGAAAGTTCAAATTGCATTTAAACTAAGGCTACAATCCAGAGTAACTACAGGACCTCTTATGTCGACGTAATTACGGTGTCACCTATGGGAAATGCATATAGCAATCCAGAGTAAGTGCCACTTACCTCGACATAAGAGGTCCCGTAGTTACTCTGGATTGTAGCCTAACTTCCACAAGTTTCACAAACTTTATGTACAGTAGAAAGAAATCTCTCTAAGTTTGAGAACCCACTGATCTAGAAAATATTTTACCAGAATATTGTATCAGAATTCAGTGACTTCTTTCTGAAAGCTTTGTCACTTGCAAAGTTGGAAAAAAAAACCAGGACAGTGCAGAATAGCAACTTTATTTACAAATACAAAATAAAGCAACAGAAAGAAAAAAAAACTTCAGTCTTATTAACTGGTTTGGGGCATATATAAAGGTGCATTTTTCAAATGTGAAAAGAAAATACCTCGCTCAGTCTCCCATAATTGGATTTAACTATTCAAACACAATGAGATAGTGAATTCTAAGCAAAAAGGCTGAAGTTTATGTTTTTTAAAAGGATGTATGTATATGTATAGCAACTGAAATGCAGACAGCAACCACCTGTGTGCCTTTAATTGCAATTTCATAATATTATGCAGACTTCTGTAGCATATACATCAAAAATAGAAATTGAAGTTACAAATCCACATTTATTAATTCAATAATGCTTATGTAAGTGCAAAATGAACAAACCAGCCACTTCATATATAATTGGAAAATTAAAGCTATGTGATCCTCCGTCAACATTTTGAAAATATTACTAATTATGTCTTTCTGCCATTTCATGAACGAGAATAGTGTTACACCTGGACTTTAGAAGTGTTTTCTTTTTTTAATCCAGAAGAGTTTCTTACTGTGATTACCTTCTCATAAATAGCTTAACATATATTTATGAATACAATATGTCTGCTACGTAATCTAATCAGGCAAAACGTATTTGTTAAGAAAACCACACACACTTGCACACACACACACACCAAATATGCATCTACAGTTCTACAGCAGCAGTTTCCTCCTCTATCTGTAGCAGTGGTTTCATATTCCAGCTTGCATCACATAACGGTTGGCTGTCCGGCTGTAAAGGATGAAAAAGAGACATTTTTAATGATATTTTGAGGGCATGAAGGTCTAGATTCACAGTAAATAATTACAAAATGATTGTGCTTCATACTATTTATGTATGCTAATTTCCAAGGTTATTTTTTAGAATTTTAAAAATATCACTTTCTCCTCTTACACTTATCATGGACTGATGAACGTAATTAAGAGTAATGGCTATGCCTGCACACTCTCTCAAGTGAAATGTTGTTATTTTACTACGCCAGCAGATGGAACTCTTGAAACAGGAGTCTATTTCAGCACAATAAAACGGTCCATCTGAAGACAAGAAAGGCTAGGAATGAATATTATGGTCAAAAGCCAGTGGTGGGCTTCAGGGGGTTCTCACAGGTTCTATAGAACCCTTTGCTAATGAGCGTCTGGTTCTGAGAACCGGTTACTAATGGGACAAAGAACCTGTTGTGAATTTAGGTTATTAGGACATAGAACCTGTTGTTAATTTATTTGAATCCCACCACTGGTTAAAACCATATTGAATTGGCAGCTGCCTGGGATTCCACAAAGGCAGAAGGCCAAACACAAAAAAAGGTAACTTAGGAGGTTCTCAAACTTCTGAAGAGGTGCACATGCCAATTCTGCAGTTCACAAAGTCTGCGGCTTTTATCCCCACACATGAAGTCTTCAATTGCCTAAATTGCTTTGTAAATGTAAAATTTATGCTGTAATTTCACAGGATGCCTCTCTCACATTAAAAAATATGAGGCAACAAAAAGGCAATCGGTATTTATACTAAAAAGCAATTTATTTTGCATTTAGAAAACTGAAAGCAGTATTATCTGTTGGAAAGCTTCACCATCTCTCTGCAAGTAAATTAACATTAAAATGACACTCCCAAATTCAACATTAATTCATGAAGCTGCAAGTCAAATGTTACGGAGAACAGAAGGTAGAATGTTGACTTTTGTACAGATCAAATGGCATGTCCTAAAATGTATTCAAAGAAAATGCAGCATAAATAACAACAAATAAATGTCAGAAATGAATAATTTTCAGTTCATTCAGAACTGAAAATTTTTTCTCCATTCTTCCAATTCTTGGCAGTAACTATTTTAAGCAAGGAGAAATACTTCAACTCTGTCACAGTTCACATCTATTAAAGAATGGAATAAATAAATTCCTCCAATGTTTTATACTGGACACTTTAAAAAAATTAGTTCTATGGTCAGTACAGTTTCTATATCAGCACAGTACTGTTTTATATCAGAAGAGGCAACCTTTTCTTTCTGAACAGGAAATCAATCATAATTTCAAAGGTGCATCACAGTACATTGCATGTCTATATGAAGCTGGCATTTTTAAAAGCATTTAACAGAAATAAGCTGATAACATGTCATTTTAACCAAGGATTAAACACCAAAGCATTTATCCTGTAAAAAAAATCTTACTTTTAAATCTGAGATAACAATCGTTGCAGAACAGTTCATTGTTTCGGATACGGACTTCGGTTCCAGCCTGAGAGCCCCCAAGGTCACACTTGCAAGCAACGCACTGCAGAAGAACCAATGATTAGCAAGTCGGTGATTGGCAAAAGTCACCAGAAGGTGGAATCTGAATCATCCGCCCATTGAGCAAGTGGTTAGTGTGTTAATACATGGCTATCCTAGAGAGATTTTAATGTGACAACACATAATCTAATGAAACTTGAGATATCTAAGAACAAAAAAATTAATGATCTTGAGGTTAGTTAGAAAAGCAAGTCTTTGCTGTCTCTGAAACAAAATTGTATATGGCACCAGAGTTAAAAGCAGCAAGAGTTTTGGCACAAATTTTGGTAATGCTATAAGAAATCTGCATGCAATGTACATACTTTCATTACTGTTAGCCTTCTCTAACTTCCTTTGTCGTCAAGTTTTATCAAGTCAATAACACTGACAATAATGTTGGCATTGCTGTTTTAAGTGTTAATTGCTAAAGATACTTTGCTGATCAGAAAACCACACTATCAGTTTTTCAAAAGGCTTTCTCTATCGCCATTAAAAAATAAAAGGGTCCTACTAAAATCATAGAAACAAACTGTTTGATAAACTCTTAGAAATTTCAATTTCTCCAAAGAAGCAGCTGCTTTGAATAAACAAGAGTAAATATATTTTAGCAACTGTTGTTTTAAAATACACATTTTTGACTTTTCAAAACTTCGGTATTCTTTCAGGTTGCAATCCTAACCTCCTGTTTGGCCAGCCTAAGCCTTGGCATAAGTCCTCTGCTGGTCTAGGGGTGTCACAGAAGTGCCATAACGCACTTCTGCCCACTCTTGGGGGGAGGGTTAGGCCACTGTACAGGCATACGCTGACTTTCCCCACAGAAAGGGAGTTAGGCTGCCATTTGAGTTAGGCTGGCCTAAATTATTTATGATTGCATCCTAAAAGTCTAATAGATGTTAGTTACTATGAATATGGAATGCACTTGGAACTATTTTGTTCTATGTTAACTGCTGTATTTTGAGAATACTCCTTTAAAGCGTCATGTTTTAAATAACATTGTATCTAATCAGATAACATCTACTCCCTAACGATTCCAGATGGTAGAATATGTAATACAAAAATAATCACATCACTAAAAGCAATGTATTTTTTTTTAAAAAGCAGGATCATTACTGAAGTCAAAGCAACCATATAAAATTTTCCAGTGAGACAATAATCAAGTCAGGTAATTCCATATTCTTAATGGAATAAATTGTCTCTGATTTTATGACGTCAATGGAGTCAGGAGACTTTAAAGTTTCATCAGGATGAGTCCCTGATTGCCACTCCTGAAAAGGCCTGTTGCTTGTATAGCCAGACTTAGCCAAGTCTTCTTTGACTTTAGGCATTTACAAATGAAGGCCCAAAACAAAGGGAGGGGCGAACCTGTTACTTTCAAATTGCCATCTCAATATGATTGAAGATGTATCTATTTTAAGTTATGAGGAAATGCCCGCATCTGCAGAATGAATGACTGTAAAATGAAAACACTATGAGTTTGGAGTGTATGTTCTCAGGTTATTAATCCAAAATTTATTAATTTCAGCATCTCACTAATTAAGTGAAATGATGGGATTGCTGTACCAATTGCTGTCCAAAATATATGGCTGGATTTGCAGAGGCCATAATTAGCTGTCTAGGTTACCATGCAAGTTGCAATTTAAAGCTTCTACACCTCCCTGACGTCTCGCTCAGCTCTCACCTTAAAACAATGTAAATGGTAAGAAAGACCAAGAGATTCGATGATCATGGCTGCTCCTTTGCCCAGAACGTTTCTACAGTATGAACATATTCGTTTTCCACTGATTGACCTAGATACAGAACAAGAATTTGGCTGAGAGGCAGATTTAAAGAAAACTAGGAAAAGATCATTGAGGAGAAATCAAAATAGCAGAATCCAGTATGATTAGACGGAGTCTGAAAGTTACTGTCTTGGAATGAAAGTTTATCAACTGGAAAAAAAAGTTATGGTTTCAAGGATTAAAACAACATTTCAGCTAATTCCTGTGCAACACAGTATTAATGGAAATCCTTTATAGTCCAAAAACATGACTATAGAAAATAGCAACATATGGTTTAGGCTTCCATCTCATTTCTTATCTATGGGAAATGATTACATGTGCATTTCAGAAAGCAGTACTGTCCAAGTTCCAACATCTGCAGCTTTTTAGACAACATGACGCTAGGCTGGGACATACAACAGAAACCCCTCTGAAGTCATGCCATATGAAACTTCTGTGGAAAACACTTCAGCCGGGTTAAGGCATTATGCTTATTGCCAATGATTTGTTAATAGTGACAGATTGACAACTGGGGAATACAGACATCTCTAAATTAAAGACATAAACAGCAGTCCGTTATTTGCCTTAAAAGCATCAATTATCTTTTATTTGGATCTTTTTCTGATGGAGGAGAAAATTTTTTAATGCTGATAATAAAAGTAAGAGCACTTTTATTATTATTACTTTTATTATAAAAGTAATAAAAGGGAGGAAGAGCAGATATAATTTTGAGTTGCTTTCACTAAGTAGTTCAATAGAGGTTTGAAAAGCACTGCGGTACTGTGTCAGAGATCTCCAAAGTTTGCAAGATTTTTTTTAAAAAACAAAAAATACTCCATTATACCTGCTCCGTTGTTGGGTCCCAGACTGGGAAGGGGAGGTTGGTGACTGAGCACGGGGAGCAGAAGATGGTGCTGATGGTAGAAGGTGAGGCAAAGATGATGTTTTTGTAGAACTAACTGAAGGTGATGGTAAGCTGGATGTGGGAGTGCGCATGTAGGCACGATTTGAAGTAGACACCACTGGGGGTGTATGGTGACTATAATCTTGACTAGATAGAGACATGGAAGATGTAGATTGAGTCATCCAGGAATTGTGTCTCCAAGAATTTGTTCTTGAAGAATCAAGATTATCTAGACTTTCACCTCTGGAAGAAACAAAGAAAAAAGAGATACTGCAACTTAAGTTTGCTGTGTAAAAGTGAGTTAGTCTGCTTTGACAAGAGTAATAAAGCCTAGGGGCAAAATCCAGAGTAACTACAGGTAGTTTACTCTGGATTCCAATATGAATTTCCCATAGGTTTTCACTTGGTGGTGCAGAAACTATGGGTGCACAAAAAGTCTCTTACGTGCTCTTGTAGTTACTCTGGATTTGGGAGTAAGTGTGATACATGGAACAAACACATGTTTAGGAAATAAGGAGCACCTTGATAAGGTGATGATGCACAATGAAATCTGCACATCATAGAGTGATTTGGGTTCCTTGAATATTTCAATAGTTGAAAGAAAATCAAGGAAGCCATCCCATTTGATGCATCCAAGTCCTTGGGTACATTTAAAATAGATCCAGTTCAAAGAAAATTAGTTATACAGGTTGAGCCTACTTATCTGTGAATTTGGCTCAACGTGGTTCTCCTTGATGCACAATAAGCCAGATTTGGCCCAACTTGGAAGACTCCAGGGGCTCTTCTGAAGCTCACAGAGGCCTCACACAGCCTTTATGGTCCTCAGAAAGGCCTCTTTAAGTCATAGAAGGACACATTACATTTTTAATCAAAAACTAGAAATGTTCTCCTATGACCTCGGGAGACCTTTTTGAGGCCCATAAAGGCCATGCACAGCCTCAGAATAGCTTCTTAAGTAACAAGAATATAGCTCTGGTTGCCTTTAGAACTCAAACTGGGTTCCAAAAACTGAAGATTTTGTTACTCATGGGAGGCCTGGGAACAGAACCCACAATGGAGAAACAGGCTCTACCCTTTGTAATAAGGGTAGTTTGTGTAATAAATTTGTGTTCCATTTCTTTCAAAAGGATCATAAATGCACCAATCTTTCTATGGATCAAGACCATGGAGATAACACAATTAGAATACTTACAGGTACCCAAAAGGATATGGCATAGTCTTACAGCTTATCTTACTACTTAGGTCATATTTCCACAGAACAGTTATGATGCTTGGAAAACAGGGAAGAATTGTGAAAACAGTTATATTGTCTTGCAGGGATTTCTATCAACTGGTATCTATTAGTGGGCATGTACATAACATCGTTTTTGTTTGTGCCTGTGAAGACAACATACTCGCACTACTACTGTTAGGTGGAAGGAATAAACCACTATTTGTGTTGACAAATTAAGGGTACAATCCTGAGTGCACCCCTTGGGCCAGTAAAAGTCTATTGTGTTGGCTCAGAAGTGTTACAAAAGTGCCATAAAACACTTTTACACTATTCTGTTCGGGGATAGGTCAGAGCAAAGTATTTACCCCAACCTCCCAATGCCACTGCAGGCCCTGGAGCATGGTAAGTCCCAACCACTCCCCTGCTAATTGAGTTAATAGAGCAAGAGGCACTCTTTCAACTAGGTGCTCTTCTTTTATTGAACGGGGGAAGAGTAACAGGCGCTACCCACCCCACACCTACTAATCCCTTTTCTAGTGGCTTCTGCTGGTGTTCTTTTGCATCTTTTTAGATTGTGGGCCCTTTTGGGATAGGAACCCATTAGCCATTAGTTATTTCAAATTCTTTGTACACTGCTCTCTGAATTTTTTGTTTTGATTTTAAATTTGACACCTGCAATGGGATGGGAAGTACATTCACCCAGAACCTGTTTTGACACTGCATAAGATTTTAATAAGTCCTTTCAGTAGGATAATGGAAATATCTCACCACCCATGGGGAAATATTTTTTTTCATGAAATGAAACAGATTTGTTTGCTATAATTTTACACATCAAAAACCTGCAATTGCTTCCACTGCAGCACTGTGATAAGCTTACAAGGATTTTGAGAGCAATTCAGAGCTAAACGGGTGATGTCCTCACATCTACATTACCTCCTCATTTTACTGCCAGGTAGAGTAACAGGTTCTTTATGCATGCTGGAGCTGCGCTGCCTAATCCAACTGTTGTCAGTGTGTAAGGGTGTCTTCTTTCTCATTTCTTGAAGAATTTGCTGCCTTTCCAGCTCAGCTGGTGACAAGCCATGCTCTTTCTGTGACTTTTTCGGTGAGTCACCAGTATTCCAGGTCTGCTCTGCAAGTTTGTTCTTCATGCCTAATTTGAAAAAACACACACAGTGACATTTTTAAAAAGTACACTCTGAACAATTGAAGGGGAGGGAAAATAGGAAAAAAAGCAAATGTGCATACCTCACAATATGTGTTACTGTATAAGAATCATGGTATTAGTCATAAATCATACCAATGTGCTGATTGAAAGGTGAAACATTATGTCTGTTTTTGCAAATGCAAATAACTCCCACTGCTAAGGAGGATGTTGGTATTAAATTAGGTATGACTCAAATAATCCAAACACTCTTGCAAGTGAAGGCATCGAAAGTTCAATGATACATGATACAGCCTAGAACAGTTGTCAAATGTTCCCAACCCACAACCCACTGTCAGTGCAGAACTTGGTAACCCAGAAGTGTTGGCATGACATATGATGATATCAAATCACCACACAGCTTTTGCATTTTTTTTTAATGTAAAAAGCCCACCATTGGGGAATGCTTTTGCTGAATGGTTTATGGTTGCCATAATTCTCTTCCACAAAACTGGGACAGGACTCACTGCCAAACTTGCCAGTATGTTAATGCAATCCCTGAAAACCTGATTGGTACTGGTTCTGTGGGACATATGGCAAGGCTGCTGATGGAGCATGTTTGAAGCGAGAACACAATGCAACTCAACTGGCAGCAGGCTAAGGATTACCACCTAAGGAGGCTTTGCTAATGAGTTGCATCATGTTCTTTGCAAATAAAAGCACTAATCAGCAAGAGCATAGTCTGGCAGGGGGGCTTTTGTCTACCACAGCTCAGTGGGTAAGGCTGCAATCCTAAAGGCAGTTTCCTGGGAGTAGACCCATTGAGCACAATGGGGCTTACTTTTGAGCAGATATGGTTAGGACTGTGCTCTAAGATGCTGTGCCTGTTGACCAGTAGGCTGGGGTTCAAAACCTGGGTTCAAAAGACAGAGTGCGCACTGGTCCCTTGCCCAGCTCCTACCAACCTAGCAATCTGAAGGCAGGGAAATGCAAGGAGATTAATAGGTACAACTCTGGTGGGAAGGCAACAGCAATTTGTGAACTTTGGCATTTAATTATGCCAGCTACATGATTATGGCGACACCTTTGGACAATACTGGCTGTATGGCTTAAGAAACAGGAATGAACACCACCCACACAGTCATAAGTAGCAGGGTAAACTGCAGGGGATGCCTTTCCCTTTAGGCAACCCAAAAGTGTTGATCATTCCATTCAGAATTCTGTGACCCACAAAGAATTAAGTTGTGCTTCACTGGCTGTATTAAGCGCAATTCAGAGTAACTACAAAGAGTCCTTGCTCCAGTGTAAGAACTATTTGCTCTGGATTGCAATATGAATTTCCCATAGGTTTTCACTAGGTAGTGAAATTTAGGTAGTGCAGTAACTACGGGTGCACATAATGTCTCTTATGTGCTCCCGTAGTTACGCTGAATTGTAGGGACAGTGTTAATACTGGAAATACTATCCCAGATTGCAGTTTTTTCATGCAACAATCAACCAGATTTCACCCAGGATTTTAAAATTCAGTTTTATTTGATGACTAGGCTGTGGTGTCACTAGGGTTTGTGTCCCAAACACAACTGTACTTGATGTTAAAAACTCTCTAAGTCACCTTGGGCATTAGCTTTGACATGGATAATGTGGGTTATGTATGAATTAGTAAAAAAAATTTTAGTGAGTCCTCCCCCTGAATTCATCACTTGGTGCAGCCAGCACCTTACACCCATCAAGTGATGACTCTGTGACTGTGGAATGTTTGACAAAATTGTCAGTATCCCTCATTATTTCTGAAACTGCACTCACAAACTTTGGCTATGTTGTTTTTAACACACCTATCCCAAAACGTAAACATTAAAAACACTCACCAGTCTTATTAGCATGATGATCATCTAGATCAGTAGTTGATCTGGATTTGTTTCTAGAAATAATGGAGAATTATACTTTTTACCATACAGAACTTAACTATACAGAACTTAAAAGTTATACTATATAGAACATACTATACAGAACTTAAAAGTTATACTATAACAGCCAATAAAATTATGTAGAACTTCTTGAGTGTGCAAAGTGTTTCACATTTGTCACTTGGATGTAACAACCACTTTCTAGGGAAATGTAGCTGCAATATAGAGCGATTGTTAAAGGTGGTGCAGATAGAGTTCTAAATTTCAGCAATTTTAAACACTGACTTTCAAGATGATGGTCATTAGTCTTCTGAAGATACTATTAGCATATGCACTTTTCTACTCTAAAAATTCAAATCATGAGACTTGAGGCACTTTAGCACTTGAATGCTGTAAATTTGGGTACACTGCAAAAGCTTGTTACGTTATAGTGGAATTTTTAGACAATACAGCTTCTACAATACTGCTCCTCTCATTCTTCTATCAGCTTTTACTATAGGAATATACCATGCAGCAGTGCTACTCAAACAGGGAGTTGCGATCTCCCTGTTTGGGTAGAAGTGCACTTGTCCCTTTAGGGGCAGAAAAATGAGGAAAAGAAGGAGAATGTTCTCATCAAGATAGCTCTGCTGCAGGGGAATGGGAGCTATTATCTGCCCCCCCCCCCCGGTCCTGCCGGGTTGTACAGGGTCTCAAGTGCCTGGGGAAGGGGTCTGCAGATTGCTCTGCTTACTTCTGCCTAGGCCTTTAAAAAGTAAAAGTTTTTGGTGCAGTTCAATTGCCCTTAAAACATTCACTTTTTTCTAGTCTTGGAGAGGTCTACATAGCAATTTGAAGGCTCCTCTGTAGAACCAGGCAGTACCCTGGGGGTGGGGGTGGGTGGGAGAGAAAATCACCCCCAATCCCCTGCAGGGGCATGATCCAAAGGAACATGTCACTGCCCCAGCTCCTACCCAGTAAAGACTTATGGAGAGAGTAAATCTCTCCCTAAATTTGAGTACCACTGCTATATAGCAAAGTGAAATCTAGGAGGGAATCTAAAATAGCTGTGCTAGTCAGTTATAGCAAACAAAAGAAAGTAGTTCTGTTTCACTTAAAGGCATGTTGGCTTTTAAGATGCTAGAAAGCTTTTTACAGGTTAACGACTAGATTACATTACCTTCTTCTCAGAAGTGAACACTGAAAAGTACTTATACAAAGAAATAAGATTTATATAAAAGAATTTAAACAAAGGAATAAAGAAGAAATGGAGGAATGTGTGAAATTCTACAGAGACATTTCCCATTAGAAAAAAAACCATGGAAGGGGTTCATTTCCACCTTCACATCCCAAACTAGCATAAAAAGCTTCACACTGTAAACTAAGGTGAATAGCACTTTTACCTGTCAGTACTGAAGTAGCCCAGTTGTTCATCAGAGTGTCTCAGTGCTTCATAATGTCTAGAGTAAACATATACATATTATAATGAATAGGCTATACAAAAATACAGATATATTTGGCTGACGGTACAGGAAGATAAATGAACAATAGTTCCCTACATTTCAAACAAGAAATTCTTGCAGGCCCAGATTTGCATCCTAGAGACAGGAAACTTTAAGAGAGGGGAATGACAGATTAGGAAGTCAGACCTGTTTTGTGCTATGTAATTTTCAACAGCGGCAAGCCTATTTAAAGAGACACCCAGTGTCAAGGTGTAGCATTTGCTGTTCCTATAACAGATTGCATACTAGTGCTATTTTGTAACATAAATTCCAGGTGCATGTGCATTTCTGAGTCTGGAGAACCACTGGGAAAGGACTTACACTGTAGATTCCTGATGAATCAGGATTGAAAAGCACACCTGTATTACCATTCATATTATAGATGAAAAATTTTACCAACGGAATTCATAACATTTGGGGGGCAAACTAAACACTCATGTAGTTTCAAAATTCTCTGTCTCCCCTTCGTTGTCATTACCTCCCACAGAAGCAAAACAAAAGATAACTCTTGAACTAAGATAACTCTTGCACTAATACATGCAAGAAGTTGTAAGATCTTTAGAGCAGATGTATCCTCCAGCAAACATGCTATTTATGTATCTATCATCTGTCCTTCTGGTGTTCCTTGGATGGACAGACATTCTGCGCGAAGATGAAAAACTAGCCCTTATACTTAGTGATATCCAGATTAGCCATTTTGGCTATCTATCATTGATCTGCATTAGGTGTATACTATCTTAACTCAGCTGAATATCCCTACAATCTAGAGTAAGTATGGTAAGAGGCACTTACTCTGGATTGTTCTATGCATTTCCCATAGGTGGCACCGTAACCATGTCGGTGTAAAAGGTCCCATAGTTACTCTGGATTGTAGCCTTAGAAATGTAGGTGTACAAATGATTGCAAATATTTAACCTAGATTCAATGACCCACATTTTGCTGCAGTAGTTGTAAAAGCTTTCCAGTCAGGCTTCTGCTGGTAACTAACCTGGAGTGGTGTGGCTATAATCATGCGAGTTCCAAGTTTAACTAAATACAGAGTACAAAGTACTGCATAACTGAAATTTCTGCAAATCTCTCATTGTAAAGCATCAAAGAAAGTCTGAAGTTTCTAAGAGTACTGAAACAATGTTGATGCTTATTTCAAAGTCATTTATAATCTTAAAAATTTTTTTTCGTCCCAAGAGTGGAAAATAGAAAAATTTGTGGATTTGTGGAAGAATTTACTAGGACTGGGGTGAACTACTATGGTGGGGTTCAAGCTTAAGTATTTTTACACTGATTTTTTAATCTCCTACACAATGAAATGTATGTAGTTTGTATTTAATCCAGATTTCTAATTGCACTTTTTTTTTTTACTGCCACAGTGCACAATTACTCATATGTAATTCCTAACTATCCCAATATCATACTTTTGCAAGGCAAGGTGAAACTCATATTAGGGCTTGGATGTTGCTGCAACATTCAGAGAAGCTGGGAATCATGTGAAAGGATCAGGATGTTTAGGATCTAGCAGAGGTCCATCACAAACACTCTTGGCAGACTCAGCTCCTCAGAGAAAGCTCACAGCAATCACCCTGTTTCCTGCTGTATGGAAAGGTTTTTTGTTTTTCACCAAGCATCTCCAAGGTGTATGCTAAAAATAATTCAGGTTTTCCAAACCACCTTCAGAGAACCCTGGGAAGAAGTGGGGTTGCCCTCCCATCACTGCTATATTTTGTCACATAAAAAAAGCAGGCCTCCGTCAGTCTTGAAAGACTATGGTATTATGCTCGGCACTGCATGCGAAGCATGAAAGCCTGGGTTAGATTGTTATGGAGGATAGGCTGTTACCCAAGCAGCAAATCCCCCCTCTCCACGCCACTGAATTAGTCCAATGGAAAGGCAGAGCCAATACGATTGGATCCAGCTGGCGTCGCAGAGCTGGGCTAAGGACGGGAGCTCACCCTGTCTTGTGGGGCCGACCCAGGTCTCGAACCCTGGCCTGCTGGTTAACAGGCACAGTGACTTAACCACTTGCGCCACTAATAAATATGCACCCTGAGACACTGGAAGGATTCCCACTGCTTATTATATTAAACCAAATTTGCAGCAATGTGAATTAGAGAAGAGTTTAATAACAAATATAATTTATTATTGACCAGAAAATGAAGTTACTCCTTAGGCTATTAACTTGGCATCCTTCAGTCTTGAAAGACTATGGTATCGTGCTTGACACTGCATGAGAAACACGAAGGCCTGGGTAGATTGATATAGAGGATAGGCTGTTACCAACCAGCAAATCCCCCCTCTCCACCCCACTGAAATAGTCCAATGGAATGGTGGTTCCAATACGATTGATTCCAGCTGCATCGCAGAGCTGGGCTAAGGACAGGAGCTCAACCTGTCTTGTGGGGACCTAGATCTTGAACTCTGGCCTTCTGGTTAACAGGCACAGTGTCTTAACCATTTGCGCCACCTAGGTATACTTTATATTACACTTATGCCATTAAATAGTATATACTGTAGAGTACCCAGATTCATAGCGATAATATGCATTTCCATTACAATGCAGACCTTTGATTCTGGGACTGCTGTGCTGGAACAGCCTTGATTTGTTCCACCTGCATTTTCTGTTCCATTTTGTCATGGTACCTTGGCTCCTCTGCATAGTATTTTGGGTCCTGAACATTACGTTTCTTCTCACTCTCCAGTTCTTGGAGCTTCTTCTCTTGTTCAGCCTGTAAGGCTACTGCTTCTTGGAATCTCTGTTCCTCCTCAAAACGTTTCCTTTCATTTTTCTTATTCTCCCATTCTCTTTCTTCTTCCCATCGTCTACTAGCATCAGTGTAGTCTGTCTTGTCACCTCCATTCGTGCCCCAGCTGAAAGCAGGAGATTCTTGTGTAGTTACAGACTCAGACATTGATGTCAATATAGTCTGCTCCTAGAAGAAAAATGCAAGTCTTATAGAACTGAGAGTAGCAGATATTTATGAGAAAATGCTGTGGCATGAGTAAAGAGAAGCCCTACACTATATTCAGGAAGACTAAAGGGATGAATTTCAACTATCATCAACATGAATATATCCTGATAACAGACACTTGAACCAAGGATTGAGGAAATCAAGCGGGAAAGGGTGCTATTCTTCACTAGATTATTCTCACTCTGTTGCTATGAGAATGGTTAGGCTACATTTTTATTTAACTGCATCAACCTCAGAAGTCAAACTATCTTTGGACAGTTGCATTCATGCACATTTATTACTTAAAGACAGTGCAATTCTAACTCCCGGTTAGGCTAGAATAAGTCCCAGCACAAGTCCCATACTGGCCTGGGAGTGTCTCAAAAGTGCCCTAAGGCATTTCTGCAGCACTCCGGGGGGATTAGGCCACAACACAGACATGCATTGGCCTCCCAACACCCACTGTGCATTGGCCTCCCAACACCACCAGCCCAAACTGGTTAGGATTGTGTCCTGAAACACTAAGTATGAGCTTGCATCTCAATGTGATGGCCCATTCACATAGATCATAGACTGAACTTTCATATAAGTTCAAACAATGTTTTTCAGTGGAGTCCATTCACACATTCATCAAGTGATGTGGATTCATGTATGAACGAAGTCATTGACTTTCCAGGCAAGGATGAAAATTGACATTTTTAGCCAGATTTTTATTGTTATTATTTACTAGCTTTAACAACAGTTCCTTCAGTTGCTTGTGTGGTATCTCAAATGATATGATTTGGTACTTCATGCTAGATCTATTTCCTTTCCAAATGTTTATCAAAGCTTCAGGTGTGCTGCGTTGCCATTACTCCAATAAATGGTCTAGTCCTTAAATTCATGAAACTAGAAAAAATTGAATGCTTTACCTATAATGGTGCAGGCATGAACAGATGCATGCTAGGCTTATTTCATTGCAGAGCAACAGTCACAGAAAGTCAGTAATAAACTAAAAAGCTAAAGATCTAGGTCTATACACACCAACAAACTGAGCTCTACATTATAAATGGAGCTTGTAAACAAACTGCCTTTAAATAAAGCTGAAGTCACATACTGACCAAAAGAACTGCCTGATTCCTGTTATTGTTCATTTATCTGGCATTCAGGCTAGCTATCTGTTTGTCTTCCTATAAGCTTGTTAGCTTATAGCATTTGATAAAAGCAAGACACCTTCTCGCTTGGTGTCAGCTAAATGTAGGTAATGGATGCAGGAGGTATGGAGAACCACCTGTAACCATATCCACAAATATCGGATTCACATATACAGGGGGATGCCTGTATTTGCTTTCTATGCTAAATCAGCAAGGAGTGAAAGCAAACTATGTTTTGCCCCACGAAAGAACCAAATAAAATGTCGAACTACAAAATGTTTAGGGACCACCTCATTTAAGTATTTGGAGTTCTCCTTTTCAGCCTCTTGCTGAGCTTTCAGCCATTCCTCCTTCAGTTTCTCTTGTTCCCGCTGGTATTTCTCCTATTTTAAGAGGGAGGAAAATGGAACAAATATATTTCATGCCACACTTACTCATGTTTTTTGTTTCTTTGCAACAAAAATCTTAAGTACATAGATATTGTATATCTAATATACTGGTGGTGAAGCCATATGGGCACTGTACTCTTAGATTTCTTTGATGTGCAAACTAATGTGAGCAAAGGAATTATTTTCCCACCAGTTTTTATATGGCACTGCAAAGCAACACCCATGACACACACAAACCTATTTTAAACTATATCAGGTTCAACCAGAATAAAACCAGGGCTCAGGATGGGTACGGTTTTACCTAACTATATTATATTTGTATTATAGGGCATCATGTCACACTATGATAATAAGATTTAGGCACGGTACTTTTCATTTTTCCTTCCATTATAGCTTTATTTTCTTTCCTTTTAAGATAAAAAAATCTATTTCTAATAAGATGCAGTAATGGCTGGTCTTAACTACTGAACATGGACTAAGAATAAGCCATTCCACCACTCCACATTTTTCATCACAACAATCTCGAGGTTTGTCTCAGATGACCAATTCTTTGGATATTCATACAAATAAAATTGCCAGCAATAAAGCTGATAGATGTTAAATATACATGACAACTGAAAACAAATATAAAGACAGACACTTTACTTTGAAAGTTATCACTTCTGCACATATAATCAGAAATTCTGAGTAAACCTACAGAGACTGGAGCCAAGAAAGCTTGTGAGCCATATCTTGATAATTTGTTTAATATTCATGGTGGGAGTTTCTACCTTTATTTGCTTGAAGGGCAAATTAGGTACTAATTAGGGCTTAGCAGTGTGACAGATTTAACTAAATTAGCCATAAATAAAACAATGCTTGTTGACCATAAACAAGGCAGATAGACTGTTTTGAAGGCATGCTAGCCTGGCAGGTCTATCCAGAGCCAAGCCCAGCAGTGAGGAGCTACACACCTGAAGTAAACGTTCTTGTTCTTTTTGCCATTTCTCTTGCCGTTTTCTTTCTTCTTCTTGATCCCAAGCCCAGCGGCTAGGAGCACTTATGGGTGGAACCGGGAGCTGTACAAGCAGCAAACACATGATATTTTTTAAAAACAAAACTTTCAAATAAAGAATATGCAGAGCTTTGGTTGCAATATTAGATTAAAACTAGACACTGATTCCCAATTCTGAATTTACCTCAGATGTGCAACATAGTGGTAGGAGTGTCTGGGAAACAACTGGGGAATCCTGCATACTATTTTAAATCTTCACATATTTTTTCACCTGTCTGGAAATTCCATACTTTAAGGCATATGGAGGAAAGTCCTTGAAAGGTAAAGGTTTGCAAGAGTTTTTGGAAAACTATACTTAGGAAAGCACCTATACTTCCTGTGGAAAAGTCCCCATCAGAGGCAATGTTGATTTGGGAATCCTGTGCTGCCACGGGAACATTAAAAGCAGCCATACAGATAGGGTGGGAAACAATTGGCTTATCTCCTTTGGGGCCAACCAAGTCTGCTTTGCTCTGAGAAAAGGAAAGCTTTCATCCATACTCATTTTTGGCTATGGCTCTTTAGAAATTATCTTCAGCTTTCAGCACTGCTCCACTCTACCTCAGTCAAAGGATACAACTCAACTGGATAAACATAGGCTACAATCCAGAATAATTACAGGACATTTTACAATGACGTAGTTACAGGACCACCTATGGGAAACCTATGGGATATGTACAGAGCAATCCAGAGTAAGTGCCTTTTACGTCTTCCCATAATTGATTGTAGGGTTAAAAACAGACATAAAATAAGTCCATAACTCCCTTCAAATGTGCCAGGAGTCCTGATGGAAGCATATGGCTCCAATTGAGAATGGCTAGCTTAAATCACAAATAATAATAATAATAAAGGTAAAATAAGCAATACTTACATCAGGTATTGGAGTCTCTGACCCTCCTGGAGGATTTAATGTGAAGCATAAATAATAAAAGAGAAGAGGAAAGAAACAATAGCACTTTGTCAGTGTAACCTGGAGGATACTATTGAAGCTGTAACTAAAGTGCTGTGCTGCCCCTTTCCCTTTAGCAGGTCAAGGCCTCACCAAGGGCTTTCAAGTGAACAAAGGCCTGAAAGAGACCTATGAAACAGAAGAGCCTGCACAGGGTATTTTCTGTAGATTTACATTAACACCATGATTTCACCCTGTTGGTTAGCAGAGCACATCAGAATTGAATAGCTGCTATATGTGGAAAGCGATAAGATAGGAAATGTTAAGCTCCATGTGAAAGCATGTCTTATAAGTCTCTTTTCTCCAGCCCTGTTCCAAGATTGCCACAGGGATTTTGTTCTCCAGTCTATTCTCTATTTAAAAGTGTGCATGTAAACTTTCTGCATGATTATTTGCAGGGCAGTTTATAAAAATCAAATGAACAGCTGAAATAACAATACATAATAAAACAGTCAATGAAATGCAGAATCAAAGTAAAGATGTCTCCACCAGTGCTAAAAAGGCAAACAAGTGCTGGGCCTGCTTCCTTGGGAAGAGCATTATGCAAGTGGAGCACCACCCTCTCCCCACTTGCACCCACACCATGTCACAGGTGATTGTTTCACGTAGCTATGCATTACTCTGCATAGGTCTCTTTCCATCTCAAGCTACTTAACAATACAGTAGTTGGACAGGAAAGCAAGGAACCTAGGAGGAGATAAGATACTACAAATAACATTGTTTTAGGTATGCAGGAAAGCAGCTGTGGATAATACCAGGTGGAACAAAGCTGCAAAATATCTTTGATAATGGATTTCAGTATTGAAATTGAATGGAAACAACCTAGTGAACTGCAGGCGTAGCAGGAGCCAACAAGTCTCCTTCTGGGTTAGGGAAATTCCATTTTCTGCTTCGAACCCAAATATATTGTGCTGCTATCCACAACCCAGATAGCATCAGATAGCAGAGAGACAATCAGACATGGTAGGGTCCAACAGCTCTTTCTCTTCATTCCAACTTAACACTGTCAGTTTGGTCAGTGTTAACGTGTTTAACCTGAGCAGTCAGGTTAAACTGCTCAGGTTCAACCCAGCCTGAACAGTCTACCTAACATATTCCAGGTGCCAAATGCAAATTTCTTCATATCAATCAGTCAATCTACATCAGATTCCCTCCTACTGCAACTGTATCAATGTGGCACAGAATATACGCTAACATGAGGTTTTACACTGCATTATCTGAAAGCAGTGTTTCCCAACCTGGTGGGTCATGAAAACACCAAGTTCCCCCCTTAGGGGAGTGGCATCAGGTGGTAATGGCAATGACAGCACTTTTGCAATTACATCACTGACTTTAAAAGGGGTTTCTGCTGGTGGTACTTCTTTTCACAAACGGTTCGGTTCGCGAACATTTTGGTTCACAAGCAGAAAGTTCATCAAAAATTTGCCTCAATTAATGAACTCTGCCTTGCATAATGAACTGATTAAATAGGAGATTTACCATTCACCTGGTGATGGCTTCCTCAAGGCCTCTGTCATGTGGTTGTGTTTTCCTCTAGACCTGTCACACTTGCTGTGAAGCTTTTTTGTGTGGCTTATGCACACTTGCTGTGAAGTCACCTCAAGCAAGGTTAGTGTTCACTCTCTTCTTCATACTGTACTGTACAGTACTTTGTTTCATATTTTTGTGGATAAAAACAAACTTTAAAAAAAATTCAGAATGAATTTACATTGAACCCTTTGGGGAAAATTGATTTGGTTCACAACCAATTCAGTTCACAACCAGAGTCATGGAATGAAGTTCGTGAACATAGGTACCACTGTAATGGCAAATGAGCTAACTTCTAAATGACAGAAGAAATGCATTTCAAGATTTTCTAAGATACTCACAATCTGAATGTGTGGACAAGTCACTCCCAGGAGCAAACTCAGTAGAGACCTAGTTTTCACCTTTTCCATTAGCTCTCTCTGAGAGTAGATTCTCTATTTGGCAAAGTTCACCTGCTCTCCCTATCCGAAGGACTGAAATGTATGCGCAGACTCTACTTTAATCTCCTATTTAATCAGTTCTGCATATGAGAGACATCTTGAGAGGCATCTTGAGATGTTTCAGGCCCCAAACATAGAACCAGGCAACAGGTTCTAGTATAATAAATTTCCAGGCAACATGAACTATTATAATGTTTTGTAATAAAGATTTTTTAAGAAAATCCAGAATTGAAAGACATATTTGAAAACAATATTTTGTAATATATATAAATGCTGTTATAACAAATGTGAAGTGTCATCTTAAGCACCACCTCAACACACTCCACGTGCAGACAAATACTGGAAAAGACAGTGTTGATGCATATAACCGAAGTGAAAAATGAAGTGAGATGTAACATGCAAAGCACACTAGTAAACACAATCTTATCGAACTGAAACAAGAACCATTCACAGCAAACACATTTTTTATATTAGAATATTCTCCCAATTACAAGACCCATATTGTAAAATTAGCTATCACAATAATAATTTTTATTATGCCGAAATCAGATTGCAGATCAATTTCAATTTGACAGTATTCCTCATTTTGGACACACTGCATATTCAAATTTTGTGTTTGTGCTCAGCACTGTACATTTTGTACAAAAATTGCAAAGGTTTACGCAGCATAGCACACTGTTCCCAAGTAGGAACAGTGTTCAAATACATCCTAAGTGTAAAAGGACTTGAGGTATGCAGAGGAACACAAAGCCCATTACCACAAAGGTAGACCCATGAATTGTAAGAAAAACCTGATGACCCTAAGGGAAAAAGAATGGAAACAGATTAAGCTAGTTTAGCATGATGGCAACAATCAATGGTTGAAGAAACTTAGATCCCAACACCAAAGACTTGTTAAGAAGGATGTACAGTGGGAAACAATTCCATGGAAGTACATGAAATGTTAGCTTTTGGGTTTTTTTTTTACCTTGTTCAAAAAACTGTGATCGCCTTTTTAAGTTTTTCAAAGAAATAGGTTCTGTGTCTATTTGAAAAATATGGAGATATAAAACAAGTCAGAATGGTGTGCTCTGATTTTATGCAATATCTGCCACATACTTGTCAGATCTTTCAGGCCTGACAGTATCCAGCATGAGTGCACTGGAACAACAGCCTATCACTCTTCATAGTATAAGCATTTATATAGCTCATACTTATAGATGTTAATTATAAGCATACGGTTACAGAACTCTTGACTGAAATTTTAATCCTAAAATTAAAAATCCAGAGCCTGTCTCAATATTTAAATATAGCCAGAGAATGTGCAGTGGACAGAAGTTTGGATATAGATCAGTTCAAATTCCTATACAGTCAAGAAGCTCACTGAGCAGTCTTGTATGCCTTTACATACATCCTAAGCTGATTATGATTCAGGGCAATTGTGAAGATCTATGTGAATAATTCCACTTACTTTTCCCTGAATATCTTGGATAAATGGTAGGATGCAGGTGTAGCAAATAAGTGGACCTTACCCACTAAGTTCTAGAGGTCTTATAAACTGAACAGTTCTTATATTACCCTAATTTTTATTTTGGTTAAGGTATCCCACTTCTTTCAATACACTCACAACAATTCATTTTGGACTTCCAGGAAGTTTTAGGAACTGACCAAATTGACGTGCTTAACTTCAATAATGGCAGGATCACTTGCCCTTAGATCTGCAAATACAGTACTGTTTTCTCAGATGAGCAAGGCTTAAAATCCTGTGTGCGTGTGGTAGACCAGAGTTTCAAAAAAATAATTCTTATTACAGGAGTATGGTTATATTAAGTTCAATTGCTACAAAAACATCGGTGAAAGAGTTGAGTCAAAACTGGGATAAACCGTAGCTATGCTAACAAGTGAAGTTTATCCCTCCTTTTGACTTCTTCACAAAGATGAACTTTAAAAACAATAATTGCCAGGCCGTATGGGCTAGAGTAAAATGTGCAGTAACATTATCTGAGAAAGGCTCAAATGTGCTCTTTTCTAAAAATCATTAAATATTCTTTAGCCTTTCTTTCAGAAAAGAGTTATAGGAATGTAATCAAATGAATTAGTTATAATCCCTGCTCCAAGCACTATTGCTAAGAGTTAAATTTCTGAATCTGTGCCTTTTCACTCCTCTGCTCTCATTCTTACCACACACACGCCCACAGTCAGTCATGCAGAAATAAAGGAACTTGCTGTCATTCTGTTAGCAGTTCTTTATACACAATGCTTTCTGAAAAGAAATCCATTTTCTTTTTCATGCGGCTGCTCTCATAAAAACCTCATCTTTCTTGGGAAATTCAAATTTCAACTGTGTCCAAATGTCCCATATTCTTCAGAAACAATTTTAGTATATAATACAGTGTTCATATTCACATCATTATGCTCTGAAAACTCTGGCAGGTTTACCTTTTTGCTCTTTGCGACTTGCATCACTTTGCATTCCATTCATTTTTGTTTCTGTGCTCTGAAAAAAAGGACACAGAACATGTTAATATATCATAATTCCATGGCTTTAACTTTAGTTCTGTATGTACTTCAGGTTCTCCACTGCTATTTCTGGGACTTATCAAAATAAAGCAATATACACTTCTTATATTTTGTAAATATTTATTTTCTAATAAAGGAAGCATAATCTTTTAGGATTAATTACTTGCTTAAAGCCACTGCCCTGAAAGGTTATGATAATTTCTGATTCTACATTTTTTAGAGGTTTGAGAATTAATTTTATATGCAGTCATGAACAATTTGGAATAAAGATATGCATCTGAGCTGCAAACAGGCATACACAAGAATTTGCAGTGTGGAAAAGTCTGCTATGGAATTTTCCATATGCATCTGTTGTTCCATGTGAAATTCTACTATACCTTTATTTTGCTGATAGAGCTATAAGTAGGGACCTGGAAAAGACAAGGTTGTTTTTTTCTGACAAAAGATAATACCTCAGATAAAATAACCTCAGGAAAAATAACCTCGCCTTTTGGAGGTCCCTAGCTATAAAAAAATATCACAGTGTTATCACACAGCCATCAGTTTAAAATCCTTGGATTATAAATGTAGGCTTCTTGAATCAATAAAGTTCATGAGAAGCTTCTTTTGGTGGTACTTAAGGACATAGAGAAATTATTGATTGGATCGTGTACCCACAGCAAAGAAGTGGAGCACACTAACCTTTGAGAAGGGTGACTGGAGTAGTGAAAGGGAAACAGTAGGCTACTTTTAATACATTCCTCATGGCATCTTCTCACTGGAAGAAACTAAATCCTGGAAATCCTCTATTTCTATTTAGTGATTTCTATTTAGATAGAAATAATTCCAAGCTTGTCTCCTTGACAATGTACCTTTAACTTCTCTCCTTTATTAAATCAAGCCATTAAATTCATGCCAAGAAAAAGTTCCTAGTTATGAGAGGAAAACTTCATTTTACTATTCCTATTCGGAATCTGGTCATCATGTAGCACTGATGGAAAAATCATGGCTTTTTAAAAGTATTCTAGTGGACAGAACAGCGGATACTCAACAAAACTACTAAATTCATCAATTATCTATTGTCTAAGTCAGGCTGCAATCCTAAAAGACACTTTCCTAGGAGTAAGTCCCATTGAACACAATGGGGATTGCTTTGGGGTAGACAGGGTTAGGATTGTGCTCTCAGTGATTTTCAACCTTTTTCATCTCATGGCACACTTAACAAGGCACTGAAATTGTCAAACACCATCAGTTGTTTTTATCATTGACAAGGCATACCAGACTGTTCAAATCCCCCAATTTTCCTATTAATGAATGTCAGTCTTCAGATTCCCATGGCACACCTCAGGACTATCAGTGGCACACCAGTGTGCCACAGAACACTGGTTGAAAATCACTGGTCTAATTTCATAAGAGCTGTGGTGGTGCGAGTGGTTTAAGACACTGTGCCTGTTAACAAGCAAGGCAGGGTTCAAGACCCGGGTCCTACAAGATGGGGTGAGCTCCCATCCTTAGCCCAGCTCCTCCCAACCTAGCAGTTTGAAAGCATGCAAATGCAAGTAGATAAATAGGGACCACTTCAGTGGGAAGGTAACAGCATTCCATATGCTTGCGGGCCACATGTTGGACAACACTGGCTCTATGGCTCTAGAAACGGGGATGAACACCGCACCCAACAGTTGATCACAACTAGCAGTATAACCTGTAGGAGACACATTTACCTTTTTAAGTACACAATAACCATGGTGTTTTTCCCCTTAATAGTGTTTAACTACATTTAACTACCAATTAAGTTTTGTATTTTATTTTACCATCCAGTACACTGAAAACAAAGAGCTTCCTTCCCAAAATCACACTTACATCATTCTGGAAATTGTTGTGCAAGTCTTTTGGTGGAGATATACTGGACGTTTGGGCTGAATGATGGTCTCCAGATGTCGCATCAATCCATTTGTTTTCAGGTGTACCTATAATGTCGGTAGCCATACTGGTGAGATTGAGGATTTTGTGCCTTGCATATGGCAGGGAAGGCTGGTCTTTGCCCCAGTCTGATTGGCATATGGATGAGATCAAAAAAATTAAAAGTAGACAGGGAGATGTCAAAGTAAAGAAAAAGGAATTAATGAAAATACATCCAAAAAAGAACACACACATACATATAAACCAGAAACACAGACAGATGAAGTAAGAAATGAATTGGAATTTGAATGTTTCACAACTGGTTAGGGCATTTATGTACAGACCGCCTTCCCCAACAAAGCAAGAGTTAGTCAGAAGCAAGCACAAGAAACAGTAGCAAGTTTACTGCATTTCTATAAATATGGAATGTTACAGACACATATCACAGTGCATGAATTGTCTGGGCAGAGGGAATGGCATGGCCACAGAACGGCTTTCATTCAATTCACAGAGACTGTCCTCCAGGTAACAAGACCATATATTTATTTATTTAGCATATGGCAAATATATGGTCTTATGGTAAATCAAATGTTAATGTCCAGTCCACCCAGCCATTCAGGGACAGGGGACAGAGTGGTCTATACTAAAAAATGCAGACAGTGGGCCGGTGTAAGCTCTTGATGGACATGCAAACACAATGTGATGAATATTTTGTCGAGGACAACATAATGAATAAGCATATTGGATCCTTTCTGCTCCTCTGTGAAACGGTTATAAAATTCATTATAGGACTGACTCTATTACAGTCCAGAGGTCTGGAAGCAGAAGAAACACAAGTGGGTATATTTGATTTTTTATTCAAAATTACTCTATTCATTCCCTTTTAAAAAAGTAGACTTGCTAATGCATTCAGTTGCAATAGCACAAGAACAAAACAGTGTAAATGCCACAAGCACTTCATTAATTATAGCAACAGTACTAGTGTAAGGCATTTTATTTTAAAAAACCCAAAAAACATTATTGCTGATGCAGTTGCAGCATCTGTAATATCTAGGGATACAGACCTTACTCATCATAGCAAGCTGATGCAAACAGGTACCTCTACGGTCACACTGAACAAGAACTCACCCTTCCTTCCGTATCGTCTAACATCCATAACAAGGTTTCCAGTTTCTAGTGCATTGATGATGGCCACTTCCCACCGACTCTGGTCCATCTGCGAAACCTTTGTACCATTGAGGGACAAGATTTCATCCTCAACTTTCAATTGGCAAAAGTCTGCAGGGCTACCTAAGAGTTATAGAAAAAGAGGGAAAATACCTTTACATGTGCTTCCTCAATGTAATCAAATCATCAGCTAATTTTTTTATTTGTACATTTTTGATGGCTTGTTTAGTTTAAGGCTTTTTAAAATCTTGGGGGTACATTTCACTTTCAGACAAATCACTGCAAGAGCCCCGAGGGGAAAACAGTGAGACAGAGTTTGAGAAATAACTCTAATAGTAAGACAGTACCTACAGTTCAGCTTCATGGTCAGATCCCCTTTTGTAGCAGAATGTGACATATAAAGACAATATATAGCAGTTATATACTGTATTTACTCAAATATAACACTCACTTTTTTCAGTCAAATTCAGTCTCCAAAATCAGGATGCACATTATATTCAATGTTAATTAGAATTCAGTAAATACAGTATTTTGATTATACGTATAGGATGTGCATTATATTCGAGTAAATGCAGGGTGTGTTGTATGTGTTTGTGTGTGTGTGTGTGTGTGTGTGTGTGTGTGTGTGTGTGTGTGTATTTATAACCACTGCTTCCAAGACTTAATTCTATATAAGCAAGGTAAATACCTTACATCCCAAGATGCAGTTTGCATCAAGAATATTAACAATTTATGATAATGGTATCACTAATTATGACAGTAACCATTTGATATTTTACAGGCAAAATGTATTGCTTTAAAAATGAAGGCAGATAATTGGGGTTAATGGTTAACACAGTTAACAAACATTTAACAGGAAATTTTTCTTGTGCCTAAAAATATGGCCAACTAGATAATGCAATACATGAATGCTAGTACATCTGGCAAACACACACTTTCCCAACACTAGCATAATAAAGGGGCTTGAATGAAAACAATTTGTGCCATTATCTAAGGTAGGAGTGTGTGCACCTTTTGGCAGGAGAGCCACATCTTCTCTTCGACACTTTGTTGGGAGCCAGAAATAAAGAATTTATGTTTCTAACTTGAATAAATGCACATAGGTGAATATATTAGAGACATAAAAATGAATGAATTCAAATCAGTTCATAATACTTTCTAACACAGAGAGGAGGTGATCTACAAACCAATTCATAATCACTTGCACACACACAGAGTGAAAGTGCATGCAGCCTCCCTGGCCGCAGAACATCCTCCAAAGGTAGGGGGAGAAGGAATTGCATCACCTCTGGAGGACTGCCACACTTTAAATGGAAACATGCCACAAGCTGCATCTGGCCATAGGCCAGGGTTTGGGCACCCTGATCTAAAGCACCAATAAGCTTTTTTTCCACATCATCAGTCACTACATGCTTGTCATTTTGATTTAAATTATTCAATATACTATCCACAGCTGCAAAGCCTTAGCATGTTATTTCTGATTACATTTGTTTTAATAATGTTAAAGAGTTGCTAAACTACAGCAGAGAAGTAATGTGACAATATAATGTGCCGCTTTCCCACCCAAGATGAAGAGCTTCTGTTGACTTCAGTTACAAGCTGTGGAGAAAAATATTTTTGACACAGGATCTGCTGTTTTAAAGTTGTCACTTGCTTGGCTTTAACAACTCTGATATGAGCTCTGAGCAATATATGCAATTTCTTTCTCCCTTGCACTATTTACCACAGTGTGTCCCAAATTTTCAGTGTTCTTTCCTGTCATCACATTTGTTAGCCACCTCAAGACCTTGGCAAAAAGTTGGATTTAGACTGAAAAAATCTATGCCTATAAAGATTGCTGAAGAGAGAGAGAGACTGAAAAAATAAAAACATGCATTCCAGCCTCTCCCCAACAAGCTTAACAGACTTAACAAATGAGGTTCTGTGGTTATTATTCCAACACCCCTGAGAGACAGTTTTGGATTCAATCTTCTCTCAAGCATAAAGCTGGCTGAAACCAAGCCAAGCATCATGTACCCCCATGCTGGTTTTCAAACACATCATAAGATAGAGATGCAAAAATTTGGTAGGCCACTGCTTGCTACTAGGAACACTTTTTGAATGCAAGAAGGCTCAGGTTCAATACCCAACATTTCCAGTTTTTTCCACCATAGAGGAATTATGAATTACTTGGAGTTGACAGGTTGAACTAGGAGTTCTACCTTAAGAATATTGTTCTCAGTTTTTGGTGCAGCATGAATTCAATGCTTGAAGAGGGTATCATATTAGTATTATCGCTATAAATATTCAATCTACTAGGGTTCTTATGCCAGGCCCAATTTTGAGACTGCACTTGGAACTGGACAAACTGATAGTGTACTAACTATCCCATTGACCAACTACACATGGGAGGTTACGAATTCAACTCACGAAACATTGCATTGTGCACACAAAAGTCTCATTTGGTGCTCAAGGTACTTACACTACTACTTACACTAAGGGGCAATCCTAACTTGCACTGGAAAGGCAGGCCAATAGACCTGTGCTGTATCCAGAATGAGATAGATACAGGCTAGGGCGCAACTCAAGAGTAAGGGATTTCATTCATCTTATCACAAGAAAGAACCCAGGCAGACCTGTGGGACTATTTGGCTACATGACCACAATTTCATGAACTCAAATCTGAGTGACCCCTGCAATGCCAGTTGGGCTATTGGTTAAGATTTGGCCTGTGCTGCTGTGAGGCGCAAGTGATTAAAACACTGTGAGCAGGGCTGTGGGTGGCGCAAGTAATTAAGACACTGTGCCTGTTAACCAGTAGGCCAGGATTCGAGACACGGGTACCCACAAGACAGGGTGAGCTCCTGTCCTTAGCCCAGCTCTGCGATGCAGCTGGAACTAATCATATCAGCTCTGCCATTGGACTACTTCAGTGGCATGGAGAGGGAGGATTTGCTGCTTGGGTAACAGCCTATCCTCCATATCAATCTACCCAGGCCTTCGTGCTTCGCATGCAGCATCGAGCACGATACCATAGTCTATCAAGACTGATGGATGTCAAGTTGCTGTGAGCAGTACCACATCCCATCCTGGGCTTGATCCCCTTGTCCAAAATACCCTGCCTCCATTCCTCACTTCTGTCACCTTCTCACACCCTGTACCAATCTGCCTACGCCAGCACAAACTCACCCCATTTCAGCACAGTTATAGTGCAGTGAGGCCTCCTGAGTAGCCAAGATCATGCTTTATGGCATGATTGCAACACTTGGGAACTGGCACAAGGGACTTTTGCCAACTGGGTGGGGAGGCTACTGGATTATACTGCTCATACAGTTATCTTCAATCAATATCATTTAAATCATTTTGTTTAAAAGAAGTACAACCAAGAATCCTCCTTTTCCTATGTGTCCGTTGGATTTGTTATAGCTAGTTCTAACTGTGGATGCCACAAATGCCTAAACAGAGACAACAAACCAAATCCTTGCAGTCAATGAAAATTCTCTTGATTTTCCCTGGAAATGCTTTGGTAATTCAATTAAGCATGGGGAATTTTTTGAGAACCTACTAAATACTGTACAATAATTGGTGTTTTTGTACCAAACTTTTATCAGTTGTATTGGAAGCCAAATAGAAACCCAACTTTCAGAGCACTGACAGTGAAAGTAGAGTACTTTTGATTAAGATATTTTCCCTTGCCCCAAATCAAGTTTCTTGTCCTGGCTGGAGACAGTCTTACCTTGGCCTTCCTGAACAATTTGGCCCTAGAAACTTTATGTTTCAGAAGATATAATTGGTCTACTGAAACCTCTGCACTACTTTTAGGATAACATGTTACTGATCTACTCAAACTTTTGTAGTGTCTACTTGGACTGGTGTCTGGGCACCCTTTTTGTTTTGGATTGTTCTAATCTTTGGCAGAGAAGTTCCAGTAACTTGGCTTTCTTCTTTGAGTCCCCAGCCAAACTCTGTGGAACTCCACTGCAGCAATAACAGAAGGGATACCTGGCAGTAAGCCCTGTCTCCCACTATCCTCCTATTTCCAGCACACAGCTCATTGGCAATGTGTTTTCTTATTATCTTTGTAATTAACCCCTCTGCAAGTCTATGCTTAACCTTCTGCTCTAAAAGCTGGTACTTTCAATTTAAGCTTATTTTTCAGCTTGGAGAAGTTGACAGAGTCTTTCCATTTACACCTTCTTTGATATAGATCCCCGAGCCCATCAAACACCCACCCCACCAATATATAAGCTACAGAAAAGTTTTGTTTTGTGGTTGATTTGGATCAGATGTGCTGGAATAATAATTAAGTAATGGCAAAAAGATCAGTTTAAAATTCCATACTCATATGCTCCTAACTAAAAACTTCTATGCTGATCTTTTTTAAAATTACTGTTACCACCAATTTAATTTTATTCAAAGATAATTAAACAATGACTAAGGTACTAAGGTATTTATAGCATAATTACTAACAATGGAGAAAAACAATACATTGTAAAAAAAAATAAGCAAGCAGATGATTTATTCTTTGTGTATTCTGACAAATATACTAAATAAAAAGAGGCAAATATGTACAAAAGATTTCTAAAGAACGCTAAACCCCTTTCATGGAGAAAGTTTTTGTGCAATTATGGATCTACAATTCAGAATCAGCATAGTGTTAAAAGGAAATATATATACAGGAGAGTACAAATGAATCCAATAATGCAAAAAAGTGTTTGCTTAGAAGTACTAAGGTTTTTCTAACCTTCATGTAAAGGTGGGTTCATGGGTTGGGTACTTTCAAATAAGCGTGCACAGAATTGCAGCATTGTAGCATTACTTGTATTTATATTAATTTAGGAAATTGTTTCTTTTCCTATTTCAATTCACTTCCTCAAGCCAAGTACATTAAGTGTTTGAAAAATATTTTTACCTTTTTCTATTGACATTACGAAGACTCCAGAAGGATCCCACTGTGTTGTAAACCCAAAGTTCCGACTGCTTCCTGGTCTCTGGTTTATACTGATTCTCATATCACTGTACTGGTCCTGTAAAAAAAACAACAACATACATTCATACTCTCAGTACATGACACTGTAGTATCTGGTGTCAAAGGCAGCTTCATGGAAGAAAGTCTATCTCCTAAATAAGTGAGGCTATTTGTAATGTGGGCTTTTAATTATGTATTAAGTATTTATAAATTCTTTCTCTTCTAAAAAAGAGAAAGTGAGTAGTGTTGTACCTTGGCATCTAATAAACACTACATTAAATGCTTGGACAGTGATGGAAATCTTATAGTTCTTAAAATAAAATTCACAGGGGATGAAAAGTTAATAATTGATTTGTATGTCATCCAAGACGGGTTGTTTAACTCTGAAAATGGGACATTTTTACGTTTCTCCCTTTAAAACATGCAATCTGCGAGAATTTACTAGTACAGAAGGCATCAAAACAGAGGGACAAAACAATAGGCAAGTGGCTTTATAGGCTTCAGAAGTCATTGCACAGGAATAGGGAAAATTTCAAGTGGAACAGATCTATGCTTGTGAAGTTTAATCGTGTTCCTATTCTCTATGGATAAAAAGCTAAAAATTCTTGCTTTTAATTTTGAACAAACCAGGGGTCTGCAACCTCTTAGCAGTGTGATATCAATCCTATGTTACAATGTTATTCTAAAATTATATGGAGACTCCTGTTCATGCTGAGGTCTGACTCTCTCTTCCCCAGAGAAAAGGAGTTCCCCGTGTGCTATCTGAGATCCCAGGTGGCTACGAAGCTTCCCAGCCTCTCTTCAAAGGGCAGAGGCTGGGGTGGGCGTGCTGCGTGTCAGTGAAAATTGGTCCATGTGCTGAGGTTGGCACTTGTGCAGTAGGTTATTGACCCCTGCAATAAACTATAGTTTCTCATTAGGTCTTAGCACTGGTTTGTTATGTAAAAAATAAATAAATCACAGTTATTCAAGCTGAATGAGATTGTGGTAAAAAGAGGATACCTTCAACCTCTTCTCATCTGGAGGAGAAATTGAACATTGGGCACCTAAGACACCCTCAGATCATTCAAATTATTTGAACTATAATTTAGGAGGTTGGCAAACAAACTTCTTTCTCACAGCGTTGAGACACTGGTCCATCACTAGTAAGAATGCATGCACTTTAGATATTCTTCCACAAACATCTTTATTCCTTATAAGGCATTTAAAACATCACTTGTTGTTTCTGTGTGAAACGTCTCTTTGAGAAACTTGTGGTTTCTCATGTGTTTTGAGCTGCCAGACTCAATCTGAGTCTGGCACAGTCTGTGGACAGACATCTGCAGCTACTGCTGAGCTCAGAAGCATCTCAGGAGGCTCCCCTTGCCTCCAATGGGTTCACACCATGGGGAAAGAGCTCAAATGCACAAGCTGGCTAACTGCAGCTACCTGGCATGGGATCCCCTCAGATAAGGGTGCAAATATGTACAGACAAATTCACAGCAACTGAAAGTGACTCCGTTCTTGAACTTTGAGCTTGGGTGTTTGAGTTGGGTAGCCAGATCGTTCCCTTGAGAAAGCCACATATAGTTGGGCAAAATACTGGGATTCGTTAAGATATTTTTTATTGTGACCTGGGAACCCAAAATGCATTTCTATCTCAATTAATCTACCTTTTATTTAAGCATTTTTCTTTCAATTACTATTCATCTAATTACAACATCTGACTTTTTGTACACATACTGGCTACATCACATTTGGATTGCTGTAAACACATTCCACATACAGTATCTTTGAAGGCCTTTCAGACACTTCAACGAGCAAGAATGCTACTGTGTGTACTCTGGCCAGCACAAGGTGCAGCAAGCACATAATGCCTCTACTTTCTCATGTGCATCGGTTGCCAATATTTTTCCAGAGACTTTAAGCTCTAAAATCAACTTGGGATCAGAGTACGTGAAGATTCTTACATGAAACTACCCAACCCTTTAGATCAATTTAGGGAGTTTTGATAAATCAAGACACTGCTATTAACTAAATGTCTGTTTTCTCCCCATTTGTCCCTGCATTATTCATTATTACTGATCTACAATGCAGAATGGGCAGTTTATTTAATGCCTCTCATTTGACTTTTCCAGTCATAGTCACAATATAGTGTTCCTAAAGAAAAATCAGATATATATGATGAAGGTCCATAAAGTTTAATTGTTTTCCATATCATGTAACAGTGATTTAAATAAACCCAAAGTATAATACTTTTGCATGAATAGATATAGAACTTGCTTTGATTTGAAATGAAATAGTTAATTACAATTAGAAGCTAAACAAACTGGATGGAAAAGTGTTTTCACTTGATCTGATCCCAGACTCTAACATTTCCGTGCTATTACAACAATACTGCAAAGAATGTAAGGAATGCTGCTCACTAAGTGGTCTTCAAGTATATAGCCATCAACTGCTGGTAAATACAATGGCACTGAAGTCTCTGGCTGCTCACAAACCATCTACCTCGTAGTCTGCATTTGTAACAGGAGATGGTTGGGAAAACAAGAGCTCTTTAAATATCTTCTAAAAATTAGTACGAATCCTAGTCTCTGAATAACAGTTAATTTCTATAAACTCTTGAACTGCAACCCCAAGGCTGTGGAAAACTGTTTGAAAAGCACCCTCTTTACTCAAGTCTAATGCTCACTTTTTCAGTCAAATTCAATCTGCAAAACCGGGGTGCACATTAGATTCTATGCAGTGGTGGGCTCCACCAGGTCCACACCTACTCTATAGAACTGGTTGTTAACAAAAGATAGACATATAAAGTTTTAAAATAGCCATTTAAAAGTGGTTGCTAGAAGGGCATAGGAGTGGTTGTTAATTTCTTTGAATCCTAGCACTGATTCTATGGCACATTAGATTCAAGTAAATACAGTATTTTGATTATAAGTATAGGTCAGTTTACTATATTGTATTAAAAAATGTAACAAACTTATTGTATGGGTTTTAATATCTAGTGTAATTAGGTAAAAATCATAACCTAAGTCCATTGATATAATATTGTTGTTATATAACAGTTTAGTTGCACTGAAGTATGCTGACTAAGGAGCAAAGGCTTCACAGAAAAAAGTGGATTTTGAGGAGGGTTTGAAGGAACTGGAGATGTCCTCCTCAGATGACCAGGAAGGGAATTAATAACTTTTGGGACAGGGACCCATTAGCTTTTAATTAGCTCTTATTATTTTTCCATTTTCTTTGTAAACCACTTTGTGAACTTCTTAGTTGAAAAGCGGTATATAAATACTGTAGATAGAGAGCAATAAGAAGAGGCAGAGGAAACCTTCAGACAGCTATTGAAATGATAGGTGCTTGCTTCATTGGCAGCAAAAATACCCAGCAGTGATAATTTTCAGCATGGTGCACAAGTTTCTTCTCTGACACTTCTCCTACTCACAATTTTTATATCATTACTTCATATTTTAAAAACTGAATCCTGGAAGGATTCACCACTTGAAAGTGAGATGGGCCTGAGGGGGAAGCAGTATCTGGCAAATCTTAAAATTCAAACTTTGAACTTGGCCAGCTGTGTTCTCCCAGAATGGAAACATTATTGGCTATTGTTACAGTCAGATAATCTGAAACACCTGTGAAAGTGTTGCAAATCAGTGTAAATGCAGAACAAGGAGGAACAAACCACCACAGAAAACTATAAATTTATATTATAAACTGAAAGAAAGTTCAGACCCAGACCAGAGACTAAAAAAAATCCTCAGTGTTTGAATATCTCTAGAAAGCCTCGCAAAGATGTTTGGGATTAGTTTCACTTCAGAGCCAAGGCTACACTCAATTATACAATCAAGTACTGTACATTAATGTCATCTATTTCAACAAATTGTCTTTAGAGCACATTACCTACACTCATTTCAGTCAACATTCATTCATGTAGTCTAAGGCCAAAATCCACAGCAGTTACGGGTCCATGCAGTTACGTCACCTTCTAGTGTTACCTTATGGAAAGTCACCTTACCTGCTCCGGAGCAAAGGGCTTAATTTCATTTAGGATATAGGCCTAATTCTATTTTCTCTTCTTGATTTTTCCTGTGCATACTTGTCAATTTATATGAAACACTTAGGCTGTAATCCTAACCCCAGTTAGGCTGGCATAACTGAGCTGGACTGGGGTGTCACAAAGGTGCATAAGACAGTTCTGTGCCACTCCTGGGAGTTAGGCCAATACATAGAGTTGCATCAGCCTTCCCACTCCACCACAGGGGCACCACTGGTTTAAATTGTTTAGGAGTGCACACTCAATATCTGCTTCTCCAATCATTTAGTACATTTTGCAAAAACAGCAGATCACTAAAAATTAATACTGAACAATAGAAATTAAACCAGTTGCAAATTTAAAAGACATGGATAATCAAAGAGTAAGTATGAACAGTATGCTTCAGCTAGTTGTTGTTTGATTTAAATTACATAGAGCAATAAAAATATGTGGGTTTGAAGACATAATATTTCTTGAAGTATTACTTTTTATATCTACAGATTTTAAAATTCATAACCATTGAGACAACTGCTTAGAAGGTCCAGTATTTCTCACTCACAGCATCTCTGGAAGAAAGGATTCCAAGTACAGTGATGCCTCACAAAAAGATGCCTCACAAAAATTCGTTCCAGAGGCATGCTCTTTAAGTGAAATGCTCTTTAAGTGAAGCAGATTTTTCCATAGGAAATCATGGAAACTCAGACAATTGGTTCCACAACCCCCAAAATATTCATATTAAAATATTAACTGGATATAAAAATGATGACAAAACACTGGAATTGAATTCAAAACATGCATTCAATGTGCATGATCCCATGAAGTCTACTTAGGCACTTTCCTTCTGGGTAGACATGGTTAAGAGGCTGTAATCAAATACACTTTCCTGGGAGTAAGGCCCACTTAACACAGTGGGCTTACTTCTGAGTAGACATAGTTTGGAGACTGCAATCAAAGACACTTTCCTGGGAGGCTTACCTGGGCTGCTGCTGGAGGTTCAAGGTGGTCGGTGGGGGAACTTGGGGGCAGTTAGGGGCAGCTGCCTCTGGCATCTCCAGGCAGCTGCCCCTAAGTTGGGGTCAGTTAGAGGCAGCAGCGCTGGTTGACAGCTCTTTTAAAGACCCTCTGCACAGACGCTGCACAGCACACGTGCCTATAGCACGCTTGCTCTTTAAGTGAAGCAGAACTTGTTATGTGAAGCAAGATTTCTTGGAAATTTTTGCTTGTTATGTGAAACGCTTGTTAAGTGAGGCACTTGTTAAGCGAGGTACCACTGTATAACCTCATTATATATTAATAGATAAAATACGTTTTTCCTCTTGCATTTGTAAAACTAAGCAGGTGTGACTTAATTTCTCAGAGAACTTTGCCCACAATTTTATCTCAACATAAATGAGGTTGGCCCATTAAATTAAAAGAAAAAAACATCCCTTTAGGTTTAAAAAGAGCCTGCTTAGCATGGCAACAGGGCAGGTAATAAAATTCCCTCTCCCTTTCTAAGGGTTAGAAGGGATTTGTTTCAGCTGGGAGATGCCTGGAGAAGGCAACAAAATGCAAAGCTTTCGGGAATTGATTAGCACTTTGCATTCTTTTGCATTCCCATGAAAGGGAAGAATCTGCCTCCAAGCCGAAACAAAACGCTCGATGTTCAACCTTTTTTTCTCACAGCACACTGTCAAGGAACAGCATCAATCTTTTGACAACAAGAAGGCACATAATGCTGCTAGTGGGTGTTCACATTCCTCAATGGCCCTGTTAATAAATATTTAATAAATAAATTATCCAGGTTGTTATGGTCCACCTATGGCACAAGTGTGCCATAGCACAATGCTTGAAATATCAGTGCTCAAGACCTGAAGGGGGAAGTTGACCTATAGCCTGCCTGCCATGTTACAATGATAAGCAGGCTATTTTTTAAAAGGCTTCCCAATCTGTTAATTGCTTTTTTTTAATGTGAAAATTTGCATCCATGGAGGTTTCTGGAATGGAACCCTTGCAGATGCCGAGACTCAACATGTACTTTCTGTTCATCTGGGTGAATCTCTTACTCTTCTCAGGACCCACAAAATAATTTTTGAATAATTGTTGTCAAGCTCACATGCTGGCACCTGGTTCTCTACTGAAAACCTCTTCCTAGAATAAATCCCTATCAGTCAAATGAAGATTGCAATGGGCAGGATCTATGTGTTCTGTATATCATCACATTTAGTTCCAAATAGATTACTGACATTGAATAAATGATAGAAGGGCATCAGCATACGGGCAAGGTTGGAACAAGAAAAGAGGGTGTGAATATGTATATGTTCATCTCCACCAGTAGGCAGTCATCTATTTAGATTCTAGTTTAAATGCTTATTAATTGGTTTCTCCTGCTTGGATTAGACTTCTTGTTAGCTTGTTTTCCCTGCCTTGTTTTATTGTTCCTACCTAGGCAGCCCATGATCTGTTGCTTTTCTGGTTTGCTTTTGCAATATGTATACAAGCAATACATATACAAATCAGCTCTGCCAGGAATGAGTTCTTTTCCATAATTTTGCTAACATGCTAGGGATGCAGACCCAGAAACTGTACAAAATTGCAAAAAAAAAAAAAAAAAAAAGCAGCTAAGGATGAACTGTGGGAAGCAATGGTCCATCAGAAAGACTGGACTTGCCCAAGAATCCACAGAAGAAAAATGGATTGCAGTTCAGGAGCCAAGTTTGCAAAGCTAAATAATGAACATCACCTCTTCTGGGAGGTAGAATACTACTTTCCAAAGATGACCTTGGAAATAGAAAAATGGGGCAGAAAAGACTGGCTGGTGAAACCAACCATAGGACTCTTACTGGAAGGTAAACAGACATTCAGGAGAAAGGAAGAAACTGCAAAACGTTACACATAATGCTTTCCAGAAAGTTTTCCAGCAAACTGTTGTTGATAAATTAACTGATAGGCTGAGACTTGGCAAAAGGCAGGAGCTACATGAACACATAATTGGAAATTGTGGAACAACTGTGTGGGCTTGGAGAGGAAATGAAAGACAACCATTTGGGTAAACTATTACAGAGCTCATCAATGCCCTAGCAACTCCTCACCCTATGGCACCCCATCAATGCCCTAGACAGCAAATCAGAGTCAGACTCAATAGTGCAGTCCATTAAAAGCAAACTGATAAATACATGTGCAGAAAGGAAATTCAAGAGACTAGATAGTGGAAGAGGGGAAATCAGAGATAGCCCTCAAAGTGGATGAAGTCAAAGGCACAAAAGGAAAACCAGAGCATGTTTCAGATTCTTGAAAACAAGCCATCTGGAAAAGGATTGCTCAGTCTGTGAGCTAAGAAGAGGAAACAAGCACTAAGTACTAAAGAAAAATTATGATGTGAAACCCAGGAGAACAGAGCACATGGATGGTATATTGATTAAGGAGCAATAAACCAGCCACTGAGCCACATAATCAGCAACCTAACATTTTTCCACAAATATTGATCTTGATGTGAAGAACCAGCAGATGGAAAGATGAGGAACTGGCTGCACATTCTTAAGTTGCAGAGTTCAATCGAAGGGAGCACAGAACATCCTTGTGAAAGATATCTGCCCCAGACCCAGACAGGAGCTTCTTTTAGTGAAGTGCCTCATTAACAATAGTTTTGTAGTGCAATTCCAAGGGAACTGTTGTGATATAGGGATACGGACAGGGACTGTAGTTAGAGGAATTGCAGATGATCACCTCTATAGACTCCACACAACACAAAGTGCATGGCAAAGATGTCTAAGAGACAGGCAACCCAGATACTATAAAAGTGTTTGTAAAGCCACTTTTGTAAAGCCAAACCCAACTAAAGACATTAACATCTCACAACCATGATGTACACCTCTTGAAAGACGACAAAAAAATCACTTGCACAACAGCAAGAACAAGCAAACAAACAAGCAAAACCTACTCAAACAGGATATCCACAGCAACTTATGCAGATCAGCAAAAGATTCACCCCCAGGCAGGAACACATACTTGCTTTTTAATTGACATTTACACCAACTATATAACTACCTATCTTCAGAGATAAAAAGTCAGCTGAATGGCAAAATACTTGGATAAAGCAACAACAGCAGGCTACCTACAAAGGCAAAAACACTCCATCTGAACTAATGCACAGATCCAAACCAATCATAAGGCACACTGGAATGTTCATATGCAAAGCTTGCACCTAAATTCCCATAGAGAAATGGTTGGGTTTAAAATACCACCTAAGATATATATTTGTGGATTACAGTGATCTGTATAAAGGATACAGGTCCTTATTTCCCAAAGAAGATAAGCTTACAATAAGCAGGAATGTATACTTTGTTGAAACACAAATACCAAAAGCCATGCAGATTCACATCAGGAAAATCTTCACACAAATATTAATGAAACAATACAGGAAACATATGCAGAGTGCTAAGCTATCTGAGGCTCACCAACAGATTAGATCATGCTCTCAATTCAAAGGACTAGTTCACTGGAGGCTATCCTGGATTGAAAGAACCTACTGAATTTTCATTATGGGATGATCTCAAAACTACCTGACAGTGAAGCAAAAAATTTAGAAAGAGGCAGTAGAAGAATAACGTCTTCACAAGACCACGACTTGGATATGATAACAAACCACAGCACAGGGAGCAGAGCTGCACGCTTCAGAAGCAAATGAATTTAGCAGGCTAGCATGTACAGTATGCTGTTGAGAAAGGCCATATGAAGAGTGACAGAACATGAAGTAGACATGTACAAAAAGACTGAGTGTATGTATGTAGATGTTCATTCCCATCAGAAGGTGAAGCAGTAGTCAGTTCCTAGTTTAAATTCTTATGGATTGATCTCTCCTGCTTAGCTTCTTTCAGTTTTTTCTTCCTGTCTGGTTGGTTTACATCTGCCTGCCTAGATGGATTTTCTTGTTTGGTTTTGCAGTATGTATAAAAAATGAATGCAATTATCCCAGAACTCTAATATAAATTTAAAAAGGAGAAACACTAGTCTGACCTTACTTACTTGCTCTCTCAAAGTCTCCACCTCTGGAAAGGTTCGTTCTTCTGTTGCTGAAGATTTAGGTGTCACTGAGTCACGAACAGGTTGATGCTCTGATTTAGGACCAAGACGATCAATATCTGCAGCTTGCATTGCACTGGACGAATTCTCCTCTGATGAGTCTTGTGCCCTAGTCTTGTCATCCACTATACTTTTTAGTTCACCTGGACTTTCCCCAATCTCTGGTTTAGATAATGAATTGCTGGTGAATAAGCGTTGGGTTCTCTTAGACACATCTATATTCCCATTATATTTTTGGGCATCATCCATCTAGAAGAGATTTAAAATAAAGCTTTTCAAATTTGGTTCCAATACTTAAATGTTGGCCATTTACAGATTTCTCTAGGCCCTACTACTTGCACTGTTTTCAAAAAAAGACATAGTTAATACTGATGCTAATAAGAAATAAGATGACTTGGATCAAGATAAATACATCACAGAATTTAGGATGCAATACATTAATGCAATTAAGGATCAGTTCATTCATACCTATGTGTCCTTGCCCAGCTTTTGTTTTGTTTAAAAACAGAATTGGAAAGCACTTTAGACAAACTGATAAGGGTAGGTAGTATCTGAGATAAGGCTTTGCCCCTACTGTGGTTCCAGTCCTAGTGGTACATCCTCTGAGGTTTTTCATAACTTAAAAATAAAGATTCCTCTCAAAGTTAATATAGCATTAGTTCTTTCCTTCCTATGAGCTGAATTTCCCACTTGGTACCCTATTTCAAACATTTATGCATGGTAACTTTTAGATCTCCAGTCCAGCAAGTTTTACCTTCCTATCTCTACCACAGAAAAGTTTTCAAGAACTATATTCCTTTCAAAAGCAAGCAAAGTGAAGGATTGGTACAAAGATAATCTCCATACACACTCTTGCATATGCAATTTTCCTAAATTCTACTAAAATTAACAGAGCTAAGAGCCCAATCCTGAGGTCTCACCATGGAGGCGTGGAGCTGGCAGGATGTTGCCAATGTGCCATCAGACACATCTGCAAGCTCCACCACCAGGCCAGTTCTTTACAGCATGGTGGAATACATGGAGCACTGAGTGGTAGAGAGATGAGGGGGGTGAGGAGACAGGAGGCATACTGGGGCGAGGGAGGGAGGTGGGGCGAGGGAGGGAGGTGGGACGAGTGGAGATCACATTCTTGTTCTACACCAGCTCCAATTCTTGTGCTACTCTGCCTACACGAAGAAAGGGATGAATGTGGCATCCTTGGCCTGCAAGATACAACAGCTGCCACTCAGAATTGTGCTGTTATTTCTGAGCAGACAGGCATAGGACTGCACTGTGAATACACACATTAGATACCAAAGTACACAATAAGACACAACTGTACACACGTACTTAATGTTTACAGGACTTGTGGTGGAGTATAGTGCATACTGTGACACATACCAATTTCTACTGTCAACTACATAAATCCCTCTGCATAAATCCCTCTACACTCTAATTAAGAAGTTGCCCAATTCCCAAAGAAGGTTAATAATTTAATTAGTTTATGATGATGTACACAATTGGAGGCAAAAGCATGTTGGGCATGAAATGTTAAAGCCACCCTACCGTTTGATATGGTTTCAACCATTTTGAGAACACAGCCCTACATTGTTTTCCAACAGTTGCAGTACGTGCAATTAACAATGTGTGATTTAGCCCAAAGCAACCTAACTAATTAAAATAATGGATTTGAATTACTATGATATAATGATGTCAAAGATGCACCAGATCCAGTCATACAGTGCCAAAGGAAAACAAGAAAAATCACCATAAAAGATACCTGATCTTTATATTCTCCATAGGTAGTATTTTCTTGTCTGAAGAAACAGTTAAGAAATTTTAAATAAAGAAACACCTTCCTGCATTTAAACATTAGATCAAGTAAAATATTTAATACAGCTCATTTTCCACTGTTCTAACATGATGAAAAAGAAAAAGATGGAAGTTTTACCGTAAACGACCTGGGAAGCGATGAGATTCCTCTTGAATGGACACCAAAAGGCCTTGGTGTAACCACAGACGTTAACCTTGCAGTATCAGTACTCTGGTAACTTCTCGGGAGAGAAGCTGAAACCCGAGCTGACCCAATTTGTGCATTTACTGAATGGTAAGTTGACAAAGGGGGCTGGCTTCTTTCTTCCATGGTGCTCAGAGGTGAAATACGAGTTTCTATTCCTGCATAGCTCTCTTTTTTTGTGTCACTCTCTTTACTGTTTTCTTCATTATTTTTCAAGTAAGGAGCTGCATTATTTTCAACTAACTGGTCTTTTGATAGCCTTGAAGATATGTTTTCTTCATTAAAAACATCATCATTTGTTGTAGATATGTGTCTGTGCGCTCCTTGTTGTTGAATGTCACTGTACGACCCTTGATTTCTGCTCTCCCTAGAGACAAAAGCAAGCTCAGTATGACATAAACAACCTTAAAAATAGTTTCATCAATCTTTTTTCTATGATATACATTCAAAAGTAGAGTGAAAACAATGCAGACACACTGAAGTATTATGAAAAAACATAATTTCTTTTCTTCTGGATAAGAATACATAAAATTTATAGGTTCTAATTGCTGACAAAAATGCCTGTTTCTATTCTGTATGTTCTGAGAAAGAAAAATATAAGGATGTAGACCTGATATAATTAATTTTACGAGTGGTCAACTACTTGCATTTTGCTTCAAGGAGGAATTATCAAATTAAGTGTTTACTGGTAATTATAAAACAGAAAAATATGTCACTGTGATAAAATTATTTAAAAAGTGATAGCATGCCATGGACTAACATATGCAAACATTCAATATCTTACTTGTTAAAGAATTTATATTTCTCCTTGATTCCACTGTGGTTCATGCCACTAATTGAGTTTGAATGTAAAGAGGAAGCCACTGAGAATTTTATATCTCTTGCAAGATAAGCAAAGCCACAGCAGCTACGCAACACTCTGAACGCAAACACATTTCCTTACATTACAATCAGTAAGCAATTACTGATGTCACTGCAAGTAGCTGTATTTAAGATCAGAAAAATAAAATTTCTAACATCTTCAGGTTAGAAATAATTAAAAAAAATTAACCCACCCATTTGAAAATGTTTTAAAAAATCTAATTAACTCATTTCAAAAATTAAAATATTAAAATAATTTTATCAGAAGAAACTGTCAATACAAAAAAGTTAGTTACTACAAGATTATTACAAGACTATCAAAAAGATTATTAGAATGTTTTAGGTTGCATTAATTCTTAATTTTCTTAGTTTGAATTTAATTTAACTCATTGTTTACTTCCAAGTCTGCATGTTTAGAAGTAAGCGGTTAAAAGTGGTAAATACACTACCTGTCTCTCTGCATTTCGCTCAATGTTTTGCTGCGTCTCTCAGAACTCTCCGAGGATCTCTGTTCAATTTCTTCTCTCTCCTCCTTCTTCTTCTGCAGTTCAGAATTGTGGCTTTTGCGTCGGCTTTTCCATTTTGCCAAATCCTAATATAAATCACACAGTACATGTACAATACATTTACAATACAAATGTACAATGCATTTTCTCCATGTCTTGGTAAGAGAGGTATGACTGCAAATGGATCACATTACCTATTCAAGGCTATTCATTCTGACTGCGTGCTCAGGTGCCCCAATTCCAATTTACATGTCTAGTGTTCCCACACTCTCAAGTATCTTCCTGGCCCATGGCTGCCTCTCCTCCAGCCAAAGAAACAAACCAAATCTTATAATTAGAGAAAAATATTATTTGCTAGACTTAAAAGTCTTGGGCTGTGATGGCACAAGTGGTTAAGACACTGTGGCTGCGATCTTGAAGTGCACTTGGGATAGCCTATCTATCACAGGACTTGCCCAATTCCAAGCCCAGTTATGCCAGAAAGGCTTGAGCCAGTGTAAGGCAACATAGGGTAGCCCAAGACAAATGGACCTGGCAGTTCAGGAGTGGCATGTTGAGATCATGCTCCGCATGGCCTAGAACAGTGCAGTTAGGCTGTATCCAGAGCCTGATTCCAGGGCAGACATGCTGTCTTCCAGCTCCCCAAAGTTATACCACGTCAGAAATACAAATGAATCTGAGTAGAACCATAGGGGTCTATGATAAGCCAGAATAAAAAAGGAAGTTGGCAAAAATTTTGAGTACTTGACCAGCCTACCTGCAACCCCTGCCTCTCAACTTCAGGACAACTACTACAGCCCACTAACCTCTGGATACAGCACAACTCCAAGCAATCTCCTTGTATCTACCTTCCACTACAGGTACTGCAGTCTCATGTTTCAACTCTTACTGGTTGTCAGGGACTCCTGGGCTTCCTTATAATGCAGGCACCACAGTTGTTCCTTGTTCAGTGTGATTTAAGCAGGTCTCCTCAGGAGCAAGCCCTCCCCAGATGCCATATACTTGGTACCTACTGAGCATGCTCTGGAGCAGGTAGGGCAGCCCAGGCTCCCTGACTCTGGATTCAGCCTATTCAGGGCAGCCCAGCTGGGCCTTTGTCAGTGCCTTAACTCTGGATTTTGCCCTGTGCCTGTTAACATGAAAATAGTTAATCACGCTGGTTCTTTGAACCAAATGTGGCAAATGGGGAGGTTCAACCTGTATATCTTATCGCCACAATTTTCCCAATTTCAGAACAGTCTTTATGGGGCAAGAGGAAAGAGATGAAAAGGGGCATCCTTTAGGACAAATGTAACTCCTCCTTTTTGCAAACATTTAGCAAGATGTGAAACAAGGGAACATTAGAGGCGGGAAGGCATACTGGTAGGGTCATGTCCAGAGGTGATCCAGAAATGATGTCACTGCCAGAAGTGAAATTTCTGAGTCACAAGGTACCATGATGTTTGCATCTCACCAGCATATGAAGTCCTGGTACAACCTTGACCAGCAGAACAGGTAAGCTGACTCTGTATAGTCTAAAGGTGTTCTTGAAATAATCCTCTGAACCTTAAAGAATATAGCTGGCCAAGTATACTGTTTCTCCTCATGATTGTAAAATACAAGGGGCTATGCGTAGGACAATCATTGTCTATGAAAAAACTGAATCCCTAGGTTTTTTCCCACCTTGTCAGATGCCAGCAGCAACTTAGGAGGTCATAAGCAGACTAATAAGGCTATTTCCAATTTCCCTTACCATCAAAAAGTTAAAAATATACTCTAAAAATATAAATGGATCTGTTCACATCTGTCTATCATAATCAGAAGTGCAGTTTCGCAGGTATTCATACACTACAAATGAAAAGGTGCTTCCTTTTGTTTTAAAGTACTATCAGTTACATCTGATGAGTTACATTTCCCTTCTTCTTATTTACATAAATGTATCAGATTCAGAATACTATCCAGTAGGATATGAGGATGAAGCAAGTAATTTTACAGCCACTTCACTCCAACTCTGAAATAGATTTTATAAGACAACCACAAAAAAATGAAACATTTCTCAAACTGTGGGCTTGCCCTTGATGAGCTGTGTCTCAGTTTCTGGTGGGTCATGGAGAGCCTCCAATGGAAACATGAGTGATTGGGAGATCAGATAACTAATTGCCTCAAGCCCCAAGGCTATTTAAAAATCAGACAGCTTATAAATGCACTGCAAAGCGCTGAGCTCCTGCATCTTGCAAGTTAGCTGCTAATCGCTCTGCAAAAAATTGAGCTCCTTGTTTGCAGTTGTTTAAAAAAGGGAGATAAAAGATTTGAGATTTTTTTCCCCATCAAATCTGAGGAAAGCAGGTTGTGGTGCAGGTGAAGCCTGGGTCATATAATTAAGCCCCTCAAGACTTGAAGCTGTTAATAATAATTATTAGCCATATTTACTCAAATCCAATACATCATCATATCTAATAAGCACCCCATACTTATAATCAAAATACCACATTTACTCAAATCTAACCATCAAATCCAATGCACACCTAGATTTTGGAGACTAAATTCGGCTGGAAAAGCATTAGATTTGAGGAAATACAGTATTATCATTCAGTATTTAAATACCACTTTTCAGTGAAAATACATACAGAGGTTTACAGTGGAAAAAATGAGTAACAGGCAGCACAATCCAGAGCAACTAATCTGTCCACATAAGAGCCCTTGGGTTGCCCTAACTATCACTAGGGTGGAGCAACTGCAAGATGCTCCACCCCAGTTACTCTGGAAGAGGCTTAGGGCAGAGCAAGGCAACATAGGGTGCCCTAAGAGAGGTGGACCTGCTCTGCCCTAACTGGGGCAGCCCAAGCAGCTCAGGAGAGGCAAGTTGAGGGCAAGTTTAGCATTGCCTAGGGCAGAGCAGTTACTCTGTATCCAGAGCCTGTTTCCAAGGCAGAAATGTCCTCTTCCAGTTCCTCAGAGATATACCACCTCAGGAGCAGGTATAGTAATGAGTAGACCCATAGGGGTCCATGATAAGGCCTGAGTAAGAATGGTAGTGTTGACCAAAAATCTGAGTTCTTGGCCAGCCTAGGTGCAATCCCTGCCTCTCAACCTCAGGATATGGAACAACTATGGCAGCCCACTAACCTCAGGATACAGCAGGCCACTCCAAGCATCCATCTTGCACTAGAAGAACTGCAGTTGTAACTGGTTGTCAGGAACTGCTGGGCTTCCTTATAATGTAGGCACCACAGCTGTTCCTTCTTCAGTGTGTTCTGAGGGGGTCTACTCAGGAGCAAGCCCTCCCCAGCTGTCACTGACTTAGCATGCTCTGGAGCAGTTAGGGCAGCCCAGGCTTCCTGACTCTCTGGATGCAGCATAACTTTCTGCTCTGGATACAGAATAATTAGGAGAGAGCAGTTAGGGCAGAGCAGGTTGAACTTGCTCTGGATTGTGCCCTAAGGCTGTAATCCTAACCACACTTTCCTGGGAGTAAGAATTTTTGAACACAATGGGCCTTACTTCTGAGTAGACATGCTTAGGATTGCACTGTAAGACTGTGATCCTATTCCCCAGTTAGGCTGGCATAAGTCCTGACACAAGTCCTGTGCTGGCCTGGAGGTGTCGCAAAAGTGCCATAAGGCACTTCTGTGCCAATCCTGAAGGAGGGAGACAAGAGAGCTGTGCTGGCCTAAATTGGTTAGGTGCAAAAAAAATCCAAATAACTTATTTAGGTTATTTATATATGTACTTATTGAGACCTAATCATGAAATTGTCTGAAAGGGTTCATCATGAAAGCTACTGTAAGTCATTGGTGCAGAATTTAATATTCTAATATATCAAGATTATTTATGAGCACCCTCTCATTCCTAAGTGGCATTACCCAGCATGATTGTATTTTAACTTCTTCAGAATGGTATGGAAGAAAGTGAATTCATCCTCAGTATAACTTACATCTTGCCACTGTTGATCTTGTTCTTGTAACTGAGACCTGATTCTCTGAAGCTCTTCATAACGCAGTTGACGTATTGTCTGCAATTCATCTGCACTGACATCATTCAAGGACTTACTCCTAGAAGCAAATGTATCATTTGGAAAAAAGGTTCAATTTTCTTTATGTGAGGGAAGTCCTCTTTGAAGATATTGTAATTGTGTTTAAAACATAGGGAGGATATGAGAAGCAAGAAAGCACATGCTTGCGGAGCTGGTGGTTATACAGTATTCAGTTATCATCTATGATACACAATAAATATTTTAATCACAAATCTCTTTCATGTTCCAAGATTAAAACAGAAATGTTCCTTCTCAAAATCCAGAAGTCGTATTAATGAATTCAAATGTTACCATACGTAGGAAACAAAACCTCAAAGTTCAGTTTTTGTATGCAATCAGAATTATAATTAGTTCTGCCTAATTATAATCCATCCTATGCATAGGAAGGATTTAGATTCAAATGTCATCATTTCAAAGAAACACAACAATACACAGTGAACCAACCATGAGATAATGATTTTATAGAAATTTAGAAATTTAAAAGAGATTTTTAAAGAAAATTATTATCTTTAGATTTGTCATTTTCAGCTTTCGTTATAAGTTCCTTCTTTTCTTGCCCTCATTCCACCAACTTCCCTTGCAAAAGGTTTCATATACAGAGGGCTGGACCACAAATCCCAATGCCAAATATTCTTCCTCTTTGCCACATTCTTTCTGTATTTTTTTCTTTAGTTCCATTTTTATTCTAATAAAAATTATTATTAGCATTACTACTCTAAAAATTCTCTACACAATTCTTTATCTGGAAATTTCAGATTTGTCCCTGCTCTCACTGAATAAATAACCATAAATTGTTTTTTTTTTTACTTTGTCTTTCAGTTCTCTTCTGTTGTGCTTGATCATATAGTTTTCCTCAGTTTCCAAATTTTGGAGGATTAAAACATTCTACTGTCTTACTCCTCATAACCAGGCTTTAATGCTTCTAATTTTAATAGGCCAATATACCTATAATTTGTTTTATCCTCTCATAAGACACAACCAAAAAATTCAGTTTACACCGATTTCCCTTATTTATAACATTCAAGCATGTATTCTTAATTCTCTTCATTCTGTTCTAAATGTTGCTGCTGATTGGATATTATTTGCTAATCACTTTGACAGAATTTCTCCTTTGTATCATTCTCTTCAGTGGCTTTCATTCAATTCTCTAAAACTTCTAAAACTAACTAATGTATGTATGGTATCTGCTATTCTGATCTTTTGTCCTTTTTACGCTTTTCCCTAGACATTTTTATCGACAAGTATCAATGTTCTTGTTCTGCATAAGATTTTCATAACCATATTCTATTTGTCTATTTGTTTAGGTGGTTACTTTTAAAAACTATGCCTTTTCATCTGAAGGTGAAATATTTTCCTTGATGTGTAGATTTGGATACATTCTTCACACAATCATTCACCCTAGCTAATTATCTTTCTTTTATTTTCCCTTCCTCCCCAACCATCCTTATTATCATATGTTGCAAAATACCATTGGGAGGAACTGATTCTTAAAATGTTTGCTGAAACATGTTGAAATTTGAGGCATATTTTCTAACCATAATGATAATGATAATGGTGGTTAGTGGAACTCCTAAGATTTATGGTTGCAATTCTAAGCTCATTTACTAGTGTGCATCTTATTTTTACTCTGCTTTCCACCAGCATTGCCTCCAAATACTGCTGAACTACAGTTCCATTAAATACAGCAGGACACAATGCTGTGTAAACACACAAGATTAAAGTGTGATCATTGGAAATACTACAAGCATTGTACATGTCTTGGTTATTCTCTCCCAGTTTCCATGATTGGCTTATCTCTATTTCCATCCAAATGGGAATTGACTTGTATACACAAATTCAGTCTCACTATGAATAATTAAATTCTCTTGTAAGATTTTGTTCAAAATCTGAAACTTTTCGATTTCAGTCCAAATCTTAGAATATCATTATATTTGAATTTTTAAAATGTTTTTGAAGAGAACCATGTGAAAAAAATCAAGTATGACTAAAGCCGTCTGGGAAAGCCTAGCAATAACTTTGAAACGAATAATCTTGCTAGAAGAGAAACTTGTTAGCAATAACCTTCTTTTAAAACCTAAAATTCCAGCTTGTTTTACATTAAGATTTCATGCAACTGATTATTTTGGCCACATAACATAGTATTTTTAGAAACCTATCACAAATCTTCTCTGTTTCCAAAGCTGATTACCAAAAAGTATATGACATATCAGACAAGACTGAAAAAAATTAAATTGCTCATGCACATTCTAGTCTACAGTACAGCATTCAGCTCTCTAACAAAGGCAACTTACATGCATATAATCTATCTAAAGCAAATGTCTAAAGCAAGTGTTAAATGCTTTAACAGCATTTCAACAGTAACAATTAACTTTTCCACTTAGTCAGTGGTGCTAGAGAAGATGTTATTTTTAACCTGCTTTTCAGTCAGCGCCACCTCCAAATGTGGTTGAGCACAACTACAATCCAACTGCAGTACAAAATCCAGCTGTGCAAAGGAATGTTTTCAAAGATGTCTCGGTCCCCCATTAAGGCACAATGGAAGGCTCTTGGTGGTAGCCTCTGCTTGTCAACATAGCGTCCCTCACGGTTGCCAGAATTTATGTTGAATGATGTACTTTCAATAATTTACTAACAGGCTTAAGTCCTATAGGCAGATATTGCCTTTGGCCATTAGCCAAAGAATAACTGAATCCTGTAGGTACAGTTAAAGCCATTTAAGTATAATTGCCTTTTCCAGCAATTTTCATGTATCATTTCATGGCCAAACCAAACACAATTGTTAATGTGTAGCAATTGCTAAAATCGGCAGTAATGCAACTAACCCCATCCCTCCAGTTACGTCTAGCAGAACTTGCATTACGTCATCACAATTTTAATGTCTCTCCCATCATCTCTTTGTAGCTAGTGATATGAAACAGGGTCATGGAAATGCCACACTTACTCTACAATCCAGAGTAACTACGGGAGCACATAAGAGACATTTATGTCGACGTAGTTATGGCACCACCTAGTGAAAACCTATGGGAAATTCATATTGCAATCCAAAGTTGTTACATTGGAGCAAGGAATCCCTGTAGTTACTCTGGATTGTGCCCATAATGACACAATGCAATTTCTATCACAAAAGGAAAAGAATTAAGATTGAGCACTGATTTAGGTGGCAGCCACACATTTACTATCTTATCTACTTTGGCTGTTCATTGTCGACATTTGTGGAAGGATTTTCCCTAATTTAGAAGTTTCATAGGAAGGTAAAAAAGTAAGAGTAAAATGTTCATAGTATTGAAACAAGACACCATCTTACTCACTTTTTCCATGTGACCATACCAACAGAAAGCTAGAAATCTTTCTCCTTGTGTGAGTTAGCTGTTCTGGGTTGATGTAAATGTGCACCAGCCTCATACCAAAATGGTCCCATTTTTAGTTAAGAAAACAAACCCTTTTTCAGATCTGCAAGAGCGACTGTCTCAAACTCTACAAAAACTACAGAGAGCACTGTCAAGTTTAGACTCCAATGTAATTGTTTGTACAATCTATTGGCATACAAACAGGTGCATCCTATTCGCAAGCAAATACAGTTGGTTCAGCAAAGCTGTTGGTCATTAGCATATCCCTTGCTATGATGAGATCCCAAACAATGCACAAAAAAAGCTTTTTTGTGCTTTTTGTGTTCAAAAAAGCACAATATTTGGGGTGTGCTACATGCTACTCCAGACATTGCAACTGATTTTCAGCTGGTAGACAAAAGCCCATTTTACTTTTTGGCCATACATGCAGCCCTTCTATCACTCAAATCTCCAAATAAGTTGATGAACTCAATGCGAACAAGCACCTAGACAACCAAGCACTGAAGTATAAAGCAGCATGCATAGCTTGCCCCAAACACAGGTTTTTAGACATGGACTTGAATGCATAAGCTGTGTAGTTAATCCCCTGTATGTTTTGGAACAGATGTGTTTTCATGCTTTTATCATGCTTTCATCATTAACTTACCCATACTCATCAGAAATCTTTTGAAATAACCTGAGAAATCAGAAAACCAAAACAAGTTCACATTACCTATTCCATTTTTATCCTATAAACTGACACCACATAAAGTAAAGCATTGAACCAACTCTCAAAAGTACATGGGTATTGTGGTCCCATGATCAGAGAATTTCAAATAATTGAGAATTTCAAATAATTGACTAAACTTTAAGAATCATTTGAATGGTGAAATTCAGACCTCAATATTATTTAACTTGAATCTACTACTAGGTTTGGGATGGACCACAACACAAGTACCTTATGAGCATCTCATACAACACTTTAAATAAAGCTTGAAAATGAAAAATAGAAAATATTTTATCAGCATGATATACACACACTCACAAACGAGCAAATACAAGAGAGGCATATCAGAAGCTTAATACTGTACATGAAATATAGCTTCAGTTATGTAGATTTTTAAATAATTACTTTTTTAAAACCATTTAAGATTTTCTTAGAAAAACTGGGGAGAAGAGGTTAACAGCAGAGAATTCTGCATATAAAATAGAGAAGGGGCAAAATAGAGAAGGGGTACATTAGGCTGTGCATCAAGTGTTTAATAAATTCTACTTAGGCACAATCCTAAGCAATTTAGGCTGGAATAACTCATCTGACATATCTTCCTGTGGTGGTATGGGGAGGTCAGCATATGCCGGTACACTGACCTAACCACCTGGGAGTGGGATAGACGTGCTTGACAGCACCTTTGTGAATGCCCTCACTGGGGTCAGGACAGGACTTATGCTGGGGTTTATACTGGCCTAATAGGAGTCTCAGTCTTTCAAGTTAGACAACTGCATTAAGCTTCAGCATATTTTTATGTAAAAAAATTTCATGGTCACAAACATTCAGGTTGCAGTTACTTATTTCCCAATGAAACATGCATATGCAGTATTTTAGAACTATACAACTGACAACACACAATATTTATTGAAGAACTAACAAATGTTCCCAGGCAAATGAAATGGATGAAAAAAATCCAAGATGACAAAACATTTTACCAGGTGAATATTAGAAACCTCATTAAGACTGATCAAGGAATCTCTCTTCTGGAAGACAAATATTGCCAGTATCACCACCTTACTAGAGTCCAAGTATCTTTTGAAAAGGTTGTAAAATCCTCCCATATTAGTGCTAGCTCTCATTGGCTGAAATTAGACAGCACTTCCTTTATTAAAATGTGAACTTATTAAACAAAGTATTAAATTATCAGGTTGAGAAGGCTAACAATCAAAAGTACTGTGTGTACTTGCATACAAGTATTTTTCAAGCTTGAAATTGACCCTGATAATTTGGTGATGACTTAGATGCTCAGTGTTGGAAGGTCTCCTCATCTTCTAAGCTGCTTGATGGAGAAGAGGATTGGGCTGAGAAAAAGTACATGTAGGAGTATGTAGCATGAGTAATTAAAATGAGCCATTTAACCTTGTTCTGAAGCAGCACAAAACACAGAGCTATTTTCCAAACAGGATCCAAGGTACTTAAGCTATTCTCCAAACAGGAAGCAAGATGAAGGTGCTTATGGGAGTTGTAGGCTTTGTGATGGCTGTTCCTATGGAAATATCTGTACTTCTCACAAGCCTACACCTTTCAGAAGCACCCTGCTTCCTATATGGAGAATGGCTCGGGCTGCATCATTTTTTAACCTAGAAAAAAAAATTAAAATTAACACACTGGGGTCCACCTTAAATAACTTGTAACAAGAGAAAAAAGCACCAAAATCCAATTTCTTAACTTTCCATTGTTAAATATTTATAATCTCATTTCATTCATTCCAATGATTCAATACCATCTAGTGGCAGAATGGGCACCATATCTATACCAATTCATTCTGGGGCAACAATGGAGGAGCAAGAAACCTGGAAGTTGGTGTTGAAAGCTATTTTTTCCACTGATTTGGTTTACACTGATTTTTTAATCCACTATGTGTGACAGAATGGAAACCTAGGAGATTATGAATACAAACCATACAGTATGAGTACTGGTAATTCATTTTCAAGATCTGGCCTGGGGTAAAATCAGACTTCCAATTCAAAGACATACCTACATACCTGAGTTTTATCCTTATCTGTGGGTAACTGAGAATTTTTAGCTTAAAACTAATACCAGTACTTGATTTATCCATAAGATGGACTTCTCTATGAGTATATACAATAAACTGAAGTATTATTGCCTACATTTTTCCCCAACAGTTTATTAGTCCACCTTCTTTTGACTAAAGGCTCCACTTGAGCTAAGAATAAGAAATAAATTCAAAGGTTTCTCTTCCTCTAAGTGTTGAAAAGATAAGCTTGCAAGAAAAAAGGAGTTCAGTATAGGAAAGCACTAATTGGGGAAAGATTTAACTTGAAGGACCCAATCAAATGGGCAGCGTAGCACACTTCTGGGCTCCCTTTCTAGAAGCAGCCTTCATGCCAGCCGAGTTACCTCTTGTCTCTGACACACAATAGTTGCTACTAAGATGAGAAAAAGAGAGAGAAAGCAAACACAAATCACAACAGGTACATGGAACTCTGGCACATACTTAAAGGGTTCTTTGAAACAAAGGCATCAGCGATGAAGAAAGATACAAGACTGGGAAAATACAAATATTATATGCACCCTTTATCCACATCTGCAGGTACAGCTCTCAATAGTATGATTTCATATTGTCCAAACTCCCCCCAATAAGACACAAGACAACATATTTGGTACAAGGGGACCACTACTTTATTCACCAAATTATTGGGAATAATTCACCAAATTATCCACCCCCTTTTAGGGATGGCACACTGAAGGAGCCAGATGGTGCCAAACATTCCCTTGTTTTCTCATGCATTCCCATTTTGGCTCCAAACTGTCAACTGTTCCCTGGTGCCAACTTATTACTGGTGATCCTTGCAAGAAGAAGCCGCAGAAGCTCGGAACTGAATTATCCAATTTAAGCCAATCAGCCTTCAAAATAGACTGCACTGATGGCTCAGCATCCCCAAACTAAGCAACTTCTGAAAAAACTTCTGAAAAAGCCCCTTCCCCCCCCCACACACACACTAGACTTGCCAGATACAACAAAACATAACTAACACCAAAGCCCTTCCACAATCTCAAAGCATGCACAAACAGCTGCTTATCAGGCCTGCTAAAACAGTTATACTCAATCTAAAGGCAACCAACTACAGTGGTACCTTGAATAAAGAGCATCTTGAATAAAGAGCGTTTTCTATAAAGAGCAAAATTTTCTCAGAAATTTTGACTTGCTTAAAGAGCGCTGTCTTGAATAAAGAGCACTTCTGAGGAAGTTTGGAACAGGCTTACATGGCAAGGGAACACACAGGCGGGACGAGGAGAGTAGCTTGAGCTATAGTGGGGCCCTGGGCAAAGTTTGGAATAAGATTCCATTGCCAGGGAACTCATGGGACATCCGGGGGGAGCAGCCTGAGTCAGGTCTGTAAGTGGGATCTTTGTGTGGCAGCGTGGAAGGTGTGCCTTATCAATGTTCTAGTGCTGCTCCCTGTCAGCAGTTTGGGAATGTTACAGTTGCACAAAAAGACAATAGATTCCATTGAGCCAAGGGATAGCACCATTGGTGATTATGAAAGAGCACAATCCTAACAATGTCTACTCAGATGTAAACCCCATTGTGTCCAATGGGTCTTACTCCCAGGAAAGTGTCTTTAGGATTGCAGCCAGTCATCCCCTCTCTGTAACTCTCACATCAGCCATGAAGGTTTTCAAAGGTACAGTACAGTTCAGTACTGTACCTTTTGACTTGCAGTGTACTGTACCTTTTGACTTGCAGTATTTTCTTTATTGCAGTGTTGTGTGTTACTGTATATTACAGTGCTTTGTACAGTGTTATACTGCAGTGTTTTGTAATCATTTTTATAAACAGTTAATATTTTTATATGAATATTTTTTGGGTTGTGGAACCAATCGTCTGAGTTTCCATTATTTCCTATGGGAAAATCTGCTTCACTTAAGAGCGTTTCATTTGAAGAGCATGCCTCCGGAACAAATTAAGCTCTTTAAGTAAGGTGCCACTGTACTCTCAAATTGTTTCTTCAGATGGCTGGATGGGCAGACTTCATATCCTCAAACACACTGGAGCAACATTAAAGAGAAGTTAACTTAATGGCATACCCTAGTGCAATTCACTGGCCAGTTCTGCCATCTGTATGATGTGCATAAGGTAAAGTCACCCCTGTCACTCCTGCAACTCCCTTGTAACATTCTTTTTAAAAAAAACCACTAGAAAAAGTTATAGTCTTAGGAGTAAACATTTATTTCCAGTTAGCTACACCTCAACACTTGCAGTTTGTATGCTTCCAAGAATACCTTGAACAGATACCAAGCTGAGTCAGCTATCTTGGTTCTGTTATCATAAGTAATAGCTTCTGTTGCACACTCTTTAAAGAAAGGAAGTTGCATAATTTGAGGCTATAAGCATAATCAAAGCAGTTATGCAACCTAATCTCTGGAGTACGCAGTTTGTTCTGCTGATGAAGTTGAAAACCAACACAAGAACTTATGAGGCTATACACCAAACACAAACTGAAGTTTCACACCACAACATGCATGGCTAAAATCAAGATGCCACATTGCTTCATTCCAAGACTTGTTTAGAAACACTCAAACACAATCCATGCATGGTCACAAGCTGACCTTTCAACCATTTGCCGTTTCTTGTGTTTGATTTTGCTGGCCTCTCTGATGGCCTCCCATTTTTCCATATCTTCTTTGCTGCATGTTCTGGGAGAGAAGCTGATTGGGTGCACATTCACTCCTACATTGAATAGGTGTATCTTGCGGGCTAGCATATCATCTTTCTTTTGGTGTGATGAGGGTGATAAAATCTTCCCACTGCATCCTCTCTCGTCCTTGGTGGTTTTCTCAAGCAAACAAAGAAATTTAGCCTGCATTTCTGGTGGGAGGCTCCAAGGATCCGGAAAAAGAGCAGGTTGATATCTATCTGGAGCACCTGATAAAGGCACATCCTTCTTCTGCAGCTGAGTCTTGCGAACTGTCAGATCATCTTTTTCTAAATCTGGAATGGCAAGTTCACCATCTCTGGGCTGTAGCACTATTTCTCCTTCTAAGTGAGGGTGTTGCTTAATGGAATTCCTAAGATATTCAAAATCTTGGAGAATTACTGGATTCGTATGGAAAGCACCGGTTTTGCGAACAAACAAATCATCATTCTCCAAATCTGGATAAAGGTCTCCATTTTCAGTGTCTCTCTGGTCATATCCGGGCCTAAAATAATGTTTTCTGCATTTTACAAGCCTAGGACCTGAAGCAGGATCAATTTTGGTCCTAGTTTCGGAGAACAGGTAGTCATCGGAATATTTTTGCAGTGCTCGGAGAAATAAAAACTGACTGAGATATAAAAACACAAAAATTAGAGTTTCATTAACCAATGAACACAAAAAGGTCTACTTCTCAGTGCGGTATCTGGGCCATACTATTTCAAGTAGCCAAGGAGGGTGCTAGTCCACACAAGGAAGTTGTCCAAATAAAAAGCTAGTCAGTCTGAACTGGTACAGCCCAGACACAGGTTTACCACCCCAGGGTAAAAAGCAGACAAACTGCAGACCAAAAGATGCACAATCTCTGGAACTGAAAAGGGCAACACTGCAACACTGCAACAAGGCTGGATTCAACTTGACAACCAAAGGCCAGTGTCTTATCCCAAATAGCAGCAAATTATACTTGCTATTGCAAAACACAGAGAACAGCATGATGAGCACACAAAATCCAGTTTATCTTAGTACTAAAAATTTAGTAACTAAAAGATAAGGATTACAGAAAAGAACTAAAAAAGTTAAAAAGCAGCTTCCCACATTAACTGGCCATTAACTGTTTTAACAAACAGCAATTCTGTCTCAGCACACAGGATAGCACAGTTCATGCAATTGTAGCAACCTTGGGAGATCAGAGGAAGCTTTAATTTTCTCTTCTGCTGCTTGTAATAATGATTTTGCAACACATTCAGCTGCATGTTTGATGATGTGTAAGTCTCCTTTGCAAGAGTTGTCCAAGTTATCCCTTATGATACTGCTTGATTGGGCTTGTGCACTGTCCTCTTCAGAATCTGCTCTTTGGCTATACAGTAGAGAAGTAAGGGAAGGAATTAAGAAATGCATGTCCTGGCCAAAAGATTGTGCCCAATAATTGGTTTCAATACAACTGACTTAAAATGGTGTAGGAAAAGGGCATATGTTATCTTCTAAACCACATGACAAAGGTAATCAAGTTTCAACTTCCATAAGCAGCAATGTTTTAGAACCCACCCTCAAAACCTGCTGCTTCAATCCAAGCCAGTTACAAGTGTTTATAGGGGGAAAATGTCTGGTGGTGAATTCACGGAAAAGATGATACAAGGTGACAAACCTGAATCCTTGAATCTCCCTGTACCACTGTTTGGAAAAAGATATCCTCTCTGCTTTTTTCCAATGTAATTCTTCCCCTGGAATCCAAGACTTTGGAAGAAACTTATGAGAAGAAACTTTTCTGCTTGATATGGCAGCATTTATTTTACGAACATAAAGATCATCTGTTTCAATATCTGGAATGCCTATTGACTTTTCTTCCTCTTCTTCAAAATAACTGGAGAAGTCTGAAAGAGCATTAGCTGTTGACTTGCATTCCGTCTCTCCCATCTGGTTACTGTACAAAATATCCAGTCATATTATACTTTTAGGAACAGTTTGTAGCCAGGTACATTACATGTATTTTTAACTAAAAATTACAGATTCATGACCGAAGTAAATTAGTTTTCATTATGAAAGCATTGTTACAGAGTATGTAGATGACTGTTACTGAAGATTTGTGTTCCAGCTGACTAAAATAATTTGTTAGTAATTCGGTTACCAAAACTGAAACTACTGATGAATTATATTTTTTTTAAAAGAGAGAACTTTTGAATGCACCATTCATAGAAAGCATTTTTACAATTTAGGAATGAATTATTTGAATTCACAACATTAAATCTCTGACCTCATTTGAACCCAGCTGATAGTGGGTCACTTAAACATCATCTTCAAGCATTGTTTAGAAGAATAATTTTTTCCAGGGATAAAGGAATCCAGGTGCAGGAAAGCATACTGAGCTCTTATTCATAAAGAATTTATGGCTACCCAAGTCATCCATAAACATGCCTGGCAGCTTCCTTTCATCTTCTGATTCAGAGCTACTATCCTACTGATAGGTGATCTTTGGAAAAGCTGTATGTGCAATGCCACATTCAGCTCCTAGAGATAGACTTGAAGTTAAAGGGTTCTGCTCTTGTTTAAACATGAACAATGTAACAGAAAGAAATCAACAGTCATGACTATTCCCACTACAATCACAGTACAACCTAAAACTGTAAATCTAGGAAAACCAGAATCTAGGCATTAACACACCCCATCGTTTCCTACAGAGATGTCTTTGAGTTTTAAGCTTTAGCTACAGTACTTAGAATATGAAAAATGTTCTACGAGCTTTGAACTGATTTAACTGGAACTTTTAGTAACAAGCAACAGTCTTCCCACTCAGCAAAAGGGAACGAAACATGCACAGATGACCTTGGTATCCAATGATTTGATGCACCACTGATATTGTGGTCCACTATTAAATTTTTTGTAATAAGGGAAAGAAGACCAAAACCCTATTTCCTACCTTTGCAGTATTAACTAATTATAATTTCAGAAATCATTATACTCTATTATTAAGCCCATCTAGCAAGTGAATGTGATATAGTGTCTATACCAATGCATTCTAAGGTGACAACACAGGAGCAAGTTACATGGAAATTGGTTTTTAATGCTATTTTCCCACTTATTTGGTATCTCCTTTTTTCTAATCTCTTGGAAAATCTCTTGAAGTTCACTCCAGAGATGTATTACAATTTACATGACAGAGCAAAGTGTGCATAAAATTTTAACAAATGACTTATTTGAGAAAGTATTAACAAGGAAGTCAAATACATATAGACCATTAGGAAAGAAAGCAAGACTATTATTTGAAATGAAAGCTTTATATTATCATTCTCAAATTGTTCACTGACACTAATATTTTTGAAAGCCCTGAAACATTCTGTCAGTTTTAACGAAAGTAATTTATCTGACCCAGTACTGATATAACTGCCTCTCTAGAAACTGAAAGCATGCTGTAGGTTAATGAGCGCTCATGTCCATTTTCCACAGATCATCCCTTTATCCTCCATGATTTGTTTCTATAACAATGTATAAAATCACATCACACTGGTGAACATTAGTATTAACGCAAATGTAACACTATCCCTATAATCCTACGGGAGTAACTACGGTAGTACCTACGGGAGCATGTAAGAGACATTACGTGTATCCGTAGTTACAGCACCACCTAGTGAAAACCTATGGGAAATTTATATTGCAATCCAGAGCAAATCGTTCTTGCACCAGAGCAAGGACTTCCCGTAGTTACTCTAGATTGTGCCCTATATCACGGGCAGAGTACACCATGTAAGTGGGAGAGAAATTCACGTCGCAGGAACAAGCATATGCCCAAATCCTGCTCTCAGACTTCATCTGCAAAGTTATATCTGTATGAGAAATCTCAGCACCAATACGATAACCCAACACAATCTGACCATTTGACATTTAAGCACTACATTAAATACCTTGAAAATGTTCCATCTGGCTCAGTAAAAACAGGGCTTGCCCAGCTTCTTCTGTTATCCTCATTCTTCTCTGTTCGCTTCTTCCTCAAAGGTGCTGGCATATATACTGGTGGCTTAGCTTTACTGGGTAAGAAACGATTGAAGTCTGCAGCTGGCTTGGGTTCAACTGCAGAAATTCTGCGGTATGACATGTCGTCTTTATTGTGCTCTTGCATTCTTACGTGTGCCTCAGAATCTGCGTCACTTTCACAATCTTTTAAAGGAAAAAGGAGTTAGAAGTTGTTCAAGCTGAATATTCTACACAAGGATTTATAGACTTTAGGTACATATTAGCTTGCATGCATATTATCTGAGATTTTTGTTGCAATTGCAGAGAAAGGTATTCTTAGGAGCTAGTTATCATACTGTGAGAAAATCCACCTGGCTGAACTTCAGTTTTCATAGTTTGATTCCTTACATTTCCTCATTCCTATCTTACCTGAAAGTCTCAGATATGTGCTTGATGACAAACATTTATTCATAACACTTGCATTGAAAGTATTAAACTGTTTCTAAACCGATTTTTTTAACTGATTCTCTATATTTTACAATATATAGAACAGATTTTCTATATTTTACATCAGACTGTACCAAAAAAGGTATAATGAAGCAATAATGAAGCCCTTGCAAAACTATTTATGATGCTGATGTTAATCTCTTCAAGAAGTCTCACTGAATAAACATTGCCAAGTATTGTGACTTTCAACACAACTGGAGAAATGCCACAGCTGGTCAAGGCCACAGAAAGCACATATTCAAAATGTTTCCTGTCTTGTCATAAAGTTTTAAAAATGAAAATATTTGGGATTTAATGTTTAAAATTAAAAACATTTTTGAAATATATTTTTCCACATATCAATGCAATACATATCTAAGCAGATACAAAACAAAATGAACTATTGGTATTACAATGAAATATAGTTTTTACAATATGTTCCAAACTTGGTTTAAAACACATTTTATAATGACATTTATCCAATTCTTTGTTGAAATTCCATACATAAAATCACAGTTTGACTGCATTATCATCAAATGTGTTTTATACATGATACGATCCAAATATTGTGTTCCAAGACTTAACAGTGCAATCCTAAGCATGTCTACTCAGAATTAAGTCCCATTGTGTTCAATAGTACTTGCTCCCAGGAAAGAGTGGTTAGAATTGCAGTCTTAACTATTTAAAAATTAGGCAATCCTCATCTAGTGAATTGTTATGAAATTAACCTGCACAGAACCACCATTACTGAATAAGATCAAAGATGCATTTAATCCATAATTCTTTCACAACAGCAACCCATCAAGTGCTTCTGAGAAGTCCTCAAAGCAGGCATGTAACAGCCCTGCCTTCCTGTTCATCTTTCATCAGCTGGTTCCCAGACTTATATAACCTTTGTTCATAATAGTTCTGGATACTGTCATGAGGAATAGCAGTAGTTGACAGACTGGCAACAAGCACTATCTTATTTAGGACACCTTTTAAAAATAAAAAGCTCCAAAGAAATGAGACATCAACTAAACCAGTCACCTCTTTGGACATGTGGCCCACATAACACTGTTACCTTCCCACCAAGGTGGTATCTACTTGCATTTCCACGCTTTTGAACTGCTAGGACCTGGGCTAAGGACGGTAACTCACTCCATCTCAAATCCTGGCCTGCTAGTTAACAGACACAGCGTCTTATCCACTTGCACCACCAATGGGCCACCACAGTCTATTAGGTGCAACAGAAGAGCACCTGGTATTAGGTCTTTAAACCTATTTTTCCATTTTGTTTTTAATTTTTTATAATCCACAGGAGGTTCTGTAACAAAGCCCTAGTAGATAACAAGGGATACCTATATGAGCTTGTATTAATGAGTGAGGTTTCTTGTCAATCAATAGCAATCAATAGATTGCTATCTAGTATAGCCAGAACTCTGATTTTCAAGGATTAGAACAAGCCATATGCTATTCCTGAAGAGCAAGAAAAAGGCAGGGCACTATTCTGAGATTGCAACATTTCACATAAAGGCTGCCGTAAAGGAGCTTCCCACACGTCTAATGGCTCATGACTTATGTAGGTAAGGTCTGACCATTTTCTGTGTGAATTAAAATGTAAAATCCAGGCCTTCTATCCTTGTCCTGTGTGTTTTCCAGGTCTACAATGCAATTTTTCTTCCATTTTCCTTTCCTGGCTTCTACAGTCTATTATCAAGACAGACTCTTCCTGTCACATGAGATTTTCCTTCACTTCCCTCTGTTGTCACTACAAGCCAATGTTTTACTTCAGGCTTTTATACCTATTTGTCTGTTTACTATTTTCTGGGACCACCATCTCATTCTTTAATTTCTTTTTGGCTCTTGAACCACTTTCTTACAAGACATTTGTCATCTCTTCCAGTCAGACCTTTTTTATATACCTTTTCTACAAAAGAGGCAGTTTTCTCAATGTATCATTGAATAAAACCTTATCCTTCGAAGTTGCTCAGTAAATTTTTCAGAGGGATTTTTATTTCACTATTATGATATAGCCTACTGTCAGTGTCATGGGTCCAGAAGACATTTCATTAATTTTGAAACAGACATTTTGCTACATTAGTAGAAAAGGTAAATCATTACTCCTATCCCCACATACTCCAGACTATCAAAGTTTATTCTTATGATTTAAACTGGCATATCAGATCCTTACCAAATATTTTAAACTGTTAATAATGATTGTTAGCCATTAATTAGCCATTAATTGTTTTCATTTTCTTTGTAAACCACTTTGTGAACAGTGGTATATAAAAACTATAGATAGGTAGATTGTTTTTCAAACCAATTAACGACCAATGATACAATCAAAACAGGGGGTTGCCTAAATCAGCATATTTCTGTCAGATTCTCAGTAGTGAACATACTTTTCCCTAAACAATTTATGATTAAGCTCTCATATATTCATAGAAAAGCTCAAAAAAATTCAAGAGAAAATTGAAGCTAAATTGCAGAAACTATTAATCCCTATAGTTCTTGCCCGCTTGCTTCTCTTGAACCTCCAACAACAAAAACAATCTTAATTGAAGACTTAGAAGATACCTTCACTGCCTCCTTTTAGAGTGATGTCAGATGAAAAGCTTGCAGATGATCTTGAGCCAAAGGAGTCCAAGCTATCAAACGAACTGTCCCTCTTGTGGCTTGTAGATGATGAAAGTGAGTCACTACGCTCAATATACCAAATATCGCCGTAGCCGCTGTCCCTTCCACTTCGTTTAGGACTGCTAGATTCTCCAAGAGTCTGCCGAATATGTTTTTGAAAAATTATGGTTAGAGCAGTTTTAGGCTTCTAGATTTGCCATATAAGTGTTATATGACCCTATTAGGTTTTTCTGAACGGATATTTGCATGATGAGAAAACCCATTGTCTCCACCACCCAAATACCAATTCTTTTAATTTCCTGCATCTACAAATCTCAAAAGCAAATGTGGGCAGGTAAAGCAAGGCAAAGTTGTGGTAATGGTACTTGCTGGTACTTTAGGGGCAAGGGATGAAGATGGTGCTTTGCCCACTAATACTGTCAGAAAGCCCCTCCTATAAAACTAGTTGCTGAACAAATAAAACCAGTGTTATTTGATGCCTTACCTTTGTCAATGTCTGTCCAAATAATTTTTCAAAAGCTTTTAAATTAAGGTGTGGGCCATGATAATAAGGATTGCTGTGTGCCTTCCTGCCCAGCCAATACAAAGTAATCAGAACCTAAACAAAAGAATCAAAACAGAACATATTCATGAACCAAAAAGCAGGGGAGGTAGAGAAACAACAGAAGCTTCCACACTTTTCTGTAAGAAACTATTCCCACTTTCCTTTAATATAACTTGCCAATAAGGTTTGAATAGTTCTTATTTTCTAAAACTCATCTTGAAATTTTTCTTAGGGTCCAATATTTGTTTAGCTAGAGAATTGCAAATACCTTTGTAAACTTGCAAGTTCCTGCAGCCCCACAAAGACCTCTGCAAATGGACTTGCAATGCTTCCTGAATTGGGAATATACTGGGAACTAAAGTTGACACTTGTTCTTTCTCTCTCAAACGCACACACATGCCAAAACAGTTTAAATCACTATGTCATATGCAAATCAACATGGAGGGGGGCAATTTTAAGTCTTTACAACAACAGAGAGAGTTTGAAAGAATGAAACATGGAGAATGAATGACTTCTGGGTATAACTGAGAAGTGAAGGAATAGATCATCAGAAAATGAAACAGCAGAAAGGAGGGGTTACCTAATAAGCACAATGGTAGTATAGTACCATATGTACACTATTTAAAATAGAGCCAAATATTTTAGGAGAACATGATCAGTTGCAAAACAGGAAAATCAAATAATGTTCAAACGTTTCTTAGAATTCTGCATGCATACATGGGTTAAATAATGAAAAGTGGTCTTTATCTTACATTTTTAACTCTTCTCTTGGTTTCTTCTTGCCTGCAAAACAAATATAGATCAGGCTTTCATTATAATTAGTAAATTACAATACTAATACAGAACACTAATAATATAGGAAATCTGACTATCCAAGTCCATCAATATGCATTAAAACTGAAAGCACTCGCAAAACCATGGAATCATATGTTCTGAAATATAGAATTCTATTAATCTTAATTATTGTCACTTTTTACAAAAATGTCAGATCATTGAAATTATGGCAAAATAGAGAGAAGGCATTCCTGATTAAAGACCCAGACTAGCTGACTTTTGCCATTTTAAGTTCAAAGTGCACTAGAGTAGTAAAAAGGAGGAAAAGTACAACAGTTCAGGAAATGCCACCTGTAAGCAAAGATTGACTAATTTACCCTGTGGATACATACTTTTTGTGGCCTACAGTTCACTTCATCAGATACATGTCATTGGCCCATACCCTAAAGTCAGATTAAGCCCTTTGCTCCGGAGCAGTTAAGGTGACTTTCTATAAAATAACACTAGAGGGTGACGTAACTGTATGGATCCATAACTGCTCTGGATTTTGCCCACTGTCTCCTTGGCTAATATAGGTGTTAGGGAAAAAAACTAAAGTAAAAATGGAGGGAGGAGCAAAAGAGGTTCATCCTGATATTAAAAAAACACTTAAGATTACAACTGTCACTGTTAAATTCACATTTTAAAATTATACAGAACTTTCAGACTGCACCTCATGCATTTCATCTTCATTGATCTCCATTTCTCACTGTTTCAGTCTATATCCTTCCACCCATATATATTCATATGCTTGCCAGATGAGCGTAAACCAGTCCCCTGCTAACTGATCAAAAGACACTCTTTCGTGGATGTTCCTCTTTTATTGCTGGGGTGAGAAGTAACTGGCCCTCCTCACCCCAGTAACGTCTGTTATAGTGGCTTCAGCTGGTGTACTTTTGCATCTTTTTAGATTGTGAGCCCTTTTGGGACAGGGACCCATTAGCTATTAATTTTTTTTCATTTTCTTGTAAACCGCTTTGTGAACTTTTCAGTTGAAAAGTGGTATATAAATACTGTGGATAGATTTACATGTTTTTGAACTGTTAAGTTGGCAGGAGCTGGGCTAAGGACTGGAGCTCATGCCATCTTGCAGTACTCGGGGCTCATACTGCCGACCTGCTGATCTTCAGACTGATAGGCACAATGCCTTTAACCACTAAAGACATAATCCAGAGTAACTACGGAAGCACATAAGAGTAGTAAGGAGAAGTAAGGAGTAGCACGTAAGTAGTACTAAGGAGTTACTACGTCAATGTAGTTACAGCACCACCTAGTGAAAACCTATGGGAAATTCATTTGCAATTCAGAGTAAATTGTTGTTACATCAGTGCAAGGATTCCCCGTAGTTACTCTGGATTGCACCCTAAATGTCTGCAGCCCCAACCACTGCATTAGCTATTAGTTATTTCATTTTCTCTGTAGACTGCTTTGTGAAATTTTGTTGAAAATCAATATATAAATTTGATTGTTTGATCTTATGAAGTGGAACTCATGAAATTCTTTGGGATGCCAAGAGACTTTGGAATTCCAAGAGACTTTTTAAAAAAAAACTTTAAATTTTTTTAAAATTTTTTAAAAACTTCAACAGTTTTAGTTTCAGAGGCTTTAGCCTTTAACCTTTTAAACGACATCAATTTGGAAAGATCAGCAAAACCTGCAAGAACTGATGCAGAAAAATAAAAAAAATTATAATAATTTATTTAAGGCATTAATAAAACATATACAACTCAAATTACATTATTTCAGTGAATACAATAAAGCTAATTATTTCTAGAACACTTTACCTAACAATACTTTACATAAGCATGATTGTTTCTATTTTCCACAAAGATGTCAAAAGCACAGATCTCATAGCTGTCTACTATATTTGCAAGCACTCACTGAGTCACAACTTTATTTGTCCCCATTGTCTTAACTAGGCCTACAATTGTTATAGTTCAAGCAGGATCAGTTACTACAATTAAGCTATTTTGGTATCAACCTCACAGCAACCAAAATGGGCATTTCATCCTCAACTTTCCATTATGTTAGATATAACTTGGATTATACAATAATTGGATGCATCCAAGTTTACACCTATGGGTGAGTAAGCATGAGTAAAAGTGGTCATGCAATTCTCAGCTGTTACTGTGAAACGTTATACAGCGGTACCTCGCTTAATAAGTGATCAATAAGCAATAAGTCTTGCATAACAAGTGATCCACATAACAAGCAAAAATTTCTCTAGGATTCTGCCTAACATAACAAGTGATGCTTCACTTAACAAGCACACTCATTGGCAGTTGGGGCAGATGCACTGGTCAGCAGCCCTTTTAAAAAGCGTCAAGGCTGCCTAGCATGCCTGCCCATAGCGAAAGCAACACTTCCGTGCTGTTCCTCCTGTGGCCGGGAGTCCGCTGGGCAGAGGGAGAGAAGAGCAGTGGAGGAGAGTGAAGCAGCTCAGGGCTAGCAAGAAGGAAGCAGGGGACAGAGAGGCTCAGGATGGAGAGAAGGAGAAAGTGGGGAGACACTTGGAAACTGTCTTGGATTGCAGCCTCCTAACCATGTCTACCCAGAAGCAAGCCCCGTTGTGTGTCTTTAGGATTGCAGTCTTTCATAGAATCATGCACACTGAATGCACGTTTTGAAATCAGTTCCAGTGTTTTGTCATCATTTTTAGATCCAGTTAATATTTTTATATGAATATTTTTTGGATTGTGGAACCAATCATCTGAGTTTCCATTATTTCCTATGGGAAAATCCGCTTCACATAAAGAGCATTTCACATGACAAGCATGCTTCTGGAACAACTTAAACTTGTTATTTGAGGCACCACTGTACTTGAAAATCCTCGGGATCACTCTTAAGAGTTAGTAATTTCTGCAAGAGGAGAATAGTGAAGAATTACAATGCTTTTCTACTTATTTACAAGGTCCAACTTCAGTTCCTGCAGGGTTCTGATCCCAGACCCATGTGGGTACTAAAAAGCACAGATAAAGGTTCAACCTTGTTATATATGTCTTTCTAATACACTGATTTGCTTCAACATGAATGGCCACTGCATATGAAAAAGGAAAGTTTAAAATCAGTTTTAAACTGCTTTTCTTACTATTGCAGAGGGAGTCATGCAATCATTCCATTCTTCAGCTGAGCTAGGCAAAAACAAGGTGTCTTGAATTTCTAATTCTGACTGCCTCTTTACAACAGTAAGAAAATCTGTTTTTAAACAATTACAAAGGGACAATTTTTTTAAATGCTCTTATTTAACACATATTTGGTATCAACAGAGAGTCCCAAAATCAAACCCCTGTAGATAATAATGCACAACCTTATTCCATAAGGAGCAATGGAGGAGAAAGAAACTGGAAAGTGTGTCTTTAAATCTATTTTTCCACTTTAAAAAAAAATTCACCAGATGTTCCAGAATGGAAACCTTGTAAATAAAGAGGGGCAACCTGTAATTAAATATGTAGATTGCAGACTAACAGGGCACAATCTCTATAGGTCTCAGAAAGCTTCCCAGATGTGAATGGAATAAGGTTCCAGTTATGAGGGAAGTCCTCAACGGATCCTCAGCTACAGGTTTGGAACCTGCAGTGGGTCCCAAATCTGGATTCATTTACACTACACACATTTAGAGTACAAATAAATCAGTGCTAATTTTTAAAGAATTTTGCTCCCTCAAAATGAGGAGCCAAATGAGGGAGCCACAGGGGGTACCTTATTGACTCACCTTACTGCCCCAAACCAATAACCAAGCTATTATGAATTGATTTGAATAACTATTAGGCTCCAAAAATCATTAACTGTTCATTAAACAATCATTTTCTGGTTATCAAGGAAACAACATTTGCGACTATATAAAAGTCTGGGTGAAAATAAGGTCACCTCTTCAGCCTGACTGTTCAATTTACTTTACAGGAAAGCCTAACCAGACTCTGGCCATGAGAACAACATAATATGGAGGAAATGAAGAATCAGATATGGAGTTGATTTTTAATTCACTGATTTTTAATTCAATTTAAAATTTAATTTAATTTAATTTAATTCATTAAAACACTGATTTTTAATTCATCACCGTGGACTGCTCAAAGTAGCATAGAAGACTCTTGCAAAATAACATACAAAATTACTCAACATTGCCCATATTTACTCAAATCTAATGCACCATCGAATCTAATGCGCACCTCTATTTTAAAAGGCTTGAGTGAGTGAGCGGGTGAGTCAGTGACTTTTCAATTTTATATATACTGTATAAATTTATATTATCTCCTCAACTATGAAGCTTACAAAAAATCTTTTGTTTAATCAGTGCCACACTGAGGAAGTCAGTCAAGAAAATTTGCTGAAGTGTACAGAGCTCAGCAGTATTTCAATCAACATACGGTAAATACTTCCCACTGTATTTACAATTTTGACAAGAATGCCCTTTGGCTTCGTCTGAGCCCAAAAGCAAAACTTCCATTTATTCAGTAGGTGGCCTAATTAACTAGAGTCAGACAGGATTTTTTTTGTTTTTGGCAGTGGTATGGTTGGCAATGATGAAAAAAGGGTGTACACCAGTGGCGTCACTGGGGTTTGCAACACCCTACATGGGAGACCCCATGGGGTTTGCTACACCCTGCATGGGAGACCCCGATGATTGATCTCCTCCTATGCTGTTGATAAGGCAAGAACCTGGCTGAAGGGTGTAGTGATGTACCATCGCCCCCTCCCTGTTGGTATTTTGGCCATAACATTGGATAGATTAAAGATATTTCTAAGGTGTTTGTTTTGTTGCATTCTGCCATGAATTACACATTCACCAGTATGTAACATGATGGCATTATTTCTAGAAACCACAAGTTTGCAGTGGTTCTCAAACGTTTTAGCACAGAACCCACTTTATAGACTAGAGTGACAAACTGTCTACCACCAGAAGTGACATCATAGTTGGAAGTGATAGTATCAAGCAAATTAAAATAAATATGTAAATATGTTAAAGTAAGCCAAGTGAATAACCTTAATCCCTCCCAAAGTCAGTAAGATTTTTAGTCCTACCCAATGTCTAGTTCCAGTTCAGTTCTTATAAGGTTGAACCAAAAATAGGTAGACAGTAAATGATATAACTCTATTCCATCTACTGTCCACCTACTTTTGGTTCATACTGTATTTAAACAGGTTCAGCAGTATTTGGGATGAAATCAGTTTTAATTCCAGTATGTTTTTGGTTTAGGCTAGACTTAATCCTCCAAAACCCCGAGTGATGAGGATAGGAAATGAAGTTTTGGAGGGAATGGAAGACGGGGAAGTAGTTTAGGCTGTCAGGACTCACCTAGCTTTACAAGCGTATAAAAGGAAAAAAAAACTTTCTCTGATGAAACCTTTATTTTTATTCTTTTTAGTGGCAGGACTTCCTTATGGAGCTCTTGTTCAGCAACACGTACACAGGGTAAAGACCATTCTGGAAGCCTTGAACTACACTTCCAACTGACCTTCTACACCAAAGGTCTCCACACTTTTCAGCGAGAGAGCCAAGTCAAATACCTGGCATGGTGTCAATGGCCAGAAAAAATAAATATAAAATTAAAATAAACACATGGGAGTAAATAAGTACATGGAAATTAGATAAATGAATAAATGGGCTTAAATCTCCAGGATTTCTCAAAACACCAAAACACACCACAAGAATAAAACATATAATCAAATGGACCTCCAGTCCTCCAACTTCCAAGCATCTTCTAAGGCCTACATAGGGCATATACTTGGGTAAAACCAGTGATTTTTTAGGACTTCAGAACACCTTCCAGAAATGTCCAGAGCACAGTGTTGGTTATGTTTGATCAAGTGGGCCAGATGTTTACAAGGGACCAGAGGCTGCCCACCAACCAGACAGAGGCTTGCTGAGGGATGCATCTTGCCTCCAGGCCAGGGTTTGGAGACTCATTTCTACACTAGCGACAGCATGCTTGCCAGGGGTGGGCACAGGCCTATTCGCTTCGGTTCGGGAGGGGGGATTCTTTCAATACCCCTGCCGCTGGCGAGCCAGCAGCGGCAGGGCCCCCCAGAACCATGGGGACCAGTTTCTTCCTCCCCCCGGCCGAGGGGAGACAAGCAGGATGCTGCACGGCTCCACCGCGCTCTTCCTTCCTCTCCCTGGCCGGGGGGAGGCACAGAGCCCCAGCCTATGGAGATCTACTCTGAAATAAGTCCAAGTATAGTCAACGGGACTTACTCCCAGGCCAGTTGGAGAGGACTGCAGCCTCAGAGCCCCAGCCTATGCAGGTCTACTCTGAAGTAAGCCCCAGTATAGTCAATGGGACTTATTCCCAGGAAAGTGTGGAGAGGACTGCAGCTTCAGAGCCCCATCCTAGGCAGGTCTACTCTGAAGTAAGCCCCAGTATAGTTAATGGGACTTACTCCCAGGAAAGTGTGGAGAGGATTGCAGCTTCAGAGCCCCATCGTATGCAGGTCTACTCAGAAGTCCCAGTATAGTCAATGGGAATTACTTCCAGGAAATTACTTCCTTCAGAGCCCCATCCTATGCAGGTCTACTCAGAAGTAAGTAATTTTATTGTTATAATTTTTTTTAATTTTTAAATTAAAAACCTCCCCATCCCCGCACCCCGGCCCCGCCCACTTCCAGAGAACCGGTTCTTGGGCCAGGCCGGGCCCACCCCTGATGCTTGCTTATTCACAAGGAAATGTGTAAATAAAAATATGAGCTTAAAAATAAGTAAATATAGCTTAGTTTTGCTTTCCTTAGGGCTCAATACGTTTGTCAGTTTAGAGAGGGCCTTCTTGGGGGTTTTTTTTTGGGGGGGGTGTTGAGGGGGTCCTGTATTCATTGGATTTTGACCATTCTGCTATCATTGGATTTCTCTCAGCCTGCCCTTTCCAATGGACTAAGGCAAGTTCACCTATTAACAAGTAAATGCACGATACAACTCACTTTCCATAGGGCCCCAAGGACTACTGTTACATAAGACAGTCAAATTTTCTGGCCATAACTTTGGATAGAAAGGAGCTGTTTCACTCCATTTTTTTCCTCCACTGCATTCTGTTTTACACAACAAATGCTGCATTACACAACGAATACTATATATAGTGTTATTCAAAACTTCCATGATGTAACACCTCCATGTGGTGTCACAACCCTCAGTATTCGCACACCAAGGTGCTGTTCTCACTCCCACAAATAATGCCACTGGCATAGAATTTTTTTCCATGCTGGTCACCACAGTTTAACCTAGCAAATTATGATGTTCAGTCATGGGGCAGGAGACAAAGAAAATGGTGACCCTTACAAATGGTGTCCCTAAGAGTATCAAAGTGTAAAATTGAAACTAGCAAAGAGTTTTTAAAAAGTCGCCACCAATTGGCGTCATCCTTGACCCACCAAGGTGACATATGACCTGTTTTTTCCAAAACATGCCCTCTTTTTTAAAGTCTTCTGTCCTGAAAAAATCTTCCTTTTCCTCCATTTCCTTGTGAGAACCAGCATCCCCCATTCTTATAATTCATAAACTATATGTAATAGTTTTAAATTCAATAGTAAGCAATACAGCAGGGTGGCCAGATGTCAAACCCAAAATTCTTGAACCCCAAGGCCAAAATTCCTACCCACTGAAAAAACTGCCAAAAAATTTTTTCGCCAAAATTTTTTGTTTTTGTTTTTTAAGTTTTTTTACCATAACATTTGATAGGAAGGAGATATCTCAAAACTGATTTTTGCATTGGATTCTGCTCTTCAATACGAATCAAACAACACATTAACTGATGGGGTATTGTGCACTATCACAAAGTTTCAAAATGAAGCCTAAATGTAGGACAATGATGCCAAAATGTAGGACACCCTGACAGGAGGCTAAAAATTCGGACAATTCTGGATTTTTCCACTCATCTGGTCAACCTGGCAATACAGAGTTTAAATTAACCACATAAAAAAACTATTTGTGTACCTTGACAATATTAGCATCTTTTTACTGTGCAATGAAATGAAAAGAATTTAACTTGCTATGAACAACTATGAGGTTTGTTATTGAAAAGCTGTAAATCAATAATATGCTCCTTTCAAAAGAACTCCATTTGTTCTTTTGAAAATGTCTATTGGTATTTTCTCTGATCTTTCTCTAAAAATCTTTTGTTAATAGGAAATCGTTGCTAATCCTTTGTTAATAGGAATCCTTTGTTAATAGGAACATTCCTGAAACTGAAGGGAACAATGAGAGATTGCAATCCTAATCGCACTTAAGGGTGTAATTCAGAGTAACTACAGGGAGTTACTTGCTCTGGAGTTACTTACTCCTTGCTCTGGAGTAAGAACAAGTTACTCTGGATTGCAATATGAATTTCCCATAGGTTTTCACTAGGTGGTGGAGTAACTACGGGTGCATGTAATGTCTCTTGTGTGCTCCCATAGTTACTCTGGATTGTGCCCTTACTTGGTAGTAAGCCCCATTGACTATAATTCTGCCTTCCCAGAGATCATTCTGTCCATTGCGCTTACCACCTATTGAGGACAGAAGTTTCCATTTAAAATTAGAAATTGTGAATATGTGGTACTCCTTAGTAAGAAAAGCATCAAGGATATCTATTTTTTTATAAAAGCTTTTTATATTTTCTTACTAGACAATAGATCTTCTGGGACAGGAGCTTCTTTAAGTTGTCCTTCCCAGCATGTTAAGTTCTCCACCTTCAAGGTCTCTGCATTACTATCCCAAAAGCTTTGAAGTTCATCTATCAGCCCACACTATCCCCACCCATGGACAGCTGCACATTTTTAACTCCTCCATCTGTCAACTTTCAAGTTGATTTCGGCCTGTGAACGGGGGCCTAGGAGTGCTAATGTATCCGTTTTTGGCCCATACAACCACAAACCTTTGGCTGGACTGTTAAAGCACAATCCTAACCATGTCTACTTAAAAATAAACCCCATTATGTTCAGTGAGTTTTACTCCCAGGAAAGTATCTTTAGGATTGCAGCCTTAGGCCTGGAAATACTGAAGAGAGAAAGCCCAGTCCCACTGTGATAACTTTTGCTGCTGTTATTGCTGTTGTTTTTAACAAAAAGGGAAAGTGGACTATTTTATCTACTGCAATCTCTGCACATGAGCATTGAAAGGAAAAGGGTTGGATGAAAAATTCAGAAGTATTACCCTATTATAAATTTTCAACCTGGGCTGCCCTCTTATGACTCCAAGAAAGCTCACCCGAATAGTAAAGATAGTGACATTTGTTATAATTATATAATAATTTAAATTCAGTATACTATGGTTTTAATTTACAACTGATTTTATAGCCTTTAGAAAGGGCCAGGTTTGAAATCAACAACATACAACCACTGACTCCCATCAGTAGCTCATCCACCCAAATGAAAAATTTTTCACTTGATGTACCTCAAGGGAATTTAATGTATAAATAGGGTTCGCTCAGTTCATCATAAATAGCCCTTAATGATAAATTAGGCTGACTATGGGTGCGATCCCAACCAAATTAGGCTGGCCTAATTCACCCCTAGGATCATTGGTGGGCTCCAGCAGATTCGCACCTACTCTATAGTTGTTAACAAGAGATAGGGCATATAAAGTTTAAAAATAGCCATTTAAAAGTGGCTGCTAGATGTGCCTAGAACCGGTTGTTAATTTCTTTGAATCCCATCACTGCCTAGGACTTGTGCCGGGGCTTATGTCGGCCTAAAAGGAGGTTAGGATTACAGCATATCCAGAGGTCATTGGTGAGCAGGATTTGAATGCATGTCTCCCCACTCCATGTCTGGCACTATACAAGTCCATGTCCGGCTCGTATACTACAAACAGTGCTGACCAGTGTTGATGCTTTCATCACTTGCTTTATTCCAAGTAGCAAAGCATATAGATTCATGGAAGCAACATATCTCTAGATTTCAAGGGGGAAAAAACATCCCAAGTATTTGACATCAAACACTTCAGGCAACAAAAACATTGGCCGCAAGAGTCTCTCTTCAAGTTGATAACTAGGACATTGAGAACTATAGCAAACAGTGGAAGACTTCTATGGCTTCTTGAGCAATTTCCCCCAAAGACTGCACCCTGCCAAGCCCATTTCCCACCCTCATTTCCACACATTGTGAACATAAAATACTGAAGTCGCTCCAAGTAAATGAAATGAGGTTTGTTTCAGAATAGTTTAATTGCTCTTTTTCCACCTTGAACAATAACCAAGACAGTGTCAATTCACAACAAAATCAGCAGCTGTTAATGACTGCAAACACAACAAAGAACTCTAAAGTAAAAAAATTAACCATCACAATGCCACCTGTAAAAGAGAAACTCAAAGAAAAATCAGAACTTCTAAAGATAAGCCATTTTCATTATTTTCCTTTCCAGCCAATCTGGAGGATCCGCGTATGCTAAAGTTTCCTGATGTACTTTAGCCTCTTTCTGCATGTGATCATAGCTGCTAATTTCTCTTAACATTTGGACAAGTTCTCTTTGGCTAACAATATTGCATGTATTAAATTTTATTATCCTCCTAAACACTGTTAGGAACAAATTGACTAGTAATATCGGCAGAGATGAAACACAGACAATACATGGGTTCCTCTTATACAACTTGGATTCTCATTAACAGCAACTCTGCAATTCACACAACAATATCCATGTCGTTAAACTTTGAAAGTCCAATTGAATTCTCACAACCAATATTTTTCATCAATCCACTGTTTTGATAACAGCATTTTGATAGACTCTCACAGATCCAGCTCCAAATTTAACATACCCATGCTTGGTTTAAAAAAAAGTATAAAACTGTGTCTTGATGTATTCATGATAAATATCATAATACAGTGCTACTCAAACAGGGGGGGTCAGAATCCAGCCTGTGTAAGGATCTTGTGATCCCTGTGGGGGGATCTGCGGAGTGCTTTGCTGACCCCGCAAATTGCTTTTGCAGGTTTTGCAGATTCAAGCTGAGGCTGGGGCTGAAAAAACTCCTTTTTTTCTAGCCAAGGAAGTGGTCTGGAAAACAATCTGCAGATCCCCTCCCAGGACTCCCCAGACCCTTGAACAGTCTGGAAGCCCCAAACTCTTGCACAGTCTGGAAGGATATCTAGGGATGCCAAAATCGATCCCCATTCCCCTGCAGGGGTGTGATCCAAAAACTTAGGGAGAGAGTAAATCTCCCCCTAAGTCTGAAAAACACTGCCATAATAGAAAGTCAGAATAGCTACCTGCCAGATTTTTCACTTAACAGCCCAGTAAAAACCACTTTCAATACATTCTTCCTGTAGGAAGCTTCATGGAAAGCATTTATTGCTTGGCCTTGAAGTAAAACCTCTATTCTATCAAGTCCCTGGGGTTGAAGTCCAGAAAGCAATCAAGGCGAGGCAGGATGTGAACTGGTACACATCTTTGACAGGGAGCAGCAGCAAGTTAAGTTCTATCACAGCTAGGATCCATCAACCACTAAACTGGCCTCTAAATCTGCATTTTCTTGTAATTCTGACTTGTATTCCTATTGCTCTTTGCATTAGAAACAAAGTTATGATAACACCGCATTACCTGAGTGGATCTGCTTGGCAAAGTAACCTAAACTACTTATAGCTTAAGCAAAGTGATTGCCTGATATTCCACCAATTCCAGGTTCAGAACTCATGTGTCAGGTTCTGACATTCAGAAATGGAAGTACAACATACATTTCACCTTGATTAGAAAATGAATGCACTGTTTAAATCTTTAAACATGGTTCCCTCCGTTAAAAATGCATGAAAACATTTGCCTTTGAAACACTGTTGAAATGGCACATTTAAAAATCTAGGATTTCTACCAATCTCTACAAATCTGAGAGCACAATCCTAACCATGTCTACTCAGAAGTAAGCCCCATTGAGTTCAGTGGTCTTAATGCCAGGAAACTGTGCTTAGAATTGCAGCCTTAACATTAAAAGTTTTTTGATGCTGCTTCGCTGACACTAGTGTTGTGCTATTGGACTGCTGGCTTATGCTTTGTTTTGGCTTTTTGGTGTGAAGTCTTCAGAGTCTTCCTCTCTAAACAGAAGAAACACTCAAAAATCCCCCACCCTGAAACCATGGAATAATTCTCACTTCCTACCACTTACCTACCAAGATGCTTAACTTGATCATATACCAAGCTGCTGAACCTGATCATATAAGACATTAAAGGAGAAACTACTGTGCAACAATATGCAGATATTGTAGATATCTTGTAGATATGCAAATGAATATTCACAATCACTACACATCCCCTGTGCCTTAGGGTGCAATCCTAATGTAGGCCAGTACAATTCATACTTTGGTGATGTAAGGAGGCACATGTCTGTGCCTAACCCTCCCCCAGGGGTGGCACAGTAATGCCTCACAGCATTTTTGTGACACCTGCAGACTGGCACAGGACTTGTGCTGGGATTTAAGCTCAGCCTAACTGGGGTTTAGGACTGCAATCTAAGCAATCTATCATCAGCTGTTCTAAGTATCACCTGCCATTCAAAGTACAGGTTTTGGAAGAGTGGATATGGATCTCTTGATCCCCTCCTAAACTTTCCCTCTTTGAAGTGGTAGGGTGAGGAACTTTCGGTATATTTGAGGCTGACTGGGAAGCCTAAATTGCTATATAGCAAACAGGGTAGGAAGGGTATTTGGTCCTTTTTTGTTAAACCCTACCATGTAAATCCCAAATCTAACTCTCATATCCAGGACACTTATAAGCTCTAACACTGACTCTCAACCTAAAAGCATCCTGGGGCTACTGTGCATTGGGATGTTTTATTTAACTTCCCAGGCCTGAAACACAAGTTTAACTGCTGCAACTCTGTTTTGATACTTCCAACTGCAAATGAGACCTGAGTTAACTGTATGCAACAGCATCAGAGCTAAACATTAATGTGCTTCATTTCACAATAATACAAAAGCACTTCAGGTTCCCCAAAATATAAAATTTCTCCAAAAGAAAATGCATTGTCTTGGTTAAAAGAAGAGACAATGAAAACAAAATTTTAAAAAGACACCCCACCCCTTTGTCTTGTTCAAGAATAGGAAAGGAGAATGAGAGCACAGCAAATTATCACTTCTAAATTAAGTGGAACTTCTTACCGTCTCTCTAAAATAACCGAAAGCAGCCTACATTTCAAAGAGCAAATGCTGCACAAAGCAAGAATACTTGTGTTTGTTAACTATTCAAAATGACAGCAATGGATAACTATTTCTTTAGTGCCTCTCATACCACACCTACTCAATTTGGGGGAGGAGTTGGCTCCTTCTGTTTAACCATCTGCTGTCATATTTTAATGTGTTATATCAAATTCTTCTTTTATTATGTATCTAGGGCTGTGGGTGGCACAAGTGGCTAAGACACTGTGCCTGTTAACCAGCAGGCCAGGTTTCGAGACCTGGGTCAGCCCCACAAGACAGGGTGAGCTCCTGTCCTTAGCCCAGCTCTGCAACGCCAGCTGGATCCAATCGTATTGGCTCTGCCTTTCCATTGGACTAATTCAGTGGTGTGGAGAGGAGGGATTTGCTGCTTGGGTAACAGCCTATCCTCCATAACAATCCAACCCAGGCTTTTGTGCTTCGCATGCAGTGTACCCAGCGCCGAGCACAATACCATAGTCTTCCAAAACTGAAGGAGGCCTGCTACCTATGTATCATATAACAAGGTTCTGAATATGCGGTGTCTGCATCCCTAGGAAAATGCATGAAGGGGAACTGGGGGTGGTTGAACAGATCCCAGAATTAACATTTTGCCTTGGCAACCATTTTTTGTTTAAACTTAAATTTAAACTACCCCACTGCTGAAAGACCAACAATATATTTTCTTATTGACAACAGTATTTTTTTTTTCAGCTTTCTCATTGCATTTTTCTCATAAGTTATTTGATTCATTCAGATCCCATGATTCAAATACTTTTTTCTATTTTTTAAATTGTAATTTTTTAAAGTAACACTTTTTGTCATATACAGTATGTTCAAAGCAATTTGTTTAGTCATGTAAACTGCACAGCAAACCATTTTTAAGTTAAAAAGCAGTATAGCAATATTGTTAATTCAGAAAAATAGCAAATAATTAATTGAAAAGAAATAAAGTTGGGTATCTGAGCAATTCAAAATTCTCCTCTGAGTGCATGAAGCACAAGAGGTTAAAAGGCTCTGTCACAGAGTTAAAAATAAATGCCACATGTTGGGATAAATGGCACATACCTGAATGCATTTACTTGACTAAACTAGGTATTACATGTGGCTTAAACATAGGATCAAGCATCAATTATTTTTAAAGTTTGTGAGAATTTCTGCTTATCAGAGGCCAACCATTCAGAAGCCCAGCCCATCACATGGACAGAGTACAGGAAGGCACATCAGATGTGATCACCTACCCCAAAGCATGGTGACCATCTGTCCAAGGTTCCCTGGAGTGGTCTGGGGTTTCCCTACCTTTCCGGGGATAGGAAAACACCCAGGGCTCTCTGGGATTCGGCTGGACCCACTCTGGGAATCCTCCAAAGCATAAAGAGGGAGGTGGGAGCTCCCCCCTGCTGGCCAGAAGCAGCCAGGGTTCCAAGCAGTCAGTGTTCCATGGCCACTGCACTCACTAGCTATCCCTTCCTCTTGTTGGCAAGCATAGAGAGGGAGGCGCACGGAGGCTGCTGGCTCTCTGGCTAGCGCAGCTGTGGTCCCTGCACTTCTCCTCCTCCAAGCAGCATGCCTATGTGTCTCTCCCCTGGCCACCAACTGCGCAGCCTGGCTAGCAGATGCAGAGCACTGGTTGGAGAAGGAGGAGGAGAGGTGCAGAGACCTAGGCTGCTTTTGCCAGAGAGCCAGTAGCCTCTATCCACTGGCCAGCGAGCACAGCGGTCTCCCACGCTGCCTCCTTCCCTCCACAGTCAGTCTCCTCCTCTCCAGCCTGGAAGGCACCTGCTCTGGGGCTTCAGCAGCTGGCCCCAGCCTCCCACGGCCACCATGCTGGCCACACTGCCCCCTGGCCAGCCTTGTGTGTTCTTGTATGTGTATGGATGTCTGTGTGCTTTGATGGTGTTTTTACATGTCTGAGTCTGAATCATGCATGTTTACAAGGTTATCAATTTTAAAAGTGTTGAAGTTAAGTACAGGAAACCAATTTCAAGTATTTTTGCTTTATTTTAACACGCCCTACTTGTGCCCTACATTTTTTGGGTGTCCTACAATTTTTTTAATCAGGTAGGAATTTTGGCCTGGGAGGTAGGAATTCTGGACTTGGGGTTCAGGAATTTTGGGTTTGGCATCTGGTCACCCTGAGCCGAAGTGTAAACACAAGTGTGCTTTGAATAAGTAATAAGTTGATAATATTTTTAGGAACTCCAGCAAGATATCCAATATTATGCAAAATACATTCCATGCATATTACTAAATAGAAAACGGCATACTTCTAAATATATTTTGGATCACTGAATTTGTTTTGCATACAAAAAGTTATCTTTGTTTAAAAGACAGAAAGGGATTTGTGGTCATGAGCAATTTATAGTATTTTCTTAAGGAGGAGATTTAAGGAAGACTGCCTTAAGGAAGTGGTTATTTCCGAAGTATCTATCAAGTCTAATACTAGAGTTGGTTGCAATGTTCTTCCTCCATAACCCTCAGTCCAGTCTCCTGAAGGTTTCTAACAAAAAAAGCTAAATACTCAAGAAACTGAAAATTACCTTAAAAGACCTTTCTGTTTTCCAGTCTAGGAAAGCCATAAGAGTCAGCTTCTCTCAAAATACTGAGCCTTCTTCCATATCAACACTTATCCTATTTCATTCCGAAGGATCTCCTATTAAGAATACCTGCTAATATGGCTATTTCTTAGAAACACCCATACATAACATGTTGTCTACATAATTTTCTGTCTACTTGTATGGTGTGGAATTAATACTGCCCAATAAATCATTTTCAATAATTTCAAAATACCCCAAAAGCTTAATATGCCAAGCTATGACATAAGAATCTTCAAGAAGCCATTTTTATAAATAAAAATAAAAAGACAAGTTATCACATAACTATGACAAAGAATATCTTTTTTAAAGTTGCCAAATTTTGAAAGCAATTATTTGTGGAAACCAGAGTTCATAATTTCATTGAATAAAATAGTTGCATTACTATTGCATAATGGCAGTGTTTTCTGGGTGCTTTTGCAATGAAAATTATGCATAAACGCTTTTGCCAAAATTTAAAAGGACATCTACACATCATGTGAGGGGACATGAGGGGAAAAGGACATCATATGAGAGGGGAAAAATAATCCCAATCCACAAAGGCACTGCTATTTATTCTCATTCTCTTTGCTCCATATTCAGGAGGATTATGGGACAAGTCCACCTGCCCCATTGTAGTTGTATTTTTTTCCTTCTGAAAAAGCATCTGGAGGTTTAAAATCCTATAATAAATGATGTCTGTGCGCAACTATCTGCCCCCTTTCTCCCTGTCTTCAGTTCACGGTTAGTATAGAAAATTAGAAGTATTTCCTCCTTTACTGAGAACGATACCATAGTCTTTCAAGACTGAAGGATGCCAATGAATTAATGAGAAAGAAATTCATATCTTTGAAGGAATTTTTAGTAAGCTATTAAGTAAAATACTCATGCCTGGGAACAAGAGGATCGGCAATTTACAGCAACACGTAATCGTGACTGAGCAATATAAAACTGATGACCACATTCATATCTACACCCCAAAGTTAAATATTACTCCTATAAGTTCAACATACCTAAATGCTGAGGTTCAAAAGTTTTAGGTAGCTGCTGACTTACAGAGAATCCAATTATCATAGAGCAGTGAAATATCAAAAGTACTCATGTGGCATAGTCAAAACTTGAGTAAATACTCATAGGATGTAATCAAAGTTGATTCATTAATTCAATGAGAGGTTTAGATAAGGGCTAATACATTTGCTATTTGAGAAGTTTCGTCTTGTTATTTATCTAGTCATTCACTTCCACTTCGTTTGATTTTAGGTCATTAGGTAAATATATAAAGGTTCAGTATTATAAGTATGTTTGAAATGTTACTGTTGATGACATTTATTTCTGTTGAAATCTGGAAAGGAACATGGAAGGAAGGATTACTCCAGTTAATTTATCACAGTGTTTCTCAAGGTCTGTCCTCCAGCATACCCGTTCACATGGTCCACCTAACTGAAGCACCTCCATATGTAACTGGCAATGACCTACACCTGAGTTGTGAAGTGATGCTATAAACACCAATAAGGGGCTCAAGATGGACAAGAAGATTTTGTGTCATATTCCTTTGTGTCATTTTCAACATTTAAAATAACTCGCTAACCACTGTATACACGTATACAGTATTTGAATGTAATTATCCCAACATGATTCTAAATAAATTTATTCAGAAATCAGTCCCACCGAGCAGGATTACAATCTCAGACAGCAACAGAATTAAAATGCCTCACAGCAGTCAATAGGATAATTGCATACAATTTCATAATTAAAAGTGAGAGGTTGACAGGTTGATGCTGTTCTTAAGTGCCGGAAATTCAAGATTTTTACCAAGAGAACAAGGTAATAACTGAAAGCAACACATGGAATATACAGTTATATAAGTACGCTGTTGAAAAAAGCCCACAATAGCATGGTATGCTGTGCAAAGGACAGTTCCACAACTCAGATATGACACTGGGCTTTGCCAGCATTGCACAAATTTGAGTTGTGAACATTAAGGTTGCAAAACCAATGCACATTTAAACCCAAGTCCCATGATCCATACATATGTTCAGTTCAATAAACCTGCACAGGGCCAGACTGTTGTTCCAAAAAAACACACTGATTTAGGGCCAGTTTAAAAATCTTTCTGCACAGATTCAGTTTTATAAAAAAATAAAAGTTGATATCAATAGATCCCTACTCAAAAGGCCTCACTATTCCACACAATTAAATTTTGAAATAAACGACCACATTATTGTAACTTGAAAAATCTATGTCAGAGAAAGAATTAGAAGTGAATAAAGTAGTCTGTTTAGCTCTATCCAAGCTGCTGCAAGTATTTTTAGCAGGAGTTTCACATTGCACCCTATAATAATCTCAGTGGTTTGACCTCAAGACACACTAACTTCCTACAGAAACAAAGACTCATGCTCAACCAACTTGTGCAGAAAAAACTTGTTGAGTTTTGTTGCTATTATATGTTCAAATTCAAGGCTTTTTCTCATTTGATTTACATCATTTCAATGCTTCAGACAGCAAAGAGAACAAGACACCACGCCTGGACCAAGCATTATAAGATGCCATTGTACCACATGTTGTGTCATTTTGTAATATTGTTCAAAAATGGGGAAAAATAAAATTGTATGAATAAATTGAGTGTGAGGTTTACTTTTAAAAACTATCATGTATTGCCATCTTCCTTACACTATGATTTATGAACCTGATTTATGTTGCATGTTAATATATTTTTCTATTTGCCTGAGGCCGAAATCCTAAAGACACTTTCCTGGGAATAAGACCCACTGAACACAGTGCTTACCTCTGAGTAGACATGGCTAGGATTGGGCTCTACCCAGGAAAGTGTCTTTAGGATTGCAGCCTAACCCTACAATCCAGAGTAACTATGGGAGCACGTAAGAAACATTATGTGCACCTGTAGTTACGTCACCACCTGGTGAATACCTATGGGAAATTCATATTGCAATCCAGAGTAAATTGTTCTTACACCGGAGCAAGGACTCCCCATAGTGACTCTGGATTGCACCCTTAGTCTACTAGAGAAGTCTGTTAAGAATGCACCACCATGGCTGATGAGTTCTGCCTCAAGAAACACTGGAAATAAGAACTAAAAGCACAGTCCTAACCAATTTAGGCAAGCACAACTCACCCATCTTGCTGTTCCTGCAGTGATGTGGGCAGGCCAGCAGATGTCTATGCACCATGCATGATGCAGAAGTGCCTAATGGCACTTTTGTGACACCTCCAGGCCAGCTTGAAACTTGTGCTGGCCTAGCAAGGGGTTTGGATTGTGCTGTAAGATACCAGAAGGTCTCAAAATCCATTTCACCATTTAGCTAACTTGCAGTCATGGCCAAATGACTACACATGCCGGTTATTCTTTGGCTTGCACTTCATACCAACAGTTTCAGGGCACATCTTGCACAACTACTCTCTTCTGAACGATCAGGTATCAGTTTCAGTTTATTTTGTATCATAGCGACTACAGCGGAGGATGAGCTCATGTCACCTTCTACTATTCTAGGCTTGTGTTTCGTTTTTATTGTCATTCCACATAAGAGCACCAGCACTGAAGCAATCTCTTAATCACGACAATGTTTATCACACCTACTAAGGTGTAATATATGCAGCAGAGCCAGTACAGGGGCATTACTGCTCCAGCACAGCATATTTTTCAGTGTTCAAACTTGGTCTACAGAAAGCTGCATCTGTATAGGGAAGGCAACAGCTAATCAGAAAATGTAATAATTGAACAATGAAACTTGCCTCAAAATGGTCTTTAAAAATGAGAACATTTTAGTTCAAGTAGTGTCAATGCCACCAATACTAAGGGGCCTCACATCTACGGATCCTGTATTTGTGGCTTTCAATTTTCTACAGATGTGGAGGGCCTCCTGCCCATCTGCTGGAGGTGAGGGGAGCTGTTCTCCCCATTCCTCTGGAGGCTCTTCTAGGCACTTCATAGGCCGCAAATGCCCATGCACATGCGTGTTTAGGTTAGAAAAGCACTTCTGATTTTTCCACAAAACCAGAAGCAACATTTTAATGCCTTTAAAAGACTGGGAAAGTCCTCAGAGTGGAGCGCAGAGGAATGTTGCAAAATGGAAGCCGATGATAGAGGGGGCATGGCTGTAATAGGTTGTAATATTACATCATTTTTGTAATAGGTTATGCAAAAATTTCAGGTACAGAATGTGAAAACAGTCATCATAGTTCTTATTGGGGTAAAATGTCTCTCTATTTTTAAAGACAGAAGGTCTTGTCTAAAGGGTAGAGCTGTTGTTATAGACTAAAGGTATCATCTGAAGGTTACCAGAAGACGAAAAGACCTTCTGGTGAAAACACCAGAAGTTTTGCAGCAAAATCTTGAAACTACTGTGCTAGGCTGAGTGAGAAGGTAAGGAAGTGAGCTGCAGAAATTTCTCAGTGTCGATGCAAAATGGCAAGAGTGAGAGAGAAGGTGACCAGACAGTAATAAGGATCCATCAAGACTGCAGGGAGTTCTTGAGAATCTCCTTGCTTATTTTAAAAACCTTCTGGGAGTTAGATCAGCCTGCCCATGTAAATCACCTTGAACAAAATTTCACAGGATTTTACAGGAGAAATCCAACTTATATCATTGTTTAAAATATTTTGAGTTGTAAATAGTCAGTGGATGTTTGTTCACTCATTTCCAATTATCAGTGGTTCCCAATCTTTTTAGCACTGAGACAACTTTTAAAAATGATACTATTGGGACTCACCTAGATTTACAGGACAAAAAACAGTTTAACCAGCTTTTCAAGCCTCTTCTTTATCTTTTTGATGATGGTGTGGGGGGGGGGGGAAACTGTCTTCTAGAGCAGGGGTCTCCAAACGTTTTGGTAGGAGGGCCACATCATCTGACACTGTGTCAGGGGCCAAAAAAAACTAATTTACATTTAAAATTTGAATAAATTTACTTATAAGAATTATTGCAGTGGATTACAGGGCTTGCCCAGGGGCTGGATAGAGGGATCTTGTGGGCTGCATCTGGCCCCAGGGCCGGGATTTGGAGAACCCTGTTCTAGAGCATTGGTTCAACTCCACATTTAACAATCTGTACTGTTTTGTTAGCCTTGTGTTCAACCTTTGCCTGGCCTTTAATAAAAGCAGGGGCATCCAGCAACATGTGTGCATTTACTCATAAGTAGGCACTGTTTCACTTTCCATAAGGCCCAATACAACCTCAAAATACACATCAGCAAATAGTCACTAAAAAAAAAACTGCTGGGAACAGAATTGGGAATTTAAAATTCCAGTAGGAAAATGGAAACTGAATCCTTGAGCAGCATCCACAGGGTCATCCCAGATGACCTGTGTATCTTGACCATCTCTTTGCTGTATCCAGCAAAAAGTAGCTAGTTTGTCCTGCCCAATGAATATGGTGGCACACATACTCTTTTTCACAACTTCTCTCTTGTGGAGAGGTGTTGTTGATGAAGACAATACAGCAACCAGATCCACTACATTCATCAGTGGGGAGGACAGAGGGAATAGAGCAGCAATTTTCAACAACGGACCCACCATGATTAGCATGGAGCACACTATATGGGACCATTCTCACTTCTACAAGAGGATGGGGCATACCATACCCACTTCCATGTATCCTTTATATTTTCAGGGAGGAGGAAGAGACAGTCCCAGTTACTAACTCTGAAGGAAAGCTCTTGTGTTTTTGTCAGTGCTGCTCACATCCTTAATAGAGAGGAGGAAACAGAGTTCATATAGAAATCTGCTCCAAGTGGCCAATAAGTAGAAACATGTTTACCATTGTTTACCATTCTTGGATCAATCTTCCTGATAACTTCCCCCATACGCATTTCCCGTCTCAAATGAACTGAAAAGCCAAAAGGTAAATCTGTACTGTATGTTTTTGTATGGCTAATTACTCCCAACTATATTTTCCACAATAATGCAAGTACTTTAGTAGTGGGAGTGCTATGAGGCAGTTGAACAGTCCAAAGAGACATTTCCTGTATGTCAAATTTACCTTAGTAACACTTGTTAAGTACAAAATCTTGGCAACACATGAAAAACTTTAGCCTGCTGGTTACTGAAACTCAAACACCCCATTTGAAAAAAAACCTCTGGTATCGCAAGATTATAGAAAGTAAAGTGTAATTGTGCAAGATCCAATACAATTGTAGAGTATTTAATGGAAAAATATAACAGCAGCAATAATTCTTAGTTTGTACACACTGCCCTTAAATTCTCTGCCTTTTCTATATAAGAATCCCTAACAAATAATTATCATCACATGGTATTGTTTCCTTTAATCACAATCTGAGTCATGAGAGAAAGATCGCCCTCAGGAATGATTAAATTAGTATTTACTGTTGAATACTTAAAATCTATACAGCACCCTCATCGTTGTAAATTGTTTCATAAGGATTACTAAAAACAATGTATGGATCAGCCTTATACACCGAGCTGGTACCATCTCCCCATTTCAGATAGGACAATATTCAAGAGCACCTTGCCAATTAAATTGATGGCTAACAATTTTATCTACTACACAATGTAATCTCTCGAACATGACAAATAGCATGTAACAACATGCTGGTAACAGAGCGTGTGCCTTGGGTCCAGTCCTCCAGATTACACATATCAACATTTGAATACTAGACCAAAGGTGAGTCTGAGTGTGCATGCCACACAAACAGAGTATCCTCTTGGTAACTACAAGTTTAGAGTGAAGGTTTCCATTTTTATATCTGCATTTTAAAGCAGTGGAAGCTTCTATTTGGCATTTTTAACAGATGTAACCATTAATTAGGAAGGTAGCTTAGTATATTTTAAGTGTCAGCAAATTTTTTAAAATTACTGAAGTTCCCTAGCAAATCTGCATGTAAAATAATTTCAAATTTTCCAGATTTGCGCATCTTAACACAAACACAAATCTCGAAATTGAACATATAAACAACATTTAAGCTACAGGTTATATGGACAGCAGCAATGAGACTGGTTTCAAAAATCATATTCCCAAGATTTGTATTAACTAAGAAACACAGTACTTACTTGACAGTAACTCGATTAGATAAATCCTGAAGATCACCAGGATGAAAAAGCTGTGCTTCTTTTAATCCAAGGTTTCCACAAGCTTTCAAAAACACATTTATATTATCCTGTGAAGAAAAGTGGAAAGCAATTGCTTAGTTAAGCAGTGTAGAAGAAGGAGTGAAAGTTGATTAGCACAAACTCCAAAGTTTCAAAGTCCACCAGAGATACAAAAAGCTGGTCCTCTAGATCATAAAAGCAGTAGTATTTCATAAAAATCCTTGTACTGAACAGTGATCTCTGCAACTGACAGACATGTTAACGATTACCAGGTATACAGCAGGAATGCCTAGCCAGTAAGCAGCAATCTACACTTTGATGTCAGCTCAGCAAACAAACGCCCTCTTTTAGCTTTGCATGACAAGCCTCACCTCTCACATTTAAAAATAACTCCAGCTACTAACATTCACCCACCCAGAAATGGCTGGCAACAGAGGAATTAAGAGGAAGAGCTCTGTTTCTATGATTACGGATTGATTATGGAATACGGCACCTAGAATCTAGCTTTGGTAACTGAGCAGGCTAACATGAGAAAGAGAAAAGCAGGCAAACGAAATACAGGACCAAAATACACAGGACAAATGTGTAGTTTTTACTGGGTGAACTGGAATGCCTAGGTGTGGTTTAGCTCTGAATTACTGCACCTGCTCTGGGCCAACTATTTAATCAGGGACTGAAGCGTGTACAGTGAATTGCAAGGTGATTTTTCAGCTTATGATCTCACTTTCTACTCAGTGAGTATGAGTCTTTAGGAGACTATCTAGTTTTGATCTTGAATCCTACTATTGCCATCAGCAAAAAAATTCCCCTCGTACACTTCTTCTAGTAAGAATAGCATACAGGAAACAGACCAAAAAATATCTGTATCTGTTAAGCAATCCGAAACAGACAGTCCAGACCTTTTAGTCCAGACAGTCCAGACCAGTACTTAGGCATTTTTCATTATTCCAGAAAGATTAACTATGACCGTCTTAAACTTTTAAGTGCACCGTTTCAGTAATTGCTGAAATGGAAGTAAAGTTGGAAGATGGAGATATAATAATGGAGGTATCAAGAACTTCTAAGACTATCGTCTTAAAAGCTCCTCTAGAGAAGAACAGGTAGAATTCCAAAGGCCCTTGATAAGTATAGTTTTCAAGTCCAACATCACTACCATCAGGAGCTAACTTACTGTGAAAAATGGGAAAAAATACATTTGCAAATACTATTTGCAAAATAGTACACTGTGCTGTGTGGTCTTACCTTAAAGAGCAGTGCTTGCTAGGGTTAGATGGACTAAAATAGGAAACATTTAGGAATGGGCTCTAATGCAATTTTTGGTACATTGAGGTATATGTGCGTCCTGATTGTTCTTAAGTTGAATATTCTTAAATATGGGAACTTCTGTATGTTTGACTGGTTGCAGCAATACCTTGACTTCCACCTCTTGGCTCTTCCAGCCATTTTCATTTTATATTTTGTCCATTTACTTCCATCTGATTTCACACAAATTTCCATTACATTTGTCAATTTGCAAGGTTTATTTTTCTTTTATTTCTGTTTATTTAGGTTTTGCATGCATTCACTTGTGTTATGCAGTTACTTGCTTATATTTTTCACCAGCCAAATATGTTTGCAAGCTAAATAAAGCCATGCTTTTGACACACATTCATTTTTAAGTTTCATTCATCATTGGTCCCTAAGCAGATTAAAGTGCACAGTGCTATACTACTACTCTCTATAAAACAGCCGTTGGCCTAGACCAAGATGTTGGCAGGTTCAAGGAAGAAGTAGGCAGTGGATGAGAGGGTTAGATAGGTAGGAGTACCTGTTCCATGTCTGCATGCCTCTTGGGTATGCAGAGAAGGACTGAAGGAACCAGCAGCCTGCAGAGGCTCTTGATGAAATGGGGGCTTCAGGCCATCCAAGGAAGGAAGTCCAACTCATCTGCTCCCAGAGCGTCAGCCCGCTTAAGGACAGCAGATAGTGTCACAGAAAAAGTTTACTCCAGTGCAGACGTCTGGGACACTCCTGGAAGTATTAGGCAAATCTCTAGTAGGGGACGGAGAAGACTTCACCAGTTCTCTCCCATGCAAGTGCTACAGTAGGCAGTTAAAAGTCGGGGGCACTCTTATCCCTTTCATCCCAGAAAGCAGAGGCTCATGCAATAAGTTTAAAGCTCACACTTCCAGTTGAGACCTCTGATGAGCAAGTGCTCCCTTGGTGCCACATTTGGGGCAGAGAAAGCAAACAAGCAGCTGTACAGAGAAAAGCAAAACAGCCTCTCAGGAGTTTGCTCAAGGCATGCACACTTTTTCCTCCACCCAAGTCTCCTTGTTCATTTCTCTACCAAACACACCCTGGAGCTTTGCAAATTAGATTGAGATGTATGAAAATAAAAAGGTAAAGGTCCCTTGCAGATTGTACTACTGGTTGTGACCGACTGTAGAGTGCAGTGCGCATCCCCATTTCTAAGCCTTTAGAGCCAATGTTGTTCAAAGAATCTTCTGTGGTCAAGGGGCTGGCACTGCCTGCTGAAGGCACATGGAACCTTTCCACTGATGTGGTACCTATTTATCTACTTGCATTTCTGTTTCAAACTGCTAGGTTGGCAGGAGCTGGGCTAAGAAGAAGAGCTTACTCCATCTTGTAGGACATGGGTCTCAAACCCTGGCATGCCAGTTGAGAGGCACGGCCTCTTAACCACCTGCACCACTAGGTGCAGCAAAGGGCTAATTCAAGCAAAGGGCTTCACAAGAGTTCACCTGAGGGTTTTTTTTTAATGGCCGGTGATCTCAACACATCAGGATAGGACAGTCTTACTCAGTCCTTGGCTGAGTAAACCCTTAAGCCAGGATGGGATGCCTGAAAAGAGTCAGGGGGAGGGAGAGGGCCTGCATAATTTGCCCCAAGTAATGCCAGCAGGTTAGATAGATTTTTACTCTGTTTCATATCTTTCATTATCCCAAGCCTATGTCTCATTTAAAATTATCCCAAGCCTATGTCTCATGTGCTTTTTGGGGGGGGGGGGGTTGCCAGAATATACATACTTTCCTAATGTCAATTATTCAAAATGCTACACAACCACCTTGAGCAAGGCTGTCTGCATGGATTCAATTCTCATACTGTTAATGCTGATGCCCACCTTCTCACTCTCAATATGCTATTCTTAGGCCGAGTTAGTGTTTATCCAAGGAGGGCTATCATTCCTCACTCATGTGCTAGTAACTAGACACATATAACTACTGGCAAGGCAGTTGCATTTCCTCAATTGGATTAACTGTATAGCAGAGTCCAGAGAGAAGGGAAGGATTGAAGTAGATGGAACAATTATTCCATGGGCTAGAACTATTCAGGATGAACACGTTGCTTTAAAAGAAAGAACACCTATCAAAATTGTGGAACTACTTTCTGTTTGTATTGTTTACCTAAAACCTGACTTAAAGTTTATATGTATCTGCATATATAAAGAGAGCAAAGTTAATCACACACACACACACACACACACACACAATGACTGGCTTATTGTCAATTCCATCTGGGCAGCACCCTCGGCATTTCAAACGTTTGCTTTCTTCATTGTTTAAATACACTGGGTGGTAGTCATATGCTATCCTTATGTAACAAATGTGAATTCCAGGATGCATGCCCCAATTTTCTGACATCATTTTATTCAGCGAGGACATAGTTTTGCATTAGCAGAAATACAAGTTAAAGCACATCTTTAACATTTAACAAAAGTGATGGGGAAAAGGGAGGAGACCAAGGTAGAATATTCAATGTAAGAAAAGAAACAGGTGTTTCTTCTGGTCAAAGCCAAGATTTAATCCTCAATACATAGTCATCCTCCTTCATTTAAATGCCTGCCATTCCAGTTTATGTAGTGAGCCAACTGAAGCTACACAAGCGAAACTAGAACAAGGCATAACAACTGGGAATAGTGAAGTATGAAATACAGTAGATGTATACAAAGTATTGTGTCTAAGCAACCTTTCTCAGATGGATATGTAGCCTCATTCAAGTACTTTCACTGTCTATTTTGACTACGTTAAATTGTATTTATATAATGCTTCAACTAAAAGCTCACAAAGCAGTTTACAGAGAAAATCAAGTAACTAAGAGCACAATCCTAACCATATCTACACAAATGTAAGCCCCATTGTGTTCAGTGGGTCTTATTCCCAGGAAAGTGCCTTCAGGATTGCAGCCTAAGTGGCTAAATATTTCCCTGTTCCAAAAGGGTCATGTCTAAAGGGTCATGCCTAAAAAGATTCAAAAGAACAATAGCAAGACACTGCTGGGGTGCAGAGTCAGTTACAAACTTTTGTACAATCCCCACCAAAAACAATACATACAGGCATTCCCATTTTCTGACAGTTCCATTCTTTCAACACTTTTCAATTATACCCAAAACTCATTCATTCAACACATGCTCCACTCTTTCAACTTTCCCTCCTGGTCTAAAAGCTAAAATTGTCTTCCTTGATGTTGATTTGCATTTGAGGAGTTAGACTACAAAGAGAAAACAATGGTTTTCTCAGTAATAAATGTTTTCATAGACCATTTCAGAGAACCTAAAAAGTTTGGTGATGAAAGTTAAACACCTTTTTCTTTTGATATTACAGAAGACAGCACCCGTGCTATCAGGGAGTAGTGCATTTCTTTATCTTCTCTATATATAAAAGAGAAAAGTCACTGACTGACTCATCAACGCCCTGTCAAAACCACTGGGCCTAGAAGCGTGAAATTTGGGGTGGGTGTTCCTTCCATGACAGAGCGGTGCACTAAGCACCGGTTTTCAGAAATTCCAACTGGAAGGGGGTGAAATGGGGCACAACATGTTTTCCTCCCTATATTTTCCATTGAAGAATCAGTGACTGAGGGATGCTCTGCCCCAACCCCCAGAACTAGAAGCATGAAATTTGGGGTGTTCCTTCTGTCACATGAACACCCACCAAGAACCGATGTTGAGAAATTTAACTCTTAAGGGGCTGAAAAGGGTGCAATGTGTTTTTGTCCTTGTGCAATATACTTAACAAGGAAGACTGACCATCCAGCCAATTCGGTTCTCTGTGCCTGTAGCATAGGGGGATGTTGTTTGAAGGGAGGGGTTGCACTGGGGAGGATGCTGCGCATGGGGGGTCACATAGAGGGGTGCGCATGAGGGGATGTTGTACATGGGGGAGATGATGCGCATGGTGGGGTTGATGCACATGGGGGGATGGCGTAGGGGGGAATTTTACTCCCACAACGCATGTACACTTTTTGCTAGTTGAATATAAATGTGATTTCTGTAAAAACATAAAATACAGAGTGGGATTTGCAGTTCAGACCATTTTCATCTAAAAAGGTTATCAGAAAAAAATGAGGGGACAGATGTTGCCCTTCTCACAACAAGAAAAACTTAGGAAGATTGGGCATAGCCTCAGCTGTCAGTCCAAACGTCCGAACCTTCTTCACTAAGAAGTAAACACCTTATCACATTACCTTCCTTGGGGTATTTACCTTTCCCCATAGTGAAATACACTTAGAAATACTTCTAAGCAAGGAAATACATGTAAGTCCAAGATGGATACCCAATTTCTCCCTGGTGACCATGATACTGATAACAGGTTCACAGTGTTGCAAAGCACATCTGAAATGACCCAAACTATTTTAGGCTTTAAACAGGTGTCCATTGTTCTCTGACAGTTCATTTTTTGATTATCTATTCTCTCAACAGTTTTTAAATATACCCTGAAATCTGTTTTTCATCAGTCGGGTTCCATTTTTTTAATAGCTTGAGAAAACAAAACAAAACTCAGAGTTCACTGAAAATGTCATGTGTGTGACTGACCAAAGAAGCCTTAATTAGCTCAGGTTACAAGAAAATACTAGAGGCATGTCACTGAGTGAACTTTAGTGGGTCTCACTTTAAAATGTTTGGATTCAAGACTAGATTAGGTAGAAGAACATCAACCACAATATGCCTCCAAGCCGGGATGACAATATGTCCAGGACTTGTCTTCTTTTTCAGCCTTGTGTCCTGGGAAAATCTTCATGGTACTCCTTTTTCTTGTGAGGTGGTAACATGAAGCCTTCTTGTAATTACTAAATTATATGTAATAAATATAGCTGCAATCCCAAACACTTTCCTGGGAATAGGTCTCATTGAATACAATGGGGCTTACTTCTGAGTAGACATGCTTACGATTGCATTGTATATGTAATTGTTTAAATTTAACATAGTGTTTAAATTAATCACATGAAAATGATATATGAGTGTTTTTAGCTTCTATCATGTTCTACATTTTTCTTGAGTGTCTTACATTTCGGGGATGGGCATGACCTTTCAACTATAACATATGGTCACCCTGCTCTATGTACAAGCCAAACTAAAGCCCCAGTTCATTTAATTCAATGAAAGCGGAAAGGTATTTAATTTAATTCCATTATTTCCTTGTGAACTTCATCAGTAAATTACCATCATTCAAATACGTAAGATATTCAGTGCCCATATATGTCTTGCTCATTTTACTGCAATTTGCTGTATATTTTGGCTATGTGTTGATAAATACATCTTATTGCTATGTGTTGATAAACACATGTTGTTATTTAGGATTTTGCAAGTGATATGTTTTTGATAGCCATTTTCATTTGCAACCTGAAAAGGACTGGGTTTCAATTTTCAACGGTTTTCACTCTTGGATGGTGCTCCGGTCCCCAAGCCATCCAAGACATGGGAGATGCCTGCACTGAATAACACTATCCCATTTACAAGTTAAACAATTTCACTACTTTTACCTGGGCACCAAAGCTGGAATCCTAAACTCCACTAAGGCCAACATAAGTCCCAGCATAAGTTGTATGCTGTAAGACACTTCTATGCAACTCCGGGGGAAAGGGTTTGGTCAGTACACATATTTGCACTGGGCTCACACCATCACAGAACAGAGAGGAGGTGCGTGTGCCAGGCTCTAGTAGGCCTAGAAATGAGGTCTCCATATTATTTGCCACAAAAAGGGATAAGAAGCAGTAACCAGCTGGACCTGTATATGGAGCTACATGATCTGCAGCATGTAGGCAGCAATTGGGTTATCACCACCACCTGTGTAACTAGAAGCCTACTGGTGGACGGACACTATGCTCACCAGAAATATGCTGCCAACTATGACTAATTTGTGTGTTGCCTTTGTTGGAGTGGTATTATATATTAAAGTTCTGCCAGACTGACCACTGATATTGCTGTCTATTGGATTTATTGCTTTGGATATCAATTTTGGACTCTGTTTGACTTGTATGTATATGATCTTGGACTGTGTACCTGACTTTGGTTTTGCTCAACCCTTCTCAATACAAGACATTATCTCATAGTGCTTGATCTCACTGTGCCTTGTGTATGTTTTCAGCTTGCTTAACTCACTACTGTTTACTACCTAGGCAATGTGTACTCTGTTGCACTAGTGTTGGGGTTCACTTTACCAGGCAGATTGTGCTGACCTAAACTGGTTAGGATTATGCCCTGAATCTCACATGGGGTGATAAGTCTACTAAACACTAAAAAAGGTCACTATTCAGAGACAGTTTGATTATGCCAAAGGTTTCTTGCCTTCAGTTGAAAAGACATGTTTGTAAACATAACTGCCCCTTTAGAAAGTCACAACAAAATCATTAATGCACTTAATTACATCTCGTGATTTTAAATCACTAACTGAGGAGCACAACTCCTCAGTCTTTCCATTCCTGTGGTGAAGTAGGGAGGCAAGCGCATGTCTATGCACTGGCCTTACCCTCCCTCAAGAGTGTCACAGAAATGTCTTAAGGCACTTTTGTGACACCCCCAGGTCAGCACAGGACTTGTGCTGGGACTTATACCAGCCTATCTGGGGGTTAGGATTGCAGCCTATGACAGGGTTCTGAACATATACAATTATCAAGCATCTCAATCGCTCTCCTGGCTGAGCAACTTTAAATGATAAAAGATGAGCTACACTGAGAACTTTTCCTATTACTGCTTTAGCTGTGTTCCTCTAGTGTGCAGGCTACTTGCCTCTCTATTCTTCATTTAAACAGAAAATTGTTTCTCTTAAGCAAAAAAGGGTCTCTAAATATTACTCTTAAGTCCCCATCCACCCATTTCTGTTGTTACTATTTATTAGCAGTGTATTTGGAGTTCCCTTATATCTGAAGTTTCTGTATCCACACAGGGGCCAAACAAAACCTCTACTTATATGGACGGATGCCTGTATTTCTCTTTTGTCTTCACAACATCTCTATGAAGACAGATGACTATAACCTGTTTCATAGATGGGGATCCATACATGATTTGTCTTGGCGAAGGGCTGAAAAAGTGGTACAAGCTCAAGTCTCCATTTACTGAGTTGAACTGTGTCTTGCATAAAACAAAGCGGGCAATGGGGAAGGAAAGGAGGAGAACGTACCAGTAGTTCAGCTAGCCTATTACCTATGCATTTATATAAATTCAGTTCAATTCTTACATTTTGGCTCTGGCACAGACATTTCAAGGCAAATTTGGTGGAATACATTTATGAGGGCACAATCCTAACCATATTTACTTAGAAGTAAGAACCATTGTGTTCAATGGGTCTTAATCCCAGAAAAGTGTCTTTAGGATTGCAACCTGAGAGACTTTTATAGAGGAATACACAGCATTAAATAATAGAACTTCATGTTTAATATTTTACTAAAATTCAATATTCTTCTAACCAAGCATCTAAATCACAGTCGTTTGAACATTTCACCACCCTATATAAACTAGTGTGGATAACAACTCTAGGCTACAAATTCAGGATTTGCAAAGCCATAAATATTCCCTTCTATACATAAGGAACCCATTATGATGGCTATAAAAACCTTATGATACTGCAATTAACTGAAGACTGAGCTTAGAGCTGCATGTTGTAACCAAGTTAAATCAGCACACTGCTACTCACACCCTATTTATCAGAAAAAGTACAGCCTGTAAAGGGCTTTGATTTTTATATTAGACAAAAAAACCTTTGTGACTAATTATGTATCACACATGTATTAGAATTACTTCTAGTCTTCATAGTTTATAGAAAGATGGGACTGACCACAAGAATGAGAGCCAAGAATTCCCAGACATTACTTTCAGTTTACTAAGTTTTTATCACAATATGGTAAACTTCTACCTTTATTAGGGTGTACCGTGATCTGATGCAATACAAGTTTCAGACAAGTATATTTCAACTGGACTACTGCATAGCAGCATAGTTAAGAATTTTTGCCTTAACATTTCAGGTCAAAAGTATGTTTGAGGAAATGCACCATCAAAAACCTTTTTTACCTGGTGCTATCCGACCTTCCCCATATACTTCTGCTTTTTCCTTGCCTTAATGATCCCAGTAAACTCAGAAATGACACGGGCTTCAATTCTGAACACACTTTCCTGGGAGTAAAACCAGTGGTGGGATTCAAATAAATTAACAACAGGTTCTATGTCCCAGTAGTAACCGGTTCTCAAAACCAGGTGTTCATTAGCAAGGGGTCCTATAGAACCTGTGGGAACCCCCTGAAGCCCACCACTAAGAACCATTGAACACAATGGGGCTTACTTCTGAGTAGACATGGTTAGGATTGTACCCAGAGTGCACCCCTGCTAACTGGACAAGAGGCACTCTTTCAAGTGGGTGTTCCTCATTTATTTAGCAGTGGGAGAGTAACGGGCCCTACACACCCCAGCAATGTCTGTTCTAGTGGCTTCTGCTGGTGTTATTTTGCATTTTAGATTGTGAGCCCTTTTGGGACAGGGACCCATTAGCTATTAATTAGCTATTAATTTTTTTCATTTTTTTGTAAACCGCTTTGTGAACTTTTCAGTTGAAAAGCGGTATATAAATACTGTAGATAGATAGGATTGCACCCAGAGTTACCTAATAGTTACCTAACAGAATATAATAGCAGTAATAGAAGAAAGGCATGTGCATTTACTTTTTTAATGAATGGAAAAAGATTAAATGGGCTTCATTTAAATCCATTTGTTCGAAAATGAATGTACCATGAAATTTTCAGCAATAAAGGTGAGCTCTATTTGTAGAACCTCCTACTCTCTTATTCTTATTTTAAAAAGTATTTCTTACTTGATACAAGTAGCTTGATACAAGTAGCTGCAGCTGAAGTTCTCGTACAGTTACTTACTTGCAGCTGAAACTTTTTGATGCCCAAAGACACTTGCATAACCAAGGGGGTCCCAGAAGGCACAGTTTTGGAGGTAGCAACACACAAGAATGACAACTGAGAAGGCTATACCATGAAAGTTACCTCCACCTAGATAAGTTGCTGCCAACCTATTCCTTAGACTTGGTCATATTAAAAAGAAAAATTTAGACAGGTTAAATTGTGTGTCTGAAGCTACTGTTAAATTTTCAGAAATTAGTCTCATAACACTGATATCACTGTATAAGGCCTGCAGATCAAGACGCTATTAGGTTCAGCAACAAGATCAGAATGAAAATCTATCAATTTTACTAAAAAAATTTAGGGGCACAAAGGAAGGAAGGATAAAGATAAAGTTTAGACTTTGCTTCATCCAGAATTACCAGTATATCTCACATAGTATCTCATATTATATAGACAGATTCATTTGATCTACAAAGATATGTTTAAAATATAGTATTTGCAACCAAGAGATGTGATTAAATAGAAGCCCAAAAGAAATACAAAACAAAAAATAAGAAACTATACTATACTATTGCTAGATAAACACAAAATTTCTTGAAATTGATCTGGGAACACTCCAAATGGGATTTAAAAGTCTGGCCTTCTTGAAGTATGTTACTACCTAATTTGGCATGAAAAGTAAGATTAAAATGTTCAATCTTATCACTAGCAGAATTACAAATCCCTGTAATTTTGTTTATTTAAAACCTCTGAATTGCACTCTTGCCTTTTAAAAGTTATCAGCTTTGAGTAAACCACCAAGAATCAACTTTCAGCCAATTTTAATAACCTTCCAAACAAGAAAGTAAGATATAGAGCAGCACAGTTTGGCTAGCAGATTTATTGTAGGAGTCTCAAAGGCAATTACCACAAAGTAATAATATTTTTTTTTCAAAAACTAAGGAGGGCAGTGTGATTCAGTGTCCTTCACCTTTCTACAGACCAAGCAAACATAATTATTCAAATCAAAAATATTGAGAATTGTGTAAAATGAGAACAAGTACATTTGTCTACTTCACACAATTAATACAAAATGTCAGATTCAATTTCTCAAAGTTGAATTTGGATTACAAACAGATGTTCAGATTTAGTGAGGAAAACAGCTCTTACCACCAGCTTACTGAAATGTGCCATCAACACCATTCTTCAAGTACAGGAAACCTTATGATTTTTGGTAGCTTCAGCCTTCCTTCTCTGTAGACTATTTATTTATGCCCAGACTTGTACTACTAACTAACATGGGCAGGGTGTTTCTAGGGCAATTAAAAATACTATGAAAAGCAAGACTTCTTGCCATAGTGCAAAAAGACTACTCTTAAGAGCAGCTTTTAAGGGCAGAGATTTCATACCATCCTTCTCCACTGACTTTTAGAAATAGTTACTAATTTCTAGGATTGGGCTATAGGTACATTTCCGTTCAGAGGGACTTAATTCCAGGAAAGAGCAGAGAATTGCAACCTTAGATAATGAAACAGGAAAGGAAGTGTGGGTGATTAAAGATGACCTGCATACGAGGTACTGGGAGGACATTATCAGTGTATTTCATTTACTAGAAACATCCTGCATAACTCTTCTGCTACTGAAAATACAGAAGTACTAGAAGTTTAAATGAGTAGTGTTTAGTATTTAAGATCAGTTTTTTTGTCATAGTGTCTAAAACGTACAGAAGAGCAAACTCTTCGGGGCCATTTGTCTTGTTTAGGAAATCCTCTTGGAATTCAGGAAGCCAGATTTGCAGAAATTATGCAAGATCATAATTTTGGGCAGAAGAAGAGCAAGGATAAAGATTTTAAATGTTTGTGTGTTTTTGTTTGTACAAATACATACCAAAACAATGTAAAAACTCACCACTCAACCTAAACATGCCAGAATATCACAGTATGGTCTTAAATCCATATAGCCAATACCTGACTCGGAGTCTAAACAGATAAAAAGTCATCACCTAAAATTCTCTTAGACCAGTGGATTGCAACCCGCCAGCCAGAAAAGCTCTGGTCAGGGAACGGGGTTGGCAGCAATGCAATCACCAGGATCATGCTGCAGCCAGCATGGGAAGAGGTTTTCTTGCTGCCATCCTAAGGGATTGAAGAGTTCAAAAAAATTGGCACTTCTAGTTTTTCAGGGAAGGGGAAAATTGGAAGTGTTCCTTATTTACACTGCTGTAGGCTAAAGTGTAGGGTTCTTTGGATCCTTCATGACTACATCCCTAGCTGCAGATAAGAAACCATCTTCCCATTCCTGGCAGGAACATGATCCTGGGAATTGCATTGCTTCCCAATCCCCTGCAAACATCTAGTAGGAGTTTGGAAAGAACTATCTTAACTTCTTATCATGATTCTGGATGCAAGACAAATTTCAGCTTGAACAGGGATTCAGTCTTAAGGTATCTGACTATCTGAAAATCCAGCAGGTGCAAGATTCAAATTGAAAAGTAGAGTTTTATCTACTACTTAGGGAAGTAGTGTTTACCGCTGGTACATAAACACACCCACCCAAGCCAACCACAGCCTTTGGGAGTTTGCACTTTTATGATCAAGTGTTAACAAAACAGAGGGTAATGTTGACAAGTGGAAGTGACGGCACTTATAAACACTCACTCATTAAACCAGATTTCAAGAAGAAATACAGGATCAAAAAATGCCTGAATGTAGAAAGGCACGAAACTGCCCAGGAAGTGTTAAGGGCAGGGCAAATTTTGCACATGCCTCAACCACCCACCAACTCCTACACCTGAGCCAAGAACAAGTGACAAGCCACACATCCTCTAAAGCTACAAACATTACAGAAATCCAACCGGTTCAAGACAAAGGCTTCATTTTTTCCTCTTGGAACAGAAAAAAAGCATAAAGTCCTTCTTTCAAACTGTTATTCAACTGCTGCTGAACCTGGAGATGGCATGTGGCTATCAGTCATTATAGCCAATCACAGGCTTAGGGTGCAATCCTAACCATGTCTACTCAAAAGTAAGCCCCATTGTGTTCAATGGGTCTTAGTCCCAGGAAACTGTCTTTAGGATTGCAGCCTTATTCTCCATGACTTGCCCAGACCCCTCTTAAATTCCCTCTTAAAGCCATTCAAGTGAACGTCCTTTACCATAAGAACATAAGGACAACCCCACTGGATCAGGCCAAAGGCCCATCTAGTCTAGCTTTCTGTATGTCACAGTGACCATATAAATGCTTCAGGGAGCAAACAACAAGAGGCCTGTATCCTGGTGCCCTCCCCTGTGCTTAGCCATCTTAGTAGCCTATATCTAAAATGAGGAGGATGTCTCCAGAAATGTGTCTAGTTCCTCTCTTAAAAGTATACCAGCACCATATCTTTGTGGCAAGGAGTTCCACAGATGCTGGATAAAGAAATATTTTCTTTAGTCTGTCGTAATTCTCCCAAAATTCCATTTTAGTGGATGTTCCCAGGTTATGGTGCTGTGTGAGAGGGAAAAGACCGTCTCTCTAGCCATTCCTTGCATAATTTTGTATAGCTCAGCCACATCCCCCTTCATCACATCTTGTGGCTACAAATTCCACAACTAATTATGTGGTATAACATGATACCGCTTTTTGTCTGTGCTAAAGAACTCACCCATTAGTTTCATTGGTTATAATATTGGTTAAAAAATTTTGGTAAATTTTTGGTAAAAAAAAAACACATTTATCTCTACCTACTTTTTCTATGCCATGAATAATTTAATGTCTCAAGACAATCCTTCCTTAATGAGCTTTCCCCTCCAAGCTTTGAAATAAAAAGCTTTTTGTCCACGAGTAAGACGCGTAATTCTTAAAGGACATCTGGCCTCTGATAATTTTGGTTGCCCTCTTCTACACCTTTTCCAGCTTTTCAATATTCTTATGTTGTCCCAACCAGATCTGCACACAATATATGGACAAACCACAGGATTGTACAGGGGCATTATAATATTAGCAATCTAATTCTTGATCCTTTTCCTGATGACTTCCAGCATAGAATTCACTGTCTTCACAGCTGTTGTATGCTACAAATTCTGTTGACTCGGGCTTAACCAGCTTGTGGCTCAGAAAGCTGTTGGTGACACACCAAGACAAACACAACAGAGTAATCCCTTTAAATATTATACCACATGGTAGGGAAAATATATTTACTGTAATATATAAAGGCACCTATGGTATTAAAAACACATAGCTACATGTAATGAACTGCAAATAGCAATAATGGAATTGTTTGTGCTTTTGCAGGGAACTTCCGTCCTCAACTACCTTTGACACACCCACATTCACCAAGCAACCACAATAATGTGACTATCTAGTTGTTCATGCATGCTTTCAGTTTTCTAACAGCAGAAGCAATGCTTCCTGTTCTGAAGCCTTCATTGTCACTTGAAATTGCAGGATATTTTTCCATGTTCTTATTTGGCCATGAATGCGGTATTCAATCCCCCCCTTGCCTCTAAGCAAATGTCACGTCTAGTTTTTTTTTATAAAACCGGAAGTAACTTTTAAAATACCTTATAAGGCAGGAGGAGACAATGGACTCAATCTATGGGATCTCCTCTATGTCCATGCCCAAAAACCCGCATCTTCCTTGTATTTGGCAGCTTATCATAGAAGGATAAGCTAAATGAATTAGGGGATCAACTGGGCAGGAATATATCAATTAGATCATTCTGCCTAGGTTCTATATACTTTCTTAACAATGAATGATCTAATTGATATATTCCTGCCCAGTTGATCCCCTAATTCATTTACACTCTAAAAGCACAATCCTATTCATGTCTACTCAGAAGTAAGACTCAATGTGTTCAATCAGTCTTAATCCCAGGAAAGTGTGTTTAGAATTGCAGCCTAAGGAACTTAGTATGAGCTAATATGTACATTGAATACCAAAACGGTTTGCACAGGCATTCTACAACTTTTGCAAAATTTGTACAACTTTTACAAGGCTGGATAATCATAAAAGAATCCTTTGTCCTCTAGAAATTATCAGAAATAACTTCCTTCATATAAGACCAGGGCTTTTTTCTGGGGATACTCACCAGTACTCAGTATTGGAACCTTTTTCCACCTGCTCCCCTCCCAGCAGCTATTTAATAATTAGTTATATGGGGATGATGATTAGTTACATAGGGATCACTGTAGTGAGTACCGGCACCTTTTTCCCAGGAAAAAAGCACTGTATAAGACTTAAGATACCTGTCTTGGGCATAGCTTATCACCAGTCTTATCTTGTTTAGCGAGGTACAGCTGTTGGTTTTCTTGCAGAATTGTTTGCGGCACAAACTTATTGTGCTTTTAAAGTGCAAATATTCCAACTTCCACAGAATGCTTTATAGTAAAAAGAATCACACTGATGGAATTTGGTCCTTGGAATGTTGCCCTTCCTGCAGTACACAATGCCCAATTCAAAACATCCAAGTATGCTAATCTTCCCCAAACATTTTCAAGTGAATTAACATCCAAGTGTACTTTGCGACACAAATGGCATTCTGAAGAATTCTATACCTTCTGTTCTTAAAACTTTTATCTCTCCTTGCCTGACCAACAAAAATGCTGCTTGTCTCACAGTTTTCCTGCCATGCAAAGATGCACATCTCTTTAAAAATAATGAATTCATATCCTTATTTTTAAGTTATTATACACACTCCTGCATAAAACATAGGCATAGTGCTTTATAAACCACCTCTTCCTGCCTCTTCCTCAGGATGAACAGCATGAGGCTTTGGCATACACACAACCTGGTACTATGCAGTTCAATCAGACACTGGGTTTAAGATACCAGCAAAGGGGCCTCTTCATCACCACAATCCACATACATAGCAAGCATTATTTTCTTACATGCAATAGTTTGAGATCCGCACCAGATATGATCCAGAAATCAAAGTTTGGGGAGATTACAGTTCAAGAGCAGGGGGAGGGCGGAACTCATTGAACCCCTTAATGAAAATGAAGCTCCCTTTGAAATTATTACTGTAACCTCAATCTCATACCAGTCTATTCTTCTATCACCCACGCAACTTATTCCAACGTCTGAGGCAGAAGGCAATGGCCATCAGAGGGTACAGGGAATGAAAGGATTAAGCCCCATCCCAGTTTCATTGATCCCAATAGAAATAGACTAAGGGTGCAATCCAGAGTTAGGCAGAACTGGACAGTGAGGCTGGCCCAGCTGGGCTGCCCCAAGTAGACGGTACCCAGAGCAGAAAGTTGGGCTGAATCCAAACTCAGGAAGCCTGGGCTGCCCTAGCTGCTCCATACCATGGGCAGTAGGCACCAAGTAAGTGGCACCTGGGGAGGGCTTGCTCACAAGGAGACCTGCCTCAGATCACACTGAACAAGGAACAGCTGTGGTGCCTGCCTTATAATGAAGCCCAGGAGTCTCTGACAACCAATCACAGCTGCAGCATGAGACTGCAGTACAGCAGTACCTGTAGTGGAGGGTGGATGCAAGGGGATTGCTTGGAGTTGTCCGCTACCCAGAGGTTAGAGGGGTTGCAAATAAGCTGGCCAAGAACTCAGAATTTTATCAACACTGCTATTCTAATTTTGCTTTATCATGGATCTGTATGGGTCTACTCAGATTTATACCTGCTCCTGAGGTGGTATAACTCTGAGGAGCTGTGAAGGGGGCATGTCTACTCTGGAAACTGGCTCTGGATACAGCATAACTGCACTGTTCTAGGCATGCTGAACATGCCCTCAACATGTTATCCTAGGCTGGCACAGCTAGGCCGGCGCAGATCTATTTGTCTTGGGCCATCCTATGTTCACTTATGCTGGCCCAAGCTTTTCTGGCATCACTGAGCTGCCCTATCATGGAATTGGGCCACCCCAGTGATAGACAGGGTAGCCCAACTGCACCTCTGAATTGTAGCCTAACGATACAATCCTAAAGATACTTTCCTGGGAGTAAAAACCATTGAATACAATGGCGCTTACTTTTGAGTAGACTATGCGCTTGAGAAGATTGTGTTCTATGGCTGCAATCTTAAGCTCCACTTAGGCCAGCCTAAGCCCCAGTATAAGTCCTGTGCTGACCTGTATCACAGAAGTGTAGTAAGATTCTTCTGCTCTATTCCTTGGGTAGTTTAGCCCATGCACGGGCATATACTGACTTCCCCACAGCATCAAGAAAAGATAGGCCAGGTGAATTAGGCCAGCCTAAGTTTCTTAGGATTGCACCCTAAATGAATTATAACATATAGTTAGAAAGCTGATTGCAAATCTCCCACATCCATGTTTATTTCTGCCAGAATTTTGCTATCCTGTATATATAAAAGTACAGCAAAACCCTGGAGTGAGAGTGTTTTGGATTGAGAACCTTTTGCAAGACAAGCAAACATTTCTTATACATTTTGTTTTGTAATACAACAAAAAATAGTTCCAGCTGGGATACAGCCAGTTACAGTGCTCCACCAGCTCAGCCTCTCCTGAGAGATCAGCCTATGCATATCTGAAGTAAGTCTATTACAGTCAATGGGGCTAACTCCTATGTAAGGAGGGGGAATGGAAAGGAGCCTGAGAAACCTAGGGCACAATCCAGACTAACGACGGGGAGTCCTTGCTCTGACGTAAGAACAATTTACTCTGGATTGCAATATGAAAGAATTTCCCATAGTTTTTCACTAGGTGGTGCCGTAACTATGTCAACGTAAATGTCTCTTACGTGTTCCCATAGTTTAGATTATAGGGTTAGCCTTGCATGTCTCATATGAAGTAAGCCTATTATAATCAGTGGGCTCACTCTTGTGTAAGGGGGCAGACTGCAGAAAGTGATCTGAGAGACTAAGGCTGCAATCCTAAAGACACTTTCTTGGGAGTAAGTCCCACTGAACACAACAGGGCTTACTTTTGATTAGACATGGTTAGGATTGTGCTCTAAGTGCAGGTTAATTCATTTTATTTTTCTTTATATTTTGTATTTTCTTTCTTATTTTGTATTATTTATAGTTTTGTAATCATTTTTATATGAATATTTTTGGGTTGTGGAACAAATCGTCTGAGTTTCCATTATTTCTTATGGAAAAATTCACTTTTATATCCAAGCATTTCGGATTACAAGCATGCTTCTGGAACAAGTTATGCTGATAAACCAAGCTACCACTGTACACTCCAGCACAGCCTGCTGTTCAGGGAGCAAAAGAGTTTGTTTTTAGCCTGCCTGATAGGGACTTTAGGATATTAATATCCTAAATAAATGTCAAAAAACCTTTGGCTGTAGATTACAACTCATGTAATACATACGATTTATGAGATGGGGGTTGGTCTTTATAAAAGAGCTTCCATGTCTGCAGTTGTCCCTATTAAATACGTTTTCTACAATTTACTGTGTAAATTTACTGTGTACACACAGTCAAGAATTCACTTAATTGCAACTAACGGGTTTGTTAACAAGCCTTTGAAGAAAATTAATTGGCGGTTATATAGATCTGTCACAGCTACAAAAAAATCCCTTTGAAATTTGGACATGACATTACCTTGGGAGGCAGGAAGTAGACACAAGGATTAGAGATGTTATAGCAAGATTAGTATTGCTTACTGCTGGGGTTTGTATGAAGAGGGTTGAATGAAGACTGAGATGAAACCTAACCTACTTTACAAGTTACTACTATGTTTCTCATGACTTCACAGCATCCTGCTAAAAAAACAGGTTATGCACACCGAACGATTGTATTCTGTACAATGCAAAAGCATGACAGAACAAACTCAAAAATACAGCTCCAACATGCTAATTATTTGTAGGCAAAAATCAATGCAAAACAGACAAAGCAAAGACATATTACTTACCAGGCCTGCTATTGGTGTTGACAGACGATTTATTTTTTTAATGATACCAGGTTTGATCTTGTTAATCAGACTACAAAAAAATAAAAAATAGAAAGTTACCGGACTCCAATATGCAATTTTATTGTTGGGCTAAACATACATAAAATGAAATATAATGTTACATTGTTCTAAGTATTAGATTCATTACAGAAACATGGATGTGATATCTCTTTTCACTGATAAAAATAGAACTCTGAATGTATCAGTAACTCAAAGAGCGAGAAATCTAAAATAAAAATACTCTTAATGGCAAAATAAATACCAGAGAGATGGCATGATTTTGAATAAATTGATATGAATTTAGTTTTATGCAGCAAAAACTGGTTTTCCAAAATCTCCACTCTCTGAAAACACTTTCTATATTAATTTGTTTGGCTAAAGAATCCCTAAACATTATACAGAATTTTATAGAGAGTATTATACACATGCCATATAAAGAGAGCCATCATGGCCATATCAACCTTTCCTAGTTTTGTTATTGGAACAATATCCCACCCCCCACCCACCCCCAGCAAAAGCACAGTTCCTTGCAATACAGCTGGAAAACCAGGCAATATAAAATAAGATTGGAATGCAGTAAGAGTCAATTTACAAATTAAGTTTCCTGACACCCATGTTATTGCTCCAATTATAGTTGCCCCAACCATTTCACAGTCACATTCCCAAACATAATTTTATACATACATGACAGACTGCTGTGCAACAAATAAAGAAGATACAGAGACAGATGCCAAAACAAGAGCTGTGCTGCTACAACATCCATAAACATTCAGATGGAGATAGTTCAACTGTCTGCAACGCTACAAGAGCATAACTGAAGATCTTCTACTGTTCTTATTGTTCTACAACAGTTTTTCAACGTGTAAACATTTTTCCTAGTTTGCTCAAACCCCATGAATAAGCTGAGAGACAATCATAAAGTGAATGAGTTATGAACCCTAATCACAGAGTTAAACAAGTTAGCACAATGAAGTATGCATTCTCAGAAGGTTTTTCATTTTTGAAGGGTATAATCTAATATGTATTTATGTGCAACTGGGTGTTCATTAGCAGAAAAAAATGGAACTTCAGGACTCTTCTGCCAAATGTCTGATATATACACATTCTTATTAAACTAGTGAAATTTACCCACCATTATGGAGAAAAATTTCAGGATTTATGGGCTTGGGCACGGCTAAGCACTGCTGGGCCTGACAGGCATGGCATCAGAAGATTTCAAGGGTCCATGGCAGGTAGCAATAAGCACTGGGCATTCCTACCATGCATCGTTGCACAGCAGGGACCACTGTGCACCATCGTGCACCCTCGCATGCACGGTCCATTCCCCAGGCACTATCTCCCCTTAACCATGGGCACCCATACTGGGAAGGGGAAGGGTTTGGGGCTGGGCTTGATCAGTCTTCAGTGTTAAGTATACGGTAGAAAATGTGTTATATCCTTTTTCGCCAATTTTTGGGTTTGAATTTCCCGAAATCTGTTCTCAGTAGGTGCCTCCATCACAGAAGAAACACTATCCCCAAATTTCATACTTCTAGGTCCAGCGGTTTTGGCTGGTAGTTGATCAGTCAGTTTTTTATAGATAGATATAAGAAAAAGGAGCATCCATTACCCACTTTAACTCTTTCCAAAGGCATGTTTTTCAATTAACAAATTTTTAACTCATATTTTTATATTCTCTAGTCTATAGACCCTCTAGTTTACCAAAAGTCAGATTATGCAGTGTTTTTCTGGAGAGACTGACTGAGTTCAAGACGACATCCAACAGTAGGAAGGTGACATCCGGAAGGCAGCAAACAACAATCTTTCTGAAATGCCTTTTAAAATTCTTGCCAAAGTTTTAAAGGGGAAATAAGTAAGAAAGTTATTACTTTGCCTTCCACACATTGGCACCATTAGAATATCCTTTTTCTAGATAATTCAGAAACAAACGAAGATGCTCAAAGAAATGCTTCTCCCCTCTTCTTATCTATATATATAAAAGAGAAAAGTCACTGACTGACTGACTCACTGACTCACTGACTCATCACCGCCCTGCCAAAACCGGTGGGCCTAGAAGCGTGAAGTTTGGGGTGGGTGTTCTTTCCGTGACGGAGGGGTGCACTAAGAACCGGTTTTCGGAAATTCCAACCGGAAGGGGGTGAAAAGGGGCGCAACGCGTTTTCCTCCCTATACTTTGCATGGGAGAATTGCTGACTCATCAACATTCCTCCCCAACTGCTGGGCCTGAAGCATGGAATTCTGGGAGTTCCTTCTGTCACCTGAACTCCCACCAAGAACCACCTGGAGAAATTAACCCTTCAGGGGCTGAAAAGGGGGCAACGTGTTTCTGTCCTATACTTAACATGGGAGACTGAACAACATCCAGCCAATTTGGTGCTCAGATCCTGGTGCACTGGGGGATGTTGTTAGGAGGAATAGGTTGCACTGTGGAGGATGCTGCGCATGGGGGGAAGTTGCGCATGGGGATAAGTTGCGCATGGGGAGAAGTTGCGCATGGGGAGAAGTTGCGCATGTAGGAAAGTTGCGCATGGCGGGATGATGCGCATGGGGGAAGTTGCACATGTAGGAAAGTTGCGCATGGGGGAAGTTGCGCATGGGGGAAGTTGCGCATGGGGGGATGATGCGCATGGGGGGAAGTTGCGCATGGGGGGAAGTTGCGCATGGGGGGAAGTTGCGCATGGGGGGAAGTTGCGCATGGGGGGAAGTTGCGCATGGGGAGAAGTTGCGCATGGGGGGAAGTTGCGCATGGGGGGAAGTTGCGCATGGGGAGAAGTTGCGCATGGGGAGAAGTTGCGCATGGGGGGATGATGCATGTAGGAAAGTTGCGCATGGGGGGATGATGCGTATGTAGGAAAGTTGCACATGGGGGGATGATGCGTATGTAGGAAAGCTGCGCATGGGGGAAGTTGCGCATGGGGGAAGTTGCGCATGGGGGGAAGTTGCGCATGGGGGGAAGTTGCGCATGGGGGGAAGTTGCGCATGGAGATGATGCGCATGTAGGGAAGTTGCACATGGGGGATGATGCGCATGTAGGAAAGTTGCGCACCGAGGGGAAGTTGCGCACCAGGGGGAAGTTGTACATGGGTTGTTGATGCGCCATGGAGGATGTTGTATGGGGAAGTTACTCCCGCAACGCGGGTACGCCTTTCGCTAGTCTTATATAAAAATACTAGATGGTACATAGTGCCAGGGAGAGACTCAGAGACTGATCTGGTCAGGCTTAAAATGCCAGAGGAACAACACTGGGCTCTACCCCCAGGTTCCCAACAGTCTGCCACTATAACTTCAGAGAGTATGTCACACTGTGTGCAGCATCAATAAAAAGAACTGAACACCAGATAAAGAATAAAAAGAATTCTACACCAGTCGTTAATGATGTGCAGATTCAACTACTGCTGAATTCTGATGTTTTACATATTGTTTAAATATTATCTGTACTGATATTATATGTACTAATATTATATTTAATATTAATGTGTATTATATTTACATTACATTAATGTAAATTATGATTATGATTTAAATATACCATTTAATTATTATTGTGAGCTGCATCAAAACAGACATGGGAAATAAATATTTATAATGGCTACAATCCAGAGTAACTACTGGACCATTTACACCAACTTAGTTAAGGTGGCACCTATGGGAAACCTATGGGAAATGCATAGAGCAATCCAGAGTAAGTTCCTCTTACGTCTTCCCATAGTTACTCTGGATTGTAGGGACCGTGTATTATATTTAAAATAGGAACACCATCTAAATGTCATTTTTAATCGTGGCCAACAAGCAGAAAGTTAACAAAAAGGTAAAATTTAGCTAGAAAGTTGTATTTAGAAACTTCTGAATTGTTTGTACAGTTCAAACTTCATTATGCACAGAGTTTAGCTCCAGAGTTTGGCTGATAAAATTCACTGATAACACTTGCTTTGTACCAAACCAGAAATGACCATCTTGTCTCAAAGTTTAAAGAGACATTTCCTGGGGACTCCATGAAGCAGACAGATGATATCAGCTTATCTCCTCAGCTGCCTGCTTGCTTTCTGGCTCACTGGCTTTGCCCATGGGTGAGGAAAAACCAGAACCAGGTGAAACATGTCAAGCTCGAACCCTGCTCAAAGCCATCCAGCCAACCAACTGCAGAGTTTCTCTGGACCTCCAACACACAAGGAAGTAAAAGCCAAAACATTTCCCCAAAACATGAAAAGTTTCCCAGTATGTGTGTTGTGTGAGACAGCACAAACTGTAGGAATAATAGTGGCTGTGCTGCAAGGTGCTGAGCAGCTTATGCAATGGAGGGCAAAAGGAGGAAGAGAACACAGATGAGGCGTTATTTGGATTGCCATACAAAGTCTGCCATACACATATTTATGTCGTGTTTGAAAATATTAAAAGGGATATTTAGCAGCTCAACCATTCATGTTGAATCACATGTCAGTCGTGTCTGACTCTTTGTGAACCCATGGACTGCAGTATGCCAATCTGCCCAATCCTCCACTAGCTTCCAAAGTTTATCCAATTTCATGTTCATTGCCACAGTGACTCTGTTAAACCATCTCATCCTCTCCTGACCCTTTTCTTTTGCCTTCAATTTTTCCCAACATCAGGCTCTTTTTAAAGTAGTCCTCCCTTTTCATGATGTGGTGAAATACATCAATGCGTCAAGTACACAGATATAAAATAGCTGATAATGAGATTCAACCTATTTTATTTCACATTTCAATATTTCATGGGCTGTTTTTGATGTCCTTCAGGGAGGAAAGCAGTATATCAATTAAATTCCTTTATTTACTCAATTTAATTGATTGTCTCCTATGAAAAATATTGAATTAGAATAAGCATGTGGTTGTTTCCAGCCACATCTAGAAGGTTATGCAGTATACAAATAAACATAAAATTTAAATTTTATAATGAAATACCATGCTTATACAAAATACTTACTCACACAGGAGGACTCCGTTCTCCAAAGCAGCACGAAAATCCTTGTTTCCAAAACTTTTACCAGTAGCTGCCTGAAAAATGAAAGATACATTAACTTGTGAGACAAAGGGAAATAATTAAGAGTAAACTAGGAAAAATTACATGATTTAGACCACAATCTTAACCATGTCTACTCAAAAGAAAGCGCTATTTTATTCAGTAGGTCTTTCTCCCAGGAAAGTGTCTTTAGGATTGCAGCCATAGGCAATCAAAAGATAATTCATATTCTAATCAAATCCTTATAGATGAATGTTCCTCCAGGTTCCTGATTTTAAATGAATATTAATAGTGACCCCTAGCCATTAGATCAGCATGTGGCCTATCAAGGACAAGAAGGCAACATTTCAAGAGTGAACACAGGTACACGCTCTAAAAGCAGGCCTCCGTCAGTCTTGGAAGACTATGGTATCGTGCTCAGCGCTGCATACGCTGCATGCGAAGCATGAAAGCCTGGGTTGGATTATTATGGAGGATAGGCTGTTACCCAAGCAGCAAATCCCCCTCTCCACGCCACTGAATTAGTCCAGTGGAAAGGCAGAGCCAATACGATTAGATCCAGCAGGCGCTGCAGAGCTGGGCTAAGGACAGGAGCTCACCCTGTCTTGTGGGGCCGACCCGGGTCTCGAACCCTGGTCTGCTGGTTAACAAGCACAGTGTCTTAGCCACTTGCGCCACCCACAGCCCACTAACACATGCTCTAACAGCTCTAGAAAATGGCTTCAAAACATTCTCTGTCATTTGGAAGAGCATTTAAAAATTTTAATCAAAATATCCATAACTGCACCTCAAAAACTGAAATGGAAGCCACAAAACACAACAGACAAAATAACAAAAGCATGTTTGAATTTTATAATGGAAATATGAATTTACAGGCATACAAGTTATAAACTGTATTCTGTATAAACTCTCTAGAAACTGTGTTGATAAATTTGTTATCAACCAAGGAACCTGAACTACTGAAAATTTAGAGACAAAAAATACAATGAGCAAAACACCAAATGATAAAAGTTCAGCCCTCTTTACACTACGTTACAAGAGCAACATAGGCACAGTTTAAACTATCATTTGTAAAAAGATGAATTTCTTTATAAAAGCACCAAGTTTAGAAAAATCAAAAGGCTTCCAATCATCTGCTTAATACTGCAAGATTCAGTCTCTTATTCGAACAGATAGACTCATAGAAAGGCAACCGTTCCCCTCTGGCATTGCCTAGTATTCTCCATATGCTGTCGATGCAACTTGTCCTCACTACATGAAAGTAACCCCCAAATCATTATGTGCAAGGTTGCTGCCTTTGCCCAGGGGCTGAAGAGAAGTATTCAGCTTTGTTCATTTCAACATAATGTAGATTAAATTCAACATAATGTAGATTAAAATCAACACATTGACGATTACAGTCATGAGCAGAATGGCTAGAGTTAATATGTACCTTTATCCCAAAAGTCAAAATGCAGTTTTGTGCAAGGTGAGAGACCCTTAAACCATTAATGAACAAGCTTCAACGTCTTGTCTAATACTATTAAAATCTGAGAGCAAATCTCTTCATTTTTAAAGTTAATGGTGAGAAACGTTTTTCCTTGAAACAATGAGCTCTATCTTTGATATCTACATTTTAAATAAGCTGGATCAATTTGCTTCTCTGGTGTTCTCAAACTGCAATAATGCATAAAACATACATATATGTTTTCTCTCTTTTTCTAAGAAACTTAAGGTTGACATACATAGCTCTCAATGATTTTATCCTAAAAACATGATGAAATAACTCCTCAGAGACTTAACTCTCTTAAGGATACTTTAGATTTATGAAGATTTATTACTTGGTATCATTGAGCAAGACTTACTTTCATGTACACACCAATAAGATTAAGATAAGGGATGATGGGTGTGTGGTTCAAATTTTGCTCCCTAGAAAGCTCATAACCACCATTACACATTATACAACTTTATATAGTATACAGCTTTTACCCTTTCTTCATATTACAATACTCTCCCTCTTTATATATTTTATATCATTTTCAGATGAAAATTGAAAATAATTGAAAATACCTTTCAATTATACCTAGAACTCATTCATTTAACCCATGTTCCCCTCTTTCAACCTCTTTCTGCTGTTCTAAAAGCCAAAATTTGCCCTCCCATGTTGTAGCTCCTGGTCTAACCCTACTCCCAAAGGAGTTATTGAGAATCCATTTGCAGAAACACTTGTGTGATAGCAAGAATTTGTAGGCTAAAATGGGCATTTGCAATTTGCTAGCGAAAAAGCACTGAAAGCATCATTTATAAACTAAAAAGGATTGCGTTCCACTTTTCTATCGTTTTCACTTATGGACAGAGCTCTGGTCCCTAACCTGTCCAAGTGGGGGATGCCAATATATGAGTAACATTCTCAGTTATTCTCTCTGAACTTGCTCATTACGGATCAGAAGAGAGTCTGTGGTCTATTGGATGAGATAAAAATATTTTCATATTACATAGTGGTGTAGCTAATGATCATGTAGTCTGGTGCCAAGCTCAAAATTTGGCCCCAGAAGTGATGTCATCCCCAGGTATTTGTATAAAGAAAATTGGGAAAGCCTTTCTCCTCCTCAGCAGTTCACCACCCATTAGCTCTAGTAGTGGCATAGCTAAAGCACCTATTTGCTATCTGGAAAAAGATTTTGTGTGTCTCCCATCTCTGCCTCCACAACAACAAAATCCTTATTAGTTAAGGAAACTGTTGGTGAAAGAGAAATGGTTATTCTTTCCCTGCTAAATATAAGAGAAGCAGCCCTTACAAATGCCTGTAAACCCAATTAGCATAGATAACGGTATTTTATATATTTAGATAGATAGATAGATAGATAGATAGATAGATAGATAGATAGATAGATAGATAGATAGATAGATAGATAGATAGATAGATAGATAGATAGATAGATAGATAGATAGATAGATAGATAGATAGATAGATAGATAGATAGATAGATAGATAGATAGATAGATAGATAGATAGATAGATAGATAGATAGATAGATAGATAGATAGATAGATAGATAGATAGATAGATAGATAGATAGATAGATAGATAGATAGATAGATAGATAGATAGATAGATAGATAGATAGATAGATAGATAGATAGATAGATAGATAGATAGATAGATAGATAGATAGATAGATAGATAGATAGATAGATAGATAGATAGATAGATAGATAGATAGATAGATAGATAGATAGATAGATAGATAGATAGATAGATAGATAGATAGATAGATAGATAGATAGATAGATAGATAGATAGATAGATAGATAGATAGATAGATAGATAGATAGATAGATAGATAGATAGATAGATAGATAGATAGATAGATAGATAGATAGATAGATAGATAGATAGATAGATAGATAGATAGATAGATAGATAGATAGATAGATAGATAGATAGATAGATAGATAGATAGATAGATAGATAGATAGATAGATAGATAGATAGATAGATAGATAGATAGATAGATAGATAGATAGATAGATAGATAGATAGATAGATAGATAGATAGATAGATAGATAGATAGATAGATAGATAGATAGATAGATAGATAGATAGATAGATAGATAGATAGATAGATAGATAGATAGATAGATAGATAGATAGATAGATAGATAGATAGATAGATAGATATTTTATATATATCTATATATAGATATATAGAAAAGAGAGCTGATACATATTTGGAAATGAGAGCTGATACATATTAACACCTTATTAGTTGCATACAGTACCAGAATTACATGTCATTGGCATTCAGAGCCAATGGGATTTGAGTTAAGAAAATCCCCTTTTTGTCCCACAGGCTTTTGTGTTTTCATTTTATGGTTAATTGGCCATAACCAGTGGTGGGCCCGGTCTGGCCCAACAACTGGTTCCCCGGAAGTGGGCAGGGCCAGGCCGGGTCAGGGGGCGGGACCAGGGAGGGTCAGGGGTGGGGCTGTGGATGCGGATGGGTGGGGCAAGGGCGGGCGAGACAACGTTGGCACCTGCGCAGTGCCTGTCCTGAAGCTGTGCAACGTTTGCACTTGCGCAGTGTGCGCACAAAAAAGATGGCAGCCGGCCTAAACCAGTCCACCAGTTATCGCCTTTCCCCACCGTTGCCAGATCGCCAGCAGTGGGGAAATGGGAACATCCAGTTCAGGCGATCCGGCCCGAACCAGTAAGAGCACACCACTGGTCATAACTGTTGACAGAATAGAAATATTCCAGTACAGTTTATTTCATTACATTCGGCTTTAAATCACTTTTCCAACAATATATAACATTATGGTATTGTTATTCATACATCCCCCGTTTTTCACAAATGAAGTAACTAGTTTGTAGCTCAGCTTGTTGCCCCCCTAAAGTTTGTTGCATGCTGCAACTGCACCCCTTCTCCTTCCTAGCTACGCCACTGATGTTAGAGAATTCCTATTACATAATGCCAAGAGCTATTTTTATATTTGTTGTGTTTAGCCATGAATACATTATATGGTTATGATACAACATAGTTAGATGTAAAGCTTTATGATTCACAACCTGGTCACACTGCTTGAGAATCACTGACAAACTGGTTAATTCAGAGGTGGGGAACATTTCTGTAATAAGTGTAATTAAAGAGAACAGTTTATCACGTGCATCGTATCCAACAAATGAATTGTCAGAAGAGATAAAAACAGTGCATTTTCCCTCTTTCTTAAGTTCCTACACAACCACGTGTTCTCCCTTGCTTTTTAAAATGAGTCAACATCATTTAAAAAGCATGTTTGCAATTCACATGTAACTGCTTACAACTGCCAATCAAATTTTTTATTAAAGTGAACATTGGTGTTCTGTCTTGAAGTCCCTATACAATGGATACAGGTATTTAAGTTCTAAGCAATTTCTACGCTAGAGCAAGAGCATGACATAGGATTATCATCTTCATTTAGGTAACAAATTCTTGGATGGACTGACAGCTTTATATTGGGTTCAAAAGAGGTGAGTGAGCTCATGCTAAGTGAGTGGCTACATTTTCTTTCCCGTTGGATGTCTGTAAGTGGGGATTTTGCAGAATACTGCAGTTTTCTATTAGCCCCTTTGTTGGGGCTCCCCTGACCCTTTGGGCCTCCCCTGACCCTTTTTGGGTGTTTCTGGAAGCTAGATACTGGCAGAGAGGGTTTGCATCCATGCCAGGAGGAAAACATGCTACCATTGGAAGTGTAAAGGGGAAGGAAAGATAAGTTGGGTTTCAGAGGAATAAGGATGAACCAGATGCACCATCCCTCTTTCTGGTCCTTTTAACAGCCTGCAGGCCATTGATGATCCTGGTAATCTTCACTGAATCCTGAAGCCACTGATGCAGCATGCAGGGCCAATAAAAAATAAGATGAGTTTTTACCAGGATTTGGTTCTAGATTATGGCTTTGACCTGACGTGCATTATGGAGACCTGGTTGGATGAAACAGATCTCTGTCAGCCAGTGGCATCACTGCAGCCATGGGCAGGCGGCATTTTTGTACCCCTCCCAGGCTGAGGCTGCTGGGGTTCTCTTCCCTCCCCTGACCCACTACTATTCTCAGCAACATCTCCCAGATTTCCAGTTGCCATCACCGGATGCTTTCTCCAGCCTAGCTAACTTCTGCTGTTTAAGTGCAACTAGAAGAAAAAGATTAAGAAACAGACGGGAAGGTAAAGAAAGTGAAAGCTCAGCTTCACCCTTGGACTGCTTTTGAAGTTACAATTAAATTTGGCAAGTTCCAAGGATAGGGCTTTTTCAGGGGTGGTGCCTCAACCTTGAAGCTCTCCTCCAGGACAGCTGCAAGCCTCCATCACCTCTATTTTGAAGCAGGCAGCAAACACCTTGTGGTCACTGAAAGTTTTTATTTAAAAGCTTGCCTGTTAAAAGGGTAAAAAATTCATTTTCAACTGGAGCTTAGCTTATATTGTAGTAGGTAGGAGGAGAGTTCATTCCAGAACAAGATCATTTCTAGTAGTTGTAGAAAGCTGATGGTAGACTGCGGGTCATTCCATGTCAAGTGGTCTAGTTTTGGAAGAGTACCATGTGCGACCATTAGATTTTGATGAAATTTTGTATGCAGAATCCCACATGTCTCAAATTAACTTTTGTAAAGTTATAGCTTCACATGTGGAATAGTTATTGAGATATAGCGGTTTATTTGACCCCATACAGTGTTGATGTACAGGACAACTATTAGATTTTGGCAACTTTGGGATACAATATTTCCTATGCTGTTTTTTTTCTAAATAAATGAAATTGAGCTATCTTGTACAACTTTTTCCACTCTATTCAATGGAACTAATAATAATTTTGGCTTCATTCATACAGAATGGGTAAATTGCAGGCAAGCCAACCCCAAAAAAAAAACACCAATTCACAGTTTAACATTGTATAGCTTCCACAATAGTGAAATAATAAAATCTGAAGTGCTAAAAAAATTTAAAATATAATATCTCAATATAACATTGTTTCTGAATAAATAATTTAACAGCGCAATCCAGAGCAACTAATCTGTCCACATAAGAGCCCTTAGGTTGCCCTATCTAACACTAGGTTGGAGCAACTGCAAGATGCTCCAGCCCAGTTACTCTGAAGGAGGCTTAGGGCAGAGCAAGGCAAGATAGGGTGCCCTAAGAGAGGTGGACCTGCTCTGCCCTAACTGGGGCAGCCTAAGCAGCTCAGGAGAGGCCAGTTGAGGGCATGTTTAGCATTGCCTAGGGCAGAGCAGTTACTCTGTATCCAAAGCCTGTTTCCAAGGCAGAAATGCCCTCTTCCAGCCCTCAGAGTTATACCACCTCAGGAGCAGGTATAGTAATGAGTAGACCGATAGGGGTCCATGATAAGGCCCGAGTAAGAATGGCAGTGCTGACCAAAAATCTGAGTTCTTGGCCAGCCTAGCCGCAACCCCTTCCTCTCAACCTCAGGATATGGAACAAACTACGGCTGCCCACAAACCTCAGGATACAGCAGGCCACTCCAAGAAGCCCCTTCTGTTCACTGTAGAATGTACTGGCATCTCATCAGGGACTCCTTATAAGGCAGGCACCCAGTGGCGTCACCAGACTGGTGCGGCTGGTGTGGGCTGCATTGAGGATGCGCTCCGTATGGGGTGATGTGCCGGAGGAGTTTGACTGTCCTTTGGCAGGCCCCGGGCGTCAGCGCACCCATTCAGGCCTGCTCCAAGGCGGAGAATCAGCCAGAAGCTGACACTTGTCTGAGGAGCTGGCCTGAATGGCCATCTGAGGTGCACTGCGCAGAAACACACTGAGCATGCCGAACAGCTTCAGAGGAGACTTCCTTAGAGCAGAGAAAGTCCGCGCCTCTGCACAGCCATTCGGCCTCACTCAGGAGGCGGAGCGGCAGCCGAATGGCTTCAGAAAGAGTACTGCACAGGCACCAACTCTGACGCCTGCACAGTCTCCCCCGAAGCCAAAAGGCTTCAGAAAAGTACTGCGCAGGTGTCAGAGATGGTGCCTGCGCAGTACTCTTTCTGAAGCCAGTTGGCTTCAGAAACAACTGCGCAGGCGCCAACTTTGGTGACTGTGCAGTCCAGGTGGGGGGGTGCGCACATCCCAGGGATGACGCACAGACTTCCGCACCAGGTGGTGTGCAGAGTCATGTCACCACTGTAGGCACCACAGCTGTTCCTTGTTCAGTGTGATCTGAGGGGTGTCTCCTCAGGAGCAAGTCTTCCCCTTGTGTCAATTACTTAGCATGCTCTGGAGCAGTTAGGGCAGCCCAGGCTTCCTGACTCTCTGGATTCAGCATAACTTTCTGCTCTGGATACAGAATAGTTAGGAGAGTGCAGTTAGGTCAGAGCAGGCTGAATTTGCTCTGGATTGCAGCCTAAATCTCCTAGCTCTTTTTGTCAGCGGACAAGTTAGTGTAAAGTTGATGATTTTTGTAAAAAGCCCCCAAATAGAGCATTTTCGAACTGGTCTTGCAAAAAAAGTACTTGCTAGATACGCTTTCAAACCAACCTCATAAGAAAGAACATGTTTTAAACTTTCTTAAAAAGTGGGTTTGATTTTTCAACGCAGTCATACAGTGCCCAAAATTTAGGGACAAATTTGGGACACATTGCCATGGCTACAGGCTATATTTCATTATGCATTTTTCATTTTCCAGATTGTTTCAAATGTTTATTTTTACTGTTAGTGTAAGATAATTTTTTCACATATGTGTGCTTTCTAAGCTTAGATACGCTTCTACTAGTATGTACTGGTTACTTTCCTACCATGGTGTTTGTTAATATGAAAATGAATGAGCAACACAAACACATTGATGCTTATAATATTCCTGACATCAGAGTGGCATTGTGATAATTCTTTTCCATTGTGGATCTTTACCATTGTGGATCAGAAAGCAATTACATAGGTTTTCTTTTTCAGATTTGTTTTAGTATACACTACCCAAAACATACCTGTGTTGCAGGAGAAAAATACTTCCCTGTACATCATCCAGTCTGTGTCCTATCACCCCTATGCGCAACACCCCTATGCGCAACACCCTCATCTGCATCATCCACCCAAGCGCATCAACCCCTGAATGCGCATCATCCCCCCATGTGCATCAATCCTGAATGCGCATAAACCCCGAATGTGCCTCCACCCAAAATGCATAACATGTAACATATGCATCACCCCATGTGCATCATCCCGCATGTGTGAAGTTTTCCATGCACAACAACCCTATGTGCGACGTTCTCCAAGCGCATCATCCCCCATGTGCAACATTCTCCATGCACACCAACCCCTCAAGCGAATCAAACCCCCCATGTGCATCATCCCTCCAAGCGCGACATTCTCCATGAACACCAACCCCCCTCATGCGCGTAACCCCCCAAGCGCAACATCACCCCATGCACATAACCCCCCATGCACTTAAACCACTGGTGTAATGGTTTGTAGTTAGACATTGTAAGATACAGCTTCAAATCCCAACAAGGCTATGAAGGTCACTTCATGGGAGACTTTAGGCCAGCCACTATCTCTCAGCCTCTCCTATCTCATAAGGTTTTGTGACAACAGAAGTTGGGGAGGGAGCATGAACAACACCCTGAACTCTCCTGGAGGAAAAGCAGTATTAATATGTACCATAACATGTTATAAAGTATCATACCGATCCACTCCCAGCAGTCTGAAATGGCATTGTCCAGATTTTTACCATTTTGTTCTGCACAAACTATAGTTCTTGGTCAAGATGTCCCAAGACCTTGACTAAGAAACAAGCATGGAACAAAAAGAATGGAACAGACCTATATGGAAAGCAAAGGAATTGAAAGAAACCAAAATGAACCTGTTCCCAATTGGCACTTTGACATTCTTACTCTCTTTTCTTGGTAGCAACTGGGGCTGCAGTTGAAAAGATTCTGGACATGCAGGATGACATACTCTGTCAGAGCATGCATGAATTAGCAGAATTAGACCTCAAGTTGAATGCTTTGTAAGGCACACAACCAAAAGTACAGTGGTGCCTCTCTTAAACAGCTTAATTCGTTCTGGAGGCATGCTCTTTAAGCAAAACGCTCTTTAAGTGAAGCGGATTTTCCCATAGGAAACAATGGAAACTCAGATGATTGGTTCCACAACCCCCAAAATATTCATATAAAAATATTAACTGGATGTAAAAATGATGATAAAACACTGGAATTGAATTCAAAACACTATAATATAATACAGACCACAATTACTGTAATAAAACACTGTGATATTCTGTACAGTAAAAAAGAAGAAAAACCTTTATGGGCAAGGATGACTGATTTTCAGTAAGAGTCACTGGTATCTTTCTGAGCAACTTTCACAAGGAACCTCTCTCTGTATGTGAGATCCATCTATGCAAACTAGATAGGCAGTCTGCAACAGCAAAGGGGCCAGATCCTATGCTGTTTACTAAGAATCAAGCCCCATTAAGTCCACTGGGGCTTACTCACAGGAAAGTGTGTAGGCTGCATTTTGCATGAACAGCAGCATCAGAAGGGCAAGATTCTATGCTGTCTACTCAGAATCAAGCCCCATTAAATCCACTGGGGCTTACTCACAGGAAAGGAAAAGTGCAGGCAGGGAAGGTAGTGGGGGCAGAGAGGTGGTTGTAATGGGGTCCAAGCGGGGGGGCTTCCTTGGGGGCAAGGGGTCTGTTTGAGAGGGCTGCAGAGGGGGTGCAGGAGAGTATTCCCTCCAACCTTGTGGAGGCTGCATAGGCTGAGCTGACCAAATCCTCTGGCTGCAGGAGATGAGCTGCCTCTTTGTTCCCCTGATGAAGAGGCTTTTCTGCTCTTCTGCCTGCTCTGCTGGTCTCTTCCATGTACTGCAGGGGGGAGAAAGTCCCACCTCACTCCCTCAGCCCAGCCAATGCTGGGGACAGACAGGGAGAAGGACAGGGAGCCCAGCCAATTATGTGAAAATGTGCTCTTTAAGCAAAGTGAAACCACACAAAAATTTTTGCTCTTTATGCAAAAAATGCTTTTTAAGCAAAGCGAAACTACATAGAAATTTTTGCTCTTTAAGTGAAATGCTCTCTGTGCAAGGCGCTCTTTAACCAAGGTACCACTGTATAAAGTATATGCACCATCAATCAATCCTGTAGTGCTCTGAAGCTACTGTAAGATTTTTGGTAGGATATCATGAGCCTTTCCATAGACAGTAAGGAAGAAATGACATGTGGAATCACCACATATAATTCAGAAGAAATTTTTGGAACAAAAATTATAGACTGCAGTGATTTACTTTCAAAAGCAGGACAGTAATAGCACTCCTGGATGCTTTCTAAAAGTTTTCTTACTTTATCTGTCAGCAGAGGCTATTAAAGTTTTCAGTTTATACTAAAAGAATTTACGCCAAAATGAACACATCCTTCCTTAAAGGACTGAATTTAGATGTATTCCTCCCAAAAGACCAAAGCTCCTTGAGAACAGCTGCTGAACTTAAGCAGAGGTTTTCTTTTTCCTTCTGCCTGAAATGTGGAAATTCAAGTATAATCTCCTTTTTCCCCACCTTAAATATCTTTCCAGATTATCAGCATGTGATATACGGCCCAATCCTATCCACCTTTCTTATGTAACTGCTACACAGTTCCAAGTGTAACTAATGATCATGTAGTCTGGTGCAAAGCACAAAATGTTGACCTGGCAGTGATGTCACTGCCAGAAGTGATGACATACCTGAGCTTTTTAAAAAAGAAAATTAGGAGAAAACATACTTTCCTCCGCAGCTCACCCTCCATTTGCTCTGCTTCCTCTTCGCCCCCTTCTCAAGCTAGTGGCATAGCTAAGGGATCTATCTGCTTTCTGGGGGTCAAAGACCCCAACAACCTCCCCCTCCCCAAAAACAAAATCAAATTTAATTTAAATCAAAATAAATAAATAGTGCACCCTATATTGGCTAGAGACACTGCTGGGTCGGTGAAAGAGGAATGGTAATTCTATCTTCTAAATATAAGGAGAGCACCACTTAGAAATGCCTCTTTACTCACTTAACATAAGTAACTACAATGTATGGAAATGGGAGCTGACATTAACACCTATTGATTCAGTGCTATTTCATAATGACTCAAGGGCTCTTGAAATAATCAGTTTTACAGGTCAATTTTGAATTAAGAAAACTCATTTCAGATTAGAAAACTGCTTGACCGGAAAGTCAGCAAGCCAGGAGTTCAAGATGTGCAAGACTACAGTCATGGCTACAGTCACACCAGTTTCAGCTGGAACGGCAACCTGCGATGGATCCTTTACCCTTACATTTTGTTCCATAGGAAGTTGGAATTTTCATTTTCTGATTAACTGGCCATAACTTTTGATAGAAACAGATATTCCAATATAGATATTGCTATTACATGATGGTATTATTCATACATACCCCGTTTTTCACATTTTTGGCTACCAGTGTCAAGCTCAGCTTCTTGCCCCCTAAAGCTTGTTGCAGGTGCAACTGCTATCCCCTTCACCCCCTAGCTAGATCACTGCTCCCACCATAGGATTTAGTGCAGGGTATCAAACTCATTTCATACAGATGGCCGAAGTTAGCATTAATGGTGTTTGCCAAGGGCCTGAATCCAATTTTATGCATGTCTACTCAGAAGTAAGTCCCATTATATTCAGTGGGACTTACTTTCAGGAAAGTGTAGTCTGAGAAGCTCTCATAGGCTGGATAAAATGGTGAAGGGGCTGGGGGCCTTTTTATTTGACACATGATTTAGAGCATGCTGAGTTAGCATGACTACATCAGTAGTGCAAAGCTGCAATTGGTGGGAAGGGTTTGGTCTTAAATCTGACACAGGTAAGCATGCATCAGATAAGCATGCACATGCTTGCTTCTCACCCTCTCAAGAATTTAGGGCTACAACATTTTCTCTGATTAAAAACTGGTTGAATGAACAAAAAAGCATCTTTAAAGAGGCAGCAGCCATACATTTGTAGCACATTAAATGTCAAAAACAGCCGAGAGCAGGCACTTTCTCTGAAGAGGTATTCACTCTAGTTCAAGAGAGAATGTGTCTTTGATGGCAGAGACTATGACATGTGAATGCACCATATAAAACAAAAACTCGCTTGTATTCTTAAATGATTAAGTCATATGTAAATATATGTTGCTTTAGTCTGTTGTAACTCATTTGATTAACCAAATGGTTTTAAATTGGGTAACAGTCTTACTTATGTGACCACAGCTGAAGATGGGGAAAAAAATCTGTCCTGCATCTTCAGCCATGTGCCATCTTTCACAAATGTCAAAGTTCCACATGCAAGGGAAATATTATTTTTGGATCTAGCCCAAACTTCATTTCCACTGCAGGGAAGTACACTGAAGTACATGGCAAAGGGAACATGGGCAGCAATGTCCAGTATGGCTTAATGAAAGATGCATGGTGCAATACCACCAAGGGGTTCAGAGCCAACATCATGTTCTTTCCCTGGCAAAAGATAAGAGAAACTGCCTCTTGGCAAAAGTGCTAAAATAAGTTATAGTCAAAGAGGAGAGACACAAATCAGGAAAAAAATCTGACAAGAGAAGAAATATGGTTTATTTTATGGGTTGTAGCAGACACAGCTTGCTCACTCCTTACAACTTTTTATAGTAAACATAATCTATAGTAAACATAACCCACAAAATCTGCAGTGGAAAACCTTTTATTAAACAAGAAACCTGGCAAATATTTCAGTTTAAATTTCTGGCTATTTATTTAAAAAAAACATGATTCATTTGGATCTCATTCCTTACCGCCCTTGTCATTAACTGTTTTGCCACTTGGTTTGGTCACTCACCGCTCCATGTGACAGCCTAAGTCTCATGCAACAAATGTTATTCTGCCCAAGTCTACGGGACTCCAGAATGCATCTTTTTACTTCCTCCCCTGCCCCACCACAAACATGCATAAAGCGGCAAAGCAGTACAGATTCTTCAAGCTCTTTCACCTCCCTGTAACATGGCTGAGATGAGCTAAACTAGTTTGACAGAACCTTTTTCTCTTATTAGGGTGTGTCTTGGGGAACAAAAGATCAAATTACCACCCTGCTAGTTGCTATGTACATTATCCGCATACCAACTATAGATTAACAAGCCAGAAGCAGGCAAGAGCTATTATTATGTATAAAGCCTCCCACAGCAGATATTTCTAAAGCTATCCAACAGAATTATCACTTTATATATGACTCTGTAAGCAGTTCCTGCAGTGATCTTTTTTAACTGGCTCCTCCGCAGGAAAGCTGTTTTGGTAAAGATGTCCTGCTGCAAGTAACTACCGTATTTTGGGGGGTAAAGGGCACCCCACGATATAGGGCGCACCTAGATTTAGAGGAAAACAGAGAAAAAAAATGTTTTCCTCCTTTAAATCAGGATAGTGGCCATCGCGTGGCCTCTTCCTGTCCTCCTGAGACTTTATTGGGCTGGAAGAGGCTGCAAAATGGCCATGCGAGGGTTGGGCCAGCTGGGGGGGGGGCCTCCTCTAGCTGGCTCAAGTCTTGTGCAATAAGACTGTCTGCCTCTTCCAGTCTGCCTGAGTTTTGGGCGGGCTGGAAAAAGCCGCCTGCGTGGCTATTACGCGAGTCTTGGGCTGGCTAGGGGACCTCCCCCAGCCAACTCAAGCCTCACCAGACCTGGACTGGTGCCACTCCCAGGGTATAGGGTGCAGCAATATTTTTATCCCCTTTTGGGTTATTTTTACCCCTTTTTGGATATTTTTTTACCTTTTGGGGGTAAAAATATTGCGCCCTGTGCCCCCCAAAATATAGTAACTGCTCTTTCAAGAGTTTAGGACTTTTTTCTTCAATTCTCCCTGGTCCCTAAGTACTACCTACCAGAGCTGCATGGCACAGCATCAGAGCCCTGGGAGAAACAAAAGACCACAAAGGGGGCCCTTAACAGAAGATGAAGGAAAAGACACATTATTCGAAGGACTTTTAAAACAAAAGCAAGAATAATATGAAAGCAGAAGACTAGCATAGCAGTAGAAGAACAGTTTCAAAAGTTCCAGGCTGGGAGAAAGAAGCCTCTCCCTCCCTGTCTGTCTCTAAGCTAATGAGAAGAAGAACATACTTGTTAAGGAGAGGATGCAGTAATGAAACAGGAGTTTTGAGGCAGGCTGCGGGGGAAAAGAGAGGTTTAACCCTACAGTCAGGGTTAGGCCTTGAATGACCACAACAAGATTCATTAAATTAGGAACAGTAATTCAGGAATCACCTTGGGACTTCACTATACAAAGCAGAATATGCTTGAATGACAGGAATCATGAGGTGGATGCAACAGTGTACCTCCCGAGCACCACATGCAAAGGGATACAATGACTATTCTCAAACCCAAGGACAACTATAGCATGTACACCATCCACAAGACCTGAAGCTCACTTCATGAAGTTTCAGTGGTCACCTGAAAGCCCAAGGCTTCATCCTGAAGATGAAGATTTAAAGATTCCTGAAGATTTGAAGATCCCTGTCTAATTTGGATTAGACAGGAATCTTCAAATCTTCAGGATCTTCAAATCTTCAGGATGCCCTTGGGGATCGTGACCTTGGGTTAGGGGAGTCGCAAGAGGATAGAGTCCACCATCTTGGAATCTGGCACTGGGCTGTCTAGAGAGTAAGTCTCATTGAACACAAAGGGACTTTCAAGTAGACATGAAGAAGCATCCAGGTATGTTTGACAGGGGGTCCTGGACTTAAATGTTTGCAAGGGGGTCCCAGGCTGAAATGCCTGAATACCACTGTATTGGACCAAGTCAAAATGCAAATGGCATAGCATAGAAAACTATTGCTTAAAGACAATATTGAAGAGAGATACAGTAGACATTAGGGAGTCTGCTCAGAAAAAAAACTCAAAACATCCTGGATCCACACTCTTCCTGCACAGAAAAACACCTGAAGGTATCTAGATATACTACACAAAATTAAACTACAACCTAAGCCCACAATTTTTGTTTATGACTTGTAACACACGATATCATGCAAAGATATGAATATTATGTGTCAGAAAAAACTGAAGATTTTCCAGTTCTTGTTTGTGGAGCCACCTGTAGAAGTCAGAGATGGATAAATTTGGCTGCATATTAGTGAAAAAAAATTATTGTATGTATTTTGTCTTGTGCTGGGTGTACTCTTCACTCATTTGCACTTCCTTTGAGAATTCACAGGAGAGATTCTTATGCATTTGCAGAGCAGGCAGCAACCAATGAAATAGTTTAGGTTTTTTTTTGTTTTTCTAGTCCATTCTTAAAATTTTTATTGTGGTATTACTGGGGCAAGGCATTTGAAACTCTGATCTGGATGGAATGCCCTTTCAAATGCATGCTATTAGCCTCACAAGAAGGCTCCTCCCTTGCCATAGTCTGAACTACTCATGTGTTAGACAAGATGCCTAAAGCATTATTTTCAAACCACAATGGTTTCTATGATCAGCTACCTACTGGAATGTTCAGACTTTAAGAATGTCTGAAGGTCTGCCTAGCAACTCAGACAAAGAACAGCCTATTCCATGCAAATACATCTTTTTCAGAAACATATTCCATGGCACCAGGCCCATCGGTGCTAGTTAAACATAGCAATTATTTTCTAAACAAAAGATAATTCTATTTACAGACCTGTAGAACAACTGAAGCAACCGCTTTCTCATTTTGCAAGTTTCAATTTTTTATAGTAAGCAAACACGTTAAGCATTAGGTCATAGTATCAAAAGAAACTCATTGCTAAATCCCAAGGGGAATATTTGAAAGGCTTCAAATTCTTGACTTAATCATTATGTATCAAATCTAATCTTATTTATTTAAATAAGATTTTAAGATTTTGTTTGCCGTTATATGAACAGTTGCATTATATGCTGAACATTTTTCAAAGGATTTGTTGTGTTCCATATACTCTATATACTGGGAAAATGTGTTTGACCATGATCAGCCCACCACTATGAATCCAAAGGCTCTTTACACCAGCAGGAACTCAATACTATGCATGGATCTTTCATTGAATCATAGAGTTGGAAAGGACCCAGTATGTCATCTAGTCCAACCTGCTGCTTGTTGCAGGAAATTCTCCTATAGCATCCCCAACAGGTGCTTGTTGAGCCTCTGCTTGAAGAACCCCAGTGAGGGAGAGTCCACCTCCTCCCTTGGCAATCTATTCCACTGCCGAAACCGCCTTCACCATCAGGAATTTTTTCCAGATATCCAACCGGAATCTCCTTTCTTGCAGTTTGTTCAACTTTCAGATGCAACTACTTTTTTGCAGGTTCTAGTTCTACTTTCAGAGGCAGCTAAGAACAAACGGGTCCCTTCCTCCATATGACAGCCCTTCAGGTATCTGAAGAGAGTGATCACCTCTCCTCTCAAACTTCTCTTCTACAGGCTGTACATCCCAAGTTCCCCCAACCTTTCCTTGTAGGGCTTCCCTTACATCCCACTGATCATTCTTGTCATTCTCCTCTGGATTTGCTCCAGTTTGGCTGTATCTTTCTCAAAGTGAGGTACCCAGAACTGAACACAGTACTCAAGGTGAGGTCTAACCAATGCAGAATAAAGAAGAACTAGAACTTATCACTTGGAAGCTACAGTAGTCTTAATGCAGCCTAAAATGGCATTTGCCTTCTTCGCAGACGCATCACACTACTGGCTCATGTTCAGTTTGTGATCCACAGCGACTCCAAGATCCTGCTCACGTTGTTCTGTCAAGCCACGTATCTCCCATTTTATACCTGTTTTTATTTCCTAAGTGCAGAACCTTGCACTTCTCCCTGTTGAAATTCATTCTATTTGTTACAGCCCAGTATTCCAGTTTATCCAGATCCTCCAAGTTTTTCCTGTCATCTATTGTGTCTGCTACTCCTCCCAGCTTGGTGTCGTCTGCAAATTTGATCAATCTTCCCCCATATCCTTTCCTCCAAGTCATTGATGATGATATCAAAAAGAACTGGGCCCAAGACAGAGCCCTGGGGCACACCATTTGAAATTGACCTCCAAGTTGATGCAGAACCATTTACTAAAACCCTTTGAGTGCGGCCATCAAGCCAGTTGCAGATCCACCTAATGATTGCCTCATCTAGCCCATATTTTTCAAACTTCCCAATTAAGATGTCATGTGGGACCTTGTCAAATGTTTTGCTGAAGATAAATGACAACTACGGCATTGCCACTGTCCCGTAAACTCATAACCTGATTGAAAAAGGAGATAAAATTTGTCTGGCAAGATTTGTTCTTGGTAAATCCATGTTGGGTTCTTTTGCTCACCAAGTACTTGTCTAGATGTGCACAAATTGTCTGTTTTGTGATTTGTTCTAATAGGTGTGTTGCATCTCAGATGCCTTAATTGGACGAAGTGTGGATACTTCCAATACTCTAACCTTCTTCTCTAACAGTGCAACCAGCTTGCACTTGCTGCATTGAAAGTCCTTGAGGTATTTCAGCAAGAAGAAAAACATGGCACACGTACTACCGGTACGTGCCATGACGACTGTTGTCTAATCTTCCATTTCCTGTGCAGTTGACATGAACTTCTTGCAGGGGACCTGGTTTGTCCTCCAACTGTTGTCTGTCTTTGGAGTAAGTTGGCTGGGAGGAGTAGAAAGATGAGCTTCTGTTCTGTGATCAAATCTTCGTGTTCACAGGCTCGGATTCGTAGGCTAAGGGCTAAATCCAGAGAAGTTACAGGTCCACACAGTTATGTCACCCTCTAGTGTTGGAAACTGCTCTGGAGCAAGGGGCTTAATTTCACTTTAGGATATAGGCTTAAGAGCCCTTTCACTCATGCCTCAGGCACTGAGGCTGCAATTTAAACACCCCACCAGGCAATCAGCCAATGAACAGCTAATATCAATTATTCACCCTTACCTGAAACCATGTGCTTCCTCTCAGCTGGTCCACAAATCAGCCAATGAAAAGCTAATATCAGTCACCCAAGTAGCTGGGTGACTTTCATGCATGCCAGAGCTTCCGCATTGATACACTGTTTGCATATCACAATATGATAAGAAACTGCTGCTATCTGGAATTGCAAATGGTTAAAGGGGAAAAAATAAAGAGATCCTGTTGGCTTAGTTCCATCTTGTCTAGCATCCTATTTCTCACAATAGTCAATCAGACGTCTCTGGAAAGCACAGAAGAAGGATCCCCAGCAACTGGCAATGAAGGTACTCTCCAAATTCAGCAACAGTATGACAAGCAACCATGGACTAGTCCTCTGGGAATTTATCCAATCCCCTTTTCAAAACTGTTTAGAAAATTGGCCACTGGCCAATCCAGTAAAAACAGTGATTTCCACACATTAATGATGTCATGGGTGAAGCAACAAATTTTAAAAGTTCACAGTTTCGGGAGATTCTCCCAAATCTGACTTGCGCAAAGTTATTGGTATTTGTCAATGGGTGAGAAAGTCTGTTTAAGATACTAATAGGGAAACTTTGTCCATTCCACTTTATTGTTTGATATGCAGCTTGAAGTAATTAAAGTTTGAGCATTTCAATGGAATGAGCATAAATACATCTATTAGCCTCTTCCTTGTTCCATGTGTGACTGATTGCTGTTAGAATTGAATAGATCATATAACTAACTTAACACTGGCTTCACTTTCATCACAGACTGACTTAATCAGAGACTCCTGATTAAATCACCCTTGATTTATAAAGCTGCCTACAGTGAACTGAATGTTGCAAAGTACAGGTATTCAGTTGTCCAATTGCTTCAAAGTTTTTAGACAGCACAATCCTGACTATATCTGGCAGGCTGGCTCAGCCTGCACTGAATTTAATGCAAGAATTGGAGGGAGTACTACACTACTGAAAGGAAGTGGGACCTCTAGAAATGGTCTAGATGCAAGCATATGCCCATCCAGATGCAAGAAGCCTGGATCTGGCATAACTGCCCCATTTCCTACTCCCTGCCCATGTGAGAACACACTCCCGCATCTAAAAATGCCCATCCTGCCTCTTTCCTTGTCCAGGATACCTCCTCCCATCCTCTCTTCATTCTGGAACATCCAGTGCTGTTCCCTCGCCAGCAGACATCTAAACGTCTAAAGTCCCTGGAAGTGGCACAGATCTGCCTTATGGCCCTTTTGCGACACTCTCAGGCCAGTGCAAGGGACTTGTGCCAGCCTAGAAAGAATATTAGAGGTGCATTCAGATGCAGGTTTCCTAGTTCTGCTACCCAATAATTTTCATTGGCAACACTAGGGATTGGAATTAAGGCATGTATTCCTCTTCTGAGTTATTGCATGTAATGTATTTGAACCACAACACACCTGGAACTAGTCAGGTAATTCTCCACCCAAGTACATTCCTAATTCATTAGTTGCCCATATCATCAAGAATAATGGTGCATCACTAGCAGTGACCAGGCGTGGCAAAGATATATCACAGCTGATAGCGGCAGAACAAGTTTAATACAACATTTCAACACAACATTCAAATAACTCTAGCAAGTAAGCTCTGCCACAAGCCTGAAACCAAGTAGCAGCCTCCCAAACCCACTCAAAACTAGAATACAACTTTGAAAAAATTCACGATGGGGTCTCCAAAGCCCAGCCCTGGGGGGCCAGATGCAGCCTTCTACAAGCCTCCATCCTGCCCTTGGGCAAATCCTATTATCCTCCAGAGGCAAGGGGAGCTCTGCTCTCCACCCCCCAGGTTGGTTATTTTGAGGGCTAAGGAGGCTGTTCACACCTCCTCTGAGTATGAAAGTGATTATGAACTTTGAAGATCACCTTCTCTCTGTGGGTTGGAAAGTGTTTTATGAACAGATTTGAATTCATTCAATCACAAGTTCCGTCACTAATATATTCATTTAAACCAATTTATTCAAAATTGAAATGCAAATCAATTCTTTTTTTTCTTCCGTTCCATGACATAGTATCAGAAAGACGATGTGGCCCCTGTTCCAAAACGTTTAGAGACCCCTGCACTATGATCATATTTGGCAAAGCACTTGAGATCTTCATTGTAGCCAGGGTGACCATATGCAACACCTCAAAATGTAGGACAAGGGTCCCCAAAAGTCCAGATTTTCAGTTTAAAATAGGATGTCCTACATTTTGAAAACGATGACTCCTGGGGGCTTACCTTGTCCAGGCATGGGGGAGGTTGTGCACAGCCTCTCTATGGCCATCTCTTTGGCGTGCACAGTCTCTATGGCCGTCTCTATGGCATGCGCACAGCCTCTCTATGGCCATCCTCTGAGTGTTTTAAGGAGAAGACTGCTCACATCCAGGCACAGTCTGCCTGCCGAGCGTGCTGCCTGCGCTCCAGACAGTGCTTCCAGGCAGACTGCTTGCCTCTGGAGCGCAAGCAGACCGTGCCTGGATGCGAGCGGTCTGCAGAGGGACGCTCCGATGCTGTAAACTGCTCGTCTAAGAGACCGGGCGGTCTCTGAGGGATAGAGGCTTTGCACATGCGCACAGCCTCTTCTCCTTAAAACACCCAGAGGACGGCCATAGAGAGGCTGTGCGGACGGCTGCTCGGAGAATGGCTGCTCGGACGGCCGCTGGAGATGCCGTCCGAGCGGTAAGTGCCTAAAAACACTACACAACCCCCCATACCCGGATAAGCCCCCCGGACACGCCGGACAGGAAGTCAAATTCCGTACCTGTCCGGGGGTTTCCGGGTGTCTGGACACCCTGATTGTAGCTGCCACTTCATTTGAGGTTAAGATTGCCTCAATTGTTGGAAATGCCATCTCTGCAAATTACTCTGCACTCTTTCCCAATGTGGTGGCATGAACAGAATGTTCATGCAATTATTCTGGTCAATGGCTATCAAAAGTTGGTGTAACAAAATTTTGGGCATTCCAGAAATATATACATGTGACTACCTCTGCCCATACAAATAGAAGTGAAATACAGCTTTAATCTTCCTGCTCAAGAATGAGATATGTTTAAAATGTAACATTTCTTTAAAGTGATTTATTCAAAGAACTACCACATTAAAATCTCAGGGGGATTTCTAGAGCGCAATATGATCACATATATATTACAAACCCAGAAGGTCAGGAACCATGCTCTATTTCAAAAAGAATTTGAAACTTGATATTTATGACATGTTTATCTCGGTTTCAGACTTTGAGGCAATAAGACAACAGGATGTGGGACTGTTGTGCAACCACCACTCCAAGAATGCACAGTTGTCATAACCTTTCATTTCAGCTCTGTAGGCAGCAGCTGATTTTCAACCACCCTGAATGCCTAACTGTAAGAACCACAGCTTTGTTCATTCTTAGTGCAATGTTTCACACAAGAAAAGCCACTATAATTATAACATTCAGAAGCAAAACAAGAATTACCAATTATTCAGGGATTTTCAAATAACTCATTCTTCTCAAAATCCAAACAAGTGAATAGTTGGTTCAGTGGCTATCATTCAGTATTTAAACATTTGGTTGACTCTCCAAAGAGGCATGCATTATTTTTTTAATGTAAAAGCTGCCTTTTTGCTCCAATAAAGGCACACTAACATGCCTTATGATCCAATACAAACAAATTTAACAACATTAAAAAGAACAAACAAATCATAACAGGAACCAGCAGATAGCATGAGCAAAACAGAAACATTACACTGAGTCAAAGGAAAGCCAGGTAAAACCAAAAAAAAGTCTTAACTACCCATGCAAAACTATACGGCTTGAGGCATAGCAAGCAACTTGTGGGAACTCTGGATGCCCAGCCGGAAGGGGGTGGCATCGTTAGGGTGGTGCGAGTGGTGTGCTCGACACCAGGTGATGTGTCTAGAGGTGGTGGAATTCACACTGAGGGACCCAAAAATGCAACTCTGCAATGGTGCGAGGAAACCCCATAATTTCATATACCATTGGGTTTGTTTTTAAGAGCAGAAAGTCCGTTTTGCAAAAGTCCGTTTTGAAATAGCATGTTCCTATCAAACATTATAGCCAAAAAAAACTAAAAATGTGCATTGAACACTATGGAAACTGAAAGTGAACCATATTGCGGCTTTACTCATGAGTGGGTAAGTGTACCATAGTCCATTGGAAAGGGCACAGTGAAAGGATTCCAACAACACCAGAATTGTCCTGTTCCAATGAACATAGCCCCCACAAATCACCCCAGAAGGTTGATGATTACACTGAAATGCATTGAAAATGAAAATGAATTGCACAGCTGCGTTTACTAGCACGTAAGCAAATATGCCTTAGCTGGAGTGGAAGCTCAGTCAAGGGGAGTGCAGGGCTTCCAAAATGGTCTTGATTAGGGACATCACTAGGGTGTTGGAAAGGGGGCACTCTTGAGGGGAGTGATCCCCCAACTGACCAAAATGGCTAAAATCACTGTTTGTAGAAAAAAATCCCATCATGTAATATACTGCTGGACGCGTAATTTGCAGCAGAATGCAGTGAAACAAACCACTTTAAAATATCTTTATTCTATTAAAATGTGTGGCTAAAAAACCAGTGAAGGCAGGGCAATGGCACATAACCACACCCACCATCCAGGTTATTTCCTCACCCACTACATGGGGGTGACGTACTGGCCTCCTGCACCCTAGTGATGCCCTTTCTGCCTACATGCTTTTCAACTTAACACACAGATCCTAGAACCTAAACTTACAGGATGCGGGGGACTTCATACTTTAAAAATCATCAGTTACTATCAGCAAATATTTGGAAAAAAATGTTTGTAGTACAGGAACAGCTATTTTACAGATTTTCATAGATCTGGTTCCTGATCATGTAGGGAGAATGATAGGACAAGATCCTCTTGCACACTGCCCCTTGCTGGATCAAACTGCTCAAAGCTGCCAGAAGGACATAGGTATGAGTATAGGTTCATTTATAATAAACATAATAAAATATAATACGAAGGAGCTTCTGAGGTAGTCTATCTATTTACAGTATTTATATACTGCTTTTCAACTGAAAAGTTCACAAAGCAGTTTACAAGAAAATAAAAAAAATCAATAGCTAATGGGTGCCTGTCCCAAAAGGGCTCACAATCTAAAATACAAAAAGAACACCAGCAGAAGCCACTAGAGCAGACATTGCTGGGGTGTGTAGGGCCAGTTACTCTTCCCCCGCTAAATAAAAGAGGAACACCCACTTGAAAGATTGTCTCTTGCCCAGTTAGCAGGGGTTAGTCTACAGGATCCAAGGCAGAAATCCCAAAGAGGTGATCAACATGAGCTCATGTGTATGATTTCTGGTCCCCTTCCCGGTTAGCATTATCCATGGTACAGCATTCTGCAGCGGGGTTATTCAAGGTTAGTATTTATTAGGACACTGAAAGGAATTTCTAGCCATGGCTCCATTCTCAGATCAATGTTAAGCATGGTTAGCACCAATTAACACTGTGCAACAGTAAAATACGACTCAAGAAAAGGATCACATGGGGGGAGGGAAAGAGGAAGAATTCTGAGTCAACAGCATGTTCCTAATCTCTATCATTATTAGGAGCTTGTTGGCATCATATCTATACTGGGCCACTGTGCAGCAACGGAGTTAAGTATAGATTGAGTTACTGTTGCCAACTTATAGCCCAATCCTAACCAAATTTTCACCGTGCAGACCAACAAGGCTGGTGCAGGCTGCATACAGCATGGGAACTGTGGTTACTGAGACCTTCATCCCCTTATGTTAGGCAAAAGTACAACAGCTATATCACTGGAATAAATTTGGGCCAACCTGTAGTCAGCTTACAGTCTTGAAAAAGGGGGTGGGATATGGCAGACCCTTCCTTGGCTGTCCCTACCCCCTATCAGGCCTACTGACAACCTTCTGCATTCCTCACCCTGTTTCACCCTTCCCCAACCCCCTGCAAAGTATCTACCTGTTCTGGCGGGTGCTGGCCTCCTAGAGGCATTGGGCGGCTATTGCAGAGCTTTCTACCAGTGGAACAAACCTTTGCACTACCATAAACATGCATAGGCTGAAATAGGATTGGGCTGCCTGTTTGGAACAAAGAATTTAAGGCCAACTATTTCTAACAGAGAAATCAAACTAATATCTATCTTGGAAGTAGTACATTACTTTTAAGGCAATTTTTCCTGAAATTTTCTTTTAGACCCAACTGCTACTCTAAACTATTTGAATTTGTTTTTATGCAATTTTTTTAATGCTCAGGACAATACAGTATTTTTGGCTACCTGTATGTTGCCCACATCGTTGCACAATTTTTCTATTAACATACATACCTTGAAATAATGTTGCATTTTGACTTTTACACTGCCAGCAAGGTAAGGGACAATAAGATATAGCATTTTACCCATTTATGGCTGTGTATCCAAAAATCTAACATTTAATCGAAAATAATTTGCTGTTCAAGAACATTTGTATCTAGTTGCAAGTTATAAAGAGATTCACTTAGTAGCATGTAATGAAAACTGAAGAGAAATAGTTGTAGGATAGGTCAACATCTTTCACCGCAAATTTTGTATCTTTCATACAATGGAATTTTAAAGATACAAAAAATAAAACTAGTTTTCATTATTTGAGCAGTGGAATGCAACTTCTTTAAACAACCCCAAATATTTAACAGCGTATTTGCTACCTTTCTGCAGTCACAAAAGATTCCATGTGTAAGAGTCTACAAATACTGTAACTTGCATATGTTTAAAGTACAAGCTCCATTCCCATCTGAAGGATCCCCATTCACTTGCTTACACAGTCTGACCTCTGCTGTTCTTATCTGGAACTTGCTTTTTCAAGGCAATGTCGCTTAATGGGGTTGGGTGTTCCTAACATGCATACTGTATTTGCTGCCGACTCTGCTTATAAGAGCATCATTCATCTCTGCGCAACAAAGCTGAAGTTAAAAAATTGAAATATTTCACAGCTATTACAAGTAGCAATTTATTTTTAAAAATACAGTACGTACCAGAGAAGGCAATGTACAACCACCTCTTGTTTGACACAGAGGTTACATTTACAAAAAGCAGACATGTCTAAGAAATATGCTTTTAACTGTGTCTGACTGTGTTATTCCCAAAAAGTTGCAACACATAATTTGGGATTTTTGTATGAAAAATTCCAAAAAGTCTAAATCAAACTTGTATGAAAAGTGAGACCCCTATTGAAAATTGCAATTTTTAATACTGTAACACATCCAGGGGCGTCACTAGGGTTCACGTCACCTGGTGCAGGAGGCCAGCACATCACCCCATGCAGTGGGAGGGGCAACAACCTGGATGGTGGGTGTGGTTATATGTCACCACTGGTTTTTTTAGCCACACATTCTAATAGATATTTAAAAGTGGTCTGTTCCATGGTATTCTGCTGCAAATTACACACCCAACAGAATATAACATGATGCAATTATTCCTAAAAACCATTACCCTGCACACCCAAATAAGATAACAGACAAATGCTTGGGTTAAACTGGGCCACTTTATTAACTATTTAACATGTAAAACAAGCAGGACACTGCCAAACTATATTCGTGCGGGACCCATGCTGGGGAGACGGTTATCCGTAACCTCCCCATTTATTACTGGGGATGCAGTAATCGCAGACTGTGTGCCAATCATAGTCAACCTTACAGCAGAGACAGCTGGACTCTTAGCCCTCTGGCTAACCGGGCAGGGCAAGGTAAATCTAGGCCAAGGCTCCCCCAACCCACCTCTGACGCCGGTTAAGCATTTCAGAGCAAATTTGAGTGACCCAGGGCCCTTGCACACCTCCGACTGCACACTAGGCCTGATTGTATGTGCCCTGTCCTGCATGATTCCTGCAAAGTGACCAATTACTTTAAGCCCACATCCATCCCTTGCAGCTTGGGGTAGGCAAGAAAACCCCTCGTGTGCATGATGCCATTTTGCACGAAAGCCAAAAATTCCTACCCGACCCCGTAAGTCAGTCAGCTAAGCTCAAGCAACATAGGATGGGTGTGAGGGCACACCTCTCAAAACCGGACTGAGCAGTCATAGAATCATAGAATCCTAGAATTGAACTAGACAACGCTCTAGTTGGAGTTGGCAGTCTGTTCCACTGCCGAGTCCCCAGACTGCGTCCTCAGACATCCTTAGCCAACCCACCCCTTGCTCCCAGCAACCAATAGCAGGCAAGCCTCTGCCTGCTGTCAACCGGGTGAGCGGGGCAAATTGGCCTGCACGCAGGGTGCGCAAACCCCATTATTTTTAGCCATTTTAGTCACTAGTGGTATGACCCTCCCCCAAGGGTGGCACCTGTCCAACAACCTATTGCAGAAATTCTCAAACCTTTTATCTTGGGGCCCACTTTTTAAAGCAGGGGTCTTCAAACCCTGGCCCTGGGGCTAGATGCAGCCCTTGGCAAGCCTTAAGATCCCTCTGTCTTTTTGTTACATTAATGGTGCTGCACAAATACCAAGTTTCACACCCCTTGTCCAAGAATTATACAGTTAAAGGCATGTTTTGTTCCCAATAAATAGAATGCTAAAGTTCTACATATCCGTATTTTTTAAACAGTAGTGATTGTTATGAAACAAAAGAGACTATCAACAACATAGTAGAGCAAAGGTGACAAGTGAATTCTATGTCTGAGAAGATTAAAGGTCAGTCCTGTTGTCTCTCATACAGTTGTAGGCCTGGGGGAGAAGCAGACTGGTGCTGGCATGGAGAGGCTCTGGTAAGGTCTTTGGTAAAGCCAAGACCTACATCCTCAGTGCTCAGGTAGATGCTATTGGACATGCTTCTGTCATGTCCAGGTCAGGACATGCTTCTGAAATGAGAGAACCACTACATCTCAAATCTACAAAGTCAATATATTTATAAGCTAAAGTTAAGTTCTTATTTTACAGATTTGCCTCTCAATGTAGTTCACTTAGAACAGTGTTTCCCATACTGTGGGCCAGGACCCACCAGTGGGTCAAGAACCAATTTTTAGTAGATTATGAGAAGCTTCTGAAACAATAAAACCCTGGCAAGCACACTTGCCTAGTTTGCAGAAGAAATTTGTTAACTGGAATTCTAGTAAGTAGAATGATATCCAGTTGGATATCAGGAAAAAAATTCCTGACTGTGAAAGCGGTTCGGCAGTGGAACAGATTGCCAAGGAAGGTAGTGGACTCTCCCCCACTGGGGATCTTCAAGCAAAGGCTCGACAAACACCTGTCAGAGATGCTCTAGGAGGATTTCCTGCAGGGGATTGGACTAGATGACCTACTGGGTCCCTTCCAACTCTAGGATTCCAGGAATGAGGCAATCTTCATATCCCCAAACTGAAAGATCACATTCTTATTACTGTGGTATTCGAGCATTTCAGCCCAGGACCCCATTCTGAGAATGACAATCTGTCCAGGACCCCCCAGAAGTGATGTCATGGCTGGAAGTATCATTAAAAGTGCCAGTGCCAGATTCCAAAATGGCTACATCCAACTTTTTGCAATTCCCCTAAAATGAAGTCGTGACCCCCCCCCCCCAAGGTGGTCTCAACCCCCACTTTGAAGACCACTGCTCTAGTAATTGGAATGTCATAGATCATTTGTCTGAACTGCAAGTTCCTACTATACATCTTGATCTGCCTTCTAGGTATGCTGGATTCACTGCAACAGTTTGGTTGAATAGTCCTTGAACTTCATTTCTTGGCAGAGTGTAGCCAATGTCTATACCTCAGTGGTTAAGATACCATGCCTATCAACCAGCAGGCCAAGTTTTGAGATGTGGGTGCTACAAGACACAGTTAGCTTCTATCCCTTGGCAACTCCTGCCAACAGAGTAGTTTGAAAGCATTTAAAGACAAGTAAATAAGTAGGTACCACACTGGTGGGAAGGAAACAGGATTCCGTGCACCTCAGTGTACAGTCATGAGAGCTACACAACCACCAAATATATATTTGTACAGTGCTGGTTCTTCAGCTTAGAAACAGGGATGAACTATGCATCCTACAATTGGTCAAGACAAGCAGTACAACCTGCAGGTGACACCTTTACCTTTATACCAATATTCATACTATATTTAAGGTCTCTAGTAGCCTCAGAAGCAGTCGATTAGCATATGTAAATAGAGGGAGATAGTTTTCTGAGGGATTTCTGATTATTACTTAATAAAATATTATTTCTTTCTTGATTTCCTTTATGGTATTGGACAACTTTATGGTATTATAATATAGGTGGAACCCAGTAGTGTTTCATTTTTTAAAAGTGGATCCTAGTACTAAAAGGTTTGGGAACCAGCCAGTGAAATTCAAGATATAAAAAGAACAATTAGCAGAAAAGAGTTTACATACTGCAAGGACCACAAACAATTTCTTGGTTTCAGAACACAATAAATATAATCTTGCAGTTATCTATGAAGAATAGAATATCTATGATTAGATAGAGGGGGAAATGCATTTTTGAAGAGAAAGAGCTAAGAGATTGAAAGACCACTTTTGAAATGCTGGAATGCCAATAATCTGAGCATGGTCACTCAGCAGTCTGTAAATGATTACCTCCAAGTCCTTGCTCAAGGCCATTTGACTGGGCTATTAGAATTTAAATGAATCATAGCTTGAACTTGATCTACAAAAATGCAGCAACAATAATACAAAGCTTGATATATTAGTATGCAATCCAAGCATACCAGATTGGTGCAAGAGGGTTTTTTGTTCCCTTTAAAATAGAAACTGGCAAATCAAACTCTACCAACCAAAACCATGCAAATTCCTGATATGTTTTGGTTCAAGTTAGACTTGAATACCATAAATCCTTGATGTAGTATGAACTTAGCAAAGTATCCTTTTCTCTCACAAGATAACCAGAAGCTTCCTTATTAAAATTTCATCCTTTACTTTGTATGGTTACCATACTTCATGATTTGGTCCTTTATCAAGACCATATGGCAACACTGAAAAAAACCACCACTAACAAATGAAATCTCAGCATCTTGCGCAAAAAAAATTTGAAAGTGAAGATTTTCTATGAAAAATTAGAACTCGTAAAAATTATAATTTAAACACATCTACAGGGGGATTTAGAAAGCATGCCTATGTAAATCACCTTGGATTAAAGTAGGAGGAGAAATCCAATGACACGAAAAGCGGTATATAAATACTGATATTATGATTCTTTAGAGGGGAAAAGGGATTTGCTTTCCTCTACTCCTCCATATGACTTCTGCTCTAAAATCAGTCTCCTTGAACCACATAAATTCGTTAGCCAATACAAGTCCGACAAGAAAAAGGGGGTGGTGAGGTTTGAAACAGAGGGGACAGCATCTGGTGTGCACCACTGCAGCCAGATCCTCTCCCTTTCCCAACCACCATCCCCTTCACTTACTGTAGCATTTGCAGTGGTTTTCTGAACATTGGAGCACTTATTGAGTAAGGCAATTAATACTGGCAGACCATTCTCCAGCATTATAGCAAACAGAATTGGCTGCTGTCATAGCCTTAGAAACTTTCTCCCACCAATATGTCCTCTGCCACTCCATCTCCCCAGATACGGGGACTGAAACTTTAAAATGTGACATACATTTTGGTTTGTAATGAGACAACAGAAATGCTGCTTGCTATGGGTGAACGTTTTAAGTTGCTTTCAGTGTCCATGTGCTTGACTTTCAGAGAGTTCTCTCACCTAGATCACTTGATGACACATGTAAAACCTATACAGGGAAGAATGCTTAATTGTTGGACTCCTCCACTTTCTGTACCACATTAAGGCACATTAATGCTGATTTGGCTAACAGCTTGAATTACAATAGCTTTCCGATGTTGTGTTCAAATTTTTATCTAATTGCTCAGTTGAGCATTTAGAAGTTTGCACTATATTCCAAAACCCCAAATGCATTCCTCTGAAATAAAAAATGTTTAATCAATTTCATTACAGGAAAACAGCTTATACCTCTTATTACAAATATATGTTTTATTATTCATGCAGACAGAATCGAGTCAAGTCAAGTCTCATTTAATGTGCTTGTTAGAAGGCATAACTTTGCTTAGTGGAAGGTCTGAAAGGCCTCTCCATAAAGTTGCTGAAATTTGAAAAACAAAATTCTTCTCTCAGAAAAGGAAATTTGAGATGTCTTTCAAATCACAGACACACAGCAAGCTTCTTTACTTCATTTAGTTTAAGCTGTTGCAGTGTTCAAAATATAAACATATACTGTATATTCTAGAATATACAGAATATATTCTGTATATTCTCACCACATGTAAGCTTCACACATTATCACCACAGGAATGACTCCAGAGGGATAATCAAGTCACGTTTGATCTTGAAGGCCAACCAATTGATGAGAAACACTCCTTGTAAAACATAGAAATTGCTCTCATTTAATAAACACATAAGATTTTGTTCTATGTTCGTGAAGGATCAGAAGATATAAAAAAATTTCTGCCTAAAGGGCACTTTAAAAAATGGTTACCAGTACCTCATATAAAACATCTTGTCAGCCAATCCAGTTTTAAAAGCATTCACTTCTGACTCAGACCACATGTTTTTTGAAGTAAAAGGTAATAAAAAGTCTTCTTTTCATGACAAACCTTTCAACTGGTCAAATATAAATGAGTGATGTTATATGAAATCATAGAATCAGACACAGACAGCACACTTTGATCCATGAATTGCTTTGAATCCAATCTGTTACTCTCTCTGAAACTCTTGTTTTAACCACATATTCTGTAGCTATATTTCCTGTCTTGCATATATGCATTTTAACTCAAACTGCTCACATTATATGAAACTGCTCTCAACCGCAGACTCATATGAACAGGCCCATGAGAAAAATCAGGAAAAGAACTAGATTCCATTAGCCATGTCATTTTCAATACAAACATTTAGCATTCCCAAGTTATTTTCCCCCCAATATTGGCAGATATAATTTTTGACAAGGAGTTCAAGACAACATCCAAAGTACATTACAGAAGAGACTGAAGAACAAAGCAGCACCAGATTGATTGTACTACAAAAGTACTCATGTGATTAGGTCTGTACACAGAAATTAAAACATGCTCAAAGTTTGAAACAAAAAGTAAATTGAAGATAAGATGGGTGACGCTCTACTGAACAATTTAAGCTGATAAAATCTATACCTTTTTCAGAGGATGCTTGAATGTTTCCAAGATTTCCTTCCACTGTCTGCAAGCCCCTGTACTCTGTTCCTATCCTCACCTTCAACCCTTACTAAAGCAGTACTCAAATTCTGTTTGAGCTGTTCTGAGTGTGTGCAGAGGAAGGGAAAGGCAGTGCCCCATTTGCCATGACTGCTTAACTATTGAGGGGTGCAGGGGTTTTGCTGGATTCACCCCAGCATGCAGAAGGTCCCCAGTTATTTGATCATAACCAGCCTCCAACCTGCAGAGGGAGCGAAAGTTATTATCGTAACCCACTTCCTTTTTGCAATTACAAAACCAGAAGTGGATCGTGATCACAACATTCACTCTCTTGTCAATATCAGGGTCCTGCAGAGGGTGGCATAGATTCCGCATGCTTCTAGGAGGCTGCTGCAAGCTCTAGTGAGTCCAACAAAGCCCCTGTACCCCTCCACAGCAATGTGATCCTGGCAATCACAACTCTGTCTTTAATGGGGCAGAGCCAAGGGCTCTTTGGCGGGGGCGGGGGCGGGGGGGTGGGTGGGTTGCAATGCCCCAACTGGAGAACCACTGCCTTACTAGCATACGTATAGATTCTTCCCATAGCATTTCAAATTTATATCCCACGTCTTCTATGGTTAGGGCAATTCTAAAAAGCTTTTAAAAGTTAAAACAAAAATGACGACAGAAAACACCTTGTGGATCAAATACTATTTAATAGCTTTGGATAAGCCAAAGTTGAGCCACGGTTCCCTTGCATAAGTTGCCACCTGGGGATCTAGCAGCAACTGAAGAGGAGGGACTATATCACATTAAATTCAAACTAATCATACTACTTAGAATCCAATCCAACCAAAGTCAGACAAATTTAAATACCACCAATTTCAACTTGAGAAGGTAAACATGCTTTAACTCATCCACCGAAATACATGGAACTTAAAACTTTAGCTATAATGTTTCATATTGCTACTAAGAACACACTGCAGGGGAGGATCAAGGCATCGGTATCTGAAAACATGAAGTGGGGAGCTAAGAGATCTTACAGTAATATCAAGGACATCCTTTACATCAAGGATGTCCAAAACCCAGGGGCCAGATGCAGCCCACAGTGAACTACCATGGGGAGCTCTGTTTCCCCTCTCAGTGTGTGAAAGTATTTATGAACTGCTTTGAAAGCCACTCCCCCTCTCTATGCTAGCGTTTATGAACTGATCTGAATTCATTCATAAGTTCAGTCTCTATTATATTCATTTACGTAAATATATATAAAGGTATTCAAATTTGAAATGTAAATTTATTTTTCCTGAATCTCAACACAGAGATGATGTGGTCCTCCTGCCAAAATGTTTGGACAGCCCCCGCTTTACACTGTTGTAATGTAACTATTTTGGCAATGCTAGATCAAGCAATAGCAGTTCCTCAGCAATCCTAGCCCTTAAAGTAAAAAAGGTTGATTGTATGTGAGTGGGATCACTTCAAAGTAATTTTCCATTTCTGAAGCAGAAAGAAAATGTCAACCTAAGCAATTCCCAATGCCTGTAATACCCAAAAGACAATTCACTTTAGGCTACAATAAGCAGAGTTCAGCTTTTTTAAAACTTGGAAGCCACCTGCATAAACAGAATTGGATTTAATACAACCCACATGACTAACTTACATGTCTTATTAATTTTTTCCCTATAAGAGTTTAGGGGGAAAGGTTATACAATAGAAATCACTGCAATCACATTTGTTTCCTGTGCAGCATTGGAAAGCCGTTCCTGCCAAAAGCCAAAATAATTGCACAATGACACGTTTTAGAAGTCCTCAGTTCCATTTTTATCTCAAACAGAATGAGTATTAAGTGTGTTGTTAAATTATCCTTAGAACTCTTACAACGGGTTTTCAATAAACTATGATGCAAGCTCAAAAGTGACCTACTCAGAAAGCAGCCAAACCTCTTATTATGGGAGGCCTCAATGGAAGTGATGCAGAATAAGCTATGTTGCAATGAAAAAGTCTGTAGCTTTCAATATGCTCCATTTCATGGATAAATTACAAATACAAAGGTGTCTTTTTTGAGGGGGTACTCACCAGCACTGACATCTCTGTGGGCCCCCAAGTAGACATGCCTGTGATTACAAATAACATCTTCATGGTGTGTACCCATATTTATAACATCTTTTTGGCAAGTACCCCCCACCTTTATTTCTAGTGGGGGAAAGCACTGCAAAACCATATATATAAAAAACTGAAAAGTCACTGACTGACTGATTCATCCGCAGCAGGCCTCCATCTGTCTTGAAAGACTATGGTATCGTGCTTGGTGCTGCATACGCTGCATGCAAAGCACGAAAACCTGGGCTGGATTGTTATGGAGGATAGGCTGTTACCCAAGCAGCAAATCCCCCCTCTCCTCGCCACTGAAATAGTCCAATGCAAAGGCAGAGCCAATACAATTGGATCCAGCTGGCGTCGCACATCCAGCCAAAACCACCAGGCCTGCAAGTGTAAAATTTGGGAAGGGTATTCCTTCCATGATGGAGGCACCCACTAAGAACAGGTTTTCAGAAATTCCAGTCAGATGGGGATGAAAAGGGGTCAACACGTTTTTTTCCTTATACTTTGCTTTCAAAAATCCCTGACTGATGAATGCTCCTCCCCAGGGCCTACGAGTAGGGGGTCCAGCAGGTACATTGTTCAGAGGCTCAAGAACTTTGGAGGGGCCCATGAGTGAAGGAGCATTTGAGTTTGTTACTAACAAATTAATATGTTATAAAATTATAGCAATTTATATAATGTTATAGTAATAAAATTACTAATTTGTTACTAACAAATTAATATGGTATATGTGCACACACACATATACACGTATACATACATACACATGCATGCACACATACAAGTTCAAAATAATTTTGCAAGTCTTAGGGGCCCCAAATGGGTTTTGTACAGCCTTAAAATTTCTCTTCGAGGCCCTGCTCGTCCCCAACCTCTGGACCTAGAAGCATGGAATTTAAGGATGGTGTTCCTTCTGTGGCATGAACAACCTTCAAGAACTGATGTTGATAAATTTAACCTTTAATGGGGTGAAAAGGGGAGCAACATGTTTTTGTGCTATACTTAGCATTGAAGACTGACCACCATCCAGCCATTTTGGTGCCCGGTGCCTGATGCACTGAGAGGGAGGCGCTGCACCTGTGGGGGCAGATATGCAATGAGAAGTGTTGGGAAGATATTTTATTTCTGCAATGTGGGTACATTTCATGAGTACCCAATAAGTGTCAACACAGTTTTATCCAAAAAAACCACAGCCGAAATGTTCCATCACTCTCTCAACCCCCAGTAACCAAAAGGCCAAAACAGGCTCCACTTGTTGGGAAAATACCACAGTTAGGAGTGTTCATGTGAATCACTCAGGTGAACCACTTAAATCATCTCTTTATCCCACAGAAAAATCAAATCTTCAACAAGAGTGCCAGCTGTGCCAGTCTCAGGAATCTATCAAGCTCTGCAGGGTAGACCATTCTAAGATATCTACTGTATTGCAAACCTAAATCTCACCCAAGAGCAACTAACAAGATAGATAACAAAGCCCACTACTTTCCTCATCCCCCTTTCCCTCATCCCTTCCCTTTCCTCAGATTAGAATATCAAATTTATAGTATGATCTCTAGTATTCGAGATGGATAGACAAGGAGGCCTCTATCAGTCTTGGAAGTCTATGGTATCATGCTTGGCGCTGCAAACGCTGCATGCGAAGCACGAAAGCCTGGGTTAGATTGTTATGGAGGATAGGTTGTTACTGAAGCAGCAAATCCCCCCTCTCCACACCACTGAATTAGTCCAATGGAAAGGCAGAGCCAATACGATTGGATCCAGCTGGCATCGCAGAGCTGGGCTAAGGACAGGAGCTTACCCTGTCTTGTGGGGCTGACCCGGGTCTCGAAACCTGGCCTGCTGGTTAACAGGCACAGTGTCTTAGCCACTTGCAACACAATGGAATAATCTCATTGTGGTCATGAAGACACAACTCTGCCCAGACAAGTGAACACTAAAGTGAAGCAACTTATCATATTTAAAACATAGCCCTCAATCTGTTTTATACGTTATATTTTTACAGTGGCAAAAATGCCAAATAGAGTTTTAACAGAATGATTCAATGGCGAAGTGCCAAATAGAGTTTTAACATTTATATTTCTACAAACCTAAAACAAGGACGGAAACTAACTCTACTGCTGTTCTCACTTAGAGCATCTGCTTTAGACTTTTGCACAAAGCAGAAAATCATAAAAAGGGTCCCGCTGGATCAAGTCAAAGGCCCATCTAGTCCAGCTTCCAGTATCTCATAGTGGCCCACTAGATGCCTCAGGAAGCACACAAGAAAACAAGATACCTGCATTCAGGTGTCGTCCTCTGCATCTGGCTTTCTGAAAATACTCCACCTTAAAGTAAAGCAACTTGTAATATTTAAAAATATACCATAAAGCATTCCAAAAAGGAAAAGAGCTGATGTGTTTTGCTTATCTAAGTATTACTGGAACATTCATCAAACTAATGGTGCAATCCAAACCTAGGCTGGCACTTTCCGTTCTTTTTGGTTTTTCCCATCAGAGTGCTATAAAGTCCTGTTCCTTTCAGCACTCATCGGTCTTTCCATTCCTGCCTAACTCTCCTTCAAGAGTGGCGCAGGAGTGTTTTGCAGCACTTTTGTAACACTCCCAGGTCAGAACAGGACTTGTGCCAGGGCTTATACCAGCCTAACTGGGAATTAGGATTGCAGCCTGAATCTCAGAAATGAAGTTTTGCACACAATTGCTTACAATAAAGGCAAAAGGTAATTCCATACATGTTGCCCTGCTAACCATAGGGGAGGTGCTCATTACCATTACAAGGCCGACCAGCTAGCATTAACTGATGACACCTCCATCATCATGCAGCGAGCATGGTTAAACACCAAAGTGCATGCAACATTGTTATCTTCCCACTGAATTGGTACCTATTTATCTACTTTGCATTTTGAACCAATAGTTCAGCAGGAGCTGGAGAAATATCAGGAGCTCACACTTCTGAGCAGTACTCAAGACTTCAACCACTGAACTGCTGACCTTCAACTCTAAAACCACTGAGTCACTGTGGCCCCATTTACCATAGATCAAACCATACATGTTGAAACTCCCCATTTCCAATTTTTGGTTTCAGGAAGCTCCATGGTTAACTGTTTTTGTTTAATAAAAAGGACATTAGTTAGCATGGTAACAAGGCAGGCAATGAATCAAATTCCTTTTCAAGTGCCTTAAAACTTCAGCTCAGAAGCAGCAATTCATAAATCATTATCACTTGGGGGAAGGAATCCCCAAAGGATTCCTCCCAGCCCACCGGGCAAATAAATAAGCATAGGTTGAATCTATACAAACACTGTAGCAAACTCTGAAAAGACTGTTGACCGTTGAAGGCTAAAAGCCTCATATAGTGGAGGTTTGGACCCATTTTTACATAAGAACATATCAGAGCTCAGATCCAGGAATATACATAACTCTACCTTTCAGTAGACAATTGTATAAAAACCATGTAATGACATCTCTTGCCTATTTCACCACTCATTGGCTCTCATCATTTAAAAGTGTTTAAAATATCCACCCTATGAACTTTATATGTGTTAAGTTATACCTGAAGGTAAATGTAAATGTCAGCTTCCTCTTTTTGCTAAGCAAGTTGTAAAGGTAATTATTAACTCAAAATAGCAATACAGGAGATCTTAAAGAGGCAAGCATATCTTGCCCGAAATAAAATGTGTAAAATATCTGCGTAAAATAAAGTGAACCTTCAGTTCTATTAGAGCACAATCCTAACCAAAAAGGTAAAGGTAAATCCTAACCATGTCTACTCAAAAGTAAGCCCCATGGTGCTCAATGGGTCTTACTCCCATGAAAGTGTCTTTAGGTTTGCAGCCCTAGTCTCAATTGCTAGTGTGTCAAGAGCAACCAAACTTAGTTCCTCTCAAAATATTCTATATATACACATTGAAATACAGGGAGTAGATATGACCCTGTATTAGCAAAATGAACACTGAAAGGAACTAAAAGATAAGCTTTTTTATTATAAGGAAGGTGAGGAGATGGAAATTTAGCACTGGCATGAGAACTTTTACACACTAAAACTAATTTGGATTAAATGTCACAGAACCCTTGATCTCAGAAATGGTGCAAATATTTTCCTGGCAGAGAGCAACCCTACCATGGCTGAGCACTTTGCAGAGACATCTGCATATGATTCACCTCATTTTACCAATGTTCAGTCGTGAAATCTAAAAATGAAAAGCCACCTAGCAAGTGTTCTATTTCAACACTTCTAGCCATCTTTATTATTGAGCTAATCTGAAGGATTTTCTCTAGTTTATGATTGCTCCTCATGTACCTATAGTAATAAGGAAGTCCTTAAATTATTTCCTTATTTGTTGGTTTCCAAACTGTATGCCACAAAGAATGCTGCACTTTGGCAGCCTATTCCCATCATGACCATGTTGGCCAGGCTATTCTGCACTAGTCTCAAAAGATCTCAAGGGAGTGCAGGTTGGCATCATTGCTACAGGGGGCCATGGAAGAAAGGTACTGTGATCTTGATTCATTTGAGAACTGTTCCTCTAAACATGTACATATGTACATTCTATATCTTCATTACGTACCTTTATTGGATGCTGCTGAGATCATGATATTAAGACGCATCTAACTTGTAATGCTCTGCCAATTTCAGCAGCAACTTTTATGATTCTTATTAATCAAAAGTGAACATCAGAAAAGCACAATATGAACTTAAGATTTATTTCCTTCCTCTTTCATACTACATTTGGCCTTCATTTCATCTGTGAAGGTTCCATTCCAGGAACCCCTGCAAATCCTGAAATCTGCTGGTGGGTAATCAGTCTGGACTGGGGCTCTGGTTGGATCCTGGGGCTCTTCCGAGACCCAGAGGGGCTGTACACATCATTCCACAGTCCCTTTGGCTTCAAAAAAGTTTCAGCCAAAAATTGTGACTTCTAACCAAGAAAAGCTTGAGATGTGCACAGCCACTGCAAGCCTCAGAAAAACTTCCTGACTTGACATGAAGGTGCTCCAGTTGGGTTTGGAGGAGGAGACCATGGTTGATGGAATATCCAGATGCTGAGCCCCCAGATGATTCATACCCCCTGTACTGCAAACTCCAATGTCTTTTACATTGTGCTATATATTTATAATGATTATTTCACAGGGATATACCACAGGGATATATCAGCAGAATTTATCAGTCATTGCAGGAATAAAATTTCAACATTTGTGGGCCCTGGACACTGGTGGGCATTGAGCGTCAGGCACTGGCAAGCACCATATCAGGGGGCAGTGGCGGGAGCAGCAGACATCCCTACCAGGCACCAGGCTGTATCAGACAGTGGGCACTGGGTATCCCTACTGGGCACCAGGAAGTGGATAACAGGCACTACTGGGCACAACTGTGTATCCATGTGCAGTGGGCACTGGGATCCGTAATGGGCACCACCACGCAGTGGGCAGCAGGCACCACTTGGAAGCACTGACATTGGGTGCCACCAGGCCTGTTCAAACTCTCCAATCAATTTCAGTTGATATCCTTTGGCTTTGGTGTTCTTCAAGAGCAGGTGTCATATGTGCTCCCTGAACCATTTGGTTGGCCACTGTGAGATATAGGAAACTGGACTAGATGGGCTTTTGGCCTGATCCAGTGGAGGCTGTTATGTTCTTATGACCAGATTATGCATGTCTGCTCTGCCTATTACAGTCAATGGGGCTCACAGCTGTGTAAGGGGGCAGATTGCAGCTTGAGAGGTCTGAGAGACTCAGGACAGGTTAATTTGTTTTATTTTTTATATTTTGTATAATTTTGTATTGTATTACATTATTGTAATCAATAATTCCGGAATAAATTATGCTCCGGAATAATTCCGGAATAAATCAAGGTACCATTGTATTCCCCCCCCCCCATTGCATGGTCCACCTATTGAAAGTGCTACCAGAAGTCACTGGTAATGTCATCCAGTTATTTCTGGATTAGGAGTCCTAATGCAACACAAATACTAGTAAGAGGCTCAGAGCAAATAGGAGGGCATTTTAGAGCTTGCAGAAAGTACACACGGGAGCTCTGTCTGCCAAGTTTATCCTCCTACAAATGTTTATTGCATGCTGGTCTCTCTGTCAGGGAGTGAGTGTCTGGGGGGTCCCACAAGTACCACTGGATACCATCTCAAGCATCTCTGGTGATACTAGGACCACTATTTGAGAAATGTTGTTCTTGTCTAAATAGCCCCGAAAAACATTGTTCTTTCCTCATGAGGGAAGTGTCCAGTCTAACTACTGTTCTATGGAAATTGCTTTTTTGTTCCAAACCCATACAAGATAAGCAGATATGGCTGCTATTTTAGCAAAAATCCTGGGAAATCCTGCCTCCGAGCCAAGAATGCACAACTTCAAATGCTTGTTAAAAGCTTTAAAATTCAGTATTTAAAGTTGGAAGAGAAAGATTGAGAGGACACAAACTGTGCTCATTTTCAAGTGATGACAACAGTAAAGGGTATGGAAAACATTATCTGACATCTGTTCACTCCTGAGCTATGAAAGGAAATATTCGTACCTTTACAATGCTCATGAAAGCTATAGGTCACAGTTCAAAGAGACAGAAGCATGAAAAAGACTGTTGCAAGACGGATTCCAGCCTGCAATCTCAGTAAAGCATAATTCTAAGATCAAAAGAGGAGAGAGCCAATTAAGCCAATTGGAGCAATTGAGCCCTGCGCCTAAAGGAGGACCAACACTAAGGTAAACTAGTCTCCTCACTCATGCTCTCGAGTTTTTTCTCAACAAAAATTAAATTAAATTAACATTTACTAATTCATTTGCAGTTGCTAAAACAAGTGGTCATGTAACTATTTACTTTTCCAAGATAATCTACACATTTTTTGTTTATTTGTAGGTTTACATGTACAGGTGAGGCCATGATATTTGTGGAAAATTTATTCCCCTATGGATACAATGATGTAGCCTGCAGTTCAGCCGCTTTAAACCTTCCAAACACATCCACCCATAGCCTCTGTGAGCTTCAAAATTCCTTTATAGAGCTAAAATCTGCTACTTATGATTTACCTTCAGAAATAGTATATGGCTTGTATCAGTGCAATCCTATTAGAGTCTGTTCAGAAGTAAGTTCAATGGCGCTTACTCCCAGGAAATTGCTCTTAAGATTGCAGCCTATACTTTTTAAGTCATTCTGAGGCCCTGTTAAGGGAAGGTTTCTCTGGGCATGAGAATGCCACAAAAGGAATAAAACCATCACTTCCTATTTTCCAAGGGAAATAAGTTGTGGTTTTAACTCTCTGAGGCCATTTTGAAGCCTGCAGATGCATTTGGCCTTTTGAGGGCTTCAAAAAAAACCCACTGATGCACTCTGTTCGCCTTTGGAAGGTTCAAGTGGACCAAGTCTGGCTCAACCCAGGTTTGGAGGACCAATGTCGAGCCAGATCCATGAGCTCGAAATCCGTGGATAAATAAGATTCATCAGCATGCAATCTTATATTAAAATGCAATTAGAGCTATTTAGCCAATTAATTCTTTCTGAATGCAAATTTTGATTGCTTTCAATTCTGTTCTGGAGATATACAGTGGTGCCTCACATAATAAGTTTAATTTGTTCAGGAAGCATGCTTGTTATGTGAAATGCTCTTTATGTGAAGTGGATTTTCCCATAGCAAATAATGGAAACTCAAGACTATTGGTTCCAGAACCCAAAAAATATTCATATAAAAATAGTAAGTGTACGTAAAAATGATGACAAAACACTGGAATTGAATTCAAAATATGCATTCAATGTGCATGATCTATGACGTCTACTTAGGCTGCAATCCTAAAGACACTTTCCTGGGAGTAAGCCCCGTTGAACACAATGGGGGTTACTTCTGGGTAGACACGGTTAGGAGGCTGCACTCAAAAATACTTTCCTGGGAGTAAGCCCCATTTAATACAGTGGGGCTTACTTTTAGGTAGACATGGTTAGGAGGCTGCAATCCAATCCACTTTCCAAGTATCTCCCCACTTTTCTCCTCTTCATCCTGAGCCTCTCTCTCCCCTGCTCCCTTCTGGCTAGCCCTGAGCTGCTTCCCTCTTCTTCACTGCTCTTCTCTCTCTCTGCCCAGCGTATGCCCGGCCACAGGAGGGAATAGCATGGAAGTGTTGCTTTCGCTATGGGCAGGCGCTCTAGGCAGCCCTGACACTTTTTAAAAGGGCTGCCGGCCAGCATGTCTGCCCCAACTGCCAACGAGTGTGCTTTTTAAGTGAAGCAACGCTTGTTATGTGAGGCAGAATCCTAGATAAATTTTTGTTTGTTATGTGGATCACTTGTTAAGCGAAGTACCAATGTAAAGTCTACATTTTATTTATATCCTAAGATTCTATGGATCTTGGAGGCAAAACTGGGGCCCTGCAAAAAATGGTTTCCAACATATGTGTGCACAGCCCGCAAGTCACCATTTTGCAACTGGCTCCAACCGATTCTCATCAAAACATCCATTACACAAATTAAACACACAAGAGAGAGAAAGATAGAAAAGGTCCCATAAGCCTGAAAAGTGGTTAGCTTCACTAGCAATGCATACTTGTACCTTGATATGTTCTCATTGCTCATAGTGAAATACCAACACTCACCTAACAGACTTAAGTATACCCATTAAGCAATGTTAAAACCAAAGCCAAGTACATCACAACATAGCTATAAAATGCATTCCAAAAAATAGCCCACCCAAATTTTACAATCTGAGTGAATTACTTGACTGAGATGTGCACGTTTCTGCCTTGTGTTTCACATTTCATTCATTTAAATAAGAGAAGTCAAGGTCACAGATTTCCTCAGTCCTTGGCATGCTGCAAAGCTGTTAGGGGAGGGAGCCATACTTGCCAATAAATATTACGGCTAATTCTCCACCTCTAGGCTACAGAAGATGGAGTCTGAAAGCTCATTATCCAGATTTTTCCATTTGTCTCCTGCCTAAAACCACACCATACTCCTGGGAAGGAGTTAGGGAGAGGAGGCTCTCTATGTAAATTAAAGAAACTTATCCCAGCCGGATGTCTTTTCTGCCCTGGACCATGAAAACATACAGTAGACAGACTGGCTTTAAAACCCATTCCAGAAATAGAGGCATGTGGTCACCACATGTTAGACAACTATTTCCTTAGACTCCGTTATATTATATACTACTTTCATGCAGGAGGTAGTTTATTCAAAGCAAATGTTTTTTGCTGTTGAGGGGGAAGGGGAAATGTATCTTTCCAAGATTTAATGGTAGGCAGGATGATGTAGCAGGGGGTAGGAATGAGACCTGGAAGATCCAGATTTAACTCCCTCCTTGACCATGAAGTTTCCTCAGTGACTTTGGGCCATCATTCACTCTCACTTACTTCACAGGGTTGCTGCGAGAACAGCAGGAGGGAAGAGAATGAAAGCTTTAAAAAAATAGATGGGGCTGGTTTTTGCAGAACACCAGTTTGTGAAGTTATTCCATCCCAAACAAAGACACCTCAGATATTCAATACAGCGATATCCAACCACTGTTCCATGGCACACTATCTTTCTATCCACCTATCCATCCATCTATAACGCTTTTCAACTAAAAAGTTCTCAAATCAGTTTACAAAGAAAATGGAACAATTAATAGCTGATAATATCTAATGGGTCCCTCTCCCAAAAGGGCTTACAATCTAAAAATTAGTGTGCTGAAGAAGGTTTGCCACAGGAGTTTGGTAAGAGTCAATTATTAATCAAACAGTTAGGGAATGTGAGCCCCCTCCCAGTAACATGGAGTTTCCTGACCATTTTAGTGCCTTGGCAGTCTGCTTGAGAAGAAAAATATTGAAAATCACTGATCTAGTGACATGCGCTCATTCTTATAATACAGTTTTCAATCAGCTATAGAAGTTGGAATTCCCATGTTCAAGATTATGAACAAGCAAAGTATCTGTGCACAACCACCATCTCTGTTGTAATGTCTTATTACATCAGAACCTTGCTTTTAAAAAGCAGTTCCAGAAAACCCTACAGTTTGATATACAGTATGTACTCAGTTATGTTGAACCAACTTCACATACAAAGATAGCATTTGTACTGTCACTGAAGAGGGTTTCAACAGTTGACATATCCTGCAATTCAGCAGTAGATACTCGGATTTCTCATATGAATAGACAACCCCTACAATCCAGAGTAAGTACGGGAGCACATAAGAGACATGCACCCGTAGTTACTGCACCGCCTAGTAAAAACCTATGGAAAATTCATATTGCAATCCAGAGTAAGTTGTTCTGACACCAGAGCAAGGACTCCCTGTAGTTACTCTGGATTGTGCACAATGTGGAAAGGGACACAATGGCAGAAAATCACTGCCTTAGAGATGTCTGTTCCTGCAGTGAACCAACACAGAACCCAAGCATCAGTCTCTTGTACTTGTCTATCTCTTGTACTTATGGTCTACAAGCAATGTTCGTTGGTCACTTGGGAAATACACCAGTGTCAGTCTTCTACGGTTGTATTGCTGCTGTGTAAGGGGTTAGACCCCTGCAACTGGTTTGTGGTTTTTTTTCTTACAAGCTTAGGACACAAAGAACACATTTTTAGTTACTTTTAGTTTACCAGGCTCAGTGACTTTTTCCAAAAATTGTTCTTTCATGCATACCAGATTGCTATGGGATGGCTGCCTAGCAACACTGGCAAAATCTACACCCCTAAAATAAGAATTTGTGGGAAATGGCTTTTTTAAACCATATTACACATCAAGATTGGTTACAGATGTTCTCTGACTTGACATTGGAAGGCATAGATGCATGCTTCCACCACACACGGAGATGCAAATGCCAGCCAATATTAATGCCACATAAGTATACTAGTTGACTAAATCTGAAGCTTTAAAAAAAAAAACCACAAGGATAATTCCTGCAGCTCAGAGAAAGTAAAAACAACCAATATTTTGAACCAGAAATGGGTATATACATAGAATTGCTTTTTTCCTGCAAAGACTAGTCTGCCTGCCGCAAATTCTGGGAAAAGAACCCCCAAAAATGCTAATCAAGGAATCCAGCCTTGATATCACATGAAATGCCAGCATTCCTGGTGACCAAGCATCCATCAAACACGTTCTGTGGTTTTTTCAGATATTTGACTGTTCAGACCACAGCTGATTTTTAAAAGGCAGGTCATAAGGGCATTTTCCAAATGAATAAGCTGAGCATGCTATTTGTTCATCATGCATTTTCACCAGACTGGGATAGTTGAATTGTTTGCTCCTTTCCTCAAGTCCACAAACCTAGGAACACACATGGAAACAACGCCTAGAATTCTGAATTCTCACTCATCAACATTTACAACCTCATATTTGCCTTGACAGATTCTAACCAGGACAATTAACATTACTAGGTAGGGCTTCAATTGCCGTCTGGGACAACCTTCTTCTGGCATCATGATTTCTCTTTAAATGGCAAAGTTAATGCCTCAAAATGAAGCAGTTGACCATATAATAACTAGTTAATGCCTCAAGCAGTTGACCATATAATAACTATGCCACTTCTGACTAGGCTTAGGCAATCTATGATGCATCCAATGCAGTCCATCTGGCATATATATATTTAATTCTACCAGTTGATTATAGTGACACTGCCTTTCACCATTTTCCGGTGGGAGTTGGGTTTTTTCATGTACTATGTTCAGCTTGCATGGTCAGTTTCATAGGACTGATACAAGGCAACATCCAATTATGAGAAATTCCAGGTAAAAGCAGATTAATTATGCAGACAAAGCAAATTTGACTTATTCTAGCGTCAGATGTTTACAATTAATCTCCATGCTTGCAAGCATTATTCTCAGGATGGAAGTGTGTCTTGAGAACAGGTTCATTAATCCCATCACCCCAAAGAATAGAGGATAACCTGCCCCCTGAATTTTTTTAATGTGCAAAGAATTTTGTTGAGTTGCTTCCTATATTTCCAAAAACTACATCAATTTCATAATCAAAACATTCTACAAAAAATAAGAACATCAAACCTCTCAGCAGTTTTCATCTATTTGTAACATGCTAAAAATGTAGACCAACTAAAAACAGAAAAGGTGTTATCCTGCAGTAGCTACATCAAACAATTCTTTAACCTTACTTTCTGCATTTAACCATGTAACAGACAAAAATCAAATACATACCCAGCATATAATTAATCTGCAGTGGTGATCTTGACTCTGGTGCTGAATGGTATGACAAACTGTCAGACTCCTGCCCCCACCAGAACTTCCATCTCTGCCTTCCTTCTAGAGGCCTGGGGAGGACTGGTAAAGCTCTTGGAGGACCAAAAATAAGCATTTCTAGTTTCAAGGAGGAAACCAGACATGACATTTTTGATGTACTCTTAGAAGGCCTTATGATGGGCAGGGAGGCTTCTCTGGCCCTCAGGACATCTCTGGGGCAAAGGGGGCAGCCCAAAGATATAAACATCAGCTGAGGGCCATAGTGGGTATTGCCAAGGAGTGAATGGCAGTGCAGTGCTGCCACCCTCCTCAAGAACAGTACTCAGGGCATTTGTCTGTGTTGCCCCCCAATGCCCCGCTAGTGCCCTGTCATGCTCCTAGGCCCACAAATATTCTTGAAATTTTACTCCCACAACAGGTAACTTCCACTAGTTATTATCCTATAACTCATTGTTGCATGCTGTAAAATTAAATTTTGCACCTGCTTTGCAACTGCACACTAATGGTGCATTAGTAAATACAGTACAGTATATACTAATAAAAGCCCACAGCTGATGCTTGCAGAGGTACAATATGTAACACAAACTAGAGAAGTTACTTACTACCACCTGTTATACTTTTCTTCTTTTAAAATTAACAAAGTTTTCCCTTCACCTTCCACTCCTATGTTCTGTATTGCCAGGGTGACAAGAAAACAAGCAATACATAACTAAAATACATTGGCATCTAAAAATGCTGACATATTCCCAGAAAGAATGTTATAAACAGAAATCTAGCACACTCAGATGCTTTAATAGCCCTTTATCTAGTTGAAGTCAATGGTGATTGGCAAGCCCTCAGCATTCTTAAAACTCAAGACAGGTGTCCAATATCAGTGGGTGTTTATGGCGTAACTGTGTACAAGTCTTCTCAAGATACAACTCTAGTAAACAAAGTTCTTACATAAGCTTAGTTAAAGTACTTTGAAACGTTAGTGTGTCAGGTATGCAAGATTTACATTTTATACCATGGGATAAAAAAAAACCTCAACAGTCTTGATAGATAGCGCACCCCTCCCCCACCAGAAAAAAACCAAAAAAAACCCTCAACAGTCCTGGCATCAAAAATTGAAGGACTAGCAGCTTTTGGACTTGAATCCAAGTGGACAAAACTCCAAAATGAAGGAATCTCTGCAAACAACACTAAGGAGTGCCTTGGACTTCCTGAGATTTTTTGGCACATGGATTTGCATCTTAAAGTAGAACAAAGAAAGACCAGTTTTTAAACTGAAAGCATATTTTGGCATTATTATTATTACGTATTATTGTGAAATCCAATAGTGAACCACCAACAGGCTGCAATCCTAAAGACACTTTCCTGGGAGTAGGATCCATTGAACTCAATGGAGCTTACTTTTGAGTGGACATGGTTAGGATTGTGCCCTTAAAGTACTAATGAGGAAAGTAGGTGCATATGTTACAATTGCATGTATCTGTGTCTGCACACACAGTGCTACCTTGGTTTACAAACTTACTTGCATTACTAGTGTTTTTTATTACAAGCAAAATTTTCTCAGAAATTTTGATTTAGTTTAAGTGCACTGTCTTTGAAGATGAGCACGTCTGAGGAAAAGACAAAAGAAGACAGAAAAAAACTTGTCCATGTGAAATTTACATTTTAAGTACCGGTATATTAATATTTGAATTCAGACATAGACTGTTATATACATGCTTATTCATCTGAGCTGGAAAAGTTCACTTTTTAAAAAAAATAGAGAGAAACAAGTGTGTATGGAACCATTTCACATTAAGTTTTATTACTATATTACCTGAGTTTTACTAGCAGCAGAAAAGAGAACTTATTGTTTGAGTGCTGTTTTTACCACATGTTAACATGCAAGAAGATTTTGGTTTAGATTATATTCCTAAGGCGCATTTCACTCCATCAAGGATATCAACTTGCACCAACTGCACCGATTGGAAATGACTGTGTAAGATAAGTGAAAAAGTTGAGGTCAACAAAAAAACAGATATTTAACACAATTGGTGAAATTATATAAAATAAAGAGTAGGAGTCAAAATACAGTGGTCAGTATTATAATGCCTTTTATATACAGTGGTACCTCACTTAACAAGTGCCTTGCTTAACAAGTGATCCACATAACAAGCAAAAATTTCTCTTAACAAGCACACTCGTTGGCAGTTGGGGCAGACGCCCAGCGAAAGCAACACTTCTGCACTGTTCCTCCTGTGGGTGGACGTCCGCTGGGCAGAGGGAGAGAAGAGCAGTGAAGAAGAGGGAAGCAGCTCAGGGCTAGCCAGAAGGGAGCAGGGGAGAGAGGGACTCAGGATGGAGAGAAGAGAAAGTGGGGAGACACTTGGAAAGTGTCTTTGATTACAGCCTCCTAACCATGTCTACCCAGAAGTAAGCACCCTTGTGTTAAATGGGGCTTACTCCCAAGAAAGTGTCTTTAGGATTGCAGCCTAAGTAGACTTCACAGGATCATGCACATTGAATGCATGTTTTGAATTCAATTCCAGTGTTTTGTCATCATTTTTACATACAGTTAATATTTTTATATGAATATTTTTTGGGTTCTGGAACCAATCGTCTGAGTTTCCATTATTTGCTATGGGAAAATCCATTTCACATAAAGAGTGTTTCACATAACAAGCATGCTTCAGGAACAAATTAAATTTGTTATGTGAGGCACCACTGTGCATTTTTTCTGTGGCCACATTAAAGATGCTGTGTGCAGAACCAGGTGGCTTATGTAGCCTTAGGAATAGTACAGAACAATGAAAGCTACTAAAGTTCAGAATACGTTCTTTAAATTACTGAGAGCTCATCAGTTTGGAAAAAACACAATGGGGTTATAAAATTTATGAATGGTTTGGACAAAGTGGATAGAGCGCCTTTCTTATGTTAGCGTTTGCCTATTTATAGGGCTCATTTCCATACACTGGAAGAGGCTGGTGAAGACAAACACAGAATTAACTTAGGGCATTTATTACAAGCTCTCCAGATTTGGTGACATTTTAAAATGTCTGGGTGAATTAATGAATAGATATTAGCCACAATGCATAAAATGGATCTATCTATATACCGCTTTTCAACTGTACAGTTCACAAAGAGGTTTATAAGAAAATGAAAAAATTAATAGCTAATTAATAGCTAATGGGTCCCTGAACGAAAAGGGCTCACAATCTAAAATGCAAAAAGAACACCAGTAGAAGCCACTAGAACAGACATTGCTGGGGGTATGCAGGGCCAGTTCCTCTCCCCCTGCTAAATAAAAGAGGAGCACCCACTTGAAAGAGTGTCTCTTGCCCAATTAGCAGGGGTGGAAAGCTACCCAAACACTATGTGGAAAACTACCCAAATACTGGACATACAAAGGGTAGAGTGTTATCTGTACATCCTGCTTAAAAACTTTCCAAGGCTACTGGCTAAGCACAGTAAAAAACAAGATGCTGAAGAGATGGACTCATAAGTTTGATCTTGCTGGTCAATTCTTTTATAATATATTCTACAGAAAATATATTCTGGTCATTAAATTAAAAGATTGCATTAAGGAACTGGACTGAAATGTTTAGTGCAGTCAAACTGAATGGTTGCAACCAGTTTGTGTATAGGTCTCCCACTCCCCTTAGGGGGTGGGAGAAGGGGGAAAACAGCAATGCAGTCTCCAACATTACACCCTCGCGGGATGATAAGGGGTGATTTTGCCACGTAAGGTCTTGTTGGGGCATGGGGAACCCTGCAAAACTCTTTCTCCAGAAGTGTTCTTATCTAGTTCTTACCCAGTTCTTAATGCAGTATTCCTGTTCCCACACAACCCCACACACACACCTCCACCCCCAATAAAAAAAAAACTACAGCATCTCAAGTTGTAAATCATTTAAATCAGATTCTTCAAGAGTTTGGGTGCAACACAAGACTTGAACTATATGATTCTCCCTGAAAGTATCCCTCAAATTAACATAAGTTCAAGAGTGCCTGTCAGTGCTTTCATTACATTCTGTCATCAGCTACTGAAAACTTAAGATTTATCTACAGTGCAAGAACTTGAACAACTTTAATATTTAATTATTCATTAAGTATATTGTGATGCATAAGTTTTTTTTAAAAAGCAAAGTATACCAATTTGCTTAAATCAGGAAAGGCCAAGCCAGCCCTCAAGCAATTTTATCTGTCCTGACAGCCTATTTCTAACAAAGATGTGAAAAAGGCTTTCCCCACTAGTTTGCTTTTAAATAAGTAAAAAAAGTTTTCAAGTAAATTCTTAACGCCTGCTTAGTGACCTAACACGTAAGGTTTCTAACAAGGCAAGTTTCATAGAAGTTTAACTACCAGAGCAATGTGCAACAGATATTGAAACACTAATGGATCCCACAAGATTAAACACACTTTGTGTGTGTATTTGTGTGCATGTGTGTAAACTAGTCTGGTAAAGTTGCAGTTTTCTTCAACAACAGTTAAGGTTAAAAGCTACAGAGAAGTACTTCAGCATTTACGTGTTGTCTCTTCCCATCCTTAAACAATATCCTTCAAAACTAAGAATGCCTGCAGCTACTGGGCAATTCACTTGATCAGCAAGTTGGATTTCCAACTAACACTATTCATATCCTTATTAATTCTATAGAACAGCACCTCTTTCCATTACATATTATTGGTTCCATTATATACTGTCCCATTTCTATTACATATTGTTGGAACATAAAACAGGCACTTTTCTGGAAATAGCTAGGAAATCGTTCTTTAACGTTAAAGAAATTTTGTCACTTAAACATTAAACACTGTCCAAGCATCATATTAAGAGAAAATTTTAAGCATATGTCTACAGAAGTTAGCTCCACCACAATGCAATGCAATCCTAGACAACCAAAAATTATCAGATGTGACAGACACCAAATGGAAGGTTTAACATGAGCAAAGATGTAAACCTCTTTTCAATTGCACACCACTGCACCAACAAAAAAAAATTGTGCAAATTTTACTTTGCTGTACTTGCAAATCACCTTGGAAGCCTCCAATAGGATCAAAAGGCAGGGCATAACTCTGGATATGTTTCCAAAATAATGACAAGGTAATGCAATCATTTTCAACCACTGTGCTGCAGCACACTGTGGTGTCATGAAGGTCACAGCTGTGCCATAGCAATGTAATTTATCCATAGGACCACTGGGGATGCAAGCTCCCTACTGACAGTGTGGCATGCCATGTTGATTGCCCCAATAACTGATGGTGTTATTATCCGATTACACACTTGATCAATTTTGGCCTCCGTAATATGCCGTAGGATGAAAAAGGTTGAAAATCACTGCCTTAGTGCATTGCACGACGATCACCATCACGCAGCCACTATCAACCCACCGCACCCTGTAGATTGAACACCAGCAGGGTAACCATATGTTAAAACAAAAAAAGAGTAGAAGACCCACAAAACGTCAGACACCCAACAAAAAAGGACGACATATCAGAATAAAAGCTAAAAACACTTGTATTTACTGCTTTCATGTGGTTCATTGAAACCAGGGGTGTCCAAACTTTTTGGCAGGATGGCCACTTCATCCCTCTGACATTGTGTCAGGGGGGCAAAAAATGATTTAAATTTCAAATTTGAATAAATTTACATACACTTACATATAAGATTGTATTAGAGACATTACAAGGCTTGTCTGCAGGCTGAATAAAGGAGTACTGCAGAGGGCCACATTGAGGCTTGCGGAGGGCCGCATTCAGCGCCAAGGTTTAGACTCCTCTGATTTAAACACTATTATTGCTTTTTTAAACATTAGAACTATTACATATAATTTATTAATTACAAGAAGACTACATGCTGCTTGCTCTCAAGGCAAAGGAGGACATTGAAGTTTTTTTTCCAGGATACAAGATAAAAAACAAGTACATGTCTGGAAAAAAGAGGACATGCATTCTCCCTGAACACCAGCCACTCCCTGGCATGAGAATAGGAGGTGTGAAGGATTTTTTAGGACCTTGTTTTGAGGCACTCCAATTTGGGGTAACAGATGTTATAACCCAAAAAGAAGACAAACCACCCTCGAAATATAGGACTACCCAAGAAAAACATGACAAAATAAAAGCCAAAAACCACTCATCTGTATTGCTTTCACGTGGTTAACACTACATGGCTTATTGTTGAACTTAAAGCTATTATGGCTGCAATCCTAAAACCACTTTCTGTGAGTAAGGCCCATTCGACACAATGGGGCTTACTTTTGAAGATTAGGATTGTGCTCTTTATGTAATTTATATAATCTCCCTTGGGTAGGGAGAAAGGCAGGATATAAATTGAACAAACAAACAAACAGACAGACAAAGTTTTCCCTAAAATTTAGTGATTTTATGGCTCCATGATGCTTGCTCACAAGGAAAAGGAGGACAATGAAAATTTGTTTGTTCTCCCCAAGGCTAAAAAAAAGAGTATATGTCCTGGAAAAAGGACATATGGTGACTCCAACTTCTCTCACCTCCAACCATCTTCGAGCCTCTGCGAAGGCTCCCTCGCAGCCTCCCTGGGCATCTTCTCTTCCAAGGTCCATGGCTGGGAAGGGACTGGAGGCAAAGCAGAGAAAGAGAGAGGAGCCAGTCAAGAAGCCCCTACTCAGCACAGCCCTGCCCTGTTACTCCCACCCTGAGCCACACTGTGTGGGACAGGGAGGGGGGAAGCAGACCAGACAGAGGGAAGAGCCTCCCTTCTCCCACCACTCTCCCCCTCAGCTGTGGCTTTGTGGAGAGCCTTAGTCACCCTTTCCTCTATCCCCCCTCAGAGTGCTGTGGGGCTGGAGGGTGGCACAAGCGACCCCACAGCGCTTCTTCCTCCTCCTCCTCCACTTGTCCCCGAGGGCAGCTCCAGTGGCGTAGCTAGAGTGGGGCAAAGCAATAAGTCTTGCAAGGAGGCGTCCAAGAAGCCTCTCCTCCACCCCTTCAGAGCTACTCTGGGTGGGAGGGGGCAAGACGGAGGGGAATGGCTCTGAAACGAAGGGGGAGGCCGCTTGCACCTCCCCCTGTAGCTCCTAGCAAAACTTAATGCTTTGCCCCCCCAGCTATGCCACTGGGAAATTCAGCTATGCCACTAGTAATTCTTCTCCTCCTTCACCACTACCACCTCATCCTCCTCGACTACCTCCTCCTGCATGTCTCCCCAGGCTCCCTGCAAAACTTAAGGCTTTGCACCCCCAGCTATGCCACTGGGCAGTAGTAGTTCCTCCTCCTGCTGCTGCACGTCCCCCCCCCCCCCAATGATCCCTACAAAACTTACTGACTTGCCCTCCTCTGACTGTGCCACTGGGCAGTAGTTAAGTCTTCCTCCTCCTCCTCCTCCCCCTCCTTCACCCCCTCCTCCACCACCACCTTTCTCTCTTCCTCCTGCTGCAAACTCACCAGGATCCCTGCAAAATTTAGTGCTCTGCCCCCCACCTACGCCACTGGGCAGTAGTAAACCTCCTCCTCCCCCAGACTCCCTGACTTACACTGCAATCCTAAGCATGTCTACTCAAATGTAAGTCCCATTGTGTTCAATAGTACTTACTCCGAGGAAAGTATGGTTAGGACTGCAGCCTTGGTGGCTTTACCCCCTCTAGCTACGCTACTGGGCTGTAGTAGTTCTTCCTTCTCCTGCTGCAAGCTCCCCAGGCTTCCTATAAGACTTAGTGCTTTACCCCTTTCTAGTTATGCCACTAGGCAGTAGTAGGTGGTCTTCCTCTTCCTCCACCAACACCTTTCCCTCCTCCTCCTGCAGACTCCCTACAAGACTAAGGCTGCAATCCTTACACTTTCCTGTTTCAATTGAACACAATTTGGCTTATTTTTGAGTAGACATGGTAAGGATTGTGCTCTTAGTACTTTACCTCCTCCACCACCACCACCTTTCTCTCCTCCTGCTGCAAACTCCCTGTAAGACTAAGTGCTTTGCCCCCTCTAGCTATGCCGCTGAGCAGTAGTAGGTCTTATTCTTCTTCCTCCCTCTCCTCCTGGCTTACTCTCAGCCTCCCCCGTCTTACCTTTTCCCCCCACCAGGAATGCTGGAGGGATGTGACCCACCAGTTCTCCTCTTGCTACTTCTTCAACTAACTTCCCAACTTTCTTAAACTTCCCGGGAAGCGTCGTCTCTGCTCCCACCTGGCGGCAGGTACGAGAACAGCAGCCGCGTCTCCGTTTTTTAATTGGGATCTCCAGCGAAAGGCACCATCTAGTGACGGAAAAGCGCACATTTTTAGAAGGTATGAACAATTAAGTGAGTAGAACAATGAACTAGGTCCAACCTAGTTACACACTGATTTTTTTATACACGGATTTGACTCAACACGAATGGCCATTGCAAATCACAGTTTAAAAAACTGCTTTTCTAGCATTTTACATACATGCACACAATTATTCAATTTTTCTGTCCCAGAATCAAACCCCTGCAGGTATTCAATTAGGTGCAATAGAGGAGTAAGAAACTTGGAAATGATTCTTTAAACCTATTTTTCGATTGTTTTCCTTATACACTGATTTTTTTAATCCATGGGATGTTCCAGAACAGAACCCTGGTTGATAATGAGGAACACCTGTACAGCATATTGTTTTTATGCTATTTACTATCAAAAAGCGTACCCACGTTGTGGGAGTAAAATTCCCTGTGCGCCATCCCCCCACAGTGCATCAATTCCGCACACACATCAACAGCATCCTCCCCAGTGCAACCCCTCCCTCCAAACAACATTCTCCCCCCCCCCCCCCAGTGCACCAGGAACCAAGCACCTGGTGCAACTAACCAAGTTGATCAGTCTTCCATGTTATGTATAGGACAAAACAACATTCCGTGCCTTTTCAGCCCCTTAAGGGTTAAATTTCTCCACATCGGTTCTTGGTGGGTGTTCATGTGACATAAGGAACAACCTCCCTAAATTTCACACTTCTAGGTCTGGGGGTTAGAGCATCCCGCAGTCACCAATTCTTCAGTTGCAAAGTATAGGGAGGAAAATGCATTGCGCCCCATTTCACATCCTTCCGGTTGGAATTTCTGAAAATCGGTTCTTAGAGCACCCTTCTGTCATGGAAGGAACACCCACCCCAAAATTTCATGCTTCTAGGCCCAGTAGTTTTGGCAAGGCGTTGAGTCACTGAGCAAGTCAGTGACTTTTCTCTTTTATATATATAAAGAAGATTAGATTTGTACTCCTTTCTCCCCAAAGGGGACCTAAGGGAGATGGTCACAAGATGGTCATAGCCTCCCAGGACTCGGTTTCATTTAAGTTCTAGCATGTGATTTCAGGAAAGCTACTGTTGGCATAGAAGTTGCAACCTTGTTTTTATAAACTTTGGGCCAGTGCGCATCTATTAAAGCAACTTCCTTATTGGAGCTGAACTCTTATATCAATCCTCAGGGTGAACTCCTCTTATCAGGTTGAACTGCTTAGAATAGATGTTGCAGGGCAATGCTCACTTATTCCAACATCACCATAAGCTTAAGTGATTGCAGCTTTTGTTCCTTCATGTAAGAATGCAGGCCTTTGAGACAGTCGCGTGGGGGAACGGAAGGCATTCTGTTTACTGTGTCCGTATCAATCACAGCTATTGTTGTCTTTGAAACTCTAACAAGGAGAGATGTCACAGGAAAGATTCATGGCATCTTATAGAAACCCAGGTGCTTTTCCTCATTCAAAGATGAAGATGTATATTTCCAATTATGTCAGCCCCCTATTGCTTCATTCTATGCATGCATTTAACCTTATAAACACACACTGTATACCCAAAATCCAATTTGTGAACCCTGTTGATATTTCAAGTCTTTGCATACTTGCTTTTGTAACTGTTAAAGATACTGCATACATTCTTTCTAATCAGTCTCCAATTATAAATCTTATTGACTCATGATATGAGTGAGCACAGATTAATGCAAGCCTCGTATACAGGTTTACACAGAAGTCCTGTTGTGTTCAGTGAAGTTTATGCCCTGAGAAGCACACAAGGGATTACACTATTAGGGGCTTTAAATTTTTTTAAAAAAAACTTCATTTAAGTATGCGACAGGGGTCAGCAACTTTTCAGCAGTATAGTACCTAACTTATTTTACATTGTTATTCCACATGTCTACCTGATTCTACAATTACTTTCTGCCAAAGCAGCATTTCTGTTGCAAATCTGCCCCTTTTTGCCACCCTTTAACTCCCATGTCCTAAATCTGGTCATTTAATTTTTGCTTCTAAAATTCATAGTTGCAGAATTAAAATATAGATGTGGAATAAAGTTTTATCTAGGGTTGCCATGTGCCCCCCCCCAAAAAAAAATAGGGACTTAACATGGCATGCATTGCTCCTCTTACCATCTTTATTCTGTCCTCACAAACCACCAGAGAGGTTGCTCAGCCTTAGGAGTGTAATTGCTTAAGAATATTCCCTCAAATTTCACAGCTGACTGGTAATTTGAACCCAGCTCTCCCCCATCCTAGTCTGATATACCATAACAAGTCTCCCTCCTCCATAATTTACCAGCCTTTAAATTTTAAATCAAGACTTATATTCTTTCCTTTAGTAGTATGTTCACATAGTCAGATTTTTTTAAAAATGAAACCACTGCACACCTGTCTCACCACAGCTGCTGACTTCTATTACATGTACCTTCAGATCTAAAGGATCTCCTGTCATTCTTCCCCCGCCCCACCATCACCAAGATGAGTCCTGTTAACAAGAGGACAAGAATACAGTTTGCACAAAAGGGGGATACTTTGAGAATGAATAGGAATAAAAGAACAAAGGATCTGAGCTGCTTGAAAGTTTCATCAGTCAAATTGTAAAAAGCAAAGTCTTTGTCTCTTGTCTACTGATGGGTTATTATCTGACAGAAAAGAGAAGGATTTAGATTTCTCTTTGGATACCTATTCACCCAGCTTTGCAAATAAAGCAGCTATTTATTTATTCAATTATTTCCCACCTTTCTTCCTTAAAAAAGGAAATCCAAGGCGGCCAGCTAAGCTAACTACTAACTCGTATATTAAGTGACAACACATTTTGTTATCTTAAGGTTATACCTATTCCTCATATATTTGGAATGCTGAATCAAAAAATAGCAACAGTTCTTCCCAATTAGCTCTACTTTTGGAAGTATGACTTTTCCTAAAGACACTTTCCTGGGAATAAGACCCATTGAACTTTTGAGTAGACGTAGGGCACATACAAAGATCCAGGTGTATAGAGCTTGCATCCTGAGCACACTTTTGTACTGCAGCGAGTCTTGGACCCTTTATGCATGGCAGGAGAGAAAGCTGATCACCTTCCATATGTGCTGTCTCCGACATATTCTTGGTATCACCTGGCGTGACAAAGTCTCAAATGACGCAGTCTTGGAACATGCTGGAATCTCTAGCATGTTCACACTTCTGAAACAGCGGCGTCTACGCTGGCTTGCGCATGTCGTGAGAATGGCTAATGGTTGGATTCCAAAAGATCTCCTAAATGGAGAATTAGTGCAGGGAAAGCATCCTAGAGGGAGACCACAGCTGCGATACAAGGACATCTGCAAGAGGGATCTAAAGGCCTTGGGAATGGAGATCAACAGCTGGGAAACCTTGACCTCTGATCGTTCAGCGTGAAGGCAAAAGACCCAGCATGGCCTTCTCCAACTGGAAGAGACACTTGTTCGGCAGGCTGAAGCAGAGACAGACCTGAAAGCAGCGAAACCTGGGGTTTGGGCAGGGGACGGAATTTATTTGTCCTCAGTGTGGAAGGGATGGACACTCTCCAATTGGCCTTTTTAGCCACATTAGATGCTGTTCCAGGACCTCCAATCAGAGCACAATACCATAGTCTTTCGAGACTGAAGGATGCCAATGATTAGGGCACAATCCAGAGTAACTACAGGCGCATGTAAGAGACATTACGTGCACCCATAGTTACTGCACCACCTAGTGAAAACCTATGGGAAATTCATATTGCAATCCAGAGTAATTTGTTCTTACTTGGAGCAAGGACCCCCGTAGTTACTCTGGATTTCACCCAGTTAGGATTGTATTCTAAGGCTGCAATCCTTACCACACTTCCCAGGGAGTAAGTACTATTGAACACAATGGGAATGACTTTTGAGTAGGTATGCTTAGCATTGTAGGCATGTTTACTCAGAAGTAAATCCTATTGTATTCAGTGGTGTCTACTCCCAGGAAAGTGTGTTTAGGCTGCAGCCACAGCCAACATATTTGCTGAATCCAGCAGCTTCATCATGAGGAAGATGACTCTACAGCTTTCTCTTAGGAATCTGCTTGAATTGGCATATTGGGGGTGTGGCTTAGCCACACAAGAGTCAAAGACAAAACCAATTCACCTCAACCTGTCAAGGAAAAAATGTAGGAAATCATCATATATATGTTTCTTTCATATGCTTAATTTAAACACTTTATTATTATTGAATTTTAAACTTATACACATAATTTATGAATTACAAGCTGGCAACATGCTGCCCACTCTGAAGGAAAACAAGGACACTGATGTTTTTCCATGACAAAAGGCTAAAATCTAAGAAATGTCCTGAAGAAGGGAGGCTTATGGTCACCCTGCCCCATCCCCAAACCCCTGATCTTTGCACTTCTCAGCTAAACATCTTTCCTTATCCCTCCTGTACCCCAAAGCACATCCAAGTTATTTTCTCCTCATCCTGATCTCCCACCCAACCCCCAAAAAAGAATACTCCCTACATGGGCAGCATCCAAAGTTTTTCTCCACCTCTTTCCTGCAGGCTCCCACATTCCTCCTCTTTCCCTTCCAAAGACCCAGGATCTCCAGCCTCTGTTCTGCAGGCACCCCCACTCAGCCTGCTCGCCCCTCCCTCCAATGCAGAAGTTCTGCCTGTTCTCCAGCCTGCCCTCTTGCAAAGACATTCAAAACTCCCGCCCAGCCTGTGTCTCCCTCTGCCTCTCCAGTGCTCCTGCCACCTGACTGCCAAGAAGAGCTCCAACCAGCTGGGGAAGATCAGCAGGGAACCTTTTGTCCCTGAAGTCCATGAGCTGGGCGGGGGGGGGGGGGGGGGGGCCACAGGTGTGATTGAAGGGGAAATGGGAAAAAGATGGGGGGCCACTTTGAGAGTTGCTGGGAGCTGTATCTGGCCCCTGGGCCGGGGGTTTGTAGATTCCTGTTCTCCAGAGACATGGGAGAGGCCTAATGCATAAGTCTTGCTGTAGCTGTGTATTATACAGCCCTACCATAAACGTCTAATGGTTTTGAAGCCAATAACGTTTTGAGTTCCAAGAACATACAGTGGCACCTCACTTAACAAATTTAATCCGTTCCGGAGGCATTTTTGTTTCATGAAACATTCTTTACATGAAGCAGAGTTTCCCATAGGAAATAGTGCATGATCCTAAGAAGTCTACTTAGGCTGCGATCCTAAAGGCACAATCCTAAAGACACTTAGGAGGCTGCAATCCTCAAGACACTTTCCTGGGAGTAAGCCCCATTGGGGGGGACTGGGGGTCTTCTGGGGGGAGGGAGGATGTTTGGAGACAGTGGGGGGAGATTCAGGCAGCTGGGAGTAGTGGCTGCCACTTTAAAAGCCTGGCTCCCTGCAGAGCCAGCTGGAGGGTGGAGTGTCCCCTCACCCCTCTCCAGCTTCTTCTAAAGCTCCACAGCGAGCCTGGGGTTGGAATGCAGGCTGTTCATTCATGTAACAAGTGCAGGCTGGCAGCTCTTTAAACTTTAAAGAGCTGCCAGCTGGCCTTCGTTACCCAAATCAGCTTCTCTACCCAGGTCAGAAACCCAGGGGAATAGAATCATAGAGTTGGAAGGGACCTAGTAGGTCATCTAGTCCAACCCCCTGCCTGCAGCAGGAAATCCCCCTACAGCATCCCCAATAGGTGCTCGTTGAGCCTCTGCTTGAAGATCCCCAGTGAGGGAGAGTCCACCACCTCCCTTGGCAATCTGTTCCACTGCCGAAACGCCCTCACCGTCAGGAATTTTTTCCAGATATCCAACCGCATCTCCTCTCTTGCAATTTGTACCCATTGGTTCTAGTCCTGCTTTCAGTAGCAGCAATGAATAAATGAGCCCTTTCCTTCCTATAACAGCCCTTCAGGTATCTGAAGAGGGCAATCATGTCTCCCCTCAGCCTCCTCTTCTCCAGGCTGAACATCCCAAGTTCCCCCAATCTTTCCTCATAGGGTTTCCCTTCCATCCCACTGATCATTCTTGTTGCTCTCCTCTGGACTTGCTCCAGCTTGGCTGCATCTTTCTTAAAGTGAGGTGCCCAGAACTGAACATAGTACTCAAGGTGAGGTCTAACCAATGCTGAATAAAGAGGAACTAGAACTTCTCGCGACTTGGAAGCTACAGACCTCTTAATGCAGCCTAAAATGGCATTTGCCTTCTTTGCAGACACATCACACTGCTGACTCATGTTCAGCTTGTGATCCACGGCGACTCCTAGATCCCGCTCACATGTTGTGCTGCCAAGCCAAGTATCCCCCATTTTATACCTGTGTTTTTTGGTTTTTATTGCCCAAGTGCAGAACCTTGCACTTCTCCCTGTTGAAATTCATTCTGTTTGTTACAGCCCAGGATTCCAGTTTATCCAGATCCTCCTGGAGGTTTCTCCTGTCTTCTGATGTGTTTGCTACTCCTCCCAGTTTGGTGTCATCTGCAAATTTGATCAGGCTCCCCCGTATCCCTTCCTCTAAGTCATTAATGAGAATGTTAAAGAGAACCGGTCCCAAGACAGAGCCTTGGGGTACCCCACTGGAAACCGACCTCCAGGTTGACACATAACCATTTACTAAAACCCTTTGAGTGCGGCCATCGAGCCAGTTGCAGACCCACCTAACGATTGCCCTGTCTAGCCCATATTTTCCCAACTTCCCAATTAAAATGTCATGTGGGACCTTGTCAAATGCTTTGCTGAAGTCAAGATAAATGACATCCACAGCATTGCCACTGTCCAGTAAGCTCGTAACCCGATCAAAAAAGGAGATCAGATTTGTCTGGCAAGATTTATTCTTGGTAAATCCATGCTGGGCTGTTTTGATCACCGAGTACTTGTCTAGATGTGCACAAATTGTGTGTTTTATGATTTGCTCTAATATCTTGCCTGGGATTGAAGTCAAATTGACTGGTCTATAGTTTCCCAGGTCTTCTTTTTTCCCCTTCTTAAAGATTGGGACTACATTTGCCCTCTTCCAGTCCAGTGGCACTTCTCCACTCCTCAAGGATTTCTCAAAGATGATCGACAGAGGCTCTGCAAGGACATCTGCCAGTTCCTTCAGAACTCGAGGATGCAGCTCATCCGGTCCAAATGACTTGAATTCATTTAGGCCAGTTAAGTGGTTACGAACAAGTTCTCTGTCAATCTTAATCTGCTGTTCTGCACCATCCATGTTTTCATTACCTCTTAGGGGATGCAAGCACATCCCCCCATCAGCCAATGATCCTGCACCCCCATTTGCATAGCCCTCTTTCCGAGAATAGACGGATGCAAAATAGGAGTTGAGCAGCTCTGCCTTCTCCTGGTTTCCATCTTCTCCTGGTTTCCATCACCTGCTGTCCATCTTTGTCCAGGAGCAGCCTCCCCCCCTCGTATCTCCTCCTTTTCCTTTGGGCATATCTAAAGAAGCTCTTTTTGTTATCCTTGACTCCCCTGGCCAGCTTCAGCTCAGACTGAGCTTTAGCATTCCTGACCCCTCCCTACAAGACCAGGCTACCTGCCTGTACTCCTCCCTGGTAATCTTTCCAGTCTTCCACTCCCTATACTTCTCTTTCTTTAACTTCAGCTGATCCCCAAGTTGCTTGTGCAGCCAACCTGGTTTTTTCAAGTTTTTTTCCCCCTTTCTTTTTTATAGGAATTGTTTCTGACTGTGCTTGTAGAAGCTGCCTCTTAAGGAGCTCCCACCCATCTTGGGCCCCTTTCCCCATTAGATCATCAACCATGGGATCCCACCTATGACTCCTCTAAGCCTGTTGAAATCAGCTTTCCTGAAATCCAATGTGTAAGTTTCACTCTGCACTCTTTTTATTTCCCACATTATTCTAAATTCCAGCAGCTCATGATCACTTTCCCCTAAAGTTCCTGCCACGTTGACCTGGTCTATCAGTTCATCACAATTAGTTAAGATCAGGTCAAGGATGGCCCCTCCCCTTGTTGCTTCCTCCACCTTTTGGACCATGAAGTTATCTTCCAGGCCCATCAAGAATTTATTGGAGCTTCCATGTTTGGCTGAGTTTGTCTCCCAGCAAATGTCTGGATAGTTAAAGTCCGCCATTACTACTACCTCATATTTCCTTGCAATGCCTGCCAGTTGCTCCAAGAAGACATTGTCTACTCCTTCTCCTTGGCCTGGCGGTCTATAGTAGACACCCACCACAATGTTTTGTTTCTTGTTTTTCGCCCTAACCTTTATCCAAATGCACTCCACAGGGATATCCGGACCAGTTTCCTGGATTTCAGGGCAGGTATATATGTTCTTGACATACAATGCTACTCCGCCTCCCCTTCTGCCACTTCTGTTCCTCCGGAACAGCTGATAGCCTTCCAATTCTGCGTTCCAGTCAAGGGAGTCATCCCACCAAGTTTCAGTTATTCCTATCAAATCAAATTTCCCTTCACTTGCTAAAAGTTCTAGCTCATCTTGTTTATTCCCCAGGCTCTGTGCATTTGTGTAAATGTAACGTAAGCCCTGAAGGTTGTAACTCAATGCATTTCCCTCCTTTTTTGTAAGGCCAGGCCCCTTAAAGGAGTTTTGACTTACAGCTATGCCCTGGGAATTTCCATGCAGAGCATTTTCCTTATTCCTAGGTTCCCTTTGGACTTAACCCACCCTCTTCTTATTTAGTTTAAAGCCCTCCTGATAAGGTTGGCCGTCTCCCATCTGAAGACACTCTTCCCCCAACCCGTAAGATGTAGTCCGTCCTTTGCTAGGAGTCCTTCCTCGAGGAAGTTGATCCTGTGATCCCAGAATCCAAATCCTTCTCGATGACACCATTTTCGAAGCCAGCTATTGACCTGGAAAATCTTGCCATCTAAGGACCTTTGCCAATTACTGGGAGGATGGATGAGAATACCACTTGGGTATCCCCCAAATCCTTAATCTTCCTCCCCAAAGCTTCATAATCCCCAACTATCTTTTGGAAAGTTTCCTGAGCAGTATCGTTTATTCCTACGTGGATGAGTAAGAACGGGTGGCGATCAGCAGGCGTGATCATCCTGTTCTTTACCTGGAACATACTTTACCCAGGGCATTTGTTACCCAAGGTACCACTGTAGTCAAATTAGGGATCATGGAGAGCCTAATCTTTTTTTTCTTTTTTTAGGTTTTCTGTCGCTGACTGATATGTGCAAGTTACAGATAGCTGCATTTTGGTATAAATGTCATTGGCTTGTCATCACTTCCATGTTGGTATGTACTGTAAGTTTAGTAAATCAGCATACAAAATCTAATCAAAACCACAGATTGCTTTTTGGGAATAATTCTCTGTGTGGGTTATGCAGGTATTTTCATTTTTAATTCTAGTTATATTTAAATACTAGCGAAAAGCGTACCCGTGTTGCGGGAGAAACATTTCCCCATACAACATCCCCCCATGCCGCATCAACAACCCATGTGCATCAACACCCCATGTGCAACTTCCCCCCCCTGCGCAACTTTTCCCCCCTGCGCAGCATCCTTGCCAGTGCAACCTCTTCCTCCAAACAACATCCCCCCAGTGCACCAGGCACCGAGCACCAAATTGGCTGAATGTTATTCAGTCTTCCCATGTTAAGTATAGGACAAAAACACGTTTCACCCTTTTCAGCCCCTGAAGGGTTAAATTTCTCCACACAGTTCTTGGTGGGTGTTCAGGTGACAGAAGGATCCCTCCCAGAATTCCATGCTTCTAGGCCCAGCAGTTGGGGCAGAATGTTGATGAGTCATCAATTCTCCAATGGAAAGTATAGGGAGGAAAACGCGTTGTGCCCCTTTTCACCCCCTTTCGGTTGGAATTTCCGAAAACCGGTTCTTAGTACACCCCTCCGTCATGGAAGGAACACCCACCCCAAATTTCACGCTTCTAGGCCCAGCAGTTTTGGCAGGGCGGTGATGAGTCAGTCAGTCAGTCAGTGACTTTTCTCTTTTATGTATATAGATGATTTTCTGGTTACTACAATACATTTTAATTTATATGGGGTTTGAGCTCCACTAGATTATCAAAACAGCATACTTTCAGAAAAAAAGCAACAGTGGCCAACATTTTTGTGATTATGTGCTACTATTATGTGCTACTCTTCTGGAATATATTCAGATAGAGCCATTCAACACCTTACAAGAAACAGTCAACAGTGGATGAAGGATGAATTTTAATCTTCACTGACATGTTACATGAGCGATATCAAAAATTTGATCATTATTTATGGCAAAAGCATCATTTTTGTTACAGTCCATTAGACTAACACAGGGTATTTCACCTAGATTCAATAATAAATTAAGCTGCTACTAAAGCAATTGCATTAAATCTTAATTCCTCTGGATCACGTTCCATAAATTTCTTGCATACTTCTACTGCATCCTGTTAAGAAACACAAAAAGACAATATTAACTATCATTCTGAAAATAAAACCCCAAATGGCAAGTATCAGATATGAGTTTTCTTTCTGTGCAAATGATTCTCCCGTATTACCAGTTATTTAGCAAGCTCTGACTAATCAGAAGTGAATTACCTCTTGCAGCCATCAACATACTGTCAATGGTAAGTAATACTTGGAGCACATAACTTTTATAATAAGTAATAACAATTTGAGTTTCATATGCATTCATATGCACAGGTAAATACATTGACCACCCATAAGAAATTTTTCAAAAAGCCGAGTTCTTATAGTGTAAAGCATTTGAAATGTCTACCTCTAAAAATGTTTCATCACTTGATTTCCCGTGATTTATTGGAAATGGCTTCCGTCCATCTATTGAAAAACAACAAAAATAACTTTTTTAAATTTTGTGATTGAAAAGAGGTGTGTTTTTTTCATATTGCATTAGCAAATTTTAAGACTTTTCAAAAGCAAGGTTGATGCAACTTCCATACAAATGGCACACTACTACTACCACCATCTCATGCAAACCATAAATCTAAATTATTACAGTACCTCCTATCTTTCCCCATTATATGCTGAAAAGTAAAAGCAAGCATATAAACATTTAATAAGCTTTACGTTTCAGTTGACTGTTAAACTTATAAAAACCTCTACAGTATTAAAGCAATGGATTACATCCTAAGGCAGAGGTTCCCAGACTGTGAGGCACAGTTATAATGGGGTGGGGGCATTGGGGGACTCTTGCTACCCTACCTGTTTGGCAGTGGGACCATGATTAAATGCTGAAGAAAGCAGAGCAGAGGCTTGGACTGGCTTGGCATGGCAAACCTTCTGCAAGGTTTTCACAGCACAAGAAGCCCACTTCCCCACCCAGGGCCTCTTACCATCATTTTCAGGGTTGCTTTGTAGTTTTGCAACCCAGATGTAAGTGGCAGTGATGGCACTGCATTAAATGCGATCCTAATTGATTGCAGGTGCCAAGTTCCACAAAGCAAGTGTAGCACAGAGGTGTCGTGACAGCAGTCAATTTGGGGACCACCATCATTCTGAACCAACAATTATTTCATGAGGTGAGGGGAAGGAACAACTTTTAGCAATCTTCCTTCTGTACATGAATTATGTCTCTGGGGAGCTGGAGGACCCACAAAACAGGACAAGGAAGACTTCTAAAAAAGAATTTGTACATGTTCATGCACCAAACAGTACAATTCTTTTTCTATAAGGAACTCTTCCCCCCATTCCATATGCATTTTACCCAACTACACTATTGTGGTAAAAAAATAGTTATGAGGTCATAGTTCCATCAATCATTTATAAGCAACCAAAAGGCCTCCCAAAGCTTTTGCTTAACTATCACTTGTGGAATAAATCCATTAGAGCTTTACTTTTTGCTTCACTGATGGTCTCATTATCTACACACCAGAGACAGATGTCAAAAGTCACAGTTACTATCACTGATGTCAAATAGCTGCCTGTTTGTTAGCAATTTCTAACAAATTCAAAATTAAGATCTTAAGATATGCATTCAAGACATTTTAAATATGTTTACTGCATGAAAAACCTCCAAGTATGGTGATACAATAGGCAGCTATACAATACACAGACAGCTGGAATTAAAAATGGAAAGCTGTTAGATCAATATCTACCCCCTCATTCTTTCTAAGCACGTGTGTCAATATCCTTGAATCTTACCCTGATTGCTCTCAGCAGAAAAACACAATTATTTTTTAGAAGGTAAGTTATACAAAGAACACTAACAGAGAAACAATTTCCTGAATAATTTTACAATATTGCTTTTATAAGCAGGTTATTTTTAAAAGTGTTCATGTCAAGTATAAGCTAGTACTGGTTGTAAATTGGACCGGCTGTTGAATGGAAACAATTGTTCTTACCCAATTCATAGAGATACCCATCAACATTGACTAAAGCGATGAAGTGAAGGTCTACTTTTTCATCTATACTTGGTGCCTGTGAGAGAACAAAATGACATATATGCTAAGTTGCTTAACTTAAATATTTGATTAAATTAATCTGATTCCAGGTGCAGCCTTTGAATCTTACTTTCACATCTGCTTAGGAAGAAAAATAAGTATGTTTCCAAGCTTATAGTTATCTTTTTTCATCACTACACCAGTACACACACCTCTGAAATAAGGAAATGGGCTTCTAGGCAAGCTTGGACTCTGGCCTCTCTCATTCCAAAGAGTAGCCACAATAAACATGAGATATATCATAGAGAATAAAGGAGGAGAAAAGCACCATAAAGATTGACCTTTGGAGTTAGTCCTCATGGTAACTACCACTATAACAACAAGATTAACCCATTACATCTGGTTATTTTTAAAACCTTCCAACTAGATAAAAAATGTCATCTTTCTTCTCTCCCCTACTTTGAAGACTCACTTACTAAAGTCATTATACCAAAAAAATAGCAAGTGGCTTCTGATGACCAAAATAAGCCATGATCCAATGCACTTCCTTTCATCTCCTGCATCTTCAGCTTTGACACTGAGCTACCACAGAAATATTATTTCATATTAATACAGTGGGCCCTAATTATCCAGATGCTGGGCATTCATGATATGACTATCCAAGGATGCAAAACCCTTGACTGGAGGGCCTCAGACCATCTTTAAGCATGAGGACAAATTGCTAGTATGAACCAGAAGTGTGTTCTGGTACTTAATGCACCCTACCATTCCACTATTCACCAAATTTGGTATCCACAGAATTCTGGAACCAAGAGTAGACATGATTAGGACTGAGCTGTAAGCAGCAGAATGCTTCTTTGTACAGCTGAAATACATATAGCAAAATGATTCAGAGAAAAAACTAAAATGATTAAGAAGTTGGAACACTTTCTCTACAATAAAAGAACAGGCACTGATCTGAAAAATTAACTATTGGGAGAAATGGAATGGGGGTAACAGTGTGGAGAATACATAGCACAATTCTTGCAATATTTAAAAGGAGATGTGCTGTAGCTGTGAGACAGAAAGAGTAAAAGAATTGCTCTTTTTCTACATTGTCACTTTTCACAGCCAAGAATCTCCTAACACAGTGAGTAGTCATTACAAATATAAGAGTCCAGATGTTCCCAAGATGTGATGATCCCCAGAAGAGGCAGAAAGGTAGAGAATCAATGAATGTAAACAGAACTTAAGATCATGCCCTCATTACTCAAAGCAGTTAGCTTGCTCAGTGACTCAATTCTAAATACACCTGTGCATATGTAACTTTATCTCAGTGATCCTGCTAACTATTAGGACTCCTAGAGAATGTTTTCCTAGAATTTGTCTATTAGGCAGACATACATAATTTCAAGTCCTGATGGTTTGGTCTGGTCCTAGTTTGGTCCTAATTCTCATTATTGTTGATCTTCAGCCCCATGTTAGTGTCACTTGTAGAATCAAATACAAGTACAGATTCATTTCAAGCCAAGAAACAAGACTGCAAAGATTAAATAGATGTGTGTACCATCTTGGAGGAGTTTGTTTTTACCAGTACAGTAAAGACATTTTTGAACAGTTACTTGTGATGGAATAAATAATTTAAACACCAGCCAATGTAGAATTTGCTCTAGAACAGTGGTATCCAAAGTGGGAGTCAGGGCCCTTTGAGGGGTTGCAACTTTGAGTCGGGCGGGGGTGGGGGGGTTGCAAGAGGGTGGGATCCACCATCTTGGAATCTGGCACTGAGCTTTCCTGGGAGTAAGTCCCATTGAACACAGTGGGACTGACTTCTGAATAGACATGTATGAGCATCTTAGAAAGTTTGACAAGATTTTTAAATTTAAAAGGGGGTCCCAAGCTGAAATGCCTGAATACCACTGCTCAATGCATATCCCTACCAAGCATTGGGTACAAGTCAGTGGGCACAGGCACCAGTAGGCAGCAGGCACCACTGGGTATCAGTGGGCATCCCTACAGAGCACCAGGCACCCCTGCTGGGTACCACTAGCACCAGAAGCAACACCGGGCACCAAATTGGTTCTTAGAGGGTCCTTACATCACAGAAGGAAATCCTCCCTAAATTTCATGCTTCTAAGTCCATGGGTTGGGTGTTCTTTTCAGTCAAAGTCTTTAATGTAAAATACAGAGACAAAAACACATTGCACTCCGTTCACTTCTAGGTTCAGCAGTTTTGGATGAGCATAGAGGGCACAATCCAGAGTAATTACTGGGAGTCCTTGCTCCAACATAAGAACAATTTACTCTGGATTGCAATATGAATTTCCAATAGGTTTTCACTAGGTGGTGTCATAACTATGTCAACATAGATGTCTCTTATATGCTCCCGTAGTTATTCTGAATTGTAGGGTAAATGAATGTGTGAGTCAGAAACTCTTCGATTTTCTATCTGTAGAAAATCTGTATTTTTCTACATACTTCTCAATGATTCTAAGGCAGTTGATATAGAACTTAAATTCACTTCACCCAACTGCCCCTCAGCCCTAACTTTGCTGCCTTCTTATCAGTATCATTTTCGATTTATATGTGAGTGTAGACATTTAGCATACCTTGGAAAAATGCAGTTTTCTTTAGTGCATTACAGAGCTTTTTGTCTCAATGTCATTCACAGTAATTTTACCCAAGGGAAATGGTGCATTCTCAGCCAGTCAGGACCAATCCTGTCTACTCAATCAACATGTATCCCACACTACTTTTCGCACAGCACTCAAGTTCCCATTGCTGTTGGAAGTATTGTTGTACAGGCATCACTCTATTTCTGATGGTTTGTTTTCAGACAGTTCCACTCTTTCAACACCTTTCAATTATATCCACATGCTTCATTCTTTCAACCTCTGACTGCTGGTCTAAAGGCTAAAATTGTCTACCCCTGATGTTCTTTTGCATGTGACATGGTAATCAAACTGTTTTTGGCATTTCCTGATAACTATAAATAACCATCATTCAAACACACAACATATGTATTGCCCACACTTTACTGATTTTACTATAATTTGTTATGTATTTTGGCTGTGTGTTAATAAATGTGCAATTAAACTTTATGTCTTTTTATGGCTATTTTGCATTTGCAAGCTGAAAAAAATTGGGTTCCCCTTTTTAATGGTTTTTACTTTTGGACGGAACTCAAGTTCCTAAACCATCCAATAAATGGGGGATACCTTTATGTTAATTGTGCAAAAACAAACTGATGCAAAAGTGATCAATCAGTGAAGTTTTTAGTTTTACAGAAACAAGGATGGAAACTATGGTGGCATATATCATGAAGATGTAGTATCCATGTCTAAACAAATTTCCATATTTCAATTCAGCCTTACAAATTGCAAACCTCCTTGACAGTCTTGAACTAAAAGGAATTAATTTCTCTCTGAAGTGGCATTTTCATAGAATGAACATGCTCCTGGATCAAGCACTGAACATGGTTATGAAGGTGCTGACTTGGAATGCCAGCTGTGGCCATTCCTAGAGAAATAAGATCAGTGCAATACCTTAATGTAATGAAAGTAACATACAGTACTGTATACTTTCATTACATCCTGATTATACAATATGTTCTGCATGGCCTGTCTTTGTAAAAGTTTAAGCCAGAGGAAAATTAAGAAGGGCAAGAAACAGAGGCCACGCAACTCCTTCCTGCGATAACTACATTAGCTTCCAAGTTCATTTCCTGGCACAATTCCAAGCGGTGGCCTTGACATTTAAAGCCTAAAGTAGTCTGGGTTATCTAGAATACAGTCTGCTCTCCTGTAAGTCTGCCCATATCTCCAGTTCTTCAGGAAGTTCTCTTCACAACCCACCAATAACTGATACACGTTTATTTGGAATGTGAGCAGCTTTTCATGGTCACACCAGGTAGTGAAATTCCTCCAATGTGTATAATCCCATAAATGTAATAATAAAATTAAGTGTTTCAAGAAACAGTCTAATTTCACAGAACACTGCCTCAGCATGTCTTGAAACTCTCCCAAAACTAAGATTTTAAAAATCAATCAAGATTTGACTGAATAAGATTGGCAATTTTACCATTAATTAGGTTGTTTTAAAACTAATAATTCAAAAAGTCAGAATTCCAAGAAAACAGCAAGCAGCAAAGGCATATTTTGAGCTTATTGGAAACACCGGAGATCAGGAAGAAAGAGACTTGGATAACAAAGATGACCACTGAGCTCTGCATAAAGCAAAGTGACGAAGGAAGTCATTTATAAATGCAGAAGATGTGATCTGGAAGAAATTCATCGGGTACAGAATTAAAGATGGCAGAGAAGCTGAAAAACCAGCAAAGAAAGAGTAACCAGATAGGAAAATATATTAAAGCAGTAGCTTCCTTTAGAGGCCACTGCATTAACTTCTTAGTCATTTAAGACAGTCTTTGTACAAGGCTGTAAAATCACAAAATATAATGGATGTATGCTTGATATTGCAAAAAGAATGCCCTAAAGGGAAGTTCAGAAGTAGAAAAAAGCACCTTTAACCCTAAAAATTGTGAGGCAGATTGGCCACAGAGAAGAGGTGGAAATGAGACTACACTTACAATAGAACGGAGCCCAATAGCTGATAGGGGTATTGTGGGCCGCCAACGCTGAAGGCAGACTGGTGGACTTGTAGCCTTTACAGGGCTTGTAGCTGTTTCAGAGGCTACATGATTACATCTGACCAGTGTCAAGGATGCAGACCGACGCAAAGTTGATGCCTTCATTTTGCAGTAGCTAAACTGAGATGGTGATGAGGTAGATGGTGAAGGCAGCAAAGATGATGACGACTACATAAATATTAAAAAAAAACATTTTACCCGCCTTGTACTAAAAGGCAACTGTACAATTCCATTCTGCTACATAACACAAACATTTAACTGTCAATAGCAGATACCACAACAACAGCCTAATGAGCTATACTGCTCTATTTAAAAATTACAAGAAGCTATAGATCAAAATTAGTGCTTGTGAAGACTTATCAAAATCAGAAAATGAATGCCTTCTAATGTCTTTGTGAAATAATCCTAAATGAAATTATTGACTCTCCTGGTTTATTCTGTTAAGGTGATAGGGGAGAGAAGCTGGAATTATAGGGGAGGAAAGGGCTGGACCAAGAAAAAATTCCAGGTTTATACAGTCCCTGATGTCTGAGATGAAGGGAGGCTGAAGAGGTGGAGGTATTGGAACAACATCCTCACACCTTTGAGCAGGAGTGATTGAACTCACACAAAGCCACTCTGAGACGTCTGCAAGGGGTACCCAAGCCTGGCCTCACCTAGGAGAGGCTAGTTCAGTGGGCCCTGCCCCAGAGGCCCCTAACAAACCAAATAGGACTATTTAAAAAATAATGGCTTGTCTACACAATCAGCTGAATAAGAAAATGCTAAAATATACTGTAGCAGTTTAGACTGCTGTGACTTAAAAATCTGACATGTTTCCCATGAAGCAAATGAAAATTCATGTCTGGCCTTCATTCTGAAATTCTTGGTTTTATATTAAGGAAGAATCTTGGAAAAGCTACACTACTTGATCTGGATCTAAATATTGGCACTGACACATTTAAAAAACAGTAAACATATGGAAAAGACTAATTTTACTTTCCATAAGAAATCCTGCAATTTGAGAAAGTATACATGCCAGGCCACCAGTAGTTTCTGAAAGAACAGCCTACACACATGGATGAATGTATTTCCTTCTTATAGCAGTTTCATAAATTGTTTTCATATCAGATATAGTTGATTTTCCATGCATTCCTTATATATTTCCATTTTACACCGTAAGCACTGGTAATGAGGAAAAGCTGGTAGACCGCAATGAGTGCCAAAGCTCAATCCTTCCTCCACCCCCAATATTCCATCTATCAAAGCTTTCTAACCAGGAGGTTTTCTGACATTTTGGGGTTGGGGTGGATGCATTTTAAGGACATTCAGTTTTTTACTTCTGCTCCCTAGCAAATTACACAATATCCCACCTTCATGGTGACACTTGGGTAAATATACACTGGTAAAAGACAGAACTCTGAGGTTTTCCCTAAGCTTCCCTCACCAATCACCTGATGATATAAGAGGGAACCTCAGACACACACTTGCCCACAAACCTCAAAACAAAGACAGTGCAATCCTAAGCATGTCTACTCAGAAGTAAGTCCTATTTTTTCAATAGTACTTACTCCCAGGAAAGTGTGGTTAGGATTGCAGCCTAAACAAGACATATAAAGAAAGCTGAAGCACAGTGAATAGTATAGAACAGCAAGCAGGGTATAGTGTGGAGAAACCTGATCTACCGCCATATAAGAGAAAGACACTGATGCAATCCCAATGCAGGTTCTTGTATACATTGTACATTATGGATTTTTGTAAGTCATCCTAGGCATTTCCTTTTGCTTGAAAAAGATAGGACACAAGTTATTTAAATGACAAAAATGCTCTAAGCCTAAAAAGCCATTAGCAATTGAAGTTGAACTTTATCAAACTACTAAGGATTCCAATAATAGGTCTGTAAGACAAGTTACAGAATGAAGACTTGACAAGATGCTCAGAGTTCGCTCATAACTGAAATGCCAAAGCAAAGTATATTTGTCTTTGCATTCTTTCCCATCTTGGTCTTTTGCAAAAAGACATATCCCCAAATCCAGAGTAACTACAGGAGCACGTAAGAGACTTTATGTGCACCCGTACTTACGGGTGCACATACCTAATGAAAACCTATGGGAAATTCATACTGGAATCCAGAGTAAGTTGTTCTTATACCGGAGCAAGGACTCCCCATAGTTACTCTGGATTTTGCCCATATTTTATTTTCCTTGTAAACAAATTGTTTACCTGAAGACACAATAAAAATAAGGTTTTAAAAAACTTCAAGTAGTTAATTTTGGCTGCTTATCTCTCTATTCAAAATAGTTTATAGCATATCTGGGAAAAACAGGATTCAGGAATTCATCCAAAAAGTTTTGCCAATACAGAAGACAACACCATTCATGAAACATACTGCATTTTAAAAAGAAAATAAGTAAGGTAAAGGTCCAGGATAGGCTGCCCAGCCAGCCATGAATGACTGCAGGTTGCCCTGCTGCAGATACAGGCACCAACCACAGTTGTTGGGTGTGGCACTCATCCCAATTCAAAGCTAAGAGTCTGAAAACTATCTGTGGTAAAGTGGCCAGCATGATGGCACAGAATGCTGTTTACCTTCCCACTGAGGTGACACCTATTATTTACTGTACTTGCATTTGCATGCTTTTGATCTGCTAGGTTGGCAGGAGCTGGGCTAAGGACAGGAGCTCACTCTGTCTTGCGTGCTTCCAAGTCTTGAACCCGGGCCTGCCAGATAACAGACCAAGTATCTTAACCACATGAGCCACTGCAGCCCTTAAAGAAAATAGGTATCAAGTAAGATTTTAATATACTTAGAAGTATTAAACTACAGGATGATTGAAAAGTAACTCCCTATATTGTAATTTATATGTATTTTAAAATAGGGAGTTACTTTTCAATAACCCTGTATTTTAGCTAGGTACAGCACCACTGGTCCATCTGCTGGGAATGAATATTCATAAAAATGTAACCATACCTCCAATTCATACCCATGTAGGGACAAGAAGTACACATTGGTGTACATCAGCGTCTCTGCAACAAAATAATGCAGCATTCCCCCTAAAAAGGTGCTATTTGCTTGCATTTATCCAAACAAAGCTGTCAGATTTTTAATGCGGACACAATCCTATGAACATCAATTTAGAAGTAAACTCCACTGAGTTCAATAGGTTTTACTCCCAAGCATGCATAGGATTATGGCCTGTATGCATTTTCTATGCATTTTGTCTCCTTGTTTCTCTCCGCAATTTGCATTTTGCATTTTTGTTCATCTTGCTATCCCTCCCTGTTTTTGTCTATCCTTCTTCAACTTCCTTCTTGTTCCTGTTATCCATCTGAGATTTTTTTATGTTTTCTTTATCATTAACCATTTGCATTTCTCCTAACTTCCCTCTCTACCTCTCCAATGTTTCCTTTATCTTTTCAGAGTAAATACACCCTGGATTAAATTAAAAGGCTGCTGGGGAATGATGAGAACCTCTTCAGTTTCTTTACTCACAGACTCTTTTTTCCCCAGTTTCTTTCCACATTTATCTGGGACTAAGGGCAAAATCCAGAGCAGTTATGGGTCCATGTAGTTACATCACCAAAAGTAAATCCCTCTCTGTTTTTCCACCTTATAATCTACAATATCTTTATGGGAGTCCTACATAGTCCTATACAATATTTTTCTCGGAGTCCTTTATAATCTTCAATATTTTTTTGGGAGTTCTGATGGGCTTTATGATACCTCAATCACACTGTCAGGCTCCAGCACTGTGTTTCCATTCTTAACTCTGTTCTCGCCAAACTCCTCCTTGCCTTGCCCTGCTCTTCCCTGGGTGGACTTCAAACAGACTGTGTTATAATGAATAAAGTATTTTCTTCTCCTGCTTTGCCTGTCCAACTCCTGGTAGAAAGTGACTGTCCTGAGCTCTATTTTGTTAACACCTAAATTTTTCAGGTAGCAAATTTAAGTAACAAAAAAACAGTAATATGTGGTTTCTACTTTTATCTCCTTAAAGATGTATTCTTGAGAAATTCTTTGAAACTGCATACTTCTAAGTAATAACCTACATTCAGGTACTACTGTTGCCCAAAGGTGGTCATCCTGCTATCGGTCCAGGTCTACAACACCAGATTAGCATTATGGGACTATTCAGATAAAGGGATTCAGCATTACAGGAATATATACTGATGGCATTATCCATTAGTTGGGTGATGGTTTAAGTCCCATACAGAATCTCTGCAGTGATTACATTAATTATTTCATTTTAAAATTTATTTATTTATTTATTTAAAATAGCACAACATCCTGATTTAAAACTAACAAGCTTCTTAAGAATTAACAGCCTGTCAAAATTAAACTACAAAAACTGTTCTAATCTAAACACCAAATAAACAAATACCCTTACTTTAAGGACACATTGCAATCAAACCATCAACTGAAAATTCACCTGGCAAATTTTCTTCACATCAGATGCTCTGTTAGTAAAGAAGTCTTTTTTTCTGGAATTGTTAAGCAATTTTTAACATACAGTCATTGTACTTTCTGTACAATGGAGGGTGTAATTTGGTATTTGGAACAGAACTGGATTTCCGGAACTTTCTTTTTAAATTAGGAAGTTGCTAGCTCCAGGTTTCTGACTTAACTTAATTTCATAAACAAAGAAATAAATTGCCTCATTGAACTGATGCCAATACAATTAAGTACTGAGGAAACAGTGAAGGCTAACTATGCAATTGTGCTATTTGAAGAACAGTCATATCATTTTCATAATATGGATTGATAAACAACCCATGTAGCACCTGTGCTACCATATGTGCTACCGGGAACAGCACTTGCCCCAAACCAGGGTAGAACTTTCTAACCCCAACTATGACTTAAAAATTCAGTTAAGTAGTAATTCCAACAAAATTTGAACAGCCTGACATGATTCAACCCTTTTCATCACATGGCATAATAAAAAGGCACACCAATCAGTTTTGGGGGTTTTTTTACAATTGACAAGGTATGCCGTGCTACCAATGGGGGACTCACATGACCCTTTCCCAAATTCCTGCAACACACCTGGGGACCATTCACAGCACACCTGTGTGCCATGTCACAGTAGCTCAAATAGCTGGCCTAAGGAAATACCAAAATATTAACCTGGTATGTTTCAGGCTAGTTGTGGCTGAAACATACAATTAATGTCATAAATATATTGGCAAACCGATTACCGTGAAACAAAAAATGTAAAGTGAAGCTGTTTTGGAAACAGAGGCGTGTAGAAAGAGCAGAATGATGGACTTATTTCCAATTTTCTGAATCAGATGTGTCAAACTCACCTGACCAAATTCATGGCACCTGCGGAGGGCCAGAAACGATATCATTAAGCACACCAGATGATAGCCAGAAACAAATACTTTGTTCTCACAAACTCATTAGTGAAAAGATGAGAGAAGAGAAAAATATGCACATCTTGACCATATTATCAAGAGACGCAAGACAGTCTTCCAGCCCTACTGCTTTTGTCAAGATAATACTTCACAGGTAGTCAGCAAGGTGATGTCACAGCAGATTTGGCACTGGTGAAAGAGCGGTCTACATAATTGGGCTTTTCTAGTAACTCAGAAATGTCTCCTCTCCCCATTCTTGGTTTGCCTTTCTTTCGTTACATTTCTTGACTTTGGTTCCTTCTTCCTCAGAGTCTCCCTTAGAGTCTCTGAAGAAGCAGCACTACTAAAGCTGGAAGAGCCCAGTTGTGATGGAGGCTTTACATGACACCACTGTTCTAAACCAGGGGTCTCCAAACCCTGGCCCAGGGTGCTCAGGACCTTCAGATCCAGCCCCCATCTTGTCCCTGTCTCCCCTTGCAATCAGGTCCATGCCCCCTGGAGCCCTGTCCCAGCCCTCCCTCCCTCCCTCCCTCCCCCCCATGTTCCTGCTACCTTGAATGGGAAGGAATCTGCTCAGGAGGAGGGAATCTTATGTGGAGGAAAGATGGCTTAACTTTGTTTCCCCATACTTACCTTAAGGACCTTGGTTCCTTTTTCTTTCTTGGCAAAATGTGTGTCCTTCAGGCACATCCTCCCTGTTCCTGAGAAGTTATATCTGTGGGGTTGCAGTCCTATCCACACTTTCCTGGGAGTAAGCTCAATAGATTATAATGGGGCTTACTTCAGAGTAGACATGCATAGGATTGGGCTAACCTATGATTCAGGAGCATTCTGCCTCAGAGTCAGATAACTTGTGTCTCCATGTGTTTCTGGCTTTGTCTGTACATAGGTTCAGAGTTCCCATGCATTTTGCCTGTATATTTGCCTGTATGTTTTCATGTATATTTGTGTTAGAAATAGTATTTTTATTAAGAATAAGTAAAATTCATTCAAATAAGTTCTGTCTCTAATGCATTAATTTATGTAAGTTTATGTAGACTTATTCAAATTAGAAATTCAAATTAATTCATTCCCCACCCCTGGCCTTCAAGACAATGTCAGAGAGATGATGTGGCCCTTCCGCCAAAAACTTTGGAGGCTCCTGATCCAAATTACTATTTTTTGAATGATTATTTAAATCAGGACATTGTCTTATCTGGTCCATTTCTTAAAATGATTCTCCGGACAGAGATAGCAGAAATGCAAGCCACCTCCTCCTCGTCACATCCTCTTTTGATTAACTTTATTTTACAACTAATTCTGCATACATGCTGAATGTACGGTAATGCAAGAGCTACTTACGCAAACTCAGCCATTTCATACTCTTAAGAACATTCATGCTTTCCTCTGTACAAAGTATCCAGCATATGCTCATTTGAAGCAATACTATATATAAGGTCAAAGTAGAACACTGATGAAAGCATAGCGTTATCTAAACCAACACATGCAAATAGATACTTTTAAAGCCAGAGACATCTGGAATAGAAAGCATAAATATCCAAAATTTAACAGGAAGGGAAACATTTTCTAGACTTTAAAGGAAAGGTTCCATTTCTGAACCAACATTACTTCCTTTCAGCGCCAAAGCAGACCCCTGCCTAGAGAACAATTGCAAAGCAATTAGGAAGTGATTATCATTTTGCATTCTTTCCTGTACTTCAGGGGAAAGGGAGGTGTCTGAGCTAAAATAAGCCTGCCATTGATTGCCTACCATGTTAAGCAGGCTATTTTTGAAAAGTGCCCAATATTTTAACTGCTTTAGTTTAATGTGAAACTGAGCATTAAAGGAGATTCCTGGCATGGAATCCTCAGATGCCAAGACTCCACCTGTATAAGGAAGTAGAAGGACTCATGGGGTGGAAGATAGACACTCTAAAAAAAGGCCATTGTATGGTTCCCGGTTTAACCACTACACAGCCAAAATATATGTGTGGTATATGTCATCACACATAAAAAACCATATGTTCTGTAAATAGGAGAAAGAAGTCCATTACAAACCCTTTCATGTTATTTTAAACCCATAAAATATGAAGCCAATTTTTTTTAATAAAAAGGTATTTTGAAGGTCTTATAGCAATATGACAGGCTTCTCCCTGCAGCGTCTCAAGTTTCCCATATTAACCGCTGCTCTCCTGATCAAACATCTGAACATTCATGAGGTACCCCAAAGGGCATAACCGATTACTAAAAGCTAGTCAGTCTGTATCTGTATTCGAGGACCAATTTACAGATAACAGCTGTACTTAGTTTTCTGACAAATCGAGACTCTCCTATGTTGCTGAAGGTGAACAATCTATGTAACATAGAAACAAAGAATGACACAAGATTTGGCAAATGTGGTGGATAGCAGCTGAGAGTGAAGATTTATTGACTTAACCAAAATTAACTGCACGCTAAGGCCTGAGAATTTTATTTTTATTTTCTAACCATCTGTTTTCATTATATTTGAGGGTGTAATCTAATGTACCAACATCACCCAAAGAGAGTGGACCCTCATCTCTCCTTTTGTCCTGTAATTTTAGTGCTGTTAACAGAGTTTTGAGTTCTCTGTGAAATGCTTTAATGAATGCTCTCAACAGCCTGCCAGTCTAAAGAATGGGAGACGAGAGATGATGGCTCAGTATTCCTAAGTTCAACCACCCATTTATCTGTATACAAAGCAAGCATACAGCAAAGTCTATCTAGAACTAAGCATGAAACTGGTAAACAGACTGGAGCTAATCAAAACACATTTTGCTGCCATTTTTCCCAAAAGAAATAAGGAGGGGGACATTCACCTTAAGCCGGACCAGAATTAAGAAAGAAGTTTAACTACCGTACTACTGGAAGTTTGATACTGGATATACTGTTGTATTATCTTTTTTAAAACTACATAAAAGCCTTTACTTGTGTGAGGGGTCTCCAAACTTTCTGGATCAATCAAACAGGCTGACACTATTCCCATGTGTCTCAGGGGCAGAGAAGGCTGAGGGGAAGAACTGTCAACATTCCATTAACATTTCAACTGCCATTTCTAATTGTCTCAGGGATTAACAGGCCAGGCTCTTACAGGATCTTAATCTTATCCTAGAAATTAATAAAGTTATTAACATTTAGTTTTATTCTGCACTAGCAGCACGGACCCATTGTTGGGGGAGTAAATGTCATAATTATTGAAATTATGTGTGCTCATGGCATGCTAGGCACCAGGCACCACTGGGCATGGGGCATCCCTAACAGGCAGAGGGTATCCATACTGGGCACCACCGGGTACTGGGAATTCTGACTGTGCACCCCAACCAGGCACCAGCAGGCACCTCTACTTGGTGGCAGCAGGCACCACCAGACACCCCTATCAAGCACCAGGCATTCTTGCCAGGCACCAGCCGACCATACCAGGCAGCAGGTTCCACTGGGCACCACAAGGCAACAAAACGGTTCTTAGTAGGTCCTTACATCACAGAAGGAATACGCTCCCCAAATTTCCTACTTCTACTTCCCAAGGCTGGGTGTTGAATCAGTTCTGGCCTTTTGGCAAACTCGGATCCCACAGGGGTAGGGGGTGCTGAAGCATACTCTCTTCTCTCCTCTCTATAGTCACAGAGGAGATTGAGCAAAGGGACACATCCGGATGGAGGAAAAAAGCTTTTTTTGACCCTCTGGACTTGCATCCACCACTACCCACTTTGAGAACCACTGGTTTAGATATCAAGCATCCAAAACAGGAAACTGATGAAAGAGTACAAGTTTGAAGTGTATTTGCTGTTTATCTGACTGTTTATTACAGGTAGGTGGGATGAAAGAGAAAGAATTCAACAGTCACACATAGACAGAACCTTGCTGGATAATTGAAAGCAATGGTTCCAAATGTTTAGCATCAAGAACCACTTTTAAAGTACAGCAACCTAACAGCCCTACCCCAAGGCAGGAAGTGATGTCTTAAGAAGAAAGTAATATTGTTTTAATAAATCACACTCAAATAAAATGAGAGAAAAACCTCTCATGAACTTAAAAAAACTGTTCTGAGTTTTTATAAGAAAAAGTTGAATACAATACCTCAGTCTGACCTTCATGGGCACTGGATTCATGAGTAACACGAATAGCCTGTAATGCCAAGATAGATCATTAACCTATATGGAAGTGCTTATACAGGTGTAACCTTGTTATACGCTGATTTTTTATACATGGATTTGACTCAACATAAATGGCCACTGCAAATTATAGTATTATAAACTGCATTTCTATTGTTGTGAACAGGCAATCATTCAAGCAATCATTCCATTCTTCACCTGAGAAGAATGCAATATAATATAATTATTATAATAATATAATATATTATATTATAATGCAATTATATTATAATGCAATATAATATAATTGCATTATAAACCAATGTAATAACTTATTATTTAAGTTATTATATAACTTAAATGTTCAATTTTGTTATACACGGATTTTTTATACATGGATTTGTCTCACACAAACGGCCGCTGCAAATCACAGTTTAAAAATCTGCTTTTCTACTGTTATAGAAAGAGAGAGACATGCATTGCATTTCTCAGTCCCAAAATCAAACACCTGCGGATATGGGTGTGCTATCTTATTCAATTAGGTGCAATCAAAAAATCTGGAGGTAGGTCTTTAAATCTATTTTTCCATCATTTTCTTTATGCACAATTTTGTTTATCCACAGGCGATTCTAAAACAGAACCCTATTTGTTAACAAAGGACCCCTACTTAAAGTAACACAGGTTACTTACCTGGAGTAAGTAACCCATTAAATTCAGTCAGCTTACTTCTTTCAACAATTTCAACATCATTTCTTTTACATTTTCTGAATATTTTTATGGTTATTATAATGTGAAGCAGAACACAGGACTGTGCTTCTATTTAAACTTAATATAAATAAAACTTAAATTTGAATAGATAAATTAAATTCAGCTACAATAATTTAAGCTCATTTAAGATCCTGGAAAATAAACATATACTTTTTGTCAGTTGACCTTGCATTCCATAACCTCACATGATCACCACTGGCCTAACTGTAAAAGAAAAACTTTGTTAGCAAGCACTAATAATAATACGTTATTTAAAAGCAACACTGACTTCATAGGTTTCTAGGTATTTGGCTCTCTCTTCAGGACTCATGGAAACCGATTCATCTAGGAATTTCTTCAGTGAGGATTCTACTTCTGAAACAAATTTAAACAAATACCGTCATTTTTTGAATTATGCCACAAAATACAATACTTAACATATTTATCAGTTCTATGATCACTTGATTTTGTTTCCACAATTAGAATACAAATGATACACAGAAGTAAATCAAAACTGTGCTCACAGAAAACCTAACATTTAAACCTTTAACATGTAAATATCAGTTTTACAGTCAGCTTCTCCATAATGCAACATACAAAGCACAAAATAAATTATCTAATACATAATTATCTGAAAGTAAGTCCCACTGAACTTACTTCTGAGTAAACATGAATTAGATTGCATTGTAAGAACATGATGCTGCATGTTCACCTAAGAGTTCTACTGAAATCAATAGGAACATCTTAAGAAGTTCAGAGCAAATGGAACTATTCCTCTAAATAACCTATACCTGCTTTGCTATATATCATATTTAAACAAAATTCAACTCATTGCAACTTTATCTTGTACCAGTCAGCTAATATAAGGCTACCTCTACATTTTTAGTCAGTCATAATAATCAGATCAAGAACGCCACCTATCTTTCAAACAAAAAACAGTATTGAAAAAAGTGATGAATTTACCAAAGTTAATTTTATCCCTGTTGTTCGCAATAGCATGAATAAGTCCAATTGTTCCACATGCATTACTGATAGTTTGCTTCATGAAATACACTGATGGTTTAACTTCTTGTCCCTGAGCTTTTATTTTTTCCTCTTCCTCCGTTCGGAATGTTTCATACTAAAAACAAAAACAAGGTTTTAAAATTCTATTTTAAAAATCTGTTCAAAATCATACACAGCCCTTTTAAAAAAGTTATTGTAAAGACAACGTAGGAGTAACTTGTTCTAACTTTTGAAATGTTTTTACAAGTTGAAGATTTTTTTCTAAATGCTAGATTTACCTCCACTGTTTTACTTTAAATGCTATGTATGTGCATTGAATGCTATTTGGTCCATGCTCTCAGTATAATAAATTTTAATAGTGGTTGAACACTTATTTTTTACAAAAAGCCAGTAAAAATTATTTTGTTATTATTTTGCAGCTTTTCTCAATTGGGAAAAATTAATTCCATCTAGTTTTCACACAGACCCATGTTTAAACCCTTCAGGCTGTCCATGTTATATTGTGTCCTTACATCTAATGTCGTCTTTCTATCTATCTACAGTATTTATATACCACTTTTCAATCGAAAAGTTCACAGAGCGGTTTACAAGACAATGGAAAAATTAATAGCTAATGGGTCTCTGTCTCAAAAGGGCTCACAATCTAAAGTGCAGAAGAACACCAGCAGAAGCCACTGGAACAGACGTTGCTGGGGTGTATAGGGCCAGTTACTCTTCCCCTGCTAAATAAATACCCACTTGAGAGAGTGTCTCTTGCTCAGTTAGCAGGTACTTTCAAACTACCGAATGTTGATTTGTTTATTAACATTCAATTTTCATACATCACAAAGGTTTAGATGTGGAACTTTTAGCCCCTTTAACTCATGGAATATAGAGAATTAGGTATATATCAGCTCAATGGCATAGTTTAGAGGGCACAAGGAATAGCACTTGCACTGAGCAACAAGCTTTAGGGAGGCAACAAGCTGAGCTTGACACTAGTGGCCAGAACTGTGAAAATGGGTATGTACAAATAATACCATCAAGTTATGTTTCATTGGAAAGGCAATTTAATGTAGAATGCAACAAACTGCATTGGAATATCTGTATTGATCAAAAGGAACAGCCAATTAACCAGAAATGAAAACAAAACTGCCTTATCAAACAAAAGGTGGATCTTGACACAAAACTTAAAACAGATTGTTCTGATATGTAAAGAGATCATAATACAGCATTGAACCAATAAGCGTTCAATATAAGTCAGCTCTCATTTCCATGTATCACAATACAGTAATCCCTGCTAAATAGGATAAAGAGGCACTCTTTCAAGCTCTGCCCTTCTTATATTCGGTAGGGAGAGAACAACGTCTAAAATGGGTCGCTTAATAAAGCACTTTTATTAAAAAACAGTTAATTTGAGAACACCGATTCTATATACTGTATGTGATTGTGCAAGTAAGGAACAAAAGAAACAAAAGGATAACAGTCAAGCCAGTTATGGATTGGTTAATGAGTCTATTCTATAAATCATTGTCTGGAAACATACAAAAGAAAAGAAATAGGTCATTTGCCAAGTTTTCTCAGTTTTAAAATGATGTGCAAGCAAGGCCGCATTATTTCTATGTCCTTGGAAAAGAAAAAATGAATGTTTTTTTCTTGTTTGCTCAATCTAGAAAGTTCATATTTGCTTCTTTTACAATTTGAAAAAAAATAAAAATACAGTAGTTTCCACATCCATATGATCATGATACATCATGTCACATAATATACTAAATAACAGAAGATTTAAATCAGCTTTCATTTTTAAACAGTAGATATTGAAGGATGCAATTTCAACATCATTTCTTTTACATTTTCTGAATATTTTTATGGTTATTATACTGTGAAGCAGAAATATTGTTTTCCTTTAGATTTTTCTACATAATGGCTCAGTTGTGTCTAAGCACATGAGCTCCAAACAAAACCCTTTTGTCCACTTGGTGCCACCAATATTACAATGCCTGACTACTAATGACAGTAGAATATAACTGCCAAGAACAACAAGTTCCTCATCTCTGTCTTGAACTATTAGGACTAAAAGAAATTAATCTACAGAAATCCACATAAGAAGGAGAGAAAGGTGTGCAGTTGCCAATTAAAAAATTTATCATAATTTATCTATTTTTCAATCAACATTATATACTTAGATATTCCCATTCAACAACAATACCAAACCTTGTTTTGTTGCCTTATTTTTCAGATGCAAAACTAAAGTACAGTGGCGCCTCACGTAAAGTATGTTTCACGTAACAAATAAAAATTTCTCTAGGATTCTGCTTCACGTAACAAACTGTGCTTCACGTAACAAACAAACTTGTTGGCAATTGGGGCAAACACGCTGGCCGGCAGCCCTTTTAAAAAGCGTCAGGGCTGCCTAGCGCACCTGCCCATAGCCAAAGCAACACTTCCGAGCTGTTCCTTCTGTGGCTGGGTATCAGAGGGATAGAAGAGCAGTGGAGCAGAGGGAAGCAGATCAGGGCTAGCCAGAAGGGAGCAGGGGAGAGAGAGGCTCAGCATGAAGAGGAGGAGAAAGTGGGGAGACACTTGGAAAGTGTCTTGGATTGCAGTTTCTTAACCATGTCTACCCAGAAGTTAGCCCCATTTTGTTAAATGGGTTTTACTCCCAGGAAAGTGTCTTTAGGACTGCAGCCTATGTAGACTTCATAGGATCATGCACATTGAATGCATGTTTTGAATTAAATTCCAGTGTTTTGTCATCATTTTTACATCTAGTTAATATTTTTATAGGAATATTTTTTGGGTTGAGAACCAATTGTCTGAGTTTCCATTATTTCCTATGGGAAAGTCCACTTCATGTAAAGATCGTTTCACGTAACAAATATGCCTCCGGAACGAATTAAATTTGTTACATGAGGTGTCACTGTATCTGTAAACATAGAAGTCACGTAATCAATAATATTTACCTTTTCTGTTACTGGAAAGAGAAGGAGAATGGCACAAACAGGTCTTGGCACCATGCTAAGGAGTTCTGCATCCATACCGTATACGTCTACGAACTGCCAGCTTGGATTTATCCCTAGTTGTCTGAGGAACTAGGGAAAAAAAGATGTATACTTCCTTTATAAACTGAAAAACTATAATCATAAACATCAAGGGAAGTGCTTTAAATCATAAACATCAAGGGAAGTGCATTATGTTTGTAAATGAAAGTTGTGAATGCTAGAAGAGAGGAAACAGCAAGTCAAATTTTATTGAAAGACGGATCAGACTATCATGGATAAAGAAAATTGTATTAGTTTCTAGAAAAGCAATTGCCACTGTAGTTGAGAGCCTGGGGGTGCAATCCTAACCAATTTAGGCTGGCATAACTCACCCAGCATAATTTCCTGTAGTGGTATGGGGAGGCCAGTGCATGCTCTGCCCCACTCCTGGGGGGCTAGGCCAGTGCACAAGCATGTGCTTGCCTCCCCATACCACCACAGGAAGTTATGCCATATGAGTTATGTCAGCCTAAAGTGGTTAGAATTGCACCCTGAGAATCATAACTAGGAAGCACAATTCTAAGCATGTCTACTCAAAAGTAAGCCCCATTGTAACCCCTGCTAACTGAGCAAGAGGCACTCTTTCAAGTGGGTGTTCCTCTTTTATTTAGCAGGGGGAGAGTAACTGGCCCTACACACCCCAGCAGTGTCTGTTCAAGTGGCTTCTGCTGGTGTTCTTTTTTGCATTTTAGATTGTGAGCCCTTTTGGGACAGGGACCCATTAGCTTTTAATTAGCTATTATTATTTTTCCATTTTCTTTGTAAACCGCTTTGTGAACTTGTTAGTTGAAAGGTGGTATATAAATACTGTAGATAGATAGATTGTGTTCAGTGGAAAGGGTCTTTAGGATTGCATCAAGAAATTGTTTGAAGAATCTATAGGCTTGTTACTCTGCTACATTAAAACACACAATGCTGCATTCAGGGTGACCAGATTATTTCTGAACCCCAGAGCCAAAATTCCTAATCCCAGGCCAAAATTCCTACCCACTTAAAAAAATTGTCAAAGTGTATTTTTTGTTTTTGTTTTTTGACCATAACTTTTGATAGGAAGGAGATATCTCCAAACTGATTTTTGCAGTGGATTCTGCTCTTCAATACAAATCCAACAACATATGGCATGATGGGGTACTGTGCACAATCGTGAAGTTTCAAAATGAAGCCAAAATGTAGGCCAATGAAGCCAAAATGTAGGACACCCGGACAGGAAGCTAACAATCTGGGTTTTTCTGGTCATATGATCACCCTGGCTGCATTCAAAATCCTATCCAACTTTCCAGTTCTGGTGCAGCTATCCCAAGTGGGCATGTTCTGAATTGTGTAGTGGTGGGTGAAGTCAGTAACAGAAGCTTCCTCAAGATAAGGAATAAATTTGCTCCCTTACTTTGGAGCTGAATTGTGGATACATTGGGATTGGGCTTTAAATCTTTAGAGACTTGCATAAGGAATTTGTGGTATTGGATCTTCCTATTCAAAGAACAAATCAAACACTGACTAGGCACTAAAAGTTTAAAATGAACACTTTGGGTACCAGATTATCACAATCATTAAGACAAAAAAAAACCCTCAATCCAATTACAGTACATAACTTTTTTTCCTCCAGGAGCCTTTAGAAGTCAAAATCAGCTGTATATGTGCCAGTCTGGTTATTACTAAATCGGCCAGATACAGTATTCAAAAGAGTTAACGCCACACACAGTTTACCCTACTTTTACTCTCAGGTTGCAATCCTAATCCCCAGCTAGGCCAGCACAAGTCCCATGCTGGTCTGGGGGTGTCACAAAAAGTGCTGTCAGTCACTTTTGGGCTACTTCTTGGGTTGGGGGAGGGTCAGCCAGGTACACAGACATGTGGTGACCTCCCCACACCATCACAGAAACAGGGAGCAGGTGAGTTTTGCTGGCTAAATTTGTTAGTATTATGCCCACAGTTTCTAATTTAGGAAATTCCATTACTGATGCTGAGACCAATTCCCAACAAACCAAAAGAATTTTTTTTTTGAAACAGCAAGATCCAAAGAGAAAAAGTGAATATTGAATATTAATTCCCCATATATTCCTTTTCCTTGTGTATATGGATGAGTGGTATATGAATGATCCCTAAAAAACTAAGTTTAATAATTATGGAATCTGAAAGGCACAAATCTTGTCTTCTGATTATAGCTTAAAAGCTGGAGCTGTTTTGGATCAGGGGTAAAAAAAATCCCTCAATTATCTGAATAATGAAATCAAAGTGTAAAGTACAAGTACTCAGGTTTTCAAGATTAAGTGAACAATAAAGTTGTATCTGCACAAGGACATCTAGACAGAGTACATGGGAGTTCACTATATTTTAACTCTCACAACTATCTCATGAAGTACTGAAAATCTGCAGTTCCCCAAAGTCACTAGGCAAGCTTCATAACTGAGTGGGAATTAAAACCCTGGCCAATGTCTAACACTCAATTCACTACTCCAGAATAAATCTAACTGGAGTTCTGTTGCCAAATATATTTGTCAACAACACCAGCTGAGTCAATTACATCAAGGGATAATAGAGAGGGTCTGAACTGCATATGAAAAACTGCATATGAAAAACTCCATCTCATTTCCTCCTTGTTTCCTGAAATATGTGCAAAGTGCAATCATTCTCACTTCAAGCTTGCCTCAAACTTTGGCCACAAAACCTTTGGCTTAACCTAGTGCTACCCAAACTTAACTGTTATGAAAGCCTCTGTGCTGTAGAAGCAGAAATAAGTGGCAAATAACCTGGAAATAAATGACAATGACATATAACATGATGATATAATTCCCAGTTACTTCCACGTTGAAGACCACAGAGGAGCCCTGAAAGAGGCTCAGATCAGATAGCAAAAACCTCAAGCAAAATGCTTTGCTCAACATGCAGAGTCTCTTGCTACCAATTTCAGCACTGCTTTGGGTGTTTGCTGTCAGATAGTAAGTATCCCACAATGCCCCTATACATCTGCTGTTCCTGCACAGAATTTGTGGTTCACAAATTATGGGTCAGTGGCTTAAACCCTTAAATTTACTCCCAAATGTAGCTTTAAAAAAAAAAAACACCCTCTTTCTATCCTACATTTTTTAAAAAGAATATCCTACTTTCAGAACTCTGCAATACAAGATACAGATTGATGGCTGTATACACTGTATTGTTAAGCTGATCATATTTAAATGCAGTGATAGACAGCTCTAACATGTTCAACATTTAAGAGTTTAAAGAATAATTTAATAATGTATTAATTACAACATATGATAAAATGTATTTTTGCCTGTATATATGAAATTATGAAAGTTAGAAAATTACAATGCTATTCTGTGCATGTTTACTAAAAGTACGCTTCAACAAATTCAGTGTAACTTACTCCCAAGTATGCTTAAGATTGCAGCCTTTGAGTACAATCCTAATCATGTCTACTCAAAAGTAAGCCTTACTGTGTTCAATGTATCTTACTCCCAGGAAAGTGTCTTTAGGATTGTAGCCTCAGTTTCTTACAAAGGAAGGCTAGTATTCCTGTCATCAGTTGCTACATCAACATCAATATAATCTATCTCTACATAGACATACAACCTTTGGAGATATTAATTCAGAGTACACAAGCTCACCTTTAGTGAAATGATATTAAGCAAAGATGCCATGATAGTTTTTAAACAACCAAGTATGTTTCTGAATTATTTAACATTGTAAACTCAGTTGAAAAAGCAGTTTAATGACATATCAAATACTGAGTCTTCAGGTGTATGGAAAGCTCACGCAAACGGCTATAAGAATTGAACTTCACTAGTGGTCTATTTGTCTTGACAAAATATAAAACAACTCAAGGGCATTTATGCACTTATCAAAGAACTGTTGAAGTTCCTCCCTTCCAAATAGCAAGTCAGAAGCTCAAGACCACAGGTGGGCTGAGATCGGTTCGAACCGGATCAGCCGTACCAGTAGTTTCCGGGAGGCCGCCGGTCGCGAACTGGTAGTTACGGGGGCTGCCGAACCTGTTCGGGTCCTCTTTGAAGATTTCTGGGGTTTTGGGGGGGCAGTGGGGGCTCTTTAGAGCCAGTTCTGGGGGTGGGGGTGACTGGGGGCACTTGTGGGCAGGGAGGGCTGTTTACAGGCAGTTCTGGGGGGTGGGGGGGTGACTGGAGGCTTAGGAAACTCAGTAGCTGTAGCCGCGGCTGACCACTACTGAGAAATTAAAAAAATCACTGCGCATGACAACGCAGCTAATTAGTAGCCTCCAAGAGTTCCTAGAGAGGCCCTGCGTAGGCGGGACCTCAATTGAACTCTTCCAGCAAGTGAAAGTCTCAATTGAACTCTTCCAGCAAGTGAAAGTTTCCTAAGCCTCCAGTCACCCCCCACCCCCCAGAACTGCCTGTAAACAGCCCCCCAGCCAACGTGTACCCAGTCACCCCCCACAATGCCTGGCTCTGCAGCCTCAGAGCCCAACCCTGACTACTCAGAAGTAAGTCCCATGACAGCCAATGGGACTTACTCCCAGGAAAGTGTAGCTGATTGCAGCCTGAGAGCCCAACCTGACTACTCAGAAGTAAGTCCCATGACAGTCAAGTCCCAGACAGGAAAGGACAGCAGCCTCAGAGCACCATCCTATGCAGGTCTACTCAGAGGTAAGCCACATGCTTAATTTTTTAATTTAAAAATTTTTGCTGGCCCTGCCCCCTGACCAGGCCCCGCCCACTTCCAGAGAACCGGTTGTTACGGCAGGCTGGGCCCATCCCTGCTCAAGACCATTTAATAATTTAAAGCCCTATTAAGTCCAAAGTGATTTGCTTCCAAAGCAGTGTATAAGGTTCGTGATGTTACCACAAAAATACAGAAAATATTTGATGATAGGGTCTCAAGTACTATATGGCAATAGAAATCACTTGCCACCATCTTTCCATTTTAAATTTCATGCTTCTGCTACGAATTACACTGGATGGCCTAGGGCAAGTTACTTGATTTCTAAGAAGCATGACTTATTTACAATAATGCAATGTTCGACCCAGCAAGGATCTTGAAATAATACAGAAAAACACAACTGTGCACCTCTTCACATGTAAAAGACGGGGTGGTCAAACTTAATATATGAGCCACTACTTCAGGTGTTTGAGAGTCATAGATAGAAGTTTGATAATCACAATATTTAAGTAGCATTTAAATTCTTAAACATGTTTACTTACTTGACACATACTGTAATAATACTCAGTGCATCAGAGATGTAGGAAAACATCACTCAGCAACCAAAAGTAATCATCAGTGCTACAGGTTGCTCCACTGGAATTTTATGAAGTTCTACATGCACTACATTGAGGAATCATCTGTCAACTCAGACCAATACCACACAACCAAAATTTATCAAATAGCCAATTCTGGCTTACAAAACCTTTTTTTTAAAAAAAAAGACTTCACTTGACCACTCCTCCTCCTTTTTAGAAGCTGCTAGCCCTGCAGTCGCCAACAAATATTAGACTCATGGAGTTGGGTCATCTAGTCCAACCCTCTGCCTCATCAAAGCATACCACATTTCTTCAGCTGAGAAAACTAAGCACTATGGTAATAGTCAGGTACTATACACCCATACCAGTGATGGGCTTCAAAGAAACTAAGAACCGGTTCTCTGTCCATCTGGCAGCCACTTTTAAATGGCTATTTTTAAACTTTATATGTACTATCTCTTGTTAAGAACCGGTTCTGTAGAGTAGGTGCGAACCTGCTGGTGCCCACCACTGACCCATACCTTCTGTCATCAACACGAACATGCTGTTCTTACTATATTATGGCAGTTGCTACTTAATATTCCTGCTCTACTCTACCCCTGCCTTTCCAGGCTAACATTTTCTTGGGGTGGGGGATGGGGGAGAAAATGGAAGGAAAAAACAGCACCATCCATTACGCTGAACTCTAACGTCATTGCAAAGAGATGTCAGTGGAAGGATAGAACATATGTTGCTTACAAGTATTGCTTGCCGTAATTAGGCAACTAATTACAAGGCAGAGCACAGTAATCTAATTGATAACAATCAATCTGAATAAAGAACATTGGAAGAGAGAAGCAAATGTGTTCAGTAACTATGAAGAAATAACTCAAAAAAAAGCTTCACTGCATGTAACGTAAAACAAGAAATAATTGATTTTCCATTTCAACCTATGTGAAATCTATTCATGAACCAAATGTGCTGATCCAGTAAATTAGAGCATGCTAGAAAAAATTAAACTGCTGTGAATGATCTTTTCTCACAGTTCCAACTCATCCTTATCAGAGACCTTAATCTTCAGAAACAGCTTTCAAATATATCTTACAAAATTAATCCCTATCAAGTACACTCCTCAATATACCTGATCTTCTAGCTCAGATTCAACCCAAATTCAATTCATGATTCTACAGCTTCTCCAAGTATACAAAAATTTCAACACCTGTTCAACAAGATAACTAGTTCATTGGTATTATAGTCAATTCTCTTGAAACATCAGTCTCTTATCCTAGCTTGTTTTATATACTAATGAAAACTATTTTTTTCTTTCCACATCAACTAAGACCCACACATCACCAACATCAGTTAATTATGATCCCATGGTTGCAGAGCATTCATGGTTGCATAAGCATTCAGGAAGTCCATTTCCTTTTTCTGGTGTCAACTAGGAGTGACCATAAAGCAAGAAGTATAGCAAGTGTGATAAAATCCATAAGTGACAGACTGAGGAACATAAACACTCAAGAAATAAGATCGGAAGAGTTAAAGAGCAGGCTGGGCAAACAGAGAAAGCTATAGTGAGGAATAAGATATTATAAGAGTTGTGAAGTTTGAAAATAGATTTTAAAGTTTAGAGAATTAACTACAAACAAGTTACTTTAAGCTATGACTACTCATACACTTTTGCCATGTAATTGCTAAGGTCAATTCATACATTTCTTATTATACAAAGGCTGGTTTCACACAAGATGTTTAAGTATTTTTTGGCCTAGAACTCATGCTAATACACAAAAGGGAATTCCTATAATCAGCTGTTTTCTATAACAAAAAACAACAACAGGCTTTGTAAGCTGCCTTGGGCATTTGCATTGGCATGGGAGAGGTGGGATATAAATCCCTTAGATAAGTAAGTAAATAAGGATTTTATGTTAACATGGAGGTAAGATGGAAAATGTTGGTCTGCTACTGCAATCACATATCTTGTGGCACTTGAAAAACTAAGATTAATTGTATCTAGTAGGCTTTTAGAGGACCAATGCCTTCTTCATCAGAAGCAAGAAGCATTGACATTGGCTGACAAATATCTGTAATGACATGGAAACAGAGAAACAATACTGTGAGGTGCAATACCTCTCTGGCCGGCAAAGGATTTCGCCCTCAGTGGCACAAATGGGGGGCAGTATGGCTGAGGGTTTCTGGATGGGCACAGCATCACTCTTCAGCCTGGTGCCTGGAGTATTAGTCCCCTTGTCCTGTCCCTCCCCCACGAATGCCACTGCTATAAGCCCCAAAAGACGATGAAGAAAACACATACCGTATTTCCTGGCTTATAAGACGCACTTTTTTCTCCCCGAAGGGGGCGTGAAATGTCTGTGCGTCTAATAGAGTGATAGGGCTATCACTCTATAGCACCTTACCCCATCATGTCATATGTCGTTGGATTTGGATTGAAGAGCAGAATCCAATGCAACAATCAGTTTTGAGATATCGCCTTCCTATCAAAAGTTATGGCCAAAAAAAGTTAAAATCAAAAATATAAAAACAAAAAAATACATTTTTTGGCAATTTTTTTAAGCAGGTAGGAATTTTGGCCTTGGGGTTCAGGAATTTTGGGTTTGGCATCTGGTCACCCTGGCACAGTTGCAATCCTAAGCAGCCTTCCCTGGCTTGGAGACTTGCTCCAAGGTAGACATGCACAAGACCTGGTCCCTGCTGCTCCATGCCTGTGCATTCCTCACTCTTCCCTATCTATCTAGATTCCCTCACCTTTCCCTACCTACTGGACCCCCCACCCCAAAAGAACCCCCCAACTTACCTGCCTTTCTGGACCATTTGTGCAAAATGTTGGTGTCTGATCATTTGCAATGAGATTTGTGTAAAAGTCACAAATCACTGGCACTAGAGATGATGAGTTTTTGGGGTTTCCAGAAAATTAGAAGAGTGCTTGAAGCTTAAAGTCTTTCCTCATTTGTTAATGACAGTGATAATGGTTCTTAATACCACTGTTGACTTTACATGGTTGAAATATTATTCCGCTATATTTTATTAAATATATTAGCACACCATTTGGTTCAGAGTATTTTTTTCTTGTTTTGCTCCTCTAAACTTTAGTGTGTCTCATGGTCTGGTGCGTGTAATAAGCCGGGAAATACGGTAGTCTGAGGTGGATGGGAATCTGTGATGGCTGACTGGGAAGGGAAGGCACGAGGGGGTGGAGGGGAGGGGATTGGCACAGTACCATCCCCAAAGCCAAGGATTTTGCCATCTTGCCACCTTCAGATATGTCTCTAATATAAACCTCAAAAGACTGTGGAATGCAGACATGCAGTCCATGATGGAGAGTCCAACAACCATCAAGTTACTTCAAAAAACAGGAACAGAAGACACTCCTCACCTGATTCGTGACCTAAGAGAACAAAGAAAAGATGGTATTTCAGTTCTTCACTCAATTAAATATTAAACTTCTCTCCCTAAAATTTTTCCTCTCAATCACTTTCACACAGCAGGATGATCACATGTCATAACTTCAAAAAAAGAACAAGTTTCCCCTCAAAATGTAGGACACCCAAGAAAAATGTAGGACATAAAAAGTGTATATTTTGTGACTCATATGTATTGTTTTAATGGAGTTAATTTTATGTAATTTCATGGGGTTAATCTATACTACTTACTATTTTACACTACACTACTTATTAAAACTTTCAAATATATAATTTATCACTTACAAGATCCCAGAATTTAAACACCACGTCACTTATTATTACATTTAAAACTTCCATAAACACTGTGTGTGTGGGTGTGTGTGAACTATATATGTTCATTTACACACACAAATTACTTACAATATAATTTATCATTTACAAGAAGGGTTGCATTGCTACCTGCTCACAAGTAAGACGACAAAAAAACATTTTTTTCCCCCAGGATACCAGAGTAAAAAAGAGAGCATGTCCTGGAGAAAAGAGGACACCCTATCCAGGATACAAGGCTAAAGGGAGGACATGTCCTGGAAAGGGTTGACATACAGTCACCCAGTCCAGGAAACAAGGCTAAAAGGAGGACACGTCCTGGAAATGGGGGATATACAGTCATCCTGTCCAGGAAACATAGCTAAAAGAAGGAAATGTCTTGGAAAGGGTTGACATACAGTCACCCTGTCCAGGAAACAAGGCTAAAAGGAGGACATGTCCTGGAAAAAGGGGACATACAGTCACACTGTCCAGGAAACAAGGCTAAAAGGAGGACAAGTCCTGGAAAAGGGGGACATATAGTCACCCTGTCAGGAAACAAGGCTAAAAGAAGGACATGTCTTGGAAAGGGTTGACATACAGTCACCCTGTCCAGGAAACAAGGCTAAAAGGAGGACATGTCCTGGAAAAGGGGGACATACAGTCACCCTGTCCAGGAAACAAGGCTAAAAGGAGGACAAGTCCTGGAAAAGGGGGACATACAGTCACCCTGTCCAGGAAACAAGGCTAAAAGGAGGACAAGTCCTGGAAAAGGGGGACATACAGTCACCCTGTCCAGGAAACAAGGCTAAAAAGAGGACAAGTCCTGGAAAAGGGGGACATACAGTCACCCTGTCCAGGAAACAAGGCTAAAAGGAGGACAAGTCCTGGAAAAGGGGGACATACGTGGTCACCCTGCCACTCACCCCCTCCCCCACTCACCCCCGTCCTCTTGCCCTGCCACCCACCCCCTCACAGAAGCCACGCCCCATTCCCCTCCCCGCGCTCACATCAGGGTTCGCTTCCAGGGGCAGCCAACGTTGAGGGTCCATGGCTCACGCGCTCCACAGGTGAGAGACGTTGGAAGGGCGTGGTCAGCTACCGGCTCTCTCTGGCGCGCACTCACAGAGCACCCCAACCAGACTGACCCGAAACACCCGTCTCTTGACAGCACACCTCGACAGCTGCTCGCCCCGCCCCCTTTCTCGTTCCCAGCCTGAACACGGCGTGGGCGAGACCAAGTCTTCCCAAGGGGGGTGTGACACACCCCGTCCGCTCTTTCTCTCTTTATCTCTCCCGAAGTCTGCCCAAGGTTGGTCTTGTGGAAACAAGCGGGTACAGTTTTGCTAGGTAAAATAACACATCTAGTGGCGGCTTGCGAGAGAAATGGCTGCAGAACGATATAGTTGTGGAGGTATGTCCTCCCCTCTGCTTGCTGAAGTGGGCTCTCCCAGCCAGAGGCTCTCCCCTGCCCTGGTTTAGGGAGGTGTGTCTGTGAAGAGGCTGTGGAGGCGGAGTGGCGCCTCTAGGGGGCGGGCCTCGAGGCTCCCTCTGGAATCCTAGTGGCTGGAGTCTCCTGAATGAGCTGGTGCAAGACTTTAGCCACACTTTCCTGGGAGTAAACTCAATGGACTCTAATGGGACTTACTTCTGAGTAGACATGCATAGCAGTGGGCTCTGAGGCTGCCACCCTAGACTCACTTTCCTGAGAGTAAACCCCATGGACTCTAATGGGACTTACTTCTGAGTAGACATGCATAGGAGTGGGCTCTGAGGCTGCCACCCTAGACTCACTTTCCTGGGAGTAAACCCCACGGACTCCAATGGGATGTACTTCTGAATAGACATGCATAGGAGTGGGCTCTGAGTCTGCCATCCCATCCACACTTTCCTAGGAGTAACCCCCATGGATTCTAATGGGACTTACTTCTGAGTAGACATGCATAGGAGTGGGCTCTGAGGCTGCCACCCTAGCCTCACTTTCCTGGGAGTAAACCCCATGGACTCTAATGGGACTTACTTCTGAGTAGACATGCATAGGAGTGGGCTCTGAGGCTGCCACCCTAGCCTCACTTTCCTAGGAGTAAACCCCATGGACTCCAATGGGACATACTTCTGAGTAGACATGCATAGGAGTGGGCTCTGAGGCTGCCACCCTAGACTCACTTTCCTGGGAGTAAACCCCCTGGACTCTAGTGGGACTTACTTCTGAGTAGATATGCATAGGATTGGGTTCTGAGGCTGCCATCCCATCCACACTTTCCTAGGAGTAACCCCCATGGACTCTAATGGGACTTACTTCTGAGTAGACATGCATAGGATTGGGTTCTGAGGCTGCCATCCCATCCACACTTTCCTAGGAGTAACCCCCATGGACTCTAATGGGACTTTTGTTTTGTTCTAATGTGCTCTTTTGTTTATTTTAACCAAAAAAGAGAAGAGCAGAAAGTAATGTTATGTATTTTTATTTCGTTATCATGCATAATAATAAATGTGATGACAAAATCATTGCCACACATTTAGCGAGCCACCAATTACCATTGGGCAACAGTGCTTGAGAGGAAACTATTTGGCCTTTAGAAAATTATTCACCCCCTGTTATTTATGCCAGTTTCCAAAACCAATACTAAAGAACAATGTGAACATCAGGTTCCATTAAACTGATCATCCTGATCACAGTAATTAAAGGTTGTGCTTCCTGCCATCCATTCATTTTTATAATAGTTTTCTAATTAACACTGAACTTTTCATTGCTCTGTCAACTTCCTTGGATAATGTGGATTGTGAAAATTCTGAGTCACACTACACAGCTCTTAGATTTGTAGCAACATGTAAGAGAACAGATATACACCTCCAAACATAGCATCTACACATTCAGCTTATACAATTGTGCTCAGAGAACAATTCAAATCGAATAGGTCCAGGCATCCCCCACTTATTGGATGGGATCAGAGCACTGACCAAAAGTGAAAACAGGTGAACAGTGGAGCCTAGTCTTTTTCAGCTTGCAACTGGCCAACAAAAAAGACTAACCCCCAAATCCAGAGTAACTACGGGAGCACGTAAGAGACTTTATGGTCTCTTACTGCACCACCTAGTGAAAACCTATGGGAAATTCATATTGCAATCCAGAGTAAGTTGTTCTTACACCGGAGCAAGGACTCCCTGTAGTTACTCTGGATTTTGCCCATAAATATTACTTACAAAATCCCAAGTAACATACACACACATATATAAACATACAACCAAAATAAATACAAAATCAAACTAAAATAATCAAATATGCGGCAAATTACACCTTTTTTATAAAAAAACTGATGAATCAGTGAGTCTTCCTGATGAAAAACAGAGTTTGGGTATGTTTTAAGTGATGAAAGAAGGAAACAACCAAAAATGGGATGGCAGAAAGTTAGGAAAACCTGTAATTCTGTCCCCCATTCCCCTACTGAGTGTGCTCAAGGAGAATACTGAAGGAGTACATACTCAAGGAGCATGTACTCCTGAGAGCACAATCCTAATCAGTTTAGACCAGCACAACTCAGCCATCTCATGCTGGTGGTGGTGAGGGGAGGCTGGCACATATCTGTGCACTGGCCTTATCCTTCCAGGAGTGGGGCAGAAGTGCCTTTTGCAACACCCTCAGGGCAGCCAGGACTTGTGCTGGGATTTATACCAGCCTAACACTGTAATCTTTACCTGACTTTCTTGGGATTAAGCCCCATCTATAATGGAGCTTGCATCCGAGTACACAGGGATAAGATTGCACTCTAAATTAGGGTCTAGGATGGTAGTCTGAGTCAGTCTCTCAAAGTGTGATGCTAATTTTTAATAATACAGCATGAATCTTTTGTACAATATGCTCAAAATATGGACCAAACATGATAGACACAAGTGGTTTAGGGGTCATTTTTACTACTTATATAAAATATTTTGCGCTATGTGTTGATTTTAGAACCTAATCCCCATATGAAATCCAAGTCCACTGTATAGGGAACACTGATCAGGGAGCTAAACTGTGTTAAATTTGAGATCCCCAGGGTCCGTTTCTTGTTTCTTGAGTGTCCCTAATGTCCTTTGCAAAACAGAGATGTGGTGAACCAATGTGCTACATAAAATGTTAAACTGAATCTTGGTATTTAAGGTCTAGCTTTTTTTTTTTTGCAATAATGACAACAGCTTACTCGAATATCAGTCATCAAATAGTTGTGTGATTGACTAGGGTTCTTTGTTATGCTGTGTACATTAAAGGCATTCTGGTGTGCATAAGTGGTGCACACTTAGAGCACAATCCTAACCATGTCTACTCTAAAGTAAGCCCCACTGTGTTCAATGGGTCTTACTCCCAGGAAAATGTCTTTAGGATTGCAGCCACAAGCTTCATTTTTGGTTTGATCTCTGACAAACTGAAGAGATTGCCTACTATCCTTTCCCACACTGGCCTTTAAATAAAGCATGAAATATGGTATGAAACATGCTGGAAGAGCTTCTTCTGGCAGGCTCTGCAATGCATGGCTCAATTAGCAGATAACTTGTCATCTCTTTACCACTCCCTCCAATTTACTGCCACGTCATGGGTAGCACTTGGAACATACAGGTGCTGCTTTTAAAGTTGTTTCCAAAGGATCTGAATTAAGAAAACTATCAGACACAGCAGAAGGAAACATTAGCCTGGAAGTGCATATTAATATCTAGCTCATCCTATTTCCCAAGGACTGCCTGATTGACATTGACAGGCAGCATGTAGCTCATGCTACATTAAAGCTGCCATCCTGTATAATTTCCTAGGCAACTGAACACAGTCAAATTTATAATTATTTATAAGTATTATTAAGAATATAGATATAATGCTTTCAATAAAAAGGTCCACAAAGAGAGAAAATCAAGTTAAAGGTTCTTTAACCAAAGGATTCACAATTTAAATAAGACCATGCATAGAATTTTTCTGTCCTTAGCCCCACGGTGTCTTTTTAAATGACTGGCTGCTGGTTTGCACGTTTGGGAGAAGCAGACATAAGTTATTTCATTTTCTCTGTCAATCACTTTGTGAAATTTTAGTTGAAATGCGATATAACAACAAAATCCATTTTGGGAATAAGTTCTACAGAACAGTTGGACTTGCTTCTGAGTAGGCATACAAAGGCTTGCACTCCAATACTAGACATGCTTTAATTGGGGAAATTTTAACATCATGTTTCCATTTTTATATACCTATTTTAAAATTATTGCAGTCCATTAAAAGTGTATGAGAATTATACCTTTTAAAAAAATTGAATACCATACAGTAAGTTTCAAAGTAGCAATAAATGGTAATTGAAATAACTTTTGCTTGGTTCATTGTTATCATAAAAGGTGATGGCTATCAAATGTCATGAACTGCTCCTATGGCCATTGGAGCAACAGACCTATCCACACTTTCCTGATTCTAAGGGCGCAATCCAGAGTAACTACGGGGAGTCCTTGCTCCAGTGTAAGAACAATTTACTCTGGATTGCAATATGAATTTCCCATAGGTTTTCGCTAAATGGTGCAGTAACTACGGGTGCACGTAATGTCTCTTACTTGCTTCCGTAGTTACTCTGGATTGTAGGGTAAGACCACAATCCTAACTATGTCTACTCAAAAGTAAGCCCCATTGTGTTTAATGGTTCTTACTCCCAGGAATGTGTCTTTAGGATTGCAGTCTAATGGAATTTACTTCTAAGTAGACTTAGAATTGGGTTCCTGCGCTGATCTGGTAATTCAGCTCAGTTTAGGAATCAGTTTAGGAATTACCTCAGTTTAGGTAATTTAGTTCAGTTTAGGAAATCAAAGGAGACCAGGACATCTTTGGATGTTGTGAGATTCTGTCTGTAATGCATCCCTTTCATCTTCCGAATTCATCTCTCTCCTGCATTCTCTCTGTCTACAAATCTATACTCGAAATTAACTTTCACACAGAGTGACCAGAAATCATAACCGGAAAAGAAAACAAGCCCTCTCCAAATGCAGGGACATCCAGGAAAAATGTAGGACATGACAAAATAAAAGCTAAATATATATATAGAGAGAGGTAAAAATATTGAGAGAGGGTGGATCTTTCATGTGATTAGTTTAAACACTATTTTACTTATTATTAAATTAAAAACTATTACATATAATTCATTACACCTAATTTATGATTTAGAAAAAGATTTGCGCTCACAAGGAAAAGGAGGACAGTGAAGTTTTTATTTCCAGGACACAAGAAAAAGAGGACATAGAGCACAATCCTAACCATGTCTACTCAAAAGTAAGCCCTATTGCGTTCTATGGGTCTTACTCCCAGGAGGATTGCAGCCATAGGCTTTCAAAAGATCTGCTACTTTCAGATGAATGTGCACAAGGAAGCAATCAACCTATAAGAAAGAGGAAGGAAAGCAGCCTCCGCTTCTGATTGGGCCAGAAGGAATATTCGGAAGACTATGTTGCATTGTGCGGAAGGGCGCGGTTTCAAGCCAACCAATCAGGGCAGCGCTGGGCGTTCGAAATTGCTGACCGCTCTTTGTGACGTCACAAGGAAGCATTTATGGGGGTTTCCGAGAGGGCGGGGCTGTCTCCGTCAATGGCTGCGGGAGCTGCTGGGATGGGGCTTGGGAGGCTGCGGGAGCCGTGGGGTGAGTTTCGGGGAGCAGCAGGCTGGGAATGTAAAAGGACTGCAATCCTGGGTTGGTTTACCGTTAAGGCCCTTGGTCTCAGCTAAGGTGACCATATATATATATGTCCTCCTTTTTTGAGTCCTATGTCCTGGAAAAAAATCCAAACTGTCCTCCTTTTCCTTGTGAGCAGGCAGCATGTATCCATCTTGTAATTAATTGATGTAATTAATAAATTATATGTAATAATTTTAAATTTAGGAATAAGTTATATAGCATTTAAATTAATAACATTAATGCAATTCAAATGAGTGTTTTAAGCTTTTGTCATGTCCTACATTTTTCTTGGATGCCCTACATTTTGGAAAGGGACTTGTTCTCTTTACTGGTTATATGAGATATGGTCATCCTGCTCAGAGGAAGCTTTGCATCACTGTGTGACTGATTGTGGCCCTTTCAGGACCACTACAGTACACTGGCCGGGACTCCATAGGAAACACCCAAAGCGGTTTGCAAAGTTTTTATCCTTTTGCCTGCACAACTACCCTGCAGGTAGGGCAAGGCTGAAAGTGAGTGACTGGCCCAAGATCACCCAGGAAGCTTCCTATCCAGGGAGCGATTTGAACCTGGGTTTTCTAGGTTTCAGTCCAACTCTGTAACCATTAGTCCATCCTGCCCTTCCCTTCTTTGACCTTGCAACAACCTTGCAAAGTAGGCAAGGCTGAGAGTGAGTGACTGGCCCAAGTCACCCATGAAGCTTCATGGCCAAGGATTTCCCTCCATCTCAGTTCCAGCTTCCTGGAACAGAAAATAAAATAGGAAAACTTGATCATATTTTCAATATATTGGAGACTCCAATTATCACACAGTCCATGCTTTCAAAAGCACTACCGAGGTGTCAGTTTGTAGCTTAGCATCTGAGAAGTGCTATTCAAAGTGGCACTTCAGATGGCGCATTGCTGCTGAAATGGCAGATTTTGGATAACTGAGCAATCCCAATGCCTTGCAAAATTTAAAGAGGGTCTTATATGCAGTGTCGGCAGCAATTCCCTAAAGCGTCCTTCTAATGGTACTCTGGATCCCCAACTGAATTGCTACCCTTGCTGAATGGGGTAGTGTACCAAAGTATGGTTGGAAGCCACTGGAATCAAATGTCCCTCCCAGAATGGCCTCCAGCAGCAGGCATTTTGCTTGGCTTTACCTTAGGTAGATGGGAGCTAATCTAAAAATATTGCCAGGAGATCTCTGACAGACAGCAAATAGATTAAAGCAAAAACAAAATCTTAAAGGTCCATTTATGTATGAAAAATACATAATACAATGAGGCTCTAGCGCACAGAGGACAAACTCAAGGCCTGCAGACCAAATCCCTACCTTTCCACTGGAAATATCATTTATCTTTATTACGGTCAAAGACCAGCCGTTAAATCCCTACCTTTTACATAGGCTGCAATCTGAAGTACACTTTCCTCGGAGTAAGATCCATTGAACACAATGGGGCTTACTTCTGAGTAGACATGGATAGCACTCTAAGTTTATTAAGGGAAAAGATTGTTGTTCGAATTCATATTTCTGGTTGAAATATTGTCAATTTGAGATTGTACAGTAAATTAAATCTTAATAAATACTGTAATTTGGCCTGCAAATTAGACGGTGTTTTAAATTCTGGCCCTGTGTGCTGAGTTTGACAACCCTGCCTTGTGGATTTGAAGACTCACAACTGCACAATATTTTTATTTTGTAGATTTCAGCAACACAGTTGACTTAATTAAAGCAATCCCACAGGATCTATTTGCAGAGCTTGTAAGTAATGTCTGTCTTAAATCCTTCTTAGACAAAAGAGCATGATTTTTCATGATAATTTTTATAGCAATCCTACTTTGCTTTTCATGGCTGCAATCCTAAACACACGTTCCTGGGAGTTGGCCCCATTGAATACAATAGGGGTAGACATGCTTAGGATTGCACTGTACATTGCAGTTTTTTAATTCGTTTAGGCTGCAATCCCAAAGACACTTTCTTGGCAGTAAGACCCATAGAACACAATGGAACTTACTTTTGAGTAGACATGGTTAGGATTGTGCTCTTAACTTCCTTTCTGATATATAGGAAGTTTTATAAATGACAATTTTAAGTTTACAGTTTTGTTTTTCTTTAGAATACAGTAGACTAGAACATGGCAGTTTCATGAGTCAGGAATATTTTCCACAATGTGATTAAGCCTCTGTTAATAAACACAATTCTACCCTCTCCCACATCATTCAAATATGGAGAGGATGTTTAATTCTCTGTGAGAGAAGCTTTAATTTTGTTTAGGTTGTTTAACTGTGGTGTCACCTATGTAAATCTTAATAAAAATCATTCCATAAATCATGAAAATTGAGACTTTGAACTCTGAATTATAAGTTCTAGTCTGTTTGGTTAATGTTTCTCTACTGAAAATATTATTTTTGTGGCTTGAGGAACCTCCCTTGAACAATTTACGTAAGGGCAGCTGCCAGCAAGTCCTCATAAAGAACCAGAAAGCTTTCATTTGTTTTGAATGCTCTTCCAAAGATGGTTATAAGTTGCACTTTGGGCTGTTGGCCAATTAATGAATTTTTATTAGGCCAGTTATATTTTAAAATGTAATGGATCAAGTTTGTATATTATCCAAAGTTCTATGTACCTGCATTAATGCCATTTCAGAGAGATTAATGTATGAAATAATATAGAGAAGGAAAAGCTAGGCTGAAATGCTCAAGTACCACTGCAATACCACTGTCACTGTTTTGTGACAGCCGAATTGATTCAGCTGACCTTGCTCCCAACTTCACAGATCAAAATTTGATCCCGCTAATTAATTAACAAAACCTGTAGTTGATTAGTCTGCTAATAAAAGCAAGCTTGCAGCCACTGGTAGTTTCTAAAAGACCTCTAGGAAGGGTTGCCATACCATTAGCTTATGAACATTAATCACAAAGAGGGCCCTTCTGGTGAAGGACTAAAAATATTTTATGCCAGCTGTTCGTATTATGAATCTAACAGTTCGTTCAGGTAAGTTAAGCTGAACAGTATATTAAGATTTAAACATCTGCCAGTTGGTTGGTGACAGTTGGAAAACAGTTTGACAGTTGGAGCTCAGCTGTTCATCAGAGCAGAAGCGAACTAGCTAGCTCTGTGTTAGTTACTGTTTAGCTCTGAGGCTTATAGACTGAAGGACCTGTGTAAATGTGTACGACCTGGAATTGTCTTTGACTACTCACTATTGTAAATACAGAAATAGTTAACCTACTCTACTCCGTATGTCTTCACTCTTGCGGCACATTAACAGTCACAGGACACAACTATCAGTCAACATCCTGACACCAACTGTGTGTACTAGGGATTTGTTTATCACCTTTTCTAAGTTCATATATCATTACTGTACACAAAGGCATTTGATTTATTTTCAGGAACTACATGTTTGCAAATTCCTTAAATCTTATTTACCAATTGATAAATAGCATATAATACACATGGACATCTCTTTTATTTGTAGTGTGTACGAATTATCCAGTACCTGCAGTGCCAGATCTCAGGCGTGGATACACTGGAATTATGCAAGGTAAGCAGGATTCCCAAAATTGACACAAATGTAGCATTATATACATAAAACAATCCTAACCCCTGGTTAGGCCAGTACAAATCCCACGCTAGCCAGGGGGGTGTCACAAATTGCAATAAGGCAGTTCTGCACCATTCTGGAGAACGGGGGTTAGGCTGGTGCACAGACATGCACTGTCCTCCCCATGCCACTCCGGGAACATGAAGAGGGTGAGTTGTGCTGGCTTCAATTGCTGGCCACGTTGTCTTAACCTATCTTTTGTTGTAACACTTTGAACTGAATTTGTTTTCTTAGAGACTTCAAGCAGCTGGTGTTGAAATGGTTGCTAGTGAACTAGCAAAGGTAGTTAATGCTGTTTCCTTTGTCTTCAGGTAAGTCAAAGCAATTGCTAAAGCAGTTAAATGCTCAGGGAATGTGTGCCTTTAAGTTTTGTTTTTGCACAGTCAATCTTTGTGGAAAAACTGCGTGCATCTTGTTAATATCAGTGTCTTGAAATTACTTTCTTACTCAACAAAATGTTATATATACAGTACATCAGAGGTGCAATTTGCTAACTGTAGCCTTTAGTTAAACGTCCATAATCTGAAGTTATTCAGCAATCCTTTCCTTTTTTAGTAGAAAAGTAGAATAAATATCTAATTTGTATGAACAGTCATCAAGGAGGTCAATCGGTGCATGGCCTGTTTTGCCTCAATTTTGACTTATATGCTGACTCCACAGTACTCAAAGGTTTTTGTTTTTAACTATACTACCTGACATATATTTTAAGAATAGGTGGCAGGAATGGAATCTTGGACTTTAAATACAGAATGCAATGTTAAAACTTTCACCTAACTCTTATCACCATTTCTGCCACCAATTCCACTATGCCACTAGTATGCTTGTTATTGCATATATATGTCCCTCAAGTGTGTGCCATCAATGTTCTATCATTGGCTACCTACAACCTACCTGGCAACCCCATCATTGCACATGGGGAACATTCTGATTTGCTGCCTCCATCCTCTAGTGGTCAATGGAGGGAAAGCTCCCCTATGGCAGGGCCACTTGAGCTTCAATTACAGTGTAATCCTAAGCATATCTACTCAGAAGTAAGTCCCATTGTGTTCAATAGTACTTACTCCCAGGAAGCTGTGTTTAGGATTGCAGCCTTAAGCACCTTCCAGGTCAAGTGCAGCAGCTCCACCACTATTTTTAGTGCATGAGAAGATAGAGCTGACAGAGGTAGATGGGAAGATAGAGGTAAATGGCAGGCTGGGGAAAACACTGCTGGTTGCAAAATTCAAGGTGCTTGTTGCTTCCTCCTATCCATGTCATCTTATATGTGAAGCGCATACTGTAATATTTATTTGGATCATTGCTCATCTGATGACAAGGGTTCAAATGGGCTTGTTTGATCTACAATGACGGGCTTGCTTCTGGGAAAAAGATCACCAGTACTGTTGTACACCTGTACTGAGTACAGTTGCTCATTAATTTATAACTGCATAAATTATGCATTATAAACATTATAATTTACATTATATTATAATCCAATATTATAAATGTTGGATAAGTGATAGTGTGCACTCTGAGGATGCCAGCCAATGAGAGCACCCTGCTCATCATGTCCATCATGGACTATGCCCAAGAGACTTTTGCAGTATTGAAGGTCTACAGTTGCACGTCTGGTGTGGTAGAGGCCAGTGTGAAAATGATTTAACCACAGAAGCTTTAGAATTGAAAAAGTAACTCCCAGTTTTACACAAACACAACCTGGAAGTATCTTTAATGCCTTATAAGACAATAGGAGGCTTGGGGAAGCTCCCTTTGCTTCCAGAGGGGCTGTATGGGGAGGAATGCTTCATATAAGTAAATCTCCAAATACAGGATCCATGGATATTGGCCCTTCTGTTACAAACTCATAAATCAGTGGTTCTTAACGTGGGTTTGATTGAACCCCAGGGGTTTGGTGAGTCAGTCTCAGGCGTTCGGCAGAGGTGTGTGTCCATTACATTTGCCAGGGTTGCCAGATGCATTAATATACTTTTGTTACAACAGACAAAACATTTTATTTTTCCAACTATGAAGGGTTTGGTGAATGCACGTATGAAACTTGCGGGGTTCAGTACCTCCAACAAGGTTAAGAACCACTGTCGTAAATTGTCTTGTCTTTTCTCTTCTGTATAGTACAGCAGCAAAAAATCAGCTCTCATCAGAAGAACTCTCCACTATGCTAAGCAATGCAGCTGGCACACTACCTAAAGAAGCAGTACAGGTTATTCGGCATGTATGGAATGAACAGGGAAAATTTGTCACAGTATCAGAAGGTGCAAAAAACGTAGCAGCAATTGGACAGGTAAGCAGCATGGTTCCCCTAAAAACAGACATTCTTGAATGGCGCTTGTCTGTAACTATGCAGTTTCTGTGGGAAGTCTGCTACGTAGAAAATTTGAAATCCCCTGGCTTATAGTATCCCAATATTTTCACTGAGGATTTGAATATCAGTAAATAATGCACAATTGTCTTCCAAGAACTATTAAGTTGCTTCTATTGGTTTAGTGTTATATGATCTTTTTTCTTTTTCAAAAAAGAGAAGGATCATTTTTTAGGTAATTCATAATATACCGTATATACTCGAGTATAAGCCGACCTGAGTATAAGCCGAGGCACCTAATTTTACCACTAAAACTGGGAGAACTTATTGACTCGAGTATAAGCATAGGGTTGGAAATGCAGCAGGTACTGGTCCTTTTCCTTGTAGCCTTCTTGGAACTCATAGGCTGCAATCCTAAGCACACTTTCCTGGCAGTAAGCCTCATTGAACTGAGTGGAGCTTACTTCAGAGTAAGCACAGGATAGGGTGACCAGATGCCAAACCCAAAATTCCTGAACGCCAAGGCCAAAATTCCTACCCGCTTAAAAAAATTGCTAATTTTTTTTATTTTTATAGTTTTTGTTTTTTTGTTTTTTGGCTGTAACTTTTAATAGAAAGGAGATATCTCAAAACTGATTTTTGGATTGATTCTGCTCTTCAATACGAATCCAACGGTATGTGACATGATGGGGTTTGTTCCTGCCACTTTTCAGTTCACCCGAGTATAAGCCGAGGGGGCTTTTTGGGCCCATTTTTGGGAACAAAAAAAACTCGGCTTATACTCAAGTATATACGGGTAACTACATTAGGAAAGCCTGGCCTTGCATTCTACCTCCTCATACATGCTCAGATTTTTTGTAACCCTTAGATGCCCATCCGGATCCAGAGTCCGGAAATTCAAATTTATGCAAACTGGGCTATTTTTAGATGGGCATCTAAGGGTTGTAGCATCTTCCTGGATTGTAGCAACCCATACTTGCCATTGCATCCAAACCTGACAAGCCTATTTTTTTTACAATGAAGTCATAGAAGGAATCTAAACATGTGAAAGGAGAAGTACGTATGTAAATCCAGGCTTGCCTCTGTAACACAGGCTCCCTATTTCACATGAACCAAGTCACTGGGATATCTGCCCATGCCCAAAACAACTGGCCACAGCATATTATGGAACAGTAAAACTTGTGTGCCCACTGAACACCATGGCCAGGCATTGTCATGGCTTTCGACAAACTTCATATTAGCACCTTATTAGTTTCATACAGTATCAGAATTACATCTCATTGGCTCTCAGAGCAATCAGTGTCATGGGGAAGTTTTGAGTTTTAAAAAATTCCACTTTTTGTTCCATAGGCTTTTGTGTTTTCATTTTGTGGTTAATTAGCCATAACGTTTGATAGAGTATAGGTATTTCAATGCAATTTTTTTCATTGCATTCTGCACTAAATTACCTTTCCAACAATATATAACATGATGGTATTGTCATTCATATATACCCTGTTATTACTGTCAAGCTCAGCTTGTTGCCCCCTAAAGCTTGTTGCATGGTGCAGCTTCACCCCCTGCACCCCTTAGCTATGCCACATGATAATGTGACCTACGAAACCAGCTGAATTTCTTTCATGCTGCCAGTGACATCTGAGTCCAGGGTGATTGTACCTGAATGCTGAAAAGCCCCATGTCCAAGCTACCATAGACTATAATAAAATCCACACAAGGTAGAGAGTGAAGCAACCCATGTAATCCAAAGCAACCCTTTGTTACTTCTAATGGAGAATCTCAGTTGTAAATTGTAGCAGCACAGTCTGGTCTCTGCCTATTGAAAAGTCCTACACTTAGGTCAAGAATATTGACCTATCCCCTTAGGATGAAGAGGAGGATAGTATATGCAACTCTCTTGAAACCTCTTGTCTGTTTTTGCAGCTTATTGATTTTCAGTGGAAGCTGGGAATGGCAGTCAGTTCCAACAGCTGTAAATCTTTGAAATCTCCTTATGTTACAATGACAATGAAAGTGGCAGATGTTACGGGGCACATCACAACAAGAACCTTTGAAATGACAGTCCCACAATTTCAGGTTTGTAGTTGGTAATAGCTTAACATCTTTTAAAGCCTATAGTATAATCTCTTTTAAAGTATACTATAGCATACCTGCTACAAGCAAGGGTTGGACTAGATGACCTAGTAGTCCCTTCCAATTCTATGATTCTACAAGTCCTCACTTAAAGTTGTTGAAAAAGCAAAACAACTTAAAAACCAATTTTATAACAGGCTAATTGATGAGTGTAGAATATTTCTGATCAGAAAACATCAGACTTCAAAATAACAGACAAAACACTTCAATATTAATCACTGAAATAAATGCAAGTTTTCTGGGCAGGAAAAAACCCACGCAGAAATGGGAAGAAGGTGCAAACTGCATCTGCATGAAGCAGTAACTGACTTTTTCCTCAACAACTTTATAATGAAATGGCTTTAAATGAGGACTTGCTGTAACATCACATTGGTATAGTATTCTTCTGATTTGCGCATTGATTTCTTTGTGCGCTGTAGTCGAAAGATGAAAAAGAGGATCAATTCAAGGTTCTAATCAGCCAAACAAGTCCTCCAGCAAAGGCTTCAAAGCATTCAGTATTGTTGAACATTTCAAAGGGTACATGTTAAGTCGGCACTTGTTAGATTCCTCAATTTAGGTTGAAGGCAATATAAACTTCAAAGCTCCAAAAGTAATACGTATAAACCAAACAATACGTATAAACCAAGTTAAATGAAACTGGATGTTTTGCATTAAACTTTCTTTTAGATAAATCAGTTAAAGTACAAGAACAACATGGCTCTAATTCTTTGACTAATGGTCTGTCCTGATGGATTATTTTATTGTGGTTGCTGTCTCTTTCCTTTCAGATGATATTGTTGCAGAAAACATTTCAAAGTAACAAGTACGCTTGCTACAACTATACATACATTTTTAGCAGCTCAACATCCAAATCCTAAAGGCTTGATTTGTTTTGGGCTTTTTATGTATCTATTGCATGTCTATCTAGAGGTACCACTCATTACCCATTGCCCCATCATCATAATGGACAAAGTCACTAATACAGGGGAGCCTGATATCTATGAATTCCATATCTGCGAATTTAGTTATTTGCAAATTAGGTTGGTGTCCCCCCTGCACACCCACACTCACAGGTGTCTCCTCCAGAGGAGGAGGTAAGGGAGACTCCTGTAATACAGTATTTGAACTACCACAGAATAAATGGCACATGCTGCAATCCTAAAGTAAGACCCACTGAACTTTATGAGTAGACATGGTTAGGATTGTGCTTCAACATGAACCAAATTAAGGTGAAAGATCAAAGGCTGTTCATTTGAGCCATATATGGCTGAAAACTGTTTCATCTGTTTCACTTATAATATATATGTATAAAATGTTTCCAAAGCTCACCTATTATATTGTTAGTCAAAAGATACAAAATCCTTTTTCTACAGCTAGTTACTCAGGTAAACAACATGCATATCAGCAAGTTGAGATTAGAAGCATCTTTTTGTGCTAATTATAAACATTTTGCAAATGTAACAACACAATTAGGCGTTCAGGAGCACACCATAGGCTTTTAAACACTTTCCACTTCAGGCATATAAATTCCCACTTTTGTATGTACGGTGAAATATTTCCACTAGTGCATTTTTGTTTATCTTGGCTAGCTCCAGAATACTGTTTCCAACCATGGTTAGACGAGAGCATTAACAGAAATGCTTGTGCAGACGATGCTGGACCATAATAGCCCCAAAAAGAAAAGGAGGAGGAAGAGCTGCATACAAAAAAGATCATAGAATCATAGAGTTGGAAGGGACCCAGTAGATCATCTAGTCCAACCCCCTGCCTGTAGCAGGAAATCCTCCTACAGCATCCCCAACAGGTGCTTGTCGAGCCTCTGCTTGAAGATCTCCAGTAAGGGAAAGTCCACCACCTCCCTTGGCAATCTGTTCCACTGCCGAACCGCCCTCACCGTCAGGAATTTTTTCCTGATATCCAACCGGAATCTCCTTCCTTGCAGTTTGTATCCAGTTCTGCTTTCAGAGGCAGCTGAGAACAAATGAGCACATTCTTCCATATGACAGTCCTTTACGTATCTGAAGAGTACGATCATGTCAGCCTTTTCTTTTCCAGGTTGAACATCCCAAGTTCCCCCCAACCTTTCCTTGTAGGGCTTCCCTTCCATCCCACTTTTCATTCTTGTCGCTCTCCTCTGGACTTGCTCCAATTTGGCTGCATCTTTCTTAAAGTGAGTTGCCCAGAACTGAACACAGTACTCAAGGTGAGGTCTAATCAATGCAGAATAAAAAGGAACTATAACTTCTCATGACTTGGAAGCTATAGTCCTCTTAATGCAGCCTTAATGAAGATGTCCACAAACCTGAAGAGTACTTCTAAGGTGCAAAATGGACCTGAGTGGACATTTGAATTGTAATACAAGCAAATGTTCTCTGCCTTACACCTCCTTAGCCAGTTCAACATTTTAATGTTCGAATGTGTTTTCTTCCGTTTTAGAATTTCTATTGTCAGTTCAAGGAAATGGCAGCTGTTCTTGAAACAGTTTGAACATCACTTGGACAATTGCTTGGAACTAAATGATCCCTCCCTTCTTCCTATGAAATGGAATGTTCTCACTGAGCAAAGGTATGCATGTTTTTTGCCAGCTCAGTTTCCTGCAGCAAACATCTTTGCCAATATGCCAGACAGTTCTGTCTGAATGGACTTCTGAAGGCTTGCAATCTCTATTTCAAAGAGAGAGAGAGAGAGAGAGAGAGAGAATCTTCCCATTATTGACTGAAATCAAATATATGCATAGAAAAGGTGATAACAGCGGGAGTAAGTACAGTTTCCATAATTCAAAAGCAACTAGAGATAGAATGCTACACAATAAATTATTGGAAGGAGATTATTGCAACATTATACACCATATGTTTCAAAATAGGAGCACAGTCTACAAATGGAACCAATGCAGAATATATATGACTCTGATTGGCATTTTGTTGTACATGAAGAATGGCATGCCATGCCAATTATTTTTGGAAGCCACTATTCCATTGTTTTCTACTAAAGAACACTTCACTAAAGAACCTTTCAATAAAATGGTGAAAAGTCTGGTTATACCTTCCTCTGTCTAAATGTCTTCTGTTTCTTTTGTTACTATTCTTTTTCACCTCTTTAAGACTGAGCTTTAACAGTTATATTTGTGAAGGAGTAAACCAGTTTACAAATGAAATTATTATTATATAATGAGACTATAAAATGTACCCGTGTTGCAGGAATAAAATTTCCCCTTACGCCATCTCCCACTGCTCATCACCCCCCTTGCGCATTGTCCCCCCATGCAGAATACCCCCATGCAGCATCCCACATTCGCTCCCTCCCCAATACGCACCATCCCCCCATGCACAAAATCACCACATGCAATAACCCCATGTGCATTATCCCCCATGTGCAACACCCCAATACACATCTTCCCCCCATGCACAATATCCCATACAACATCCCCCCATGCACACTGTCCCCCATGCGCAATACCCCCAAACAATATCCTTCCGTGTGCATCATTCCCCCTTGCGGACCATCCTCCGCAAAATCTTCTGAGGCAACCAGAGTGCCATTAAATGTTACTTTCAGTTTTGTGAGAGGCCTCAGAAGGCAAAAGGTCTGATCTAGAAGGCTGTGCCACTGTTAATTGCCTGAAGATAAGCTCAGAAGGTCGTGTCTTGAAAACACCGGAAATTGTGCAAGAAGAGACCTTGATCTGGGCTGTGGAGTGTGTGAAGATAAGAAAGGCAGCCATAGCTGAGTCTCCATTGAGGCAAAACAGGAGCCAGAGAAGTGAGATCAGACATTAATGGAACTACAGTTACACCTCACGTAAAGAATGCCTCATGTAAAATAAGTTTCACGTAACAAAAAAAAATTTCTCTAGGATTCTGCTTCACGTAAAGAAAGTACTTCACGTAAAGAAAACATTCGTTGGCAGTTGGGGCAGATGCGCTGGCCAGCAACCTGTTTAAAAAGTGACAGGGCTGCCTAGCGCACCTGCCCATAGTGAAAGCAACACTTCCATGCTGTTCCTCCTGTGGCCAGACATCCACTGGGCAGAGGGAGAGAAGAGCAGTGGAAAAGAGGGAAGCAGCTCAGGGCCAGCCAGAAGGGAGCAGAGAGAGAGAGAGGCTCAGGATGAAGAGAAGGAGAAAGTGGGGAGACGCTTGGAAAGTGTCTTGGATTACAGAAGAAACTGTCTTTGATTGCAGCCTCCTACCCATGTCTACCTAGAAGTCTACCTCATTGTGTTAAATGGATCCTACTCCCAGGAAAGTGTCTTTAGGATTGCAGCCTAAGTAGACTTCATAGGATCATGCCCATTGAATGCATGTTTTGAATTCAATTACAGTGTTTTGTCATCATTTTTACATCCAGTTAATATTTTTATATAAATATTTTTGGGGTTGTGGAACCAATCATCTGCGTTTCCATTATTTCCTATGGGAAAATCTGCTTCACGTAAAGAAAGTTTCACGTAAAGGAATTGCCTCCAGAACGAATTAATTCTGTTATGTGAGATACCACTGTACCTCAGAATGTGGAAAGTTCTTGAAAAAGAGAGCACCTGTCAGTTGTAAAATCCTTTCAAGGGATAGTAAACCTGCCCATGTAAACTGCCTTGAAATAAAGTCAGAGGAGAAATTCAATGACGTGAAAGACAGTATATAAATACTTGTGATTATTTGTTGTTTTTAGTTTAGGAATGCCTGGGATATTGTGCAGGGCTCTGGAAGAAAGGTGAGTTTCCTTGTAGTGGAGGGGCATGGGGGTGCCCTGTGCCTTGCAGTGACGCAGATGCCAGGTCTGCAACTGTAGATCACCTCTCTAGGATGTCAAAAGCTTTTTTGAGAAGATAGGCATTAGTGTTCTGCATGGTAGAAGATAGCGAGCTAGGCAAGCAAGGACTCCAAGTGACAGGGAACCAGAACAAAATAGGATCTTTCCTGTACTATGATTATACTTGCCCCTGACAGTAAGTTAGTAACGCAGTAAGACAGTATGTAAACTACGACCCATCTTGGTAGACCTTACGACATGGAGGGTGGGGAGACGGGAAACATGGAAGAAGTAGTTTCTTAAAGCAGCACCTGGCTGCATGCTTTAGGGGAGCTACAAGCTGAGCTTGACACTAGTGGGTAAGATTGTGAAAAATAGTATGTATGAATGATAATACCATCAAATTATATATCATTGTAAAGGTAATTTAATGCAGAATGCAATGAAACAAACTGCATTGGAATATCTATATTCTATCAAACGTTATGGCCAATTAACCAGAAAAATGAAAACAAAAGTCTGTGGAACCAAAGTGGATTTTCTTAATTCAAACTTTCCCAAGATACTGATTGCTCTGAGAGCCAATGAGATGTAATTCTGATACTGGATGGAACTAATAAGGTGTTAATATGAATCACCTCTCAGTACATATGTACAATATATCGTAAAACAGTTACCCCCTGCTAGCTGGATGCTCTTCTTCTATTTAAAAGGGAAAGAATAAACCTTTGCCCCAGGAGTTTCCGTAACCAATGAGTCACAAAATTTTCATTTTTTTTACTTAATTAATTTGATTTTGTTGTTGCGTGGTGTGGGGAAAGCAACAAAATCTTCTTTGACTCCAGATAGCAAATACAGTGGTACCTTGCTTAACAAGTGCCTTGCTTAACAAGCATTTCACATAACAAGTAAAAATTTCAAAGAAATCTTGCTTCACATAACAAGTTCCACTTCACTTAACAAGCAAGCATGCTATGGACATGCATGCTATGCAGCCCTGACGCTCTACATGGGGCTCTTTAAAAAGACTGCCGGGCAGCGCTGCTGCCTCTAACTGCCCCAAATGCCCCCACCGACCACCTTGAACCTTCAACAGCAGCCCAGGTAAGCCTCCCAGGAAAGTGTCTTTAGGATTGCAGCCTAAGTAGACTTCATGGGATCATGCACATTGAATGCATGTTTTGAATTCAATTAGTGTTTTGTCATCATTTTTACATCCAGTTAATATTTTTATATGAATATTTTTGGGGTTGTGGAACTAATCGTCTGAGTTTCCATTATTTCCTATGGAAAAATCTGCTTCACTTAAAGAGCGTTTCACTTAAAGAGCATGCCTCCAGAACGCATTAATCTCTTTATGTGAGGCACCACTGTAGGTTTTTTAGCTATGCCCCCACCAGAGCAAATGAGTGGTGGACTGTCGAGGAGGCAGGTTTTTCCCCAATTTTCTTTTTAAAAATACCTGGGGATGACATCACTTCTGGTTGTGACATCACATCTTGGGCAACATTTTGAGCTTTCCACCTGGCTATATGATCATTAGCTATGCCACTGATAAATGCCCCAGTCCTACTATTGTAAATTCCCAGTGCCAATATGGCCATTCCCAAAAAAGAATGGACATGCCGAACCCAAAAAAGAGGACAAGGTCCCCCCAAATTCCTAACATTCAAGCAAAATTCTTGACATGTTAAAAAAATGTAGGACATGTTAAAATAAATGCTGAAAACACTTGTATTGCTTTCCTGTACTTAATTTCAACATTATACTTCTGAAATTTAGCATATTCTGAAATATAGTACCTGAAATTTAGCAAAAAGCCAGGGTGTATAAGAAAAAAGGCTCCTACATCACCGAAGGGGACTCTGAGATAATTACTCTTCCGTGATAAGTTCACATCCAACAAAGGCTGTGCTGGTAAGTGGGTTACAACTGGGCTGAGACTGTGGGTGGTATTGTTGCATTTACAGTGCAACTGTATTCATGTCTACTCAGAAGTAAGTTCCATTGAGTTCTATGGGGCTTACTCCCAGGAAAGTGCTCTTAGGATTGCAGCCTTAGGCTGCAATCCTGAACACACTTTCCTGGAAGTAAGAGCCACTGAACACAATGGGGCTTACTTCTGAGTAGACATAGTTAGGATTGTGCTCTCAATCACACCAGGTTCTGCTCCAGCCAACAGGAAAAAGGATAGAGGGGTAAATTAAGCACAGAAACCAAGGCAACCTTGAGTGTAGGTACTTTGAGCTTGTAGGAGCTCTTAATTATTTCATGCTATACATGAACAGTTCATGTCACAGAGTAGAGAAATTAATGGACTGAATTGCAGGTCTGCCCAAACAGCCAGGTTTTTGCTATGCCCGTAATTGCAGTCTATAATATGTTATCAGGAAATGAAGAATTGAAACCAGCAGGACTTTTTCATAAAGACCAGTGAACTAGATGCAGCAGGGCCCTGTTGATAACAAGTGGTAGATGGATTATAATAATGATTAAATAAGTGGATAAGACTGTCAATAGGGGAGATTATCAGAAGGGTGGATGTGAACAAGTTCACTAATTCTGAATGGGATGAGGCAGGATGGGTATGTGCAACCTCTTTATAAATGAATGAATGAATGAATAAATAAATAAAAAGATTTCAAAATCTCTTTTTTCAAACTCCGAATGCCAGATGCAGAGGAAGGCACCCGAATGCAGATATTGTCTTGTATTCAATTGTCTTGGTGTCATATTGTGTTGCGTGTCTTGTTGTCTTGTGTGCTCCCTGAGCCATCTGGTGGGCCACTGTGAGATTCAGGAAGCAGGACGATTATCTATAGGCTTTTCCTTAGGTTTTAAAGAGTGGTAAATAGTTGCTGTTTCTATTGTACATTTCCTCAGATTTTGTATGCTTTTATGACAGTAGGTTTACTGCTGTGTTGAATTGTTTCATGATTTTGTTATTTAATGTGGAATTTTATAAACTCTCTTGGATACTAGTTCTTAGATACTTGAATACTAGTTCAGAAATGTGTGCTGTATCACGCATATAAAATTTATAATTTTAGAGAATTTAGTACTTGAGTGAATTATCCGGCAAGATCATACAGAGGGAACAATAAACCAAACCAAGCCACCATGACATCCTATGGGCTCAATCGTAAGTATGTCTACTCATAAGGAAACCCATTTTGTTCAACTCCCAAGAAAGTGTCTTTAGGATTTCAGCCTATGTGTACTTCATATGGTTTTCAAGGACAAAGAGTGTGATCATGTGTCAGAACTGGTGCCACTATATCCCCACATGTAGTGGGAAGTTCCAACCTTCTTACCAAGATTTTCTTCTTGCACTTGTTCTCCCAGTAGGACTCTGAAACCAGAAATCCCACTGAAAGGAAATTACTGGGGATAAGTGGGAGTAGGATGGCCATTCCCCTGGAAAATCCGGGTCATGCCCTGGTACAAGGGTCATCACCCCGTCAAGGTCATGATCCTGCCAGACCCAGAATGGCAGCCCTAACTGCACAGCCCTGGCCAGCACCTGGGGGTAAGGGCAGCACACCGGCCGGGGAAAGGTAGAGGCGTGCTGTCCTGGCCGACAACTCCGGGGAGTAAGCCCTATTGACTGTAATGGGGCTTCTGCGTAGACATGTTCAGGCTTGTGCCCCACCCCCAGTGCAAATCCTGGCTTTTGTTTTGTCCTGCCTGGTCCTGTGGTGGGGGATTATGGTAAGTGGGAGAAATGCAGGTTTGTGCAGAATTTGACTTACCCTACAATCCAGAGTAACTATGGGAGCACGTAAGACACATTACGTGTACCCGTAGTTACTGCACCACCTAGTGAAAACCTATGGGAAATCCATATTACAATCCAGAGCAAATTGTTCTTACACTGGAGCAAGGACTCCCCGTAGTTACTCTGGATTGCGCCTTCATTGTGTTACAAATCAAAGTTCCCACACCTATAATAGTGGGGGTGACGCCATCTGTACATTTTTAAATTTGATCCAGGCCAGGCAGGAACAGCCATGGCAGAATTTTTTTCCTCCAGCTACTTGGATCTTTTCCCCATTGCTTTGAGCACCACTGAAGCAACTCTACTGATGGTGGGACTGGAAAGGGGTGCAGGAACACACAGGGTACTGCTTGCCTTTTTGCTGCTCCTCCAGTTATGCTACTCAGTGCAGTCCGACCACATCAAGAGTGACCTTCCGACCACATCATGAATAAGCCGACCCTGATGTGAACTTTTGGAAGACAAAGACCAATTCTTGTTTTGGTATAATAAAAAACCCCATGCTTTATGGCAAGCTCTTCTACACCTAACCATGATCACACATGCAGCAAATTCCGAAGTGTGTTCACAACATATAGTAATAGTTTTCTATGGAGCTATTTTTCTCTGTTGCAGAGTATCAAAATAAATTTATTTGTCTTTCAATGTGCTTCAAAACCCTTCCTTGTTTTTGTTCCATTATGATTGTGGTGCAGTCTTATTGGAAAACTCCACTGACTCAATGGAACTTATTACCAAGAATAAGATCTTCAGGGCTTAGTATACATATGAGTAGAGAAGGAATAGGGGATGCAAGGAATAGGGATCTGGACGAAATGATCCTACCCAACATTTCAGTGCTGATGGGCTGTGTACCGCAAGGTGCAGAAGGGAGGGAGTCACAGAGGCACAAATATTTCCTTATTTCAGAGCTGTATTGCAGAACTACTGCTTGAATGCTGAATAAGATTGGGCTCTAAGGGCCCAATCCTAAGCATGTCTACTTAGAAGTAAGTCCCATTACGGTGAATGGGGCTTACTCCCAGGAAAGTGAGGCTAAGATTGAGCTGTCAGTTGCAGCCCTTATATTGCATGTTCCAGTTAATGCAGGGTTCCCAGGACACAAGGCTAAAATTCAGGACATGACTCGGAACAGGGTGACCATATGCCATAACAAAAAGTGCAAACAAGTACCCCATCCAAAATGTAGGACACCGAAGAAAAACGTAGGACATGTCACAATAAAAGCTAACAACTCTGATACTAATTATTGCTTACATGTGATCACTTTTAACACTATAAGTACAATCATAACCATGTCTACTCAAAAGTAAGCCCCATTGTGTTCAATGGCATCTTACTGCCAGGAAAGTGTCTTTAGATTTGCAGCCTATTATATAGCCACATATCCACATGGGTGGGTGATGAGCATGGGGGGTTGTTGTGCATGGAGGGGTTGATGTGCATGGGGGTTGTTGTGCATGGGGCATTGATGTGCATGGGTGGGTGATGCGCATGGGGTTGTTCATGGGGGTTGATGCGCATTGGGGATTGATGTGCATGGGTGGGTGATGAGCATGGGGTTGTGCATGGGGGTGTTGATGTGCATGGTGGGGTTGATGCACATGGGGGGTTGATGTGCATGGGTGGGTGATGCACATGGGGGTTGTGCATGGAGGGTGTTGTGCAATAGGGGATGGTGTGTGGGGGCAGTATTTTACGCAGGTACATTTTCTAGTTATTACATATAATTAAGTAATTATAAAATGCTATATGCTGCCTGCTTACAAGAAAAAGGAGGACACTGAAGTTGTTTTTTCCCAGGGCACAAGGCTAAAATCAAGGACATGTCCTGGAAAAGGGGGACACGTGGTCACCCCGTCCTGGAAAAAGAAGACACCTGTCTGTCTGTCTGTCTGTCTGTCCTGGCAGAAGTGTGCATGCGGTCCCTCTGCCCAGACAGACACCTGAGGTTCAGCAACCCAGAGGTTCCTTGGCGGTGCCTGCAGAGGATGCGCAGACGGGGAGGGCAGGGCTGGCTTGCAGCTGCGTGGAGGGCTTTGTTTTGGCTAGAGGAGGAGGGAGGCTCCCTCTTCTCCTTTGCGGGCTGACTGCGGGCGAGGGCGGGCCAGCCTTTCTCCGCCTCCGAGGGGGCGGGCTGGAGCAGCAGCACTGGGGGGCGGGCGTGGACGGGACAGCACCAGCACCGTCGAGGAGGGACGGCGTCGCCCGGGAGTCTCCTTGCTGCAGAGCCCTCGGGCTGGATGAATGAAGGGACGGCAGGAGCAGCAGCAGCAGCAGGGAGTGCCTCCTCCTCGGTGCGCCGTGCCTGGCTCCGCGCCGTGCTCTGCAGCAGGGACTGGCATGCAGTACAGCAGCAGCAGCAGCAGCAGCAGCAGCCCCAGTAGTGAGTCCGTCCCGTCGAACAGCCTCAGTAGTGAGTCCTCCCCGTCGAGCCACCGCTAGGCAGCGGGGATCGCGGGCGCTTCTTGTTCCTTCCAAGCCGTCCTTGGGTCTCCCCACCCGCCCCGTCGAGGTTGATGGAGAAGCCGAGCTGCCCAGAGGAGCCCCTGCCCTTCTCCCACCCCCTGGAGGAGCCCCAGCCGGACCCGCAGGCTGCAGGGAAGGCGCCGTCGGAGAAGCGCTTCAGGCTGTGGTACGTGGGCTGTTCCTGCCTGGACAGGCGCACCACGTTGCCCATGTTGCCCTGGCTGGTGGCGGACATCCGACGGCGCAGCCAGAGGTCGCAGGAGCCCAGCTCGGTGCCTCCCCGGGAGGTGCTGCTGCTGCTGGGATCCCCCCACTTGCGCTGCGTCCCCGCCGTCGGGTCTTCAGCGGCCAACCCGGCCGTCTTTATCTTCGAGCACCGGGCGCAGGACGTGGCCCGCTTCATCCACAACAGCCACGACCTCACCTACTTCGCCTACCTGGTCAAGACCCAGCCCGACGACCCCGAGTCCCACATGGCCTGTCACGTCTTCAGGGCCACACACCCCGACCAGGCAAGTCCCCGGGGTGACCAGGCACGCCTACTCGCAAGTAAAGCCCATTAGAGTCAATGGGGTTTACTCCCAGGGGAGTGTGGATAGGGCTGCACAGAAGCCAATATGCAGGCTTACTCAGAAGTAAGTTGCATTAGAGTCAATGGGGCTTATTCCCAGGGAAGTGTGGGTAGGGCTGACAGAAGCCAATATGCAGGCTTACTCAGAAGTAAGTTCCATTAGAGTCAATGGGGCTTATTCCCAGGGAAGTGTGGATAGGGCTGACAGAAGCCAATATGCAGGCTTACTCAGAAGTAAGTTGCATTAGACTCAATGGGGCTTACTCCCAGAGAAATGTGGATAGGATGGCAGCATTAGAACTCAATATTATGCCTGTCTACTCAGATGTAAGTCCCATTAGAGTCAATGAGTCTTACTCACAGGATACTAAGGATAGGATTGCTGTCTTCTAGCTGCATCTTATGTGTGGCTACTCAGAAGTCAGTCCCCTTAGAGTCAGTGGGGCTTACACCCATGTAAGTGTGCAGTTTCAGCACAGTCCTTTGCATGTCTACTCAGAAATGTCCCATTAGAGTAAATAGGGCTTACTCCCATATAAGTGTGATTGCAGTCTTACAGCCCAATCCTATGCATGACGACTCAAAAGTAAGTCCCACTACAGTCAATGAGTCTTAAGACTACAATCCTAACCATGTCTACTAAAAAGTAAACCCCATTGTGTTCAATAGGTCTTACTCCCAGGAAAGTATCTTTAGGATTGCAGACTTACTCACAGGAGAAAGTGGATAGGATTGTCTTAGAGCCCAATCCTATGCATATCTACTCAGAAGTAAGCCCTATTATAGTAAGTGGGCTCACGCATTTGTGAGCTTTGGGCCAAATCCTATCCAGTTAATCAGCACTGAATCAGTGTGCCAAGAGGGCACACATAGCATTCTGTGGTGAGGGAGCCCATCATAAAATAAATGAGCCCTTATCTTGAAACCCTATGCATCAGCACTGGAAAGATAGGATGGGACATTTTGTCACACCCTAATCTACCTCACAGGGTTGTTGTGAGGGGAGCAACTGCAAAGTCCACTACACAGAATGCTCACTGCTGCTTGAAAGCAGGCCTCCGTCAGTCTTGGAAGACTATGGTATCATGCTCTGCGCTGCATACACTGCATGCGAAGCACGAAAGCCTGGGTTGGATTGTTATGGAGGATAGGCTGTTACCCAAGCAGCAAATCCCCCCTCTCCACGCCACTGAATTAGTCCAATGGAAAGGCAGAGCCAATACGATTGGATCCAGCTGGCGTCGCAGAGCTGGGCTAAGGACAGGAGCTCACCCTGTCTTGTGAGGCCGACCCGGGTCTCGAACCCTGGCCTGCTGGTTAATAGGCATAGCATCTTAACACTTGCACCATCCACATGGTCTTGATAAACATGTGAAAACAAAACTCCCTCGTGCAACTCCCATTTGTACAGGTTTATTTGGAAGTTAGGCCCAGTGATCACAGTGAAGCACATTCCCAAGGAAGTGTGCCCAGGCCAGGATTTTGTCCTAAAAGTATCATTTCCAGAATCACAACAGTGTTTTTTTATTTTTTTTTCCCAGAGGAAAGCTTCTCCTTGTAATAGTAGCAACAGTATTTTTCTTATGAGGTTATTCAGGTATTCACCTGGTGTTTTGAAGTTCTTATTTCTGTAGTACTTTTCCATGACTGTATTGCTTTCTGTCACACAACCTGCAACTTACTGAGGCTGAATTTTAGGACCACTTACTTAAAAATAAGTCTGGCTTAATTCAGGCCAGCATACACTGGATTTGACTGAGAGTCCGGCAAGCTAATGAGGTAGTTGAAGGTATGAAAGGCTTCTGAAGGCCACTTACTGAGGTCAAGGATGGTTGAAGCTGGGTCACATCCAAATCCAATTCATTGCACCACACTTCTCTCCCCCCACCCATTGTCCTGGGTGCTGATCTGGGTGATGCTGGTGAACAGCTTCCTCCAGGTTCTCAAAGTGGGGGTTGGGATCCCCTTGGGGGGGTCACAACCTCAAGTTAGAGGGATTGCAGGAGGGTGGGGTCCACCATTTTGGAACTTGACATTGTGCTTTCCTGGGAGTAAGTCTCATTGAACATAATGGGACTTACTTCTGAGTAGACATGGAAGAGCTTTGGCATCACAGTGATGTCCCAGTGGACAGATTTTTAAGTTTGAAAGGAGATCTTGGGCTGAAATGCCCCACTATAGTTCCTTCTTGCTCACCCCTTGCCATGTGTCACAGCAAGGTATAGGATGTGTGCTTACAACATAATTTTTATCTCAGTGGTGTGGCTAGAGGCACTATGTTTTACAGGAACATTCACTACAGTGTGTAAACAACTCCTCCACCTCCCATTGGAGCCATTCTAGATGGGGGAACTGCTCTCTTCAAAACTTCTTTGCACCCCCTCTAACTATGCTATTTTTTGTGTGTTCACCCCAAAAGGTATCCCTTTTGTGTTTAGTAAGACTCCCAGGAAAGTTTCTCAAAGTGGGGGTCGGGACCCTTTGGGGGTTGCCTAGAGCTTTCCTGTGGGTCGCCTAAAGACCCCTGGTGCAGGGGGCCAGGTCAGGCTTGCCAGACCTCCGGCTGTAGCTGTGCACGCACTGGGGCTGACTGACAGCCTCAGAGCCCAATTCTATGCATGCCTACTCTGAAATAAATCCCATTATAGTCAGGGTGGCCTTTACTCCCATGTAAATGTGGACAGGATTGCAGCCTCAGGGCCCAATCCTACTCTGAAATAAATCCCATTATAGTCAGGGGGGCCTTTACTCCCATGTAAATGTGGAAGGATTGCCGCCTCAGGGCCCAATCCTATGCATGCCTACTCTGAAATAAATCCCATTGTGTTCAGTGTGTGCATAGAACAATGAAAATACATCCTGCATATCAGATATTTACATTACGATTCATAACAGTAGCAAAATTATAGTTATAAAGTAGCAACAAAAATAATTTTATGGTTGGGGTCCCCACAACATGAGGAACTTATAAAGGGGTCACGGTGTTAGGAAGATTGAGAACCACTGCTTTAGAGGCTGACCAGGCATAATGTGACCTTGTCTGATCTGTGTTGAGATTAAACTTAGTTCTGATACAACTTTTGTTGCATTTCAGGATGGCAAACACTCCCTTTCTATTTTGAAGCATAGTTCAGTTACCCACATTTGAATCTAGTACAGCATCAAACGTAAAGTGCACCCCGATTTTAAGAGGCTTGAGATTTTTAAAAACAAACTTTGGTGATTGTAATGTGCAGAGGGCTGTCACAAGTTCTGTAAAATTGGGACAGTTCTGGTTTTCTGGGATTGTGTTCACATACTGCCAAGCTTGACAGGGGTCCTGTCCTGGTTTTGTGGAAGAGAATTATGGCAACCCTAAATGTGCAGTAAACGTTTAAAAAAATCAAGCCTTCATGCTGTGCATTACATTAAATGGCGCAAGCTTCGCCACCGAGATGCGCAGGAGGAGAGAGGTGCTCTTTTCTTCCTGTGCATAGCAGGGTTGTAGGAGCTGTCCACCCCCTTCTTTGGAGTGATGCGATTGTCCCCATGGCCAGCCATCCTGTTCTTGCCACAGACAGGCAAGAGGATTGATATTCCAAGGCTTGTTGCCTTTCTCCGAAATGGGAATATTATATTCCATCGATTCTAATGCATGTTCAAATCTAATGCACACCCTGATTTTGAAAGCCAAAATTGGCTTGAAAAGGTGCGCGTTAGATTCGGAGAAAGGTTTCAGTAGATGTTATGGGATTTGAACCTGGATACAGTGCAAAACCTGGACTAATTGATGTTGGCTCTTAACTGAGCATATGGTTAAAAATGGATTGATCTGCCCTCTGGGTGGGGAGGAAGGGACAACAGGGGGTGGCTATGAAGGCAGCATGAGGGCAATCTCAGTATGAGGACATTCTGATGATATTCTCAGCTAGCCCCATGAAAGAGAAGGTATGGCTTATTCATGTCCTGGCCCCTTTTCTTGCACACTGATAAATTTGCCTTTGGAAATTTGGAACTTCTCCACACCCTTCCAGTTGGGAGTTGTGTTGGGCAGGACATTTACTAGGAAAGTGATGGAAGGAGCAAGGCATGACATTGCAAGTCAATCTACTGACAATAAAAGTAACATCCAAACTGACCTGCTCTCTAGGCGATGGGAAGTAGTGTCCTAGAAAGATGTATTGCACTGGATTGTAAACATAATAGGAGAAAAAGGTCCGAACATGTTCATCAGAGTCTTTTAAATCTTTGGATACATGGGTGGTACAAAATGTCTGAATTCATGTCTGAATTGGCTGTTTTTTTACTCCAGTGAGATAGGTAGGTCAAGTTTTGGCAATTCATTCCACTAGTTCACTAATTTCCTAGTAATTTCACTGAGTTAAGAAAAATAGCTAGGTCATAATCTCTGCTTACACTTGAGTAATGCTGTATGTGCCTGTGGAACTATTCTGCGAGAAGCCTTTTAGATTTGCAGCTAATAGTGCTGAATTTTCTCTACTGTACAAAAATCAGCCATGCAAGTTTTGTGACTTAGGGCACAATCCAGAGCAAGTTCAGCCTGCTCTGCCCTAACTGCTCTCTCCTAACTATTCTGTATCCAGAGCAGAAAGTTATGCTGCATCCAGAGAGTCAGGAAGCCTGGGCTGCCCTAACTGCTCCAGAGCATGCTAAGTAATTGACACATGGGGAGGACTTGCTCCTGAGGAGACACCTCTCAGATCACACTGAACAAGGAACAGCTGTGGTGCCTACAGTGGTGACACGACTCTGCGCATCACCCTGCGCCCTCAACATGTGCCCTCAATATGCCTCTCCTGAGCTGCCTAGGCTGCCCCAGTTAGGGTAGAGCAGGTCCACCTCTCTTGGGCCACCCTATGTTGCCTTGCTCTGCCCTAAGCCGTTTCCAGAGTAACTGGGGTGGAGCATCTTGCAGTTGCTCCACCCTAGTGATACATAGGGCAACCCAAGGGCTCTTATGTGGACACATTAGTTGCTCTGGATTGTGCTGCCAGGCTGCAATCCTAAAGACATTTTCCTTGGAGTAAGATCCATTGAACACAATGGAGCTTACTTTTAAGTAGACATGGTTAGGATTGTGCTCTAAAGTATGCAAGTTAAGGAACTTCTACTAATGTTGTTCTGTGAGTTGGTTAGTGGGAGCACAGTCAAAATTGAGTAGGGGAGGGGAGAGAGTAGGAGATAATGAGTCAAATGTGGTTTATCCTAACTACATGCTGAAAATACATTACTTGAATGAAATGGACAGCTCTGTTAAAGCTGACCTCAAAAATAATGAATCCTATAATTTCATCAGTTTTGGTAATACTGGTTAACAAGATACAGTTGCACCCTATATCTTATTGGATACAATGGGCTTATACTCTTGAGAAATTAACTTTGTCACTTCTGTGTATAGGTGAAAATGTTCCATATTGGTCACGAATACTTCCAGATAGCTCTGTTCTTTTGATAAAATCTCTTAAGGCTGCAATCCTAAAGACACTTTCCTGGGAGTAAGACCCATTGAAATCATTTTGAGGATTTCACAGAAATGTGACATTGCATTGTCATTCAACAGATTCATAGCTTGCACTGCTACATATTTATTTTGGTCGTGCTTTTCTGGAAAATTTTGCACAATTTCCCAATGTTTACAAATGTCCTTAATCTTATTTGATGTGAGGGATTCCTCCTCCTCCTTATTCTCCTCCTCCTCTGCAGATGAAATCTCCATAACCTCTTGCTCACAATGCAGAGCCATCAATTTGTTCATTTTACAATGAATTTTCATTGTAAAACTGTTTGCCTTACAAGGCACTGTTTGTCTTATAAGGCAGAATTCCTTATAAATTTTAGTTTATCTTACAAAGCATTTGTCTTACAAAGCATTTGTCTTACAAGGTACCACTGTACATACATATTATATGTAAGTTCTCTAGCAGCCTCAGGAACACAGGACCCTGATTATTATTGTTTATCAGTTATAAATAATAAATTATTTTCTAGATTAATAGTAGTAGAATTACTACTAGATTTTTGGTCTATTAGTGCTATAAGTTTGGGAAGCACACATAATATAGTAGCATAGTTGAGAATGCTTTTATCATCAGCTAGTTGCGATGATAACTTAGATGACCATCTAAAAATAGCCTAATTTGCATAAATTATAATTGCCGGACAAAAAAATCTGGTCGGTCATCTAAGGGTTACATCCACTGCTGTTACTAAGGCTGCAATCCTAAAGACACTTTCCTGGGAGTAAGACCCATTGAACACAATTGAGCTTACTTTTGAGTAGACACAGTTAGGATTGTGCTCTAAAAGTTTTTTTTCAGTTTGCATTCAGAGGGCAACTTCCTGAGCAAGACTTCAGTCTTCATGTCTTGGCACTTATGCCCTAAAAGGCAAGTGTGGGGAATGACAAGGACTTGCTGCACTGCTTTTTGATACAATGTGGCTTAGCTAAAACTGTTCCATTAAAAACTATGTATCTAATGTACATGGTTCATGGTCTGAAACTGAAGGTATATGATGCACTTTTACTGCTGAAGCAAAGAGCAAATCTGGCTATAAGCTACCTTATAGCCTAAAATCTATAAGCTTCCTGACTCAGACATATCTGGAAACTTTAAATAAGCTACTTGAACTTGGAAGAAGAGCAGGCCTGGGATTGTAGTGCAAGAAATTGTAGCACATGGGTTTATATGTCTATCCCAGTGGTTCTCAAACATCTTAGCACCAGGACTTACTTTTTATAATAGTAGTCTGTTGAGACTCAGCATGAGTGATTCATTAACCTGAAAGTGATCATGGTCAGAAACCATGCAGGAAATCATCAAGCAGAAATTTTTTTAACACCCCTCATATGATAAAATTAAATCAGCTCATTTAAGTAAATAAATTTTACAATAAGTATACCGGTGATCTATACATTGAAATGAATGGGGACCCATCTGAAATTTGTTAGCCACCCACCTAGTGGATCCCAACCCACAGTTTGAGAAACACTAATCTATTCACTACTTGGTGTTGGAGAAGACTCTTGGCTTCTCTTGGACCTCAAGGGGATCAAATCAGCCCATCCTCCAGGAAATCAACCCTGATGGTTCATTGGAAGGACAAATACTGAAGCTGAAGCTTAGATATTTTGGCCACATCATGAGAAGAGAGGATTTCTTAGAAAAGGCCAGATGCTGGGAAAAACTGAAGGCAAAGGGAGAAGTGGATGGAAGAGGATGAGGTGGCTAGATAGTGTTAGCAAGGCAATGAACATGACTTTGGACAGACTTTGGAAGCTAATGGCCTGGTGTGCAACTTAACCACTAAACAACAGCATTCACTGCTAGCCAAAAATTGGTTGCAACAAGATGGCCCCAAAAATCAGAAAATCAGGGCAGCATGCAAATACTGGGAGTTGGGTTATGTGTGTCCTCTGTGTGTTCCAGAGTAAGAATGATCAACTCATTGCACACCAAGATTGTAAGCTTTTCAAGCAACTTGGCTTCTAATCCTGGTTAACAAATAATAATAAAGCAATCTGACCATCCTTCGGAAAGAGATAAAATGCCTGCTTCCTCTGCTTAACTTCCTTTAAAGCTCTACATGGAGTATAGAGCCTTTAAAATGCTGCATGTTAGGGCCTTTTAAGTTTTTGTCAGAGCAAAGGTAAGTGAAGCATATAAACAGACTATCTTATCACATAACATCAGGACTGAAAAGAAATATTTAGTCTAGATATGTAGTCTTTGAAGTTGTTAAGCGTGCACTTAAGTTGCTCATGTGCAGTCAATGAGAATTTAAAATGCTCAGCTTGGTGCACCTGGGAAAGTGCAACTGACACGTGCTTCTGACTTTTGTTGCGTACCATGGATGAGTAGTGGAAAAGGATGTTAGCAGTCTACATATTTCATGTTATTTTCTGTGATGCATTTTTTCAGATTTTTGCAGATTGAAAACTGGTTCTAAGGTCTTCTGAGTGTGAGAAATGCATTCTATAAATTTAGCATTGCCAAATTGGAAATGGGTTAGAGAGCTTTCACTGCTCAGGTTATTAAAAACAGTTTACTATTCTGAATTTGGTTTCTTAGCTTGATTTTATGATCATAGATATGCATAGGCCTAGTCTCCTTTTCAAATTAAAATTTCACATTAAAATTTCTCTATATAACATTTTACTTTCTCTGAATAGAGCTAGCATTAGCCCAAGGCCTCCTGCCAAATTGCATTTTACCTGGTGATATATCAGGCAAACCTTTTATTACCATCATCTCCTCCACATGTCTTCTGTTCTGTTCCTCATCTGGAACAGGAAAGGGGATCAGTGACATGCAGGGCCGCCAAGAGAAATTTTTTAAGGTGGTACAAAACTCATTTGGGGCCCTAAGACTTGCAAAATTATTTTGAAATAAAAAATTGAGGCTAATTAATGTGCAACAAACTTCAACAAGTGCTCATTTATTGATCATATAAAGCAGGCCTCCATCAGTCTTGGAAGACTATGGTATAGTGCTTGGCGCTGCATACGCTGCATGCGAAGCACGAAAGCCTGGGTTAGATTGTTATGGAGGATAGGCTGTTACCCAAGCAGCAAATCCCCCCTCTCCATGCCACTGAAATAGTCCAATGGAAAGGCAGAGCCAATACGATTGGTTGGATCCAGCTGGTGTCGCAGAGCTGGGCTAAGGACAGGAGCTCACCCTGTCTTGTGGGGCCGACCCGGGAATCGAACCCTGGCCTGCTGGTTAACAGGCACAGCGTCTTTACCGCTTGCGCCATAAACCATGTTAAAAAATACCGGTATTCAAGTAATGTGACAATATAAAATACTAAATCCCTTCAGTCATGGGCCCCTCTGTAGCTCTTTGGCCCTGGAACAATGTACCTGCTGGGACCCCCCTCTCATAGGCCCTGGTGTGATGATGGAGGTGGATACCCTTAGCCAAATTGTTGCCTGTTGCCACTACTTCAGTTGGCTTCATAGATGGGCATGTCCTGTATAGACAGCAGCATCTTTTCACAGCTCTCCTCTGAGGATGTTCTGTGCTGAGTCAAGCATGCTTTGCTAAGCTGATTGACTCATTAAGTTGTAGTATTGGACTATAAATAGGTAACACATTATAACTAGGGGCAGGCTAGTTAAGAATTTACTTTTCCAAACAGTAATCTCTTCTAGAAGAACTTTTTTACAGCACAATCCTAACCATGTCTACTCAAAAGTAAGCCTCATTGTGTTCAATGTGTCTTACTCCAGGAAAGTGTGTTTAGGATTGTAGCCTTAGAGTAGCATTGCCAACAGAGAATGATCTCAATTAAAGCAGCAGTTCTTAGTGGTAATATTTATAGACAATTTTCTTCTCTAATAGTGATCAGGAAGATTTTATTACGTTGTTCAGATGTTTTCAGATGCTACTAATAATTTCTCAGAATCAAACTCCATATTTTCAGTTACATGCTCATAATGTGATTTGCTCGTAATTACATGCTCGTAATGTGTAGTTCAGTGGTACTCGAAGTGCAGATCAGGACCCCATTAGGAGGGTCGCAACTTTGGGTCAGGTGGGTTGCGAAATGGTGAAAGCTACCATCTTGGATTCTAGCATTGGGCTTTTCTGGAAGTAAATCTCATTGAAAACAATGGAATTTATTTCCAAATAGACATGGAGGAGCTCTATATTACAGTGATGTCACATTCTGGTAAGTTTGTTAGAGGGTCCCCTGCTGAAATGACTCTGTACCACTGATGTAGTGTTTCCTCACAAGGGATTGCACTGGCTTAGTTTTTAAGACAACTTTGTCTTAAACTTTGTTTTAGTTTTTAAGACAACTTTTGTGGACTTGAAGGTTGGCAGTTTGAGACCTGAGTATTCTGAGTGAGCTCCTTGCTCAGCACCTGCCAACATAGCGGTTTGAAAGCATGTGAACGTGTGGAGTCATGCCGGCCACATGGACACGGAGGTGTCTTTGGACCACACTGAGTATTTGGCCTTGTAGCAAGGATTATCATCACTCCCTAAAGTTGGTCACAACTAGGGGTGGACACTTACCTTTTTCCCCTTTAACTTTTTCGTGTTCCTCCTCTTCATATCTTTGGCAATTACTACAGGGGTCATGAAGAAACATAGGACAGGCTACATTACAGGAAGGTGAAACTTTACCTTATGGGGAGAAATGGAGAAATGTACAGTAAACCGTGAGGCTTCTTCAGCAGCCCCCTTTATTTGACATAATGTGTAGCTTGGTGTTCAAATTACTTGGATGACCTCTTGAATATATTTTTTTCCCTTAAGATATATATCTCTTGGAGCTATATGGCAGCTGCCGATGAACTGATATGGTAGACGGGGGAATGTCTGAAATTTTAAAGGTTAGGTGAGGAACTAGGGTACTTGCTTTCCAAAGCTGTTATCGAAAACCCACCTTCAAAACTACATTTTTTTGTCAGTTCCAGTTTTTCAATGGCCAAAGCATTTGTATAGTAATCTAATGTTTTTTCCCTCCAAAGAGCTTTGACTGTCTTATTTGTTTATTTAATGTATTCATACCCTGACCTTGAAATGAGGGAGGCGTCCAGCACAAAACAGTTCCCACCCAAAGCTAAAGTGGCATAACAAAAATGAATTGTTGAACAGTTGGCTACAAATGCAGAGATTTCAGACAATTAACTACTATATATTGTTTCAGGAATTTTCTGCGAACATCTAATACTGAATATAACACTGTGATGTATATTGTAGTACCTAATACTGTGATAATGCATAGAAATGGTATCCTATTTAGAAAAAAAGAATATTGGCAAATACAGAACTCTATACCCCCTTATACCCTCTATGCCCCCTTGTACTCTGTTAGTTCTGTTCTGCCTTAACTGAATGCTGGTCAATGAAGTGGCAGGAAATACAGTGTCAAAGCAGGGCTTTTGTTGCTGGTCCAGAGAAGATCAACCTCTAGGCCAGCTCAATGCACTCCTTTCACTGCTCCACAATGAATCACAAGAGAGAAATGAAAGATTTTATTTTGGTTCCAGAGGGCATATAATTAATTCTAGTTGCTTTGCTAATTTGTATAATAATTTGCTAATTTCATATCCGTCTACTCATGCTTGCATAATCAGAGTGGTCTGTCTCTAGAGCTCAGTCTTTGAAGTGGGAATTCAAACATGTGCATCAGTTTCATTCTTTTTGGTCAACTACCCCCAAGTTCTTTTTAAACCATCTTCTCCGGCTCTTGTTTTCTTACTCTTTAACTGCAGCCTCTTGGCTGCCACCATTCTGCCAAACCAGTGTTCCTTCCCTGGATAGGTTGATGACCCTCCAACTTGATCTATTGTTTCTTACTGCCTTATGCTTCCTGATAAAGCATGTCACCAAGATGTTATGGTACACAAACTGATTTTGAAGCCCAGCATGATGTCAGCAATGATACCCCCAGGTCTGTCTGCCAATCAAATTAAATTTATATACCACTCACAAAGTTCACAAAGCTGCTTACAGAGAAAATGAAATAACTAATGGCTCAAGGGAGTGGCAGGATCAGTAGCAATCACTCTGATAGACTTTAAAAGCCAACCAAAATCTGTGCATCTTTGTAGTAGTTGGTGTGACTTAATACAATTGCCTTGTTCCATAATTGTGATGCAGTTCCAGATTGTGTAGAAGTCCTAATGCATATAGACACATAGAGTCCCATCTGACATGTTCAGGAGAAGGCATGGACATTGGAGGGGTTCAGTTCTACTCCATTATGAATAGGAGGGGGGAGGAGGAAAGAACAGAGATAAGGGAGAGTGTGACTCGCAGTGTTCTGTGAGCCCTATGAATGTGGAAAACAGATTACAACTTTACAAGTTTATAAGAACTTAATTTTAGCTTGACACCTCTCAATTTGATTTATGGCTTAAAATAGTTTGCCTTATAGAGTTGGTTGTTTGTAAGAGGAAAATACATCTTGATTTTTCTCCCTCTCCTGATGGAAAATGTTGGGAAACATTTTACCCAACTTTTAAAAAACCCTTCTTTTAAACAGGGTCACAAACTGATTTCTTTCTAATACTGACCTATGAACAGTATGAAAGAACCTCAGATGTCTGTGTTAGATTGTTCACCATAAAGAGACGCAAAAGCTTGGTGCTACTCAAATTTCTTTTCCTTTTTTTAGATGAACATTAAATCTAATTTTATTTTTCACTTCAAATTCTAGTTATAAACCTACACACTCTAAGAAACTAACATCAGCAGGACAGCTCATATGTTTTTGGCATTTATATTAACTTCTTGTATACCCAAACAGAAATATTTGGGTAGAGCAGCATCCTCCAGCCTTAATATTTAGAGTGATTGAAATGCTTTCCTAAGCATTATATGGCAATCCACAGCTAACTGAAAAGGAGGAGGAAAAGCAGCACTAATTAATACTTCAAGAAGTTGTGTGATATTTAGCACCAGCTTGTGCCTACAATACTATTGGGGGAAGAAATAATTTTTTTTTCCAAAAGGAACGCATTCTAAAACAGATCACTGTAGGGTGATATAATAGTATGTTCTCAATGGTTCTCGAGCATTTCAGCCCAGGAACTCCTTCTTAGAAAGGCAATCTTTCAAGCTGGAAGTGATGTCATAGCCAGAAGTGGCATCACTGTGACGCCAGAGCTGCTCCATGTCTACTCAGAAGTAAGTCCCATTGTGTTCAATTAGACTTACTCCCAGGACAGTATGAATTGCAGCTCTGAGTACTCTATTCCAAGATGGTTGTACCCATTGCCAGATTCCAAGATTGGGTATCCAGCTTTTTGCAACGTTACTCTCCCTAAATGAAGTTGTGATCCCCCCCAAAGATCCCCAGTCTCTTAAGATTCCAGGTTTCTTAGCATCTACATGAAACTGGTGAGAGGATGTCTAGATTTATGGGCATCAGTTATCTTCTCTGTAATTTGATCCTGGAAAGATAGGTGGAAACAATCCATGGAAAACTGGCTGTATGTAAATTATACATACAGAAATTGCTGCTGAGTAAACCTCATTTCTCATATTCCTCTTGAAAGACTAGTGTTTTATTATTTTATTTAATTATTTCATTTTATATTTTATTATTACAGCACTTCTTGGTTGCTTTTTAGGCAACCTGCAACTGTGATTAGCGCAACCTGCAATTGTGATTCAGCATATCCTACTTAATTTTACATAGAGCACAATCCTAACTATGTCTATGCAAAAAAAAAGCCTAATTGATTTCAATGGGTCTTATTCCTAGGAAAATTTCTTTAGGATTGGAGCCTAAGGAAAATAATTTGTTTGCTAACAGACTAGAATTTTGAAGGGCATTGTAGTGGCCCATTATTAATCCATTTTTTAAAATCCTGGAATAGTTTGGGATGCTGACAATTTGGAACATGTTTTTGCTAGTTTAATAAAACAGTAATCCTAAGCATGTGCTTACAATTGAAATGCACCATTATTATATCATTTGTTCACAACTACAGATTTCATTGGCTGGTTTTTAGGGCTTTGACGGGAGATCTAATTCAGACTGACAAGGTACTGGTATCTGTTCCTCCAGCTTCTATAATTTTTCAGTATGTCAATGTTTGAACATTTATTTTACTATTTGTTTGCTATGCAATTGACAACAGATATAGTAACAGTCAAATTGCAAATATTGTTACTTTTTTGGAACTGAAAATTGGCTGCTGCTTTCAGCCCATGCACAGTGTGCTACTGTTCTGTACTAGTTACTCTGGACATAATGGATGTCATGGAGTTTCCATTCCTACTCTTGGAGTATGAAGGACAGGATGTGATTCTTAAGAGGACCTTGATATATTTGAGAAGGGGGATGGTTATAGAGAAGACACAAGTTGGAGTATTCTTTTCTTGAGCAATGGCTTCTTTTGCATGTGAAAAGCTACACCCCAGCAGAGGACAGTACTTCGTTTTAGGACACTAGGCTGTTACTGTTGTCTGATATAAAGCAATAGATCCAAGTTCCTCATTACAAAGATCATTTTCCCTAAAAAAGAGTGTTCCCACCACAACCACCTTCTCCAGCAGTGTGTAAGCAATAGAAGAGTCTATCTACCATAGCTTTCCCTGCAAGTGGGGTCCAACATACCTGGCCATTGCCTTAACATATTGATTCTATGCCACAGAAAATTCAGTCTCTTGCTAACAGCAGTTGTCCAGAAGCAAATGTATAGTTCTACAGAAAGATCAGTGTGGAAAGATTTCTTCAAGGTAGAACAACACCTTGGAGGGAGACGACACAAAAAAAAATGAAGGTTTTCATAGAGAGCAGCAATTTATGCTCAATGCATTTTGTGTTAAGATCTGCTTCGGAGCGCTTAGGCATACATTGATGAAAAGTATTTTTTTTACATCTGTTTTACTATATGATCAGGCTGTGGGTTGTAGGTTTTTGTTGCTATATACTGTAGATACCACTATGCGTAGGTAAAATGTATGAAATCCTTTCACCTATTGTATGTTATCCACCTACGCAGCAGTACGGATCCCATGTTTTTCTTCTAGAGTATGAATATGCCCTTTCACTGATTTTTCCCTTTGTAAATTAGTTTAAATTCTCACTTGATCAAAGCTCTTGCATCGTAGGCTGATAGCCATTAAGAGAGCTGATTTTTAACAAGAGAACTTGTTCTGTGAGGCACCTGTTAAGTTCACATAATAAGCCACATACTGTGTACCCTTTTCCGAAGTACTGTATTATTTGAATCATGATTGCTGTAAAGTCAATATTATGCTAACCAGATAAGAAAATTCTTTTTACCCCTCACCCCACCAAAACCATTCAACCCGTGTAAGGAAGTGAAAGCAGAACGATGGCCTCCATTTTATTGCTTGTAGTTCAGGATATATTTATTGTACTTCAGGATTTTAATGGCATTATAATAGCAGAATTGTTTTGTGCAGTTAAATTCTGTCAGCAGTGAATTAGGTGTGCTATGTACTTGCTCATGCTCTTCATACAACTTCATTTATTCTTAATACATGCTTTTGGTTTAGTAGCAAACATGCTGGATGGTTTTGTAATGCAAACAAACTGCAGTGGAATCTTTGGAAATTTTTAAATTGATTCAGCTGCATGTACTAAAAGTAACATTATTTAGATGCATAAACTCATCTCATTAGGAGCTTGCTTTCAATGATCTGACTTTATGCATCTAAATAATGTTGCTTTTAGTAGATGCAGCTGAAAATTTAAATTTCATCGTGACATTTCTGATGTCAGGATTTGAAAATACAGTACACCGTTGGAATACACATTCTGGGTACCAAAATTTTACCCTTGAAAATGTCCTAAATAATTTTAATTCATTGCCACTGTAGTCACCCTTTTCAGAAGCATTTGGCTGCAAGACTAACCACACTTTCCTGGGAGTAAATACTATTGAACTCAGTGGGACTTAATTCTGAGAAGACATGCTTAGGATTGCACTGTTAAAGTGCTCTGATCTTATCTGCATCTTTCACATTACTTTCAGTATTGGCAAAGTATATTGTTCTTTCACTGACAAATACAATGAGAATTGCTGTGTTTTGGTTTTTAAAATCAATTATACTTAAGAAAATAATTAAGCTCACACAATTAAGCCAGGGATTCTGTATGTAATGTTAAATTTTTGAAGAAGTTTTACTCCAGTGAACTTACGGTGCAATCCAGAGTAACTACGGGGAGTCCTTGCTCCGGTGTAAGAACAATTTGCTCTGGATTCCAATATGAATTTCCCATAGGTTTTAACTAGGTGGTGCAGTAACTATGGGTACACGTAATGTCTCTTACGTGCTCCTGTAGTTGCTCTGGATTGTAGGGTTAGTTACCAATCCAAAAGAACTTCAAGTGGAGCCTCTGGCATGGAGAATTTGATTCTGTCTGTATATGCATTAATTCACTGGTTTCCTGTACAATTTCAGGTGGCAATTAATAGCAGAGCTAAGATGAATGAGATTTCACCAATTACTGCTGTTGTAAATTATTCCTGTGCTTATATGTTTACATTGGAATTGTCAAATATTGTATTTTTTGCAATTCCTGATGTGTTGTTCCACCGTTCTGTGGTTTTAATTTTAAATTTTTTGAGGAATTTCTGAAATGCTGAAGAAAATTGAGGTTTTCTGGAACACATACAGAAAACTGCTAGGACAGAGTTTTAATAAATAAATATGGTATGTTGAAATAAATATGCTTATTTGAAAATTTATGTTCTTTATCCTCCTGTCATTTAAATCATTTTGACTGCATGGCTCGTATTAGAAAATAAATGTAAGGAAGATTCCCCCCTTCCGTCTAACCCTCACACTGACTCTGGTCAAATAATTCCGTTGAAGATATTTATACTGTATCAACCCCTATATTTAGTTGGGTGCTGCAGTTTAAAGTTCTATTTAAAGCCGCAAGATGAAATGACACACAACACCTCAGCAATACTGCAGTATTACTTGTTCTAGGAAAACCACATATTTGGGTCAACACAGTTGAGGAACTTGGTTATTTACTTGGAATAAAAATGGACAACTACTAACGTCTAACCAGCCCAGGCCTGAGCAGCCAGGAAGTGCAGCATTCCAAGCTTGAATCTTCTTGCAAAACAAACACAAACTGCCAAGAAATACCTTTCTGATTAGAGTAAATCAAATGGAAGAAGATAGTTAGGCACGCATGCAGTGAACATACAAGTTTTCTCAAAGCGAGGGTTCAATTCTCTGTTGAAAAAAACTTTTAATTGGAAATTTTGCCTTAGGAGGTCTTGGGATAGGGGAGATACAACTGCACTCAGAGCACAATCCAAAGTAACTACAGGGAGTCTTTGCTCCGGTGTAAGAACAATTTGCTCTGGATTGCAATATGAATTTCCCATAGGTTTTCACTAGGTGGTGCAGTAACTACGGGTACACGTAATGTCTCTTCCGTGCTCCCGTAGTTACTCTGGATTGTAGGGTTAGGTAGCAAGAACTATAGGTACCGTACTTAGGTATCTGCACTCAGGTAACAAGGACTACACAATACAGAGTTTCAGCTTATTATCTGAGCCTGGTGGGTTCAAACCAATCACCAGGAGTGGAAGGACCAAACTTTGCTCTAGCAGGACTGTCCAGAAACACCTATTGCAGAGCCAAAACAAAATAGAAGCAAGAGATCAAGAACCAGTCCTTTGTCAACTTGTTCGCCATTCAGCCGCAATAGGAGACATGCACACAAACCTTTGGCCAGCAATTGCTATTATTAGCGTATCTGGCATTTCCCAACAGAGAGCAGAGACTTGCTATTTATTAGTAGCTGTTGCAAAAGAATGGAATGAATGATTCAACTGAAATTTATAACAAAGGCACGTTTGACAATATCACAGTATATGGGGCATTGTAGCAATATACAGTATGGAGCATTGTAGTAATAGATGCAGCATTCATACTTTTAGGCATAGAGTCCTGTGTGGGGAGTATTTTCTCTAGAGTAAGTTTTAGTCGAGTATGTGTGTAGAGTCCTTCTGGATGGAGTAGGTGATATCAGTAATGGCAATTCTGAGAACACAAGTGTTAACAGAATATTTTTCCCACCTACACCACGTACTGAGGGCAGCAGGCTGTTTGCGCAGACTGCCCTTTCTCCATAGTTCTCATCACCAGTTTCCCTTTGTGTGCTCTAACTGAGCATGGCATGAGGCCAGAGAGTGACAGTTCCTCCTCCCTCCACCCTTGGAGGCTTCTGGGCAAATTGGCTGCAAGAGTATGACTTTGTGGACACCCTGTATATCAGGATCAGTGGTGGGCACCAGCAGGTTCGCACCTACTCTATAGAACCGGTTCTTAACAAGAGATAGTACATATAAAGTTTAAAAATAGCCATTTAAAAGTGGCTGCCAGATGGGCAGAGAACCGGTTCTTAATTTCTTTGAAGCCCATCACTGATCAGGATGGAGTATTTTCAAACGCGAGAGTATCAGGATGGAGCATTTTCAAGCATGTAAGGCTGTTCCTGGCAGTGTCACTGCAGCTTTGCAAATCTATGCCATGTATAGGCACCCAAAGGCCTTGAGATGTATCTTATGCTGCTCACAACATTTTAAAAAATTCATGATGGCATTGCTAGTGCTATGGTTATTATTTACTCAGACCCATTAAAGTAAAGCATAAATTAAAAAAACTCCATAGGAGTTTCCAGTGAAAGTAGTGTTCTAGACTGGAAGCCAGTTAATATTTAACATTAATCTACTCCAGCAAAATGTAAAATAAATCCTATTTGTAATAAGTGTGTGCCCTTTCAGGCTTAGAGGAAGCATTTCTTCCTCAACTTTACCCTGTCTAAATGTCCCAAATGGCTCCCTGAAGTTTAAATTGCATATTTAAAGTGCCTTCCCATTTAATACCACAGAATTTTCTGGGTATTCTCTCTCTCAATCCTTATCCTCAATAATGCTAGTTGCACCATTCTGGGGTGTCATTTAGAATATTAATCTAGTCTAATTTTGGTTTGTAAACAAAAAAGTTCTGATATAAGCTATATCTTGAATTTATCTATAATTTCAAAATATTGGATCAAATAAAACATCATTGGAGAAGGGTGGTTTTATGGAACTTGCCAGTTCTGAAAAAGCAATGCTATGTTAGCTTAGGCTACAATCCTAATCACACTTTCCTGGAAGTACCGATAGGTACTAATGATCACAATGGAATTTACTTTTGAGTAGACATGGTTAGGATTGTACTGATAGGCTCACAGACATACGGTATATTTTGAGCTCTTCAGTGAAAGCCATTAGATTGGACTGCACCCTATGTTGTCTTTTCCAAAAAAAGTTTGGCTGGCCTAATTCACATGGCAGATCTTTTTGTTGTGGTGTGGGGAGGTTGGAGTATGCCTATGCACTGGCCTAAGAGCACAATCCTAACCACATCTACTCGGAAGTAAGCCCTATTGTGTTCAATGGGTCTTACTCCCAGGAAAGTGTGTTTAGGATTGTAGCCTAACCCACCTAGGACTGGGGCAGCAGTGCCTTAGGACACTTTTTTGACACCCCCAAGTCAGCACAGAACTTATGCCAGGACGTCATCTGGCCTAACTGGAGATTAGGATTGCAGCCATAGGCATTAAGTATTGGCCTTTCCTCCTATCCTCAATTCTGCCTTCCTTAACCAGTTTTTTTAAGGTCTTAATTAAGGCACCTATGTTCATTGGTGTATATAGCCCATACATTTGGAGGAAAGACTGCCGTAGTTCTTTTTCTTCAGTTCATCACATCTGAATTCTACCATTTCTCCAGCAGTCTCAGTGTTTTATGCAAGGGATTAGTCTACCTAATTAGATTAGAGATAAGTTTCACTTGCTAAATTTCTATTTACCAGGCTCTTGAAGCACAATCCCAGAAAACCTTAGCCATGGCTGATAATATATTTGAATGCATGTCTTCCTACTGGAACCTAGTACAGTAGACCACAGTGTCATGATTGTGTATGTGCATAGCCTGAAATATATTTCTAGTAATGTAGTAAGTGTTTTCATAGTGCTGTGGGATATCCTGTTTATCAGGGCCATAAAGGGCTTGAAATAATGGAGCTGATCAATTGTGATGCAAAATCAGTGAATTGAAAGGGGATGGTGTTATAAGGAGGAGGAAAACGATGAAGAAGAACCTTGAAAACAATAAAGAAAACATTGTAGAAGAACCTTCACCACAAGGGACACTTGAAAGTCATGAAGTAATGGGATTTAATGGCATCATAGGGATTAAGAATTAACTTTCACTTGGCAGGGCTAATTAAGCCAGTGATTGATATGCAGGAACAATAGTCTGGACAGAGAACTTTTGTATTCCCAGAATGTACTTTTTGCAATATTAGAAAAGTCTCCAAAGAGTCTCTGTTTTGGGAAAATAAAGGTGTAACCCAGATTCTCATATAGGGAAAAAATCTACTGACTACTTTAAATCTACTTTCTAAATCACTCTTCTGAGAAACTGCTATGCCATGAAAACATAATCTATATATATAAAAGAGAAAAGTCACTGACTGACTGACTGACTGACTGACTGACTGACTGACTGACTGACTCATCACCGCCCTGCCAAAACTGCTGGGCCTAGAAGTGTGAAATTTGGGGTGGGTGTTCCTTCCGTGACGGAGGGGTGCACTAAGAACCGGTTTTTGGAAATTCCAACCGGAAGGGGATGAAAAGGGGCGCAACGTGTTTTCCTCCCTATACTTTGCATTGAGAATTGCTGACTCAGCAACATTCCGCCCCAACTGCTGGGCCTGAAGCTTGGAATTCTGGGAGTTCCTTCTGTCACCTGAACTCCCACCAAGAACCATCTGGAGAAATGAACCCTTCGGGGGCTGAAAAGGGGGCAACGTGTTTCTGTCCTGTACTTAACATGGGAGACTGACCAACATCCAGCCACTTTGGTGCTCAGACCCTGGTGCACTGGGGGATGTTTTCTGGAGGAAGAGGTTGCACTGGCGAGGATGTTGCGCATGGGGGAAAGTTGCGCATGGAGGAAGGTTGCGCATGGGGAAAAGTTGCACATCGGCGGATGATGCGCATGGGGAAAGTTGCGCTTGAGGGGATGATGCACATGGGGAAGTTGCGCATGGGTGGAAGTTGTGCATGGGTGGAAGTTGCGCATGGGGGGATGATGCGCATGGGGGAAAGTTGCGCATGGAGGAAGGTTGCGCATGGGGAAAAGTTGCACATCGGCGGATGATGCGCATGGGGAAAGTTGCGCTTGAGGGGATGATGCACATGGGGAAGTTGCGCATGGGTGGAAGTTGCACATGGGTGGAAGTTGCGCATGGGGGGATGATGCGCATGGGGGGATGATGCGCATGGGGGAAAGTTGCGCATCGGCAGATGATGCGCATGGGGGAAAGTTGCGCATGAGGGGAAGTTGCGCATGGGGGGATGATGCGCATGGGGGAAAGTTGAGCATGGAGGAAAGTTGCGCATCGGCAGATGATGCGCATGGGGGAAAGTTGCGCATGGGGGTTGATGCGCATGGGGGAAAGTTGCGTTTGAGGGGATGATGCACATGGGGGAAGTTGCGCATGGGTGGAAGTTGCGCATGGGGGGATGATGCGCATGGAGGAAAGTTGCGTATGGGGATGATGCGCATGGGGAAGTTGCGCATGGGGGAAAGTTGCGCTTGAGGGGATGATGCACATGGGGGAAGTTGTGCATGGGTGGAAGTTGCACATGGGTGGAAGTTGCGCATGGGGGGATGATGCGCATGGGGGAAAGTTGAACATGGAGGAAAGTTGCATATGGGGGATGATGCGCATGGGGGAAGTTGCGCATGGGGAAAGTTGTGCATCGGCGGATGATGCACATGTGGAAGTTGTGCATGGGTGGAAGTTGCACATGGGGGGAAAGTTGCACATGGGGGAAAGTTTCTCATGGGGAGAAGTTGCGCATTGGCAGATGATGCGCATGGGGGTTGATGCACATGGGGAAAGTTGCGCATGGGGGAAAGTTGCGCATGGGGGAAAGTTTCACATGGGGAGAAGTTGCGCATTGGCAGATGATGCGCATGGGGGAAAGTTGCGCATGAGGGGAAGTTGCGCATGGGGAAGTTGTGCATGGGGGGAAGTTGCGCATGGGGAGAAGTTGCGCATCGGCAGATGATGCGCATGGGGGAAAGTTGCGCATGAGGGGATGATACATATGGGGATGATGCGCACAGGGGGTAATGCGCACGGGGGAAGTTGCACAAGGGGAAATTTGCACATGGGGACATGATGCACATGGGGTCATGATGTGCGTGGGGGGAAAGTTGCATGGGGGAAAGTTGCGCATGGGGGATGATGCGCATGGGGGAAGTTGCGCATTGGGGAAAGTTGTGCTTGAGGGGACATTGCACATGGGGGGATGATGTGCATGGAGGGATGATGTGCATGGGGGATGATGCGCATGGGGGAAGTGGCACATGTGATGTTTCTGCACCATGGGGGGATGGCATAGGGAGAAATGTTACACCCGCAACGTGGGTACGCTTTTCGCTAGTTTTGAATAAAACAGTAATTTTGAATGTCTGCTATTCAAAGGAATCAGATGAGTTTCTTATTTTCCATGCATGTTGGAATATAATAGATAGTCATAAGCAAAGGCTGCAATCAGTTGCAGAAGTATTTTGGAATAAGGCTGCAATCCTAAAGACACTTTCCTGGAAGTAAGTTCCATTGAACACAGTGGGGCTTAATTTTGAGTAGACATGATTAGGATTGCACCCTAAGCCCCAGTGTACTGGAGGAAATATAGCTCAGTAGCAGAGTAGATCCTTTTGCATGTTGACCATCCCAGATTCAGTCCTTTGCGCTTTCTTATCAAAGGCTCTTTGTCTGCAGGTGATGGGAGTTATCTCTGAGTAATGCTTACAATGGCTGCTGATTTTTGACTGGGCCTTTAAAAACAGCTGGCTGTGTCCCAATCAGTAAGTGAAGATGTTTATCTCTGCTGATGAAAGCTTCTAGTATATTGATTTTTTTAATATCATGTTGTTGTTAAAAACAGGAGTGAACCACGCTAATGTTTTCAATCAGTTGGCAACCTTGGCTTGGCTAGTTTAAATCAGTACTTCCATTATGCAGTATAAGATATTGACCTGCAAGCTTGTTGTATGGTGTAAGAGCTTACTGGTAGCTGTTTTGTTTGTAAGCTCCACCTTAAATACTAGGTTTCTTTTGTCAGGGATCACTGGCACATTTAAAGGGTGTGCTCTGGTTTAGCATGGTGCAAAAGAAGCCTCTTTCTCCACCAGCTCCTTATTCTAATATGGAAGCTTATGCTGTTTTTCAGTTTGTAGCCCAATTCAGGAGACAAGGTTTTCTAAAGGTAAGTATTTGTATAGCTGGTTGTCCTCTTGGTTTTTGAAGTTGTATTTTCACAAAAGGGGCCAATAAAGCTTGTTATGTTTCCAAAGCTTGTAGCAGATAAATGTGTGACAGTATTGCAGTTACAAAATTTAACTAAGTTCCTCTTATGTGGCTCGTAATGGTCGCTGGGTTGGGTCCCTAGGCCAGGTACTACAGTATTTGGCTGAGAGTAGATATTATAATATGATAGGATATTAATATGCTAGAACTTTGGGTTAAATCAAAACTTGATGCAAAGCTAGGTGCCTATGGCTGCAATCCTAAACATGCTTTCCTGGGAGTAAGACCCATTGAATAGAGTGGGGCTTACTTCTGAGTAGATATGGGTAGGATTATGCTCTTGTGTCTCAGAAAGAGTCACAAGATCCTCAAAGCAGGAGTTGGTTCCCAAAGGCAATAACTAGTTTCTTTACACTTAGTCACAGAAAAACTGATTGTACCTGGCTGTCCTCAGTTTTCTAGCAGAGTTTACCCAATGAGAATCAGTTTTTTCTAGTATAATCCTATTGGAATCTAATAAAAAGATGAGAATAAAGTTGGTCTCCATCTTTTATACAGAGCTTTGCATTTTATGCTCAGAATTAGGGTTCCCATATTTTCTGGATTGGAAACTTTTTGTGTGGCCATGTTTGCCTAAAGCCTCCCTTTGTCTTGTGTTAAATTCTGGGAAGAAACCAGAAGTAGAGTATTGGTCAGGCTTGCACAGGGCTGACTGTTGCATTATGCACAGTGAGAGTGTGCCGTGGAACATACCATACACTTCTGTGTAGCTGTATGCATTACAAGGGAGGATCAGGAACGGAGAACAAACTGTCAGAGAAGACTGTGCTGTAACTGGTGGTCTTGTTTATCAGAAGTTCCTGGACATTCCTAGGTTACAGCTGAAAAATCACTGGTCTAAAGCCAAGGACTACTCTTGCAGCCTTCAGATATATAGGGCATGAAGCTTATCTCTACAATCAAATTATAATAAAATAATCAGTCACAATTTATTTAAAAAATCCTTTAGAATATTGTTGTTCTCTCTCACCAGCTGTTGGGTGAGATGGACTTTTCCTAGGGCAAAATCCAGAGTAACTACAGGGAGTCCTTGCTCCAGTGTAAGAACGATTTACTCTGGATTCCAGTATGAATTTCCTAGGAGGTGCAGTAACTACGGGTGCACGTATGTCTCTTATGTGCTCCTGTAGTTACTCTGGCTTTGGGGGCTAGTGTGTAAGGTTTTGTTGTAGGAGTCTCTTAAGCCACGGAATATTCTTGTGTTCCATGCCATTACTCCAAAAGTAATATCCATGTGTTAGTGGCTTGCATCTTTCATTGCTGTATTTTTTCCTTATTGGAAGTATATTTTTTTTTCCATAATGGAAGTAGCATTTTTAATTAGTAGATTTTCCTGGTCGGCACTCTTGAAATTTGTGGGCTGATGAGCAAGTAGGAGTAAGACTTTTTGTAAAGAATCCTTTTTAATTATTGAAAGTATCCTGAATTGGTCTTCAGTCAAATCACTAACATTTGTTTTACAATTCAGATACCCCTTGCTTTCTGGTGGTTCATTTTCTGACAATCTGCTCTTTCAACACCTTTCAGTTATACCCAGAAATCATTCATTGCATTTTCCACTCTTTCAAACCCCCCCTGCTGTTGCAATGACTAAAATTGCTCTCCTCATGTTGATTTTGATGTGTGAGCACACATGATCACTGTAGCTCCTGGTCTATTCCCATTCCCTGAAGGAGCAGAAAACTTGCAGAAATCTTTGTGTGACAGCAGGAATTTGCAAGATAAAAAGGCATTTGCAATTTGCTAGATAAAAAAGCATAAGAAGAAACATTTGTAAACTACAGTAATTGAAATCTAAAAGGTTCTGCTTTTCAACCATTTCCACTTTTCACCGTAGCTCCAGTCCCTAACCCGTCAGATAAGCGAGGGATGTCTGTATATGCATAATTTCATTGATTTCAGCACAATTTTTTACATTTAGGAGTACATAATAGCATGCTGAGTTATTGACTGAAGACCAAGCTGAATTGATAAGTGCAGGAAAAAGAATATCATATGTAGCTGTCATCTGAGGCCACATTCACAGAAACAGCAGGCAAGGTGGTCAAACTTTCTGCAGGTCGGAGAAGCACATGTTTGAATGCTCTTTCTTAATACCAAGAAATAATTTCCTGCAGAACAAGAAGTTGATGTTCAGGAGAGGCTCTCTCATAGAAATCCTTGGATCAAATGCTAGCTTGAATTCTGTTTAGGCTATACTTCTGTGTGAATCTTCTATTCTAGAGCTTATGGGTCAGTGAGTGAATGTGTTCCAGTAAACCTTGATGTGCTCCTGAAACCCAGTTGCTATACATACAGCATGGTCTTCGTAAGGTGTGATCAATAAGTATCAGGACTGGTCCCATAGTAAAGGAGCTAAACTACGCAGAGTGAAGCCACTTGGCACAGATTGACCTTGATCGCAACCGTGCATGCACACTAAGTTTTAACATCCTAGCTCACTTCTTCTCTTTATAGCAGTGCTTGGAAGAAACATGTGTAGCGTGTGGTCATCGCATTGACCATGACAGAGAAAGTTGAGCAGAGAATCTGCATCAAAAGTTGCCAAAAGCTTGGCAATACCTGCGCAGAGACCTATGCAAAGTTGCAGGAAGTGTATGGAAAAGAGTGTATGAGCAGCACATGAGTGTACCAGTGGTTCAGATGTTTTCAAGGTGGCCGACAAAATGTTGAAAGTGACGAACGTTCTGGGAGACCTGCAAACAGCAGAACTGAGAAAAACATCCCAGATGTGCGTGCAGCTGGGAGGAGAAATTGTTGAATCACCATCCGTGAGTTATCAGTGGATATACAGATTACTTACAGTTCCATTCAGTCCATTCTCACTGAAGATTTGGGTATGAGACATGTGTCTGCCAAGTTTGGACAGCTTTCGGCTGACCAAAAAAACCCTCTGGCCTCAGTTGCGCAAGATCTCCTTGATTGTGTCAAGAATGATGAAAACCTTTTGAAAGCAGTCATAATGGGTGATGAATTGTGGGTCTGTGGCTATGACCCCAAAACCAAGGCTCAGTATTTGCAGTGGAAGAAGTGAAGCCTCTCCAAGACTGAAGTAAGCACGAATGAGTCAAAGCAATGTGAAGACACTATTTGACAGTGGTTGACCATTTTCTTTGACTACAAGGGGATTGTTCATCATAAGTATGTTCCACATGGTCAAACAGTAAACCGTGAGTACTACTGTGATGTGTTGGGGCATTTGCAGGATGCTATTCCTTCAGAAAAGGCCATAATTGCATGCCTTCTGGTGAGTGGCAATTGCACCATGACAATGCACCTGCCCATTAAGCGTAGCTTGTGCAGCAGTTTTTGGCCAAGCTCAACAGCCACCATATTCCCCAGATCTTACCCCTTGCAACTTTTTCCTCTCCAAAAATCCAATCCCATTTGAAAGGACGAAGATTTCTGGATGTCAAGGAAATCCAAGTGAATGTGACAAAGGCAGCTGCTGATTATCCCAGAAAATGAGTTCCAGGAGTGCTTCCAACAATGGAAATAGAGCTGGGTTAAGTGTGTGGTTTCTGAAAGGGACTACTTTGAAGGAGATTAAATGCCAAATTCTTACGTGTTGTAGTTTTCTTTTATAGCACCAGTCTTGATACTTACTGATCACACCTCATATATCAGTGGTACATGGGCATTTGAGCGCAGGACCCTCTTTCAGACTTACCAGGATGTGACATCACTGTGATGCCAGAGCTCCTCCATGTCTAGTTGGAAGTAAATCCCATTGTGCTAGATTCCAAGATGGTGAATCCCACCCTCTCATGACCCCTCTGACCCGAGATTGCAGTCTCCAACAGAGTCCTGACCCTTACTTTGAGTACCTCTGGCATAGATGAATGCTGTATCCAATGAAACTTCCTCCCTGTGATCTGGAATGTTGAATGTCCGCAATGTGCCCCTCTTGTACATTAACTGAATTGATGCATGGCGTTTGTGTTGGGTAAGGTAAAGGTCCCTGGCAGATTGCCCTGCCAGGCTATAGGTTACTCTGGCTACAAGTGACTGGCTGCAAGTTACTCTGTTGCCTGAACAGGCACCAGCCACAGCTGTTGGATGCGGTACTCATCCCTGATTCAGCCATTGTCCAAAGATGCCTCCATGATCAGGTAGCCAACATGATGGCATGCAACGCTATTAACCTTCCCACCGAGGTGGTACCTTTTTATCTACTTGAATTTGCATCCCTTCAAACTGAAGGGTTGGCAAGAGTTGGGATAAGGATGGGTGCTCACTCTTGCAGCAACTGGGTCTCGAACCCCAGCCTGCCTGTTGACATGCATGGTGTCTTAACTAGTGTGGCGTGGACTGGGATGCGTACGAACGCTTTAACATGGAACCCATGGGGGTACACATGGGGGAGAGTCTGCGCGTATGGAACAGGCCTGATTACCCCTCCCTTGACATCAAGCTGTTCCCAGATGCCGTCGAGGTCTGGAGGATGGATGATATGGTGGAGCTCTGGAGGACGGGGGGCCGTGGAGGACTCAAAAGAAGAGGGATAACGGTTGGGCCATCCACCAGGTGGTACGCTCCGGGAGGGGTCCAGTCACTGACGGGTGTTTGGCAGGAAGAGATGGGGGAGGGGTAGAGGATATAAGAGAGAGGGAGGGGAGGGAACGAGAAGTTCTTTGGCGGGAAGAACTCCCATGGAAGGAGAGGAGCACCTACTCGGCTTATAGGGAGAGCCCGAAGAAGGATCCGGAGGTCCCCCACCCAGAGAAATCTGAGGAACCCCACCCTGCATCAGTGTGCAGCGGACTGCGTGCTTTGACTCTAAGTGGAGAAGACCGGTGCTGCAGGCAGGGAAGCGAGTGCTCAGTCAGGACGCGGAACCTGGAAAAAGAGAGGAAAAGAGTGAGGAGTGGACATGCAGAGAGAGACATTTGTGTTATTGACATGTTAAGAGACTTACCTGTTCATGGTGGTGGGGACTCTGTTGAATGGTCACGTTCAGTGATGGGCACCAGCAGGTTCGCACCTACTCTATAGAACCGGTTGTTAACAAGAGATAGGACATATAAAGTTTAAAAATTGCCATTTAAAAGTGGCTGCCAGATGGGCAAAGAACCGGTTCTTAATTTCTTTGAAGCCCATCACTGGTCACGTTGACCTGTAGAAAGAAAAGAGTTATACTGTGGAACTAAGTGAATGCCTGAGTAAACGTGTTTGACAGTACCTACCCAACTTAGTCTGATGATGTATGCCCGCGGGGGTGATGATGAGGATGAGACCCAAATATCGGTTGTCCTGGAAGAGCAGACTCCTGCAGGCGAGCGGGGGAGGTTTAAGACCAAGGGAACCCGTGACAACCAGTTTACTCAACTGTTCAACTTCAATAGACAGTGGAAGAGACTGGTGCACTATAAGAAACAATTGTCCTTAAGCTATTTAATGTTGCTGCACTTTCTGCCCGTAGCAGTAAGTGTGGGAGTAGGTGACTTCTTTGCTATATAATGTACATCATATGCATTTTGGTTAGATTATATATGGTTGTAAGTTTTACCTGAACTGATTGGGGCTTGGACTGGATGTTGATCAGTCATCAATTCTTCAATGTAAAGTATAGGGATGAAAATGTGTTGTGCCCCTTTTCACCCCCTTCTGATTGAATTTCCTAAAATTGGTTCTTAGTGGGTGCCTCCATCACGGAAGGAACACCCTCCCCAAATTTGATGCTTCAACAGTGACTTTTCAGTTTTGTATATAAAGTCACCACCATTAACAGTGAAACAATATTCCAGGAATCCCCCTGTGCCTACTGTGTTTTCAACACAGAAATCCAGCTTTGATTGAAATGAAGATTTTCTTTTGGTATAGAGTGGCTTTAATGTTGTTCCTTTCCATTCCCGGGCATAAGTCTGGCCAGGAGCCTTTGATGCCTTGTAGGTGTCAAGCAATGATGACCTAGCTGATGCCACAATTATCCCTCTGGCTCTCTCAGTAGCAGCGGAGCGCAGCTATATGAGTTGGCATTCTTTAAGAACAGTATGGGACTTATTTTCTTTCCACCATGGGGGTCAGGAAATTGCAAACTTCACATTTGTTTTTTAATGGGAACGTGCCAGGTCAGAGTGAATCATGACCCAGAAGTTTGGCAGTGATGTCCCAGATCACCACAATTCTTCCAGGACCACAAGTTTTGCAATGCTTTGCCTTGACCTTGCATATCTCATTCTCATGCCCCTTTGTTCCATGCAAGTTGTTTTCCTCTTGAAAACAATAAATTTGATCTGGGATCCTTAATAGTGCAACTTAAATTATAGCAAAGTCTTTTACTTTGATACAGAGAAATACTCGGAAGACACCACAGTCTAACACTGGCAAGATCTACTGGTAGTTCTCTCTTGCATTCCCATTTTACTGCCATGTATAAAAATAACACTTCAGTTATTATGTAAATGCAAGAGGGTTTTCCGTGTGGTTAGAAAAGGAAAGTTGACCACATAATTACAAAATATAGTTTATTGAACAGCCCAAGTTGTTGAGAAGGATCTGCTCTTCCTCTTCAAGGAATGGGTCTGCTTAAATTTTGCAGCAATTTTCTTCCAAAACATTCACTTCCCAAAATAAATTCTGATCTGTAACAAAACAGGCACTTCATTGTTTAGTTGGCCAATGACTTTAGAAGAAAATGTGTTTTTTATTTTTGAGGCTGCCTTCAACTTTCACAGAAACCCTTTGTAAATGAAATGATCAGAGGATGGTTGCTTATGGGGCTAGAGTGGGATCACAGCTATTAGCTCTGCTCCTAACCACGTATTGGTGGGATCTTCTGTGCAGTGCACATGTGGGCTTTAGGAAGAAAACCTGACAAGGTGTGGAAACAGAAATCAAGTGGGGATCCCACTTTGCTCATTTGGGTTATTGCCAGATTTAATATTGCCTGCACTGAGTTGCCTCCAAGATGTGGTGTTAGAAGGACTGAGGTCTATCAGTCCTCTACAAAAGGTCTCATACAAAAGCTCTTGGTAAGTCCCCCCCCCCTTTTTGGAGACATAAAGTCCTTTCAGCACTCCTTGCAAAAATGTTGTTTGCTGATTTCCTTGCGTGGTTGTTCCCCTCCTCCATTTATGCTCATTGGACTACAGTTGACCTTGGTGGTTGCCATACAATGAGGTCTGGCTGTGTAACTTTGCGACTCCTGATTGAGATCATCATGTGACTAAACAGCAGCAGCTGCCAAGAGAACGATGGCATTGAACAAGATTAGGGAAGTGCATATTTAGAGTACGTTGCAGAACTATTTTTATTCAAATTGTCATTTTAACCAATTTAAGAAACGGAAGACTTTTGAAACAAGTGATTTTCTTTTGGGGAGAGGGAGAAGGGGGGCATCTCTCATCAGTGTGCATTTGGGATGAAATATGGGGTGGTGTTAGCAGCTAGTATTGGTCTAGAAACCATTTCCATGAAACTCTTTTCACATGCACTTAAATTTTTTGGAGAATAACTTTGGCTGCAATCCTAAAGACACTTTCCTGGAAGTAAGACCCATAGGGTACAGTGGGGCTTCCTTTTGAGTAGAAATGGTTAGGAATGTGCTCTTTGTGTATTGACTTATTTGTGCAAATAAACTACTTCAAGAAAATGTGGCTTGTTCACTTAATGATCAGCTGAATCCTTCAGGGTGGGCTAGACTTGTTATCTTTGCACTGGAGTTGATTCTTTTTAAATGTTTTATTTATTCAGTTTTTATCCTTCCATTCCTCCTGAAGGGCATCCAAGGCAAACCAAAACAGATTAAAATACATAATACAAAATACATCACATATGCATTTGTTCCCAAAAGGGTTTAGGCTCATCATTAAATTGAATAACTTTGTCAATTTCAGATAACAGGTACTCCCTACTTTCTAATAGTTTGACGTTCCACACTATCAGCACATTACAGCACATTCATTCAATTCATGCTCTACTCTTTCAACCTCTCTCTGCTGGTGGAAAGGCTAAAATTGCCCTCTCCCTTGCTGATTTGTACATCATATACTATACAGTGATTCAAACTGTTTTGGGATCTGTGGGAGAGAGAACACATACCAACAACTGTATCCCTGAGTCTATACCAATTCCCATAGACATTCATGAAAGTTTATTTTCTGAAATATTAGTGCGACAGCAGGAATTGGCAAGATAAAAATGGCATCTTCAGTTTGCTAGCTAAAAAAGTATTGGATCCAACATTTTCAGGGCAGTGCCAAGAAGTCATTGGAGGACATGCATAAGAATGGGCAGGTGAATTATACTGGAAAAATCTTGCAAAGTCGGGAACTCTCAGCTGGAACCAACCAACATTCTTATAGTACCCATTAACTGAAGTTACATTACACATACCTGTATTTTTAGCTGGCAGAAAGCCAGAACAGCCAGTCTTTCAAGGTCATCGGCAAAATCACATTTACTGAAATGTGCACAAGACACGTTCTTAAAGTCTTAAATCTGTGTACAGCTATGCCTACATTCCAAACTTGGGTTAAGCGAAGGGCAAGGTATACGGAAGCACCTTGAGTAAACAAGTATCCAACTATTCTGGATTAGTATTCAAGCTGTTGAGACAGAACTCTTAAACCAGAAACTACAGCAGGGATTGTACTCTACTAGAGGCTGAGGTGAGGCTGTCATTTGTAAATATTGATGTATTCATTTACTGAACCAAAAGTGAAAATTTACAAATCTTTGCAACTATAACCCTAAGTATGCTCAACTTGGAATCTAGGTCTGCTACCAAATGAGACAAGGAAATCTGATACTGTTTGTCCTATTTTTGATCTTTGATTAATTTGTCTATCCCTGTCCCACTTTATAGCAGTGGCTGAGTTTAGGCAGCCCAATATGCTGTGGTCATGAATAGTCTTGCTTCTTTGGGCCCTATGGGACCTTAAAATGTCACTTCTAATTTATCCGAAAAACTGGAGATGAAGTTTAAAGGCCTTTCAAAGTCTGAGAATGTCATTCTGAGGCCTATAGCCTTCCAGGTCTTCAGGACTCCTTTGGTCTATCTCCTCTTGCATTTGGAGAAGATGGGGAGGCAGCCCTGGCACTCTGCACTTCACCAGAAGAAGTTTTGCTGACAACATATTTGACAACTCCGGCTGAGACTATAGGTGTGACTTCACCTGACTTCAGGTGTGCCATGTAACTATGGTTTACAAATCAGGTTTGGGTGTTAATTCCAGAAAATTACCTGGAATTTCATGAATCATTTGAATTGCTGTTTTTTTTTTTTGTATCCTAAAACCTCTTTCAAAGTGACCTATTTGCTTGGGTATGAGCATGCATTCCCCCCATTGAAGTACTGTATATCAGCCAGCAGCACTGATCTCCAAAAATCCCTATCCATGTCATGTTAAAGTATGAGTGCATTCAGTGCATGTCTATAAATGAAGCTTAAAAAGGACTTTTTACCAGCCATACTGTGTGGTATGTGAATGTAATTCTAGATCCAGGGCAGGGCATCTGGATGCAGGTTGTGTTCCCTGAAACATCTGGGGGGCCACTGTGTGAAACAGGAAGCTGGACTACATGGGCCTTTGGCCTGATCCAGTGGAAGATCTTCTTAATGTGCTTGTGGTTTTAATAATCCATTATTTGACTCTCTAAATTCCCAACTTTTCTTTTCCTCAAATGATCTTATTGTCAGGCTCAGTTCTGGCTTACTGTAAAGGCAGAATGGCAATACAAAAATTGATTTTCCTTCTTTCTAGGTATCTACCCGAGAATACAGTGGTGGGCTTCAGGGGGTTCTCACAGGTTCTATAGAATCCTTTGCTAATGAGGATTCTATAGATCCTAATGAGGGTTCTATAGACCAGAGAACCTGGTCTGGTTCTCCTGGCTCTCAGAACCGTTACTAATGGGACATAGAAGCTGTTGTTAATTTAGGTTATTAGGACATAGAACCTGTTGTTAACTAATTTGAATCTCACCGCTGCGTGAAATGTATTGGTGGGTGATAGAAGAACCTTTCTTTGCCAAGGTTGGGGAATCTTCCATTATTGGTTGACTTTTGTGTTTTGTTATATCTGTAGCACGCACTGTCTTCCTTCTTTGGAAATATACAAGAAAACTGTCCTGGGAAGGGGGAAGTAAACTTAAATGGTTTGGGACTGCTTTAGAAAATACTCCACTCATTTGAGGAAAAGGAAAGTCGGGAATTCAGCGAGTCAAATAATGGATTATTAAAACCATTAAAACATGGAAGGGAAGGTTGACTGTGTCTCGCCTATCTAATAATCTAGCACCCTGGTTCACCTCTGTTCATGCAGGGACATTTAATCCTAAATCAGCCTAGTGTGTAAATAAGTATAGCTGTAAGCTAAAATTGTGCAGCTGACCTGGGTGGGAGACGGTGGGTGTTTATCACACCAGTCTGATCTACATGTGCAAAATTTTAGAAACCATTTTTAAAATTAAAAGCCATGCAAAGGAAATTTCCTTATTGTCATCTCTGTTTGCAACCCCTTGATCAATCTATATCATACCACAACGGTGTCACTAGGGCTCATGTCACCTGTTGCAGGAGGCCAGCGCATCACTCCCATGTAGTGGGTGGGGTTATGTGCCATTAACCCGCCTCTGCTTTTTGGCCGTACGTTTTGATAAAGATAATTTCAGGTGGTTTGTTTCATTGCATTCTGCTGTAAATCTGTTACAGTGTGGAGCATATGCTGAGCTCCAAGTGGATAGGGAACAGTGCAAGAGAACCTTGCACTCTCTTGGACTGAGATGCACCAGCCAAGGCATGCTTGCTTACTTAGAAGTAAAATAGGACATGCAGTTTCACTTTCAATAGGATTAAATGCATATGGAACCTTAGAGGAGGGACTTCCTTTCGGGGTAACTGGTGGAGGCTGCATTCTTTGGATCAGGCCAGATTCCTCTTGGCCTGCCTTTCCAATGTTCTAAGGCAAGTTGTCCTACTTCCAGGTAATGGCACAATATGGATCTGTTTCATTTCCCATAGAGATCAATTCAATTATCAGGAGCTTCCTTCTGGGTTGAATTGTGGGGGCTGAGTTCAATGGATTTAAACAATTCTGGGGTCCTTGGATTCTTTTTAACCTGCCCTTTCTGGCAGACTATGGCACATTTGCCTACTTGTGAGTAAAATGGCAGTATGAGGCACTCACTTTCCATAGAGCTGTACGTATGGAGTTGCATTTTTGGGGTTCCACAGACCACAAGTGTGCATCACCCTAACTGGGTGTGATGTCCCTGCAGCGATGCCCCTGTCATGCTATGTTGTATGATCGGGTAAAAAACCTTACTTCCTCAATCATTTTGAAGATTTTCCAATAAGGATCTTTTCAAGTGTCCTTGGTAATCAGATGTGATGTTGGCTGCCCTTTTTCCATAATTGTTACACATGGACAAAGAAGAGAGTCTTAAGCAAAATAAGTAATAATGAAGCAAAGGCTTCACTTCTTTTGATCATCACTCTTCACTTGGCCATATTTCTTGCATGAAGTGTGTGTGTGTGTGTGTGTGTGTGTGTGTGTTTGAATTGCTTTTCTTCAAGCACCACAGATTTTTGTCTTACAAAGTGTAATTTTAATGTATTTGATTAAGCATATGTTCCACTTTATGTGTTGTAACATAACAGCCTCTAAAATATAATTATGGAGGAGAAAGTGTGTTGATATGTTAATGGAACATCTGAGCTTGTAAACATGGATGCTCAGCATTGAAAGTGGGAAATACAGTGGTACCTTGGTTTGTGAGCCTAATCCATTCCAGAGGCATGTTTGTAATCCAAAAATTAACAAACATTTCCATAAGAAATCATGGAACCTCAGGCAGTTGCTTCCAGCCTCCACCTTCCACCTCTGCCAAGCCATAGTCTTGGTGGCTCGTCCCAGGGGTGCTCTCAGGATCAACCTCTGCTGCTGATCTTGGGAGCATTCCAGAGGTCCCTGCAGGATCAGTGCTTGGCGTAAACCTCCTCCTAACCAAGACACTGGAAATCCTCTGCATGCATAGGGAATTTCCTCCCCTGCACTCACAGGGGATTCTCAGTGTCTGGGTAGGTCCCCCTGGGATGCCAATCACTGCCCTCAATGCAGAATGAAATGACGATGTCTTGCTCATTTTGCAAGACATCGCTCGCAAACTGAGCAAAGATTTATCTGAAATCTTTGCTGATCTTGCAAAACATTTGTAATCCAAGGTACACTGTAATGTTAATTGCAGAAGCTGCATCCTTATTGTTTGGTATGTTTTTAAAAAATACTTTACATGTGCTTTCCTGTACATTGAAGAATCCCTGATTGATCAACGCCCTGCCTCAACCCCTGGACCTAGAAGCATGAAATTTGGGGAGGGTGTTCCTTATGTGACCTCAGCACCCACCAAGAAACAATTTCTAGAAATTTAACACTTAAGGGGGTGAAAAGGGGTCCAATGTGTTTTTATCCAATTCTTAACATTGAAAACTGATAAAATTCAGTCCCAAATGGTGCAACTGCCCAGTTGGGGTGCCCACAGTTATAGGTAGAAGGTGCACGTTGGGGAATTTTGAAGAGGGGGAATGGTGCAAATATTCTTGAAATTTTACTCCTGCAACATGGGTACATTTTGCTTCTGTGTGTGTGTAGAGTTTTTATTTTGTTATGTCCTACATTTCTCTTGGGTGTCTTACATTTATATATCTTGGACAGTGGGTGGCGCAAGTGGTTAAGACACTGTGCCTGTTAAACAGAAGGCCAGGGTTTGAGACCTGGGTCCCCACAAGACAGGGTGAGCTCCTGTCCTTAGCCCAGCTCTGCGACGCAGCTGGATCCAATCGTATTGGCTCTGCCTTTCCATTGACTATTTCAGTGGCATGGGGAGGGTGCTTTTGCTGCTTGGGTAACAGCCTGTCCTCCATATTAGTCTACCCAGGCCTTTGTGCTTTGCGTGCAGTGTCGAGCATGATACCACAGGCTTTTCAAGACTGATGGATGCCAAGTTATCTTACATTTTGAATAGCCTTGTCCTATTTTGCAGTTATGACATCTGTTCATCCTGGACAAGGCTGCTATAATCAAGATAGCTACCACTTCTGCTGTTCTGGGTTTGCACAACAACGATCTATTGTGTGGTTCTGTCACATGTGCACAAAGAACTGTGTTACGGATGCTTGCATGTGGGGTTGTCTTTGCTTCCCATCTGGTTTCAAAAGAGAAAGAGAGAGAACATGAATCTGCTGGGGGTGGGCATCTCTTTGCCACAGACAAGTGATTGATTGCAGACCTCCTTTAATGTAGTTTGGGCAATGCTGCATTCTGTCTGGTGTTCAGTTTTTGCTGAATTTGGCAACTTGCCACCTGACAGATTGGCATGTTTGACTACTGTTCCAGAGTCCTTTTGTGGGACTAACAAAGACTAAATGGAATCTGGCTTTACATAGCCATTTTAATTTTTTCACATAGTCAGGCTATTCTGTTCTTGTAACCCTTACCCAGTGTGCTCTGTAAAGCGGGAGTAAAATACACCGCTGTGTGCCGTCCCCCATTGCTCAATTTCCCACATGCTCATCAACCCTGAATGTGTAACATCTGCCCCATGTGCAACATCCCCCATGTGCATCAACCCCACATGCACATTAACCCTGAATGTGTAACATCCCCCCATGCTCATCAACCCCCACTGATGCTCATCAACCCCCACTGATGCGCATCATACCCCCATGTGCATCAACCTTCCATGCGCATCGTTCCCCATGTGCTTTAAACCCCATGCGAATCAACCCCCATTGATGTGCAATGCCCTCCCATGCATAACGTCCCCCATGCACAAAGTCCCCCATGTGAACCCTCCCTCCCGGTGCATCAGATACGGACACAAAATTGGCTGGATGTTGATCAGTCAGTCTTCAATGTTCAGCATATGACAGAATGCCTTTTCTGCCCCTTAAGGATTAAATTTTTCAACATCACCTCATGGTGGGTGTTGAAGTCACAAAAGGAACACCCTCCCCGAATTTCATGCTTCTTGGTCCAGAGGTTGTGGCAAAGCAGCCATCAGTCACCAATTCCTCAATGGAAAGTATAGGGAAGAAAATGCGTTGTGCCCCTTTTCACACCCTTCCGGTTGGAATTTCTGAAAACCAGTTTTTAGTGGGTGCCTCCATCACTGAAGGGACACCCTTCCGAAATTTCATGTTTCTAAATCTAGCGGTTTTGTCGGTGTTGATGAGTGAGTCAATGAGTGAATCAGTCAGTGACTTTTCAATTTATATATATATTGATAATATATATAATTTATATATATATACTAGCGAAAGGCGTACCCGTGTTGCGGGAGTAAAATTCCCCTGTATGCCATTCCCCCATAATCATCAACCCCCCATGGATAACTTTCCCCCAGGCGTAACAACCCCCCATGCGCAACTTCCCCCATACACATCAACCCCCCCAAGCGCAACTTCACCCATGCGCATCAACCCAGCATGCACAAGTTACCCCATGCGCAACTTCCCCCCATGCACATCAACCCCCCATGCGCATCATCCCCCCATGCGCAACTTCCCCCATGTGCAACTTCCCCATATGCAACTTTCCTCTCATGTGCAGTTTTCCCCATGCGCAACTTCCCCCATGCGCAACTTCCCATATGCGCAACTTTCCTCCCGTGCGCAACTTTCCTCCCGTGCGCAACTTTCCTCCCGTGCGCAACTTTCCCTCCATGCGCAACTTCCCCCATGCGCAACTTCCCATATGCGCAACTTTCCTCCCGTGCGCAACTTTCCTCCCGTGCGCAACTTTCCCTCCATGTGCAACTTCCCCCCAGGCGCAACTTTCCACAGGCGCAATTTTCCCCAGGTGCAACTTCCCCCCATGCGCAACTTCCCCCATGCGCAACTTCCCCCTGTGTGCAACTTTCCTCCATGTGCATCATCCCCATGCGCAACTTCCCCATGCGCAACTTTCCTCCCATGTGCAACTTTCCTCCCATGCGCAATTTTCCTCCCATGCGCAACTTCCTCCGTGCGCAACTTCCTCTGTGTGCATCATCCCCCCATGCGCAACTTTCCTCCGTGTGAATCATCCCCCCATGCGCAACTTCCCCCATGCGCAACTTCCCCCATGCGCAACTTCCCCCATGTGCAACTTTCCTCCGTGTGAATCATCCCCCCATGCGCAACTTCCCCCATGCGCAACTTCCCCCATGCGCAACTTCCCCCATGCGCAACTTCCCCCCATGCGCAACTTCCCCCCATGCGCAACTTCCCCCCATGCGCAACTTCCCATATGCGCAACTTCCCATATGCGCAACTTTCCTCCCGTGCGCAACTTTCCCCCATGTGCAACTTTCCCCCCATGCACAATTTTCCCCCATGCACAACTTCCTCCCATGCACAACTTCCTCCCATGCGCAACTTCCTCCCATGTGCAACTTTCCTCCATGCGCAACTTCCTCCCATGTGCAACTTCCCCCCTGCGCAACTTTCCTACATGCGCAACTTCCCCCATGCACAATTTCCCCTCATGCACAGCATCCTCGCCAGAGCAACCTCTTCCTCCGAACAACATCCCCCAGTGCACCAGGATCTGAGCACCCAATTGGCTGGATGTTGGTCAGTCTCCCATGTTAAGTATAGGACAGAAACACGTTGCCCCCTTTTCAGCCCCTGAAGGGTTAATTTCTCCAGATGGTTCTTGGTGGGAGTTCAGGTGACAGAAGGAACTCCCAGAATTCCATGCTTCAGGCCCAGCAGTTGGGGAGGAATGTTGATGAGTCAGCAATTCTCAATGCAAAGTATAGGGAGGAAAACACGTTGCGCCCCTTTTCACCCCCTTCCGGTTGGAATTTCCAAAAACCGGTTCTTAGTGCACCCCTCAGTCACGGAAGGAACACCCACCCCAAATTTCACGCTTCTAGGCCCACCAGTTTTGGCAGGGCGGTGATGAGTGAGTCAGTGAGTGAGTGAGTGAGTCAGTCAGTCAGTCAGTGAGTGACTTTTCTCTTTTATATATATATATATATATGAATGGTACCTGTTTAATATTGTTATACTTCATGAATAAAAATGAATTTGGAGTTTGATTAATTGAGGTTAAATGTAGGTTAAATTTCTAGTTTATTATTACATGTTGGATTGGTCCCATGAGTTCTTAATGGGTTAATACTGCATAAATCTACTTGGAAATCTTCCTGTATTTAGTTAACTAGTCATAGCAAGCAGTCCATTGTAGAAGAGGAGTGTAGGATGAGGCTTGTAAAAAGTCTGTTATCTATTTTACTCATATTTTCTGTCTTGATTGACTGTGACTTCCAAGGGTGTGTGTATGTTTTTGGAGTGGGTGAAGGGCTGTTTTCCAGCTCTTCCTGGAGATATTGAAGGCCTTTTGTATTGGGTATTGCCATTGAGTTGCTCCCTTTCACACTCATTCTGTGTGAAAGAGAATGGTGTGGTTTTTTCTAAATTTATGGAACAGCCACATTTTCTGAATTATTTACATTGAATAGAATTTTAAGATTTAGAAAAATCTGCTCTATGATTAACTAGAGGCATCCAACTCTTTGATCTAGGGTGCAAATCCTAAGCCTGTCTACTCAGAAGTAAGCCCCATTATATTCAGTGGGGCTTACTTCCAGGAAAGTGTGTTTAGGATTGCAGCCCTAATCCTTTATGATTTTCTGACACATATTTTTTGTCAGTTAAATAAACATAACCTTGTGCATGACAAGAAAGGAAACAAACTGTGTGTTACATCCTGTACAAGTGTAGCCTAATTATATGTGATCTAGTTATATGTGATTTTTTTTTTCTTAAAGTGAATGAGGTTGGACTTTTAAACTGAAAGGTAAACTTCCCTTAAGTCCAGTTAATGGCTTAAAAGGTAGTCTGCTTACCGAAGCAAAGTGGCAGACAATTTTGTTTTGGAAAAGATCTTGAACCTTTGTTTCTGTTCAACTTAGAAAGCAGAGACACTCCCTTTTCTCAAGTGATAAATCACTTGCTCTGAACTGACACTGCAAATTCCTAGCACATTGTAAACGCATTGCAGTTTGCACATGCATTGTACATTGCACACGCATTGCACACTGCTTGCACATGCCTTGCAGCGCAGTTAGTAGCACTTGAAAGTATGCTTCTTGATTCATTGCTGGTCTTGTTACCATGCCTTTGTTACATGTACTATACCATGTAATTGTCTTTGTATTAAGAGAAAATCATTAATCACATTGTTTTTTGGAAGGAAATGTTGCAAATGGGGAGTTTTCCCGTTGAGGGCAACTGAAAATGAAATGTCGCAAATATAGTTTTTCCTTTTTGAGGGCAAAGAACATCTTTTAGGTATGGTAAAAAAATCAGCCTACAGTGGTAACTTGCTTAACAAGTGCCTCGATTAACAAGTGATCCACATCACAAGCAAAAATTGCTCTAGGATTCTGCCTCACATAACAAACATTGCTTCACTTAACAAGCACACTCGTTGGCAGTTGGGGCAGACGCGCTGGCCGGCAGCTCTTTTAAAACGCGTCAGGGCTGCCTTGCGCACCTGCCCATTGCGAAAGCAACACTTCCGAGCTGTTCCTCCTGTGGCTGGGTGTCCCCTGGGCAGAGGGAGAGAAGAGCAGTGGAGAAGAGGGAAGCAGCTCAGGGCCAGGCAGAAGGGAGCAGGGGAGAAAGAGGTTCAGGATGGAGAGAAGGAGAAAGAGGGTGACACTTTGAAAGTGTCTTGGATTGCAGAAGAAAGTGTCTTTGATTGCAGCCTCCTACCCATGTCTACCCAGAAGTAAGCCCCATTGTGTTAAATCGAGCTTACTCCCAGGAAAGTGTCTTAAGGATTGCAGCCTAAGTAGACTTCATAGGGTCATGCACATTGAATGCATGTTTTGAATTCACTTCCAGTGTTTTGTCATCATTTTTATATTCAGTTAATATTTTTATATGAATATTTTTGGGGTTGTGGAATCAATCATCTGAGTTTCCATTATTTCCTGTGAGAAAATCCTCTTCACATAAAGAGCGTTTCACATAACAAGCATGCTTCTGGAATGAATTAAACTTGTTATGTGAGGCACCACTGTATTAGGTATTGGCAAACTTTAAACTTTTATCATGCATAAAATTTTATCACTGGTTACAAACCAAATTTCTCTGCATTGAGAGACTTCTGTACTTTCAATGTGTGTTTTATTCTTTCAGTACAGAAGGAAAGTAAGAGAGTGTATATTGCTATTTGATGGGTTTATGAAAATATAAATTATGGAGACACTTCCTTGGCAAAGGTTTTGTAGTGGAAAAACACCTGCCCTTCTCAAGTATTTGTACTCATGCTTGAACAACTCTGGGTTGTTTTGCAAGAACATGAGATCTGTTTTCATGATGTCTGTGTTTTGAGAAACCAAAACTCTTTTCAAATGTGGATCTGGTGACCCTAATCTATAATCATGTAGTGGAGAGATATTTCATTACCCACACATGTCACTCTTTAGTGGCAAGGGCTGCAATCCTATGAGATTTCTGAAAGTAAGCAGTACACTGAGTGAGTTGTCTATATGCTTACTCAGAATAAAGGTTGCTGTACAAGGGTGATAAACCTGTTCCTGATTTACCACTTCAGATTACATATAGGAGATTGGAGCAATGGTTCTGAAACTGGGAGTACCATTTAGTTTTTAGAAACTGCATTTCTGGTAATTTTCAATCAGTCAAAGAAATAATACCTCTTTAATTTAAAACTTTATATTTTGATTCTAGTTTATGTATGTTTCTGAAAATGATTAAACTCCAGGGTAAGAAAGACAGAAATTATATGAAGAGAAAGGAGTCTTCATCACTGGATCTTGTACATCATAATCTGCAGATGGGTTTATTTATTGGATTTATACCTGCCTTTCCAATGCTAACGCAAATGCCCAAGGTGGTTTACAAAGCTTTTATTCTTTCTCTTCACAACAACCCTGTGAGGTAGGTGAAGCTGAGAATGAGTGAATGATGACCCAGGAAGCTTAATGGGTGAGGGAGGATTTTAACCTGGTTCTTCAGAGTCCAGTCCACCTCCCTAACCACTACACCATCCTGACTTAAGAGTTAATCTATATATATAAAAGAGAAAAGTCACTCACTGACTGACTCACTGACTGACTCACTAATTGACTCATCACTGCCCTGCCAAAACTGCTGGGCCTAGAAGCATGAAATTTGGGGTGGATGTTCCTTCCATGACGGAGGGGTGCAGTAAGAACCGGTTTTTGGAAATTCCAACCGGAAGGGGGTGAAAAGGGGCGCAACGCGTTTTCCTCCCTCTATTTTGCATTGAGAATTGCCGACTCATCAACATTCTGCCCCAACTTCTGGGCCTGAAGCATGGAATTCTGGGAGTTCCTTCTGTCACCTGAACTCCCACCAAGAACCATCTGGAGAAATTACCCTTCAGGGGCTGAAAAGGGGGCAACGTGTTTCTGTCCTATACTTAACATGGGAGACTGAACAACATCCAGCCAATTGGGTGCTCAGTGCCTGGAACACTGGGGGATGTTGTTCGGAGGAAGAGGTTGCACTGGTGAGGATGCTGTGCATGGGGCGAAGTTGTGCATGGGGGGATGATGCGCATGGGGGAAATTGTGCACGGGGGAAAATTGCGCATGGGGGTTGATGTGCATGGGAGAAGTTGCACATGGGGGGAAGTTGCACATGGGGACATGATGCTCATGGGGGGATGATGTGCATGGGGAAAAGTTGCGCATGGGGTTGATGTACATGGGGAAAAGTTGTGCATGGGGGAAAGTTGCCCATCGCCGGATGATGCGCATGGGGGGATGATGCGCATGGGGAGAAGTGGCACATGGGGTGTTTCTGCGCCGTGGGGGGATGGCATATGGGAAAATGTTACCCCCGCAACGCGGGTATGCTTTTCGCTAGTAGTGTGATAAATGGGAGATTAACCAATTGTACAGTAATTAAGAGCATCTCTATCCGGAAAAGTTTGAAAGTTGGCCAGATAACCACTGTCATTTAGTAATCTGATCCCTTGCCTTCCCAAAGATATAATATATAATTTTTTGTCACCATAGCATCTGTGGATACTCTTGCTCAAGTTCGTTTGAACTTTATTCCAGATGACACTGTGGTTGGGCTTGCCTTTCCGAATGTCCTGTTAGTGGCACAGCCAAAATAATTTCAAAACAGCCATGCAAGTTTACTAATGAGATCCTTGATGCTCTTTTGTCCTGATACTACTGTTCAGGTTCATACAGATCTGAGCAAATTTATTTGCAAAGTATCTTTCAAACTTGCTCTTGGCTTGAAATCCTTAAATTACAGAATGTGGATTAACCTTAATCAACCCCCTTCTTTACAGTACTGTATATTAATCAACTGAGCATTGGCAGATACAGTATATATATATAATATGTCATCTGTGTACATTTGCCATCTGTGTACTGCCATGCTGCCTAAAGCCCACTCATCAAGTCCTTGTCCTACTATAATAATAAATAATTTATTGTAATAAATATTCTTTAAAAAATAATGCCATAGGTGTTGTGGTAATCAGATCCACAGTGCCCTAGCTTGGTGGTTACTGAAATCTCCCAAAGCAAGATGTTCTGAGGTCACTGCTGAAAAATACAGAGGAGTATTATTATTCAAAACATTGCAAAAGGAGGATGTGGAACATTAACCAAAATGCATAATAAAATACTGATACACTTCCATTTTTGTATTTCTAAATGACATTCAGAGCAATGTTGTGAAATTATACAGTTATAACTTTTAGAAGGGTTTGAATACATGGTCTGGAATGTGTTTTCCGCATATTGGATTGCTGTTCCAACCAGTTCTGCAGGGCTTCAATTATAGCATCTGTCCTTGCTCCTTTTTACAGTTCATTGGCAATCTGTTTGCACAGTATTTATTAGGATGTCAACTTGGCTGAATGTACTTACGTATTTGTAGTTTGAGGAGCCCTGAATCAGTAGAACAGGTGTCTTGGAGAGTAGAACATAATGAATGGAGAACTTTTAATTTTAATTTTCAACTTATTATGAGTTAAATTGGCCTTATGTTCAAGTTTAATTTTGTCTTCACATTACGTAATCTGATTGCTCTCTTTGCAAGTTACATGCATCCCACCCAGGTTTGCACAAGAATATTGTTACTTTAAAAATGTAAATGCATCTAGTATTGTATTGCCTAATCATAACTTAGAGTCTTATAGTGCAATCCTAAGCATGTCTACTCAGAAGTAAGTCCCATTGTGTTCAATAGTATTTACTCCCAGGAAAGTGTGGTTAGGATTGCTTACTGCGGTTATCCTTGCAAAGAATTTTAGCAACCGCTCATTTATGTGAATTGGAATCCTTTAGTTTTAAAACTGCATTTAAAAGGGTCTGGAGTTGTTTAAATGCTTGACAACATATCTGTGTCTGTGTTTTAAGATATCAAGAACCACTTTTACTTTTTAAAATCCATAATAGCTGCAACTGTTTGAGATGAGTGAACTGTGAACAGTCTGAGGATATGTAGGGAAATCTCTGCCAGTTCTGTAGCAAGAGAAAGTTTCTTTACTTAAAGAAAAAGAAGTCTGTTTCTAAATGCACACAGTCATCCGTCTGTCTTTGGAGTTCTGGAGAATGTCTCCAGTGTTCTACTGGAATTCAAATAAAAAGGTAACATTTCATGACCTTTTGGAACTGAGAAGCTCTTTTTTCCTACATGTTAAAATTCTGATCTGATAAATCTATAAGGAGATCTTTGCATCCAGTCTTCATTAATATAGCTATTAATCCTTGTAACTGAAACCAGATAGTTTTTATTTTTTATTTTTTACAAAAATGGTTATGCTAGTAATTTCTTTCAGATATTTATATTGCAGTGCATTTTGTACACACACTTTAGTGCAAGTTGTAGAGACAAATGTCTTCAAATGGAGAGTTTTATGTGCATGCAGGTGGCATTCATGATTTCACTTACCCATCTGGTAGCTCCAAGAATGTATGTCTCTTGGTTTTACAGGAAGCTTAAAGAGAAGAAGCAGATAGGCAGCTTGGACAAGTGGACACAAGCAGTATACAGTGGTGCCTCACATAAAGAGCTTAATTCGTTCCAGAGGCATGCTCTTTAAGTGAAACGCTCTTTAAGTGAAGCAGATTTTTCCATAGGAAATAGTGGAAACTCAGACACAATCCCCAAAATATTCATATAAAAATAATAACTGGGTGTAAAAATGATGACAAAATACTGAAATTGAATTCAAAACATGCATTCAATGTGCATGATCCTATGAAGTCTACTTAGGCTGCAATCCTAAAGACACCTTCCTGGGAGTAAGCCTCATTTAACACAATGGGGCTTACTTCTGGGTAGACATGGTTAAGAGGCTGCAATCAAAGACACTTTCCTGGAAGGCTTACCTAGGCTGCGGCTGGAGATTCAAGGTGGTCGGTGGAGGCACTTGGGGGCAGTTAGGGGCAGCTGCCTCTGGCACCTTCAGGCAACTGCCCCCAAGTTGGGGGCAGTTAGAGGCAGCAGAGCTGGTCGGCAGCCCTTTTAAAGAGCCTCCATGTGGAGCGTCAGGGCTGCATAGCATACGTGCCCATAGCGTGCTTGCATGTTAAGTGAAGCGGAACTTGTTGTGTGAAGCAAGATTTCTTGGAAATTTTTGCTTGTGATGTGAAACTCTTGTTAAGCAAGGCGCTTGATAAGTGAGGTACCACTATATCAGCAGTAGCTTTCTGGGTGATCCTGGGCCAGTCACTCACTCGCAGCCTCACCTCCCTCACAGGGTTGTTGTGAGGACAGCAGGAGGGAAGAAACTAGAGCTTTGTAAGCCACATTGTACATTTACATTGGCATGGGAAAGGTGGGGTCTATCTTCTATCCTCTGTTTTCAAACTGAAAACTGACTCACTGACTTATCAATGCCAAGACAAAACCGCTGGGCCTAGAGGCGTGAAATTTGGGGAGGGTGTTCCTTTCATGATGGAGGGACCCACTAAGAACCGGTTTTCAGAAATTCCAACTGGAAGGGAGTGAAAAGGGGGGGAACATGTTTTCCTCCCTATATTTTGCATTGAAGAATTGGTGACTGATGGATGCCTTTCCCCAACCCCTGGACCTAGAAGCACAAAATTCAGGGAGAGCGTTCCTTCTGTCACATGAACACCCACCAAGAATCGAGATCTCTTTAAGGTCTTAATGAGAATGATAAGAGATATAATTTCATGACCTGCGGTAGCTTAATTTCCTCATACGTATACTGAGACATAAACTGTGTATAAATTTGCCACGTGAACCCTTGCATTATATTTGCATTGTATTTTTCTTTTTGTACTCAGTGGGGCCTTTCATGGTCTTTGAATGACTACTTTGACTTTAATCCATGGCAATTCACATAGGCAGGCTTTCTCTAAACCTCTAAGGGTGCTTTTACAATAACAAAGTTGTTCTAATCTTTGAAGGACAACATTCCAGGTAGATCACAGCCTTTACTCTTGCCATGGTTGCCTCCCAAGTTGACTGAACAGCCCCTTCTCTCTTGCCAAAGGGCAGCAGAGATGGCTTCTTCTCTTAATGAAGAGCAGCTGGAATAGCTCAGCATAGCTTGTCAGTTGCTTTTCAAGGTCTCATCACTCACAGAAGCTTCCAATGAACTTAAACTGGGATCCTTTAGATGTTTGAAATCTGATGAAAATAGCAAAAGTGCAATATTTATAATTCCAGCACGATACCATAGCCTTTCGAGACTGAAGGATGCCAATGCAGTCCTCCAAAAGTCAGTCCAAATGAGGTCATTCATGTATTTAAGGTTTCATTGAAATTATTTTGATAATTACCCCCATGGAAATGGCTTGAAGCAACTGCTTGTCCTCTCTACCCAGTGTTGCTGTTCTGTTGTATTTGGTTCCATTTATGGCCTTGCTAATCTTCCTCTGTCTCTCTTTAAGGTTCCAGATGTTATCAGCAGCATAAGGCAAGCTTCCAAAGCCGCTCTAAAAGGAGATGTTAAGCCCAGTAAAGATGGTGAAGACGCCTTCTACAACTCACAAAAATTTGAAGTTCTCTACTGTGGAAAAGTAACAGTTGTTCACAAGAAGGCTCCCTCCACTTTAATTGACGACTGCATCGAGAAATTCAACCTGCATGAGCGGCAGCGCCTGAAACTGCTGAGCGAACAACGGCATGCAGAGTTGAGCATAGACCTTGCTGAGTGTGAAGGGGATGTGCTGTCTTACCCTTTAGACAGCCCGTTTGAAGAGCTGGATGACACCAATGGAAATAACAATGTAGGGATGTTTACAGTTGGAAGCCAGACCAACCTGGCTAGCCTTGCAAGCTGCCGTGTCTCTTTTCCCGAACGGATTTTGGAGGATTCTAGTTTTGATGACCCACAGGAGTTCCGTGCACGATGTAGCAGTGTCACTGGTGTTACACAAAGGAAGGTTCATGATGGTAGTTCAGTAACACAATCACGAAGACGTCATGCAAGCGCCCCTAGCCACGTCCAGCCATCTGACTCAGAGAAAAACAGGACCATGTTGTTTCAGGTATGTTTATGTGTGGCGTTGAAGACCATTTATGGCCCCAGGGAGACAAGGGTATTTGGAGAGATTGATTGACATGCTTTGTTTATTTAGCTGAAGCTTTTGATGTTGCAGTTCTTCCATGCAAATGTGCTTGCAGGTGAAGTGATGCACCAGTTGCCAACAAAACCACAGAGGAATGAGTCAGAGGAGGTTCTTCAACAGATTATTCTGTTTGTTCAAGACTTTTCAAAGCTGGAGTGAAAGAAGGGAATATTGACAAAGATGATAATGGATCAAAACCATTTACAGCATTGTGAATAGTATGTTAGTAAAAGAAGATTTTTTTCTTGTAACTCCAATTAAATCTGAAGCTTCATCAATAAAATGAAATCCCATCATAAAATTGGTGGTTGGTAGTAGAGATAATGTAATGGTACATATATTTTATTCTGAGATATAGTGGTACAAACATTTTATTCATAAAATCAATCAAAGAAGGAACTGAAATTATGGAATTAAAAGCCCACCCTATATATTTTACCATGATGAAAACTGCTCTTAAGAAAAAACTAAATGCATGAAATGTTGCTTTAAATAATGAAGTGTAACTGAGCACGCATGTCTCTGACAATAGCTAAACATCAAAACCAGTGGGTCCTCTTTTCCAGAACATACCTTCTTTTAAGCCTTGTCTCCTGAATAAAAATCTTCATCATCCACCGTTTCCTTGGGATCAGGCAGCACAAAGCCTTATTGTAATTAATAAATTATATGGAATTGTTTAAAATTTAGTACTAACTAGCAGAATAAACCCATCATTGCGGGAGTAAAATTTCAAGAATGTTTCTGGACACTGCTGAGCATCGTGTGGCGGCTCTGGGAACTGACAAGCACTGAGCACTGGAGGGCACCTGGAGGAAATGGTGGGAAATGGGCACTGGTCACCATCAGGTAGCAGGTATTATTGGGCACCTGGCACCACTGTGCAATAACCAGCAGGCACCACAGAGCATCAGTGGGCAGTGGGAACCGGGCATCATTACTGAGCACTAGACATCGGGCAACACTAGGCATCCCTGGGCAGCAGGAATCCCTGGATAGCAGCAGGCACCAGGCATACCTGCCTGGTACCAGGCATCAAGCACCACCAGGCTCCCAACACCAATGGGCTGTTCCGGGCACCAAATCAGTTCTTAGTGGGTCCCTGCATCATAGAAGAAATACAATCCCAAATGTCATGCTTCTAGGTCGCGGGGTTGGGCAGGGTGTTGATCAGTCAGTCTTCAGTGTTAAATATTGGGACCAAAACACATCGCACCCTTTTTCATTCCCTTAGAGATTATATTTAAAAAATCTGGTTCTTAATGGATCCCAGTTTATCAGTGGTGAGTCAAATCTGTGGATATAGAGTGGCTATCTGAATTAGTTTTTTTTTGTCCACCTCCTTAATAAGGTCATTCTTATCTTCATGCTGCAGAAAGGTGCCAACTGTAACTATGACTTATCTAACTCGAATGTTATGCCAAATCATTGTTATTGCAAATCTTGGCTCACAAACCTGCAAATGCTTTCTAATTTTGTTGCTGCATCCTGGTGTAGCATTTACCTGGAGCATTGTAAGGCCCAGTCACATGGATAGCAACCACAGAATTTGTGAATAGATGTCCTGTCTAGTGTTTTTTTTTTTTTAAGGGAGGGATTCCCTAGTGATCTGAGCATTTGGGCCTCCTTTTCATTGAGCTGATAGGCATGTGGTGAAGTATTGGTGTGGGCGAATGTAATTGAATGTCACAAACCCAAATACATCAGTTTCCCAAACCTTTTAGCATCAGGACCTGCCTAAAAATGTTTCACTTTATCTCCTGCTCAAACCTCAGGTGATTGGACAGCAGTGCTTGCCTCAAATAGCAGGTTGTTTTCCTTGTCTCTTTTACAACCCATAAAAATGGACCAACTATTTGGGAGAACTACTGAAATGGACTATTCTGTAAGAAAAGCCTTCTTCTAGATATGCTAGAAGATCTGGGTGTGGGTATGCACTGAGGGCACAGCCCATCTAATTCTTTATCTGTCAACCTTTGCTTTTGAATTGGTGAAGAGGTTTGGCACCTAATTCTTTATCTGTCAACCTTTGCTTTTGAATTGGCGAAGAGGTTTGGCTCCCTTTACTAACTATTAGTGTTGGCTGAACATCAACTTCTATGATACTTTCTTTAGATGTTGATGATAAGCCTCCTAAGTAAACACTGAAGTTTTCAAATTAGTTCTTGCTCCCCAGATGTTCTGACTTACGTTTCTTGTCTTGACATGTTCTTTTCAAGGTCGGTCGCTTTGAAATAAACCTCATCAGCCCCGATACTAAATCTGTTGTGTTTGAGAAGAACTTTAAAGATATTTCTTCATGTTCTCAGGTAGGTTTGATAGTATATGCTAGAGTTTTGCAGAATAGTTAAAAATGAATTACAGAGAATATTTCTTGATTCATCATAATGCCTGCTTATGGAAAATGAAATGTTAATTTTCTGGTGAGCCCGCCTCCGTCAGTCTTGAAAGACTATGGTATCGTGCTCGGCGTTGCATACGCTGCATGCAAAGCATGAAAGCCTGGGTTAGATTGTTATGGAGGATAGGCTGTTACCCAAGCAGCAAATCCCCCCTCTCCACACCACTGAATTAGTCCAATGGTAAGGCAGAGCCAATACGATTGGATTCAGCTGGTGTCGCAGAGCTGGACTAAGGACAGGAGCTCACCCTGTTTTGTGGGGCCGACCCGGGTCTCGAACCCTGGCCTGCTGGTTAACAGGCACAGTGTCTTAGCCACTTGTGCCACCCACAGCCCTGGTGAGCACAGCACAAGAAAGTACCATTAAAATTCTATCCTTGCTGTTCCCCAAAGTCCAGGTCTGGCCGCTAATATGCATAGCATTCTAAATCGAAATTTAGAATGCACAGACTGGTGGGATGAATGTATGTAGAGAATCACGGATGTGATGTGAATGGTGGTGTGCATCTGGATGTATGCATGAAAAGTCTTTTTTGTTCATATCTTTGTTGCTAAATGGTTCAGATTATTGGAGAGAAGGAAATGAAGGCTACAACTGAACTACATAGCCACCTCTTATTGATGAGATGGAAAATCCATGGCTGAATAGGCTGAATGTGTACAGAAAGAAGTTGTCTATTTTCAGGGTTGTGTTTAAAGCATTCTTCAGTTTCTCTTTCAAGTTCCTCATTTACTACTGCAAAGATAACTTCAAATATTTTATAACTGGAGTTTCATCAAATAAAAATGGCAAGCAAAGTGGGGTGCTTTCCTGTAAATCAATATTGAGAAGACTACACTACCATCCTCCATTTTGCACTCTGGTGTGTAAGAATAACAGGCAAGGAGACATTCTTCCAGATTTGTGGGAGTCCCACACAAAGTGGGAGATGATTTGATGAAGCAAGAAGGCTAATGGGAAACAGCATCCTTTGAGTACATGGACAAAAATCACTAGAGGCTCCCTGTTATTCTTGCTGAAATTCACTACTCTTATCATTAAAGGGACCCACTGGCCCATCAGTGTAGAGTTGGCCCTAGTGATATAGGATAGAAAAATAATCCTGATCACATGAAATAATTACTTTGTGTAGAAGATGCTTCCTTTATAATGAGCATCTGAATTGTTGATGTGTAACCATATTCAGGTTCTTCTTTCTTTCTCCTAGGGCATCAAATATATTGATCACTTTGGTTTTATTTGTCGGGAATCTACAGAACCTGGGGTAAATCAGTATGTTTGCTATGTGTTCCAGTGTGCAAGTGAATCTTTGGTAAGTATTGGATGCTCTTGCATATATCTGTGTCTGTAATAGTGCATCTAATTTTAATCCAGAATTTCAAAGTTTGGGCAATGCTGTCCTGCTGTAATATATTAGTGGGACTAACAAACATATTTAGTGATATCTCAGAGGCCGTGGCAACTCCTGAGTTCATATTAATTATTAAACATCAGACTTAAATTTTTTTCTGTTGTAGAAATCCAATTTTTATATATGGCTTTGACTCAACGCAATGGCTACTGCAAATGAGAAGGCACGTGCTGACTATTGTTTGATAAAAAAAATGCTTTTCTTACTGTTCAAGAGAGGTAACCATGCAAGAATCATTCAGCTGGGCTAGACAAAGGCAAGATATCTTTTGCATTTCTAATTGCTGACTGCTTCTCTCCAATAGTAAGAAAAACTATTTTAAAAGGGTCAACCTTATATTTTTTAAACTGTTTTTATTTAACACATTTTTGGTATCAGCAGGGAGTCTCAGAATCAAACCCTTGCAAATATCAAGGCATGACCTTATTCCATTAGGAGCAATGGGAGAGCAAGAAACTTGGAAGTGGGTCTTTAAATCTATTTTTCCAACCTTACCCCCAAATCCAGAGTAACTACAGGAGCATGTAAGAGACTTCACATGCACCTGTAGTTACTGCACTGCTTAGTGAAAACCCATGGGAAATTCATATTGGAATCCAGAGTAAGTTGTTCTTATACTGGAGCAAGAACTCCCGTAGTTACTCTGGATTTTGCCATTAATGTATTTTTTAAAATTCAGACAGAACCCTGGTGGATAATAAGGGACACTTAAAAATTTCACGTGGACACATCAGCCCCAAACGAGTGGAGGGAAAAACCTAATCAAAGAATTAATAACTTAAAAGCCATTCTGACCTCTCAAAAATAATTGTGCATATAACTTTGATATTTATAAGACCTTTGAGTGAACAGTTCAGGTATAAACACTGAATGATTGAGTATTGTTAACAGTAGAAAATTTCACAACTTCTGAGCCCTTCAGAAAACTGCTGGTATGTTCCAATTAAAAGGACTGGGTTGTTTCCGTTTTTTCCCCTTGTTTTTTTGCAGTTTGCTTTTCAAGGAATCCGTAGAACCATATCCAACTATATAAAAGTTCAGAGCAGACTAAAAGCTACTGCATAAAAGTAAATATGATCCTGGTTTGTTCCAATTTGGTGCCATGTCAGGCAGTGCATCTCATTTTAAAATATGTAAAGGGAAAGGAGATGTTCAAGAGCTTTTATGTGAGGCATGAAAATGGATTTGAATCTCTATACCAGTGGAAGCGAAACCTTGTAACCTCTGACCCTTTTCCCTAGAGAGAATGCAAAGTTTGGCATGGGAATCTTCCCATAGGAGAGTGTGGGAATCTTGCACGTCTCTATTTGTGGCTAAGCAAGGCGTCTGGATACAATAAAGGCTGATGTGCTGTTCAGCCGGTTACCAATAGGCTCTTGTCTTTTAGTTCATGTTCAAATCCAATGCATTAACAGAAAAGCATCCTAAATTCCCTGCAACCTAAATAGAAAAAGATGCTTTATACTTTATATTATAGTGTACTTTATATTTTATAAAGCTTATCAGAGAAGTTTAAGTTCTGGTCCTTAATTAAAAGGTCTGTTGATGTAAATTAATTGCTCATAGTCATGAAACCAATTTGGAAAAAAACTTGACAGTTCTCAAACAACCCATATTTTTACAGTAAAAAAAATAATGAACCAGGGATATGGTACACTGAAACATTCTCATGCAAAAGCCCCATTAACCAAAGTGGAAGTTAAGATCTTGTGCAGCTCCGATTCATTTCTTGTTTATATTTTTTAATCAAATAATTATACAAAGCAAAAATTATATTTGTATGTTACAGCAACATCTACATTAGACCTCACCTTGAGATAGACCTCACTTTGAGTACTGTGTTCAGTTCTGGGAACCTCACTTTAAGAAAGATGCAGCCAAACTGGAGCAAGTCTAGAGGAGAGCGACAAGAATGATCAGTGGGATGGAAGGGAAGCCCTATGAGGAAAGGTTGGGGGAACATGGGATGTTCAGCCTGGAGAAAAGGAGGCTGAGGGGAGACATGATTGCCCTCTTCAGATACCTGAAGGGCTGTCATAGGGAGGAAGGGGCTCATTTGTTCATAGCTGCCTCTGAAAACAGAACTAGAACCAATGGGTACAAACTGCAAGAGAGGAGATTCCGGTTGGATATCCGGAAAAAATTCCTGACGGTTTGGGCGGTTCGGCAGTGGAACAGATTGCCAAGGGAGGTGATGGACTCTCCCTCACTGGGGATCTTCAAGGAGAGGCTCGACGAGCACCTGTCCGGGATGCTGTAGGAGGATTTCCTGCTGCAGGCAATGGGTTGGACTAGATGACCTACTAGGTCCCTTCCAACTCTAGGAATCTATGATTCTATTATTCTATGATTCATTCATTTTTTAAATTTTAAAAAGTCTGATTAAACATGAGCAACTCTTTTTGTTTAGAAGTCATGTTAAACTTGCATGTTTTTAGTTTTCCCCCCTTCCTTTTCAGGTTGATGAGGTAATGCTTACTCTGAAGCAAGCTTTTAGCACTGCTGCAGCTCTCCAGAATGCCAAGACGCAAATAAAACTATGTGAGGCCTGTCCAATGCACTCATTACATAAGCTCTGTGAAAGGATTGAAGGTACCAGTGGCCTTTGTTTGCTTCTTTAAAATTAGAATCTTGCTTTTCATGCTGCAAAGAAACCATAGGGTATTATCTTTCTGTAACATTCAAACTTGTTCTGCATGTTGTGGCTACAGCTGCTTGGCTGTTCAGTGACCAGGTGTTCATGCATACAGAACTGCAGTCTCTAAGCATGCATTTTTGGGAATTAAACTACTTTTTATTGGATTTTCCTGCACATATCCTGACTACAGAGAGAATGGAGACATCTTCACTGATAAGAATACCTCTGCTAGATCTCATTTAGTTCAAATCCAACCCAGCACCCTAATTCCAGAAAGATAGCATGAAGCATGAAACACTTCTCTCCCTTACGCTGGTGTTGAAAAGATTACACAGTTTTCCCCTTCCCCATCTTTGTCTCATCATCATTGGCATCCATCAGTCTCGAAAGACTATGGTATCGTGCTCACATGCGAAGCACGAAGGCCTGTATGCGAAGCATGAAGGCCTGGGTAGATTAATATGGAGGATAGGCTGTTACCCAAGCAGCAAATCCCCCCTCTCCACACCACTGAAACAGTCCAGTGGAACGGCAGAGACAATACGATTGGTTCCAGCTGCATCGCAGAGCTGGGCTAAGGGCAGGAGCTCACCTTGTCTTGTGGGTACCCAGATCTCAAACACTGGCCTACTGGTTAACAGGCACAGTGTCTTAACCACTTGTGCCACCCACAGCCCTTAGACATGTTTGTCCAATTCCTCTTTAAAACCATGTAATAAAAAGTCTACATCTTGTGACAGCAAAGTACATGAATTATTTGTTGTGTGAAGTACCAGCATGTTCAGAAACGGATGCCCAACAATTTCATTTCTAATGTTATGAGAGAGGGAGAAATATTTCTCCTTCTATTCCAGGGATGGCAAAACTGTGGCTCACGAACCACTTGAAGCTCTTTGACATATAATGTGCAGTTCTTGGAACTATATTGGCTGAGCTCCTTTGTGCTTCATAATTAATATAAATTCTGTACTGAGTCCACTTGATAAAAATGTAAATTTAATGTTTGGGGTGTGCAAAATATTTAAGACTTTTAAATGCTTCTTAAATATTGTGGCTCTCAAATGTCTGACATTTCGGCTCCTGCATTAAGCAAGTTTGGTCACCCGTGATTTATTTATCCACATTGTTTAACCTTTTAGAAACCTCTGTCATAACCCCAACTCTACAGCCATTTCTTTAAAAAGCCCCAAACACTTTAACTAGTTATGGGGAAGATATATTGATGATGATTTTTCAGTTCTGTGATATTTTTAAAATGTGGCCAGAACTGTACCATTATATTCCAAATACAGCCATTCCACTGGTTTTATTCCAGGGTTGTAAGATGCTGAATTTTATTTTCAGCTCACTTTCTAGTAAACCCTAATGTAGAGTTTGCCCATTATTTCTGCATTCCTTGACCTTTAAATGATGCCCACTTTTGTTTCATGTGTTTGAGATTAGTCAGGTATATAGACCAAGGCCTTCTCTTTTCTGGTACCTCGATACCAATTTGGTTCCTAGAAAGGCCTCCCTGTGATGTTTTTATTTCTCATGTGTTCCTTTTAAAGTTGGTACATGAAAACATGCTAACCTTTGAGATGTGAATGTTTTATTTGACTGGCCTACTCTCCAGTAATATTGTGACCAGCTTTTCCCCCTTTAGTTCCTTAAAACTATATTTGAAATTTTAATTAATGTTGCTATCTCTGTCTAATGTTACTAAATATTTTATGTTTGGGGAAAATTTATATATTTTAAACAAACGACATTATATTAAAATAAATAAATAATACAACAACAACAACAACAACTAGGCACTTATATACCGCTTTTCTGGACATAATAAGCCTTAAACCCTTCTCATCCAGAATGAAAAGGGAATAGACCGAAATTACTGCACATAGTTGCTTGTACATAGTTGCTTGTACATGCTTGTACATACATACACCCCTATTCAGGAAGAATTTATTCTGTGTTCTGAGCTATTTCCTGAATCAGGGCAACATTTTTGCACCAAAACTTCTCTGTCCATTTAAGCCAGTGGGCAAAAGATTGTAAAGCCTGCCTTTCATTTGTGCTAAATATTCATTATGACATTACATATCAAGTTGGTGCCCTCTAGTGGGCAAATAGGCAAAGCATGATCCGGTACAATCCTTATTGAGATCACCCCCCCCCCCCCAAGTTTCAGAATAAACTGTCTTAAAGAAAAAGTAGAGGCTTCTGTTTTTTTTTCTATAATGAACTATGGGTCAGGAAAGTAAACTGAATTCCTTGGCAAATTTTGATTCTGAATAGTGCATGAAAGTCAGCATTCTGTTTTTGTGTGTCTGCGTACACACATGTGATTGCATGCACACAAAAACACACGTGGGTGGCTCCCACAAGCAGACTTACATGCATTCCCAACTAAGTATATTTCTAATACTTCGTAAACTGGCCCATTTAACCTAACCAGTTTATTCCTTCTATAAGAATCCATTTATGAAGTTTGGCTAGTTGTATAGAAAGATAGTTTATATAGGTACACTCAGGCTGCAGTCCTATGCGCATTTTTTGAAAGTAAGGATGCAGTGCAGTCTTATCGATCTTTCCAGCACTGGCATATGAGCAGTGCAATTCTGAGGTAAGAGAACAAACATTGCCTTATCTTAAGGAAATCTCACTGAATATAGTTGAACTTTGAGTAGACATGTATAGGACTGCACTGTCACTAAACAAGAGAAGGAACATTTTTAGGATACTTCTCTGTTAGCTGAACTTATATCCATTGCAAAAACTGTCTATGCTAGATCACTAAAATCTAAACAGGGCATAGGAAATAAGATTCTGCATCATGCTATTGTTTATACCACTATGGGTGCAATCCTAACCAATTTTGGCCAGTGCAGCTCCCCTGTCTCCCATTTCCCATGGTGGTGTAGGGAGACTGGCTCATGTCTGTGCATTGTTGTAAGCCGCCCAGGAGTGGCACAGAAGTGCCTTCCATCACTTTAGCAACACCCCAGGCCAACACTGGACTTGTGCCAGCCTAACCAGGGTTAGGATTGCACTGTAAGATGTACCAGAGGGCTACACTGGTACAAAGCAAATAAAAACATGTCATGTATAGACTGTTGGCTCACCAATTGCCAAGTCTGTGAAGCGACATAGGGTGTGATTTTTTCCTATAGCAGCTAAGAGTGCCTTTAACCTATCTATGGAATTGCACATATTGAGATTTGATGCATAGTTAGCAGCTTGTTACCTCTTTTTACATTTCTAATTTTGTGTAGAAATACTGGGACTATAACTGGCCCTACGCACCCCAGCAATGTCTGTTCTAGTGGCTTTTGCTGGTGTTCTTTTTTGCAATTTAGATTGTGAGCCCTTTTGGGACAGGGACCCATTAGCTTTTAATTAGCTATTATTATTTTTCCATTTTCTTTGTAAACCGCTTTGTGAACTTTTCAGTTGAAAAGCGGTATATAAATACGATCGATAGATCGATAGATAGATAGAAGTTGTGAAAAGACAGTATGTGTACATAAAACCTGGGCTATCGAGTGTAATTAAATGGGCTCCTCATTACCAATATAAGCTCTTGTGGCGAGGAAACCTCACCCCCAGAAGAGGGAATGGCCGGAGTGTCAGTGCAACCCAGGCCCCCCTGGGATAAAGTTCTGGAATCGACTGCAGCTGAAAGGGTGTATTGGTTGGACTCTTGGTGGGACCTCCTGCACCTCTATTGTGCAGGGCGTACTGGGGTTTACCCCGGACGCCCTATAACCTCCCGGGCCAATCCAGGAGTCTCCCGCTCTTTTGGGCCGCTGAGAGGGCGGGGAAAGGAGCGGAGAGGGAGGGGAAGCGGGCGCTGTATATAAGGAGGAGGAAGCTTGCAAAGCGGGGCTGTTGGAGAGAGTGTGAGGAGAAAGAGGACTATCCAGCACTGGCGCTGTCCAGCAACGAGCCCGGCAGCTTACCTAGAAAGAGAAGAAGAAAGGTGTTAGACTGTTGAGTTAAAAGTTTGAAGTGAGTTAACTTACCTGCTGTTGCCAACCCGTTGTTAAGTGGACCACTCACCTGTCATAGACGAGTTTCCGGAGGCCTGTGGAAGAACAGAAAAGAGGTTAGAGAAAAGGAGCGTGGAGCGGCTGCCCCACCTGAACGGACTCTAAAGACTTGAGTGAGAGTGTTCCCCCTTGTAACTAATCTTCCCCAAGCTGTCTGAACGTCCCGTGTCCTCCCTGCTGTACCTCCCTAATCCCTAACATAAGTTTGATAAAGAGAGTATTGTTGAAACATCTTACCTGGTGGAGTGGTGTACGTCATTCTGGGGGAGGTCCAGACCAAAGAGAGAATGGCTGAAGGCAGGGATGATCGTTCAGAGATTGATGTGTCCATCGGGGATGCCAGTGAGGGGCATGACAGCTCTATACTGTGTATTCTGCAACTCTGTCTAAACAAATGCAGTGTGATAGATTATCAAACAAATGTCATTTATTCACTGTCAACTGCTTCTTCTTTTCAAGGTCTGTATCCACCAAGAGCCAAACTTGTGATTCAAAGACATTTGTCATCACTCAATGATAATGAGCAAGCTGACATTTTTGAGCGTGTTCAGGTAATAATCTTAGCATTTATTCTATAGAATAGAACCAAAAACATTTCTGCAACTTTCTGTCTTGGTATTTAAATATTTGCTATGTGTCAGTTCACAATGGTATCTGTGACTGGCAATTCACAGTGGAATATGGTATACCCTATTACCTTTTTTATTATCATACTCCAGTAACCTTTTAGAAAATGTGATAAAATAAATTTGTTGTGCAATTCCTTTACTAGAAGTGGGAATGATCTGTTACTTGAAAAACCAGGCTGAGAAGGATTGGAAGTGTCAAATCTCCAAAGAAATTACATTTACCTTTTCACAGAAAATGAAACCTGTCAGTGACCAGGAAGAAAATGAGCTTGCGATCTTGCATCTGCGACAGTTGTGTGAAGCTAAGCAAAAGACACATGTGCATATTGGAGAGGCGCCAGTGGTAAACTTCTTTACTCAGATGCTAGAAGGAAGACATGTAGGAATAAAATGTGCTAAATGTTATCCTTGGTCTTCTCCCTCCCCCAGTCTTAATCCCTGAAGACTTGACATGAGCAGGAGGACTTATTATGTAGATTGGCAAACACTTTGTGGTACTATATGTCACAGGTCCTATGTGTCCTCCTACTGGCTGGCTGGCTGCATTGGAAAAGTAATAAAGACTTATTTCTATTAGTATATTGGTAAAAATGATAGACTTCTTTCTATGAATTCTTTCTATTAATAGGAATAGGAGTCTTATGGCACCTAATTTATGAACAAATGACTTGCAACACAAAATTTTGTGAGCTACAGTCCACTTTATCAAATGAGAAGTGAACTGTAGTTTACGTAAGTTTGCGCCACAAGGCATTTACCATGCTTAAGCTGTCTGTGAGAGCTTCAAGCCACTGAAAACTCTGCATGTATTAAAAATGCATTCATGTTTTTGTAAAGCATCTTTTCATTGTTTGTCAAGTTGGTTGATAAGTTAATGACTTAGTTTTAAGAAACAGCATCAAGAAGTAAAACAACATCTTACCTGAAAATTTCCTAGAAATAAGTGAAATTCTGTAGTTTCCGAGACCTATGTAAGGAGGATACCAATCAGGCCTCCATTTGGGAGAGGGAAGTCCCAAATGTGGTACACCCCATCTCTTGAAATACTTTAATAAGTGCAACTTACGAAATTAGATCATGCACCTTATCCCTAGAAATGTGCTATTGCAGCCTAGGTTGGTGCTTCTCAAATTCCCAAATACATGATTGAAAACTTCTTCCTGTTTTTGACTGAAAACTGGAAGTGGTTTTTGTTGTGTTCTTACTTTAACAGAGACGGGGAACCTTAAAAGGGGGTAGATACTCCCCCAGGAAAGTGTTAAACCCCATCCCCTCCAGCAGCACAATCCTGTGGATTATGTTGCTGCTTTCCCTCCTTCCACTTATTAAAGGAGCAGGAACAAGTGCTTTTCTGGCTGGTGCATTGTGACCCATCAGCTTGGGGACGACTCACGTAGGTTATGTTGAAATGTTTATTTAATTCTATGCAGAATTGTTGGTTAAAAATTAGCATCCGTGTCCTGCAAACCTTCAAAATTCAGTATCAAAATTCAGGGTATGTCAGTAGTCTTCCTTACATGTCAGGGTATGTCTTAACCCATAATAGTATGGGTTAAGAGAATCCAAATGTTGTTTGAATGTGTAGTGGAAATAAAATTTGACTTGGGTGTTTCTGACCACAGACTGGCCAATAAACTGCACTAAAAATCAGATATTCAGGTCTGACCTTAGAATGAGCCCCAGTGAATCAATCATATTTATTTCTTTTAAAGGGAGAATAAGTATATTGTTTTTTATTTCATGTGACCTTTTCATATTTCATGAAAACTAATTTGGCAGTAGTATGTTGTTACCAAGGCTTGTGTGTCTTTTTTGCTTTTATTTTAGCAAAATGCCTCTAATAATGTCGCTCTAGAAAATGCAGCTAGTGGTGGCCGGTTCAAACTTGACATTCTGAAAAACAAAGCCAAGAAATCCTTGACCAGCTCTCTAGAAAATATCTTCTCAAGGGTAAGAGAAGTCAACGGTTATTTGGGACAGAATTGTCTATCTTAAAACTAGTGCTACTCAAATTGGGAGTTTGTGATGCCCAGTTTGTGAAAAAGGTCCCCTGCCCCCTTTAAGGGTCATGTCACTGGGGGGAAAGGGAGGCTGAGGTTCTGCTGGGGTTTGAGTGGAGTTCTTCCCAGTGAGGAGCCCTGGTGATGAGTCCATGGTGAGGGGTCCCTGTGGCTAGGAAATAGTGTAAATGTGAAAGTAGTGTAAATTGGAAATTAGACTTCTGGTTTCATCATGATTGTTACTTTCATTATTTTCAAGCTGTGGGGAACCTTGCAAATGCTCTCTGGGGTCCCACAGCCCCTGGCAGCACCTCTAAGTTTAAAAATAGCCCCTTTGCATGCTGAGGCCTGATCCTGGGGATTGTGTCACTGCCCTAGTCTGTCTCCTAAGACTTACTTAGGGAATAAAATTTCCTAAAAGATTGAGGACCACTGCTTAAAACCTTCCAGATTTTTCATTAATGTCTTTTCTAGTAGGATATATGAAAATATTCATAAAGATGTCTTAGGGTGCAATCCTAAGACATTTAGGCCTGCCTATCTCACCTGGCCTATCTGTCCGTGACGGTGGGGTGAGGTCAGCGTATCCCTGTGCATTGGCCTAAACCCTCCAGGAGTGGAGCGAAAGTGTCTTACTGCACTTTTGTGACACTCCAGGTCAGCATAGGACTTATGCTGGAGCTTAGGCCGGCCTAAGTGGAAATTAGGATTGCAGCCTTATTTGCACAGCTATTCTGAAAATTGTGTTGATCTCAGGTGAAATGCTTAATTATTACTGAATTTAGTTATTTTAATACTATTATTAACCTTAACAACATATCGATTTTTTAATATGCGTATACATCTTTTTTACCAAGTGCAATGCTCCCTTAATTCTATTGGTTTTGATTGTGGACAAACTTTGCAGTCTGATGTCATGGTAAGTTTGTATGCTGCAGAGATGACAGAGAGTAATTGCATCTGGATTCTTTGCAAAATTGGGGCCTATTTAGCTGATATATCACTTCTGCGATGAACTGTGCAAGTGGCACTCCATTGTGTCTCAGTTCCTAAGCTGCAATATAGAGACAATAATATCTTAATGAGATGTTGTCAAGTTTACAAAAGGAAGAACTTTATGCACTCAAAGTATTGCACAAATACTAAGTGGCAAATGGAACATAAAAATAGTTGTTTTCTTTCTTTAAAAATATTTTGTAGGGGGCTAACAGAATGCGTGGCCGTCTGGGAAGCATGGACAGTTTTGAAAGGTGCAACAACCTTGCTTCAGATAAAGTAGGTAACAGCTTAAAGAAGGAAGAAGTAAGATATTAGCGGCTTATATATACTATTTTGATTGATTAAAATATGCCGATTAGGCAGGACAGTCTCTGATAGAATGGCTGGTTTATCATGTGTGTGTCAATTTACAATCTCTTCAAATGCAATAGCAGTCAATAAGTAACTTGTTTGACCAAGGCAGGTTTACAAATGGCTACCTACCTTGAAGCCTGTGGCAGGTAATAATTAGTGCCAGGATTTCCAGTTAAGGCAACTTGTCTTAAATGGGAATGGACTGATCGTATTCTCATTCAAACTAAAAAGTTGCCACAAATATCTGATAGGTATAATTAAGGTACAAAAAATGCCAATGGATTAGTAACTTACAAACTTACTTGCATTTTTTAATCCTTTTATTTTGTTTGTTGTCTGAGGGAACATGGCAGTCACTCTCTCTGCCAAACCTTTAAAAAATTCCCCGAACTTTTCAACAGAAAGCCTAAGAGGAAAATTAAATTTAGAAAGCTTCCTAGGTAATGAGTAACTTCCTGCAGTTGGTGCAAAAATAGTTAAGAGAATACACATATAAAACTCCCTCCCACTTGTACTCTTTTAAAAATATTATCCTTTTTTTAAAGGAATAATTTTTGAAATTTACCATTCTTTGCTATTAATCTGTGTAGCCTGTGATGAATTTGTTGTTCACTTCTCTATAACACATGCCCAGAATGGTTTCTTTCCACTGAGATGGAGTTTACAGTAGTATTGTGACTTTAGTTTTCCTGTTTCTCTTCCTCGTAATGTAGCTGTTTAATTGCTTTTTTTCTCTCCAGGATACTGCTTTGGCAGGACAGGAAATCTGTGCATGATATGTCAAGGAAATGAGTGAAGAACCAATTTTGATTGGAACTTAGGCTATAAGCTTGATTTCCTTCTCTTCCTCTCCCCTGAAGGCACGTCTAGTAGTTTTACAACATTTTTAGAGTGCTGATTAGGACTTTTTTTTGACGATTCGTTCTTACTAGAGGACATGGCATTTTGAGGTTCAAGGATGTCTGGTATAGCTCGTAATTAGCATACAATTGACTGAGTCAGAAATTCATTTCATTTTCCCCCAAGTAAGATAGGCTTCAGGTTTGTGTGTGTGTTAGCTGCGGTGATCACTTTCGGGCACATAGAAAACAAACCTCTTTTCTCTCTGCAATTGATCTTTTTTAGGATTGTTCCTCTGGGGAATCGCCTCCCATAACCCCTCCTGCTTCTCCCATATCCTCGGTGTGGCAGCCATTTCCCGAAGAGGATTCTGATTCACCTCAGTTCAGGAGACGTGCTCACACGTTCAGCCACCCACCTTCCAGTTCAAAGAAGAGGATTAGTTTCCAAGACGGGAGGTCCCAAAGTGTCAAGTCTCCTCTCTTGAGACAGAATTCTGCAGAGCGCAGCAGGTGAGTTCAGAGCAAGTACCTTTAACTGCAATAAGAAGCTGGATGTGCTTCAGGCTTTGTTTCCCACATTTCGGGGGGAGATGACATACCTCCTGGAGCTGATGAAGTACCAAAATACTTGGAAATCTTTTTCAACCTGGAAAATACGTGCAAGCCATCAAAGACCACAGAGTAACTTTAGGTTTCTAGTGTAGCAGAGTGTAAGCATGTTTTATTCCAATAAGTTCCACTGAGTTTGTACTTCCTTGCATGTAAGTGTACATAGGGTTATGTGTACCTTATAGAACTGTATCTCTAAGAATATTTGCATTTTTAAATTTTGATTGGTAATATTTTGGGTGGCAATATAAAATATATTTAACAGAAGGTACCTAGTAGCTCATTGGTCAAAAGCTCAGTGATTGTCAACCTGAAGGTTGGCAAGTTGCTGGTCTTGGGACCCAAGTAACTGAGTTCCCATCACTTGCACAACTCCTCCCAACCTAGCAGTTTGAAAGCATGGACTTATGCATACATGCATTCTTTCCAACTGCTAGGTTGACATGCACACAAGCATGCATGCATTCATACATAAACAAGTTTATGTTTGAAAGCATATAAATGCAAGTAGATAAATAAGTATCACTTTGGGGGGAAGGTATTAGTGTTCTGTTCACCTTAGGGATTTTGCTGGCCACATGTCTTCAGACAACACTGGTTTTTTGGCCTTGTAACGGGGATGAGCATTACCCTAGAGTCGGTCAGGACTAGCAGGGAAACTTGCAAGCAACACCAATAATGATAGCTAAAATTATTTTCTCGCATTATAAATATAACTTGTCAGTGTAGTTATTGATTAAATGTAAATCATCTTTCTTCTGGTGTGGCCCGCTAGAAAGTTTTGCTATCCAAACCCTGCTATTAAGATTAATGAATGATGCATAAGAGCAAATGGGCCCAATAATTTTGGAGTTTCTTATTTTGTTTCTTTTGAATTCTCATTCTGTTTTAATACTGTAAAACTCCCTTTTCATTGTTAAGGAACTTGTAGTGCAGTGGCTTATGTCTAAATACACTTTAGGTACACTTAATACACTTAAATACACTACTTACAACACCTCCTGGGTGTTGAATACTGTGGCAACAGTTAAGTTGATGTCCTTGAATGGTTTTGCAACTCTAAATTTTATCACTATGCCATTAATTTTATATGAATTTTTATATAAAACATTAATTTTATAGAATAAGATTCTTTATTACATGAACCTGTAGAACTGGTGCCTGTGCAGGCAGGGTGATAGTTGTGTAGTGGACATGTAAGCTCTTTTATACAAATTACAAGTCAATAGCATACTGTGTTCTGGTATCCACAGTCATCTTGGTGTGCGCCTCATACCTGTTGAGGAACAGTTCTCCAAGTGTTCTCAGAGTATATTTCTCAAAAGTATCTCCTGAACTTGGAGTCTCCTGAACTTGGAGTCTCATTTTAAGTTGCATGAGATGAGAAAACTAATTTGAATTGCTTATATACCTGAGTATCTCTAGCTTTGATCCATTTGTGGAGGTGGGTGGGTGGTGGTGATGGGAAGTGAGCATTCTGAGGCAAAAGATCCCAGATAGCTGAGCTCTTGACCTGTAAGATGAAATCTCTAGTCCTCTAGTTGGCACTAAATACATTTGCTGCAAAAAGGATCCCATTGCCTCCATGCCTGTGTCTAGAAGGAAACACTGGTACATTTTCTATGGGCTACTATTTGTAGCTTCATGTAACTCAAATTTTTAAGGTTTTGGAAGTTACTTTTGTTGCTGTTCTTGGTAGTAGTGTACCAATGGTGCTACTGTAGTGGTGCACCAATGTCCAAAGTAGTGCTACTGTAGTAGTGCACCAATGGCCAAACTTGCCACTGCTGTGCAATGGAAGAGTAGTCTCCATTTAGACAATTTCTTTCCATTCTGTCTCAGTGCTGTACAAAGTTCCCTTCATGTGGGGGACAGGGACATTCTGGCCAGTCACGTCATCTTCACGGTGCCTCAAAGCCACACCATAGAACATCTAGGCAAGTGCAACTGCCCAGAGTGTTCCTATCCCCCCAAATGAGGGGAACTTCATGTGGTGCTGAGATGAAATTTGAAAGGTCTGCTCACCATGCGAATGGATTCAACTGAATCCTGAATCTGGTCCTTGAGCCAGGGTTTGAGTAGGCCTGGTGTAGTGACCCAAACATATTGCAGTAGTTAAGTATAATTGCAGGGAAGGGAAGAATTTTATCCCCTTCCTGCATCATTAAAAGACACCTCTGGGTCTTTGTAAGTCCTTTAAAAAGGGATACTGGACTGCTGCATGTCAAACCGACTTTACATTGTGAGAATACATTTAATGCCTGGTGTTTACTTTGTTTTCCTCAGACTTTTGACACAATTGTTGTTCAAGTTTCCTGTTTCCACAGCTGCATCGTAACGATTAGACATGCTGACAACATTTCTTTGCTGTTCAATGCAGGGCTTCTGTAGTACTTGGTCAGCAAGTTTTCTAGTCAAAACAGCATCGTAACCACAGTTTGATCATATGGTTTTATGGGCTTCTGTATAGACTCAAAATGGTAAACCTCAATCTGTTTCTTACCAGACAATGAAATGATTGATACCGTGTCTCTTTTTAAAGCCTGAAATAATTTCCTTTAATCAGGAAAGGGCCCCCCAGGGTATTTTGAAAACATGCTACAACTTATGCACAGTCAATATATGTGGATTAATTTCCTTTTTTCCATAGTGGAATGTCAGCAAACAGCTATTTCCATGCACGCATTAGTTGCAATTATTCAATTAGGTTTGTATTCTTTTATTTGGCCTGCTTTTCTAGTGTTGCAATTCATCTAGGAATGGTCAAAGTAAATGACAACAAATTGTTCTATTAATGTCATCAGGTGGTTGCTATTCTTAAAGTGAAATATTGCCTGTCATGGAATATAAAAATGACCATATGTGGGTTCTATGAATATTTATCAAATACATTTGGATGATCAGATCTGGGAGGCACAACCTGGTGCACAGCCCTATGTCAATGCCTTGACTCTCATCTCTTCTAAGGCAGTATTGGCATCCATCAGTCTTGGAAGACTATGGTATCATGCTCGACACTGTATGCAAAGCACAAAGGCCTGGGTAGATTAATATGGAGGATAGGCTGTCACGCAAGCAGCAAATCCCCCCTCTCCACGCCACTGAAATAGTCCAATTAATCCACATATATTGACTGTGCATAAGTTGTAGCATATTTTGTCTTGAATGTTCAGCAATGTCTATTTCTCCAAAATCATGAGAACTCCAGCTCTAACAACTTTATTACTTCTCCATTCTGTTACTCTAAATTAATGGATATATGTAAGTGGGAAAGGAGTAGGTAAAGGCATGTTTGTCCAGTAATGCCAAAGCAGAGAGAGAGCTATAATGGTACTTGGAGAGTGGGGTATTGAAAATTGATATAAAATAGTCAATTTGTTTTTAGGCGTTTTTTAATGTGGTTTAACTTTTGGTATTGAGTAGTGGCAAATGACTGGTGATACTCTAGTACCTTTGCATTAACTGGCTCAAACACTTAGACAAGTGATGCTCAAACTCCTTGGAATTCTGGAATTGGTATAAGTTGTAATTGAGAAGAGTGTAAGACAGTGGCATGATCCCCAGCAACATGCTGTGGCTGATAGGGATTTTCATTTATGTAGTACCAGTCTCCAAGGTATATGGGGTCCAGCTCCAGGCTTATGTTTAAGAGGCGGGGAATCAATTGGAAACTATGTATTTCCAGTTTTGTGATAAAACATAAAATGTGATAATACATTCCTTCTGGGAGGCCAGCACTGCACAAGGCAAGTTGACTTCTCCTCATTAGCTCTAGTAGCATCCTGATGATCGGTGACTGCCTTTGCCCTTTAAAGAGCCATAGGCAGGGCTTCTCAGGAAACATCTCAGGATATTCTCAGGATACATCTCAGGATGTAATGTTCTGTTTGAGAATCACAGAAAGTTACAGGTTTAGGCACTAACAGGTTTAGGGCCAAATCCTATCCAACTTTCCAGCACAGATGCAGCTATGATGTAACCTTGTGGTACAGGAATATTTGTTCCTTACCTTGAGGCGGGAAGGGATGTGACTGCCACTCCTCCACTCCTCATTGGCACAACTGCATCACCACTGGAAAGTTGGATAGGATTGAGCTTTTACTTATTTAGAGGCTGCACAAAGGTGATACCAAATGTATGGTTCCAAAATAATGGTAGTTCTGGACAAGATAGGAGGGATTAGCAACTGGGGGCTTCAGTAGCAGCCTTGAGAAGCATTAAGAAGTATTGATTTTTGATCTGTGGATCACTGGCACAGAGTTTTTTCCGTAAATCTCTTTATGTAAAAGTGCTTGCACCTTGGAAGGAGATAATCCAATCCTATGGGAAGATAGTCCACCTTGACTGTAATCTGATTTGATAGTAATAGAATTGTGTACAAGACTCAAGTCTGTTGGCTGCATTCATGTTAATGTCCACCTTAACTATCACAAATCACAATGCAACACGTTGCAAACTTGCATACTGATTTGGTGACCTCAGTTTTAATTTAGGTGGATACTGTACTGTGTTTGATTAAATGCTTAGAGTTTGATGGGGGATTGCTGAAAATTTGAAGGCGGGGAACATTGCACTGAATGATGTTAGTTCTAAAGACTCATTGCTGCACTTTCTCTTATTGCCTGGTGTCAGGCTCACAGTTTCCCAACGTTCTCGCAGTGAGAGTGAATCATCTGCACCATCCAGTCTCCCTTCTTCCTTCTCTGCCCCGTCTTTCCTGAAAAGCTTTTACCAGAGCTCAGGAAAGTCGTCTCCTCAATCTGAAATCGAACTCCCCAAGAGGTGAGAGCATTGGTTGCTGCCTGCCCTGCAGTAGTGCACTTCCCATGTAGCTGGCTTGTGATAAGGACTTTTTGTCACTGCTAAGTGAGATGCACCAGCTGTTCCATGAGAATCGGTGAACAAAGCATTTTATAAAAATGCTTGTTGAATGTTACAGCACGAAGAGCCTTGCTTAACAACAGCTGCGTTGTAATTCTGATGCTGACATTAACAAAAAGAAAATCAACATTGTCCAACATATTCAGTGGGAATCCTAAGGCTCTTAATTAAAGCTGACATCTTTTAGAATTTGATTTTTAATTAATTTTAATCCAAAGAAGCCTTCGACTTTATAGTGGTCTAGTAGTAAACAAGTTGGAAAAATCCTTGTTTTCTTTCATTTTTGGCAAAGGCATTTTCTTAGCTCCTTATTTTTTTCATCTGTAAAATGGATATCTGAGTTCTCTGCTTTGCAGAACTGCTGGAAGGATGATTGAGATAATTAGGCTGCAATCCTAAAGACACTTTCCTGCAAGTAAGACCCATTGAACTTACTCAATGGGAGTAAGACCCACTGAGGCTTACTTCTGAATAGACCTGGTTAGGATTTTTCTCTTGGAGAAAGCAATGCACATAAATGTGCTATATTTATAAATTCATCACAGACTTGAAGGCTCTAAGGTTTTTTTTAAAAAAGCATTAATCTGAATTTGTGTTATTGACAAATTAACAGAGTTCAAGGAAAATTTCTTATTTATTTAACGGATTTTTACCCTGCCTTTCTCCCACACAAGGGGACCAAAGGCGGCTAACAACCATATCAATACAATATTAGATTTACTTTTGGTTTTCAATCCCAAAGACTGAACAGCAGACTTGGCAATGTTGATTATTTGAGTGAACATTCTACTAATTAGCTTTTCTTTTGATGATGGGGCAGTGTTAAAATTGCCCAAGTATAACTAATATTGAATTGGACCATGGAATATCCTCAGTGGTCTGTCTCACATTTTCAACAACAGAGAGAAAAATATCAATTATCTACTAATGGAATCCATAGTTCATTTGACCCATTTTCCCTACACTTGCAAGAAGATCATGAATGGTTTTCAACAGTCCACAAAACTTTGCATTGAATTCTTTTTAAGGAGAATTCTTAAGTTTGTCCATTTCAGCAAGATCCAACATCTTTACCCACTGTTCTTCCCTTTAAGTTACATCTGAAGCCTTCCAGTGTTTAGCATACAATATTCTTGTGGCAAACAGTTATTGAAATCTAATGCGGCTTGTTATAGGGACTTATCTACCATAGCCTTTGGTAGATATCTTATCTTTGGCTAACCTTGATATTTGAATTTCTAAATGTATCAGTGGTACAGCTACATAGTTATAGCTGCACTTGGGCTCATGACTTACACACCTTTAAGTACATTATTACACATACAGATGGGTCTTCCCTCTTAGCACATACAGTGGCGCCTCACGTAAAGAATGCCTCACGTAAAGTATGTTTCACATAACAAACAAAAATTTCTCTAGGATTCTGCTTCACGTAAAGAACACATTCGTTGGCAGTTGGGGCAGATGCGCTGGCTGGCAGCTTGTTTAAAAAGCGTCAGGGCTGCCTACCGCACCTGCCCATAGTGAAAGCAACACTTCCATGCTGTTCCTCCTGTGGCCGGGTGTCCGCTGGGCAGAGGGAGAGAAGAGCAGTGGAGAAGAGGGAAGCAGCTCAGGGCTAGCCAGAAGGGAGCAGGGGAGAGAGAGGCTCAGGATGGAGAGAAGGAGAAAGTGGGGAGACACTTTGAAGGTGTCTTGGATTGCAGCTTCCTAACCATGTCTACCCAGAAGTAAGCCCCATTGTGTTAAATGGGTCTTACTCCCAGGCAAGTGTCTTTAGGACTGCAGCCTAAGTAGACTTCATAAGATCATGCACATTGAATGCATGTTTTGAATTCAATCCCAGTGTTCTGTCATCATTTTTACATGCAGTTAATATTTTTATATGACTATTTTTGGGGTTGTGGAACCAATTGTCTGAGTTTCCATTATTTCCTATGGGAAAATCCACTTCACGTAAAGAATGTTTCACATAAAGAACATGCCTCCGGAACGAATTAAATTTGTTACGTGAGGCGCCACTGTACATATATTTCTCAACTTCTGTAGCATGAGGATACAGATAATGTAAGGTGCCACTATTTGATTCTTTTCCTATTCCCTCTTCTTAGGGAAGGAAGTAGGAAATGTTCTCCCACTGCTGGGCATGACTTTTGAAAACTAGTGCATGCATATTTGAAATGTCTGCTTCCTGCAATGCCTTCTAAAGAAATCTTATTAATTTCTGTGATCACAAGCAATATTTTAATCACTTGGAAATAGTGGTTACACTACATTTTCTTCTACCTGAAATAGTTGACTGCACTGCATTGGCAAAAGTTGGCAGTTTTTGTGCTCGTACCTTTGAATGCATCTGCCTGGCTTTTATTTAGCTGTTGGATGCTCTAACATGGTCAGATCTAGTACTTGTTGACCCATAGTTTTAAGAGGGTCTATGGTGGATTGTTTTGTCTAATGTTATGCTTTTTGAAACTTGGCTTGTAAGTATGCAAGTACTCTGAGAGTTCAAATTTTGGTGGTCTGTGCTGTTACTGACAAAGATCTTGGTGCTGGAGAATTTGCAAGAAAGAAGAGAGAAGTAACCATTCTAAGGTAACTGCGATAGGAGATGTGATTCCAGGAGAATGTCATGGCCACACTGGACGTAACATACATTAAACATCAAGCATTGGAAAAAAGTCTAGCTATGATGATAGACTTCAGTTAAAAATGATATCCAGAATACCAATTGGTTATGATGTTTGCGTGGAAATTTTTGCATATCTGCTTCAGTTCATTTTTATAAGATGCAGATTTGCCCAGAGTATGGAGCTTGGTGAACTATCACTGAGGTGAGCAGACAAGCAACATTCAGAATTTTAGGACTTTAATGGTTCATAGCCTTGCATACATTATCAAAACCAAGAACCTATTTTTACAAGTGAGAAGCTGTCATATAAGATTGTGGAGGAGAATAGCAATCAATATCCTTGGTGATATGTGTGTTTTCTGCATCAGTTTTGTAACTTTTGAAACATACTTTGTTTTGCTTGACTTGAAAATAGTTCTACTGGTTAAAATTGGTAGAGATTTTTGGTTTTTTAAAAAATAATTTGTTTAAAGTGTGGGAACACCAGGAGACAGCAAGACAGTTTCTCCCTATATTATTGGTTAGGAAACATGCTTAAATAGCACAGTCCTCTGCCTGAAGATGGAGAAATTCAAATGTAGTTTCACAGGCACCCTCAGGATGCAGTTGTACAATTCAGCTTTGACCAACAATGTATAACACCTGTTTTCATGGTGAATGAAGAACCTTCAATAAGGTGCTCTATAATACAATATCATTGAGCGATTTGAATGGGTGCATGTTAGAGACACATCTCTACTTGAGAGAAATACCAACTTGATCCCTCTGCTTATTTTTGTGGGTAGAAAGAGGAAAGGTGCAATATCCCATGAATCCAACATAAAACTTTACTAGACGGGTCCTTTACTAGATCTTAATATGGGTCCTTTACTAGATCTTAAAACACGGGTCCTTTACTAGATTTTAATATGATGTTTTTGCAAGCTCAGTGTAGTGAAGTATTCAGTGTCAAATAATGTTATTTTAGAACAATAAAGATGGAAACAAAGCAATGTTGAACAGACTACCTCTGTTCAAGACTTACCTGACCAGTCTTCAGAAGCTCAACACATTTCCACAGCTGAGCAAGATTAGATGAATTTGCCAACCAACAGCAATGAGACCGAACCTGGAACAAGACATTGCCTATGTATCTTGGAACAAGTGGCTTCATACGATTTCAAGCATTACCAAAGTCCCTAAGGCAGTGATTTTAACCAGTGTGCTGTAAATGGTCTGTGGCTGTGCCGTGGATGTTTGGGGGATGAATCAGTTCTTAGAAGGGCCAATGGGTGGGGTGTGAACCCCCATCAGAAGCATGGTGTGCCTTGTCAGTGGCCTGAAAAGCTGATGGTGCCTTGACCATTTTAGCACCTTTGTCAGCGTGCCATGAGTTGAAAAAAGATGAAAATCACTACCTAGGCAATTTATGATAACCAGCACTTTATCTTGTTCCAGAAGCTGAGAGGTAGCCTATGTGATTAGAACACACATACTCCTGCTTATTCTGGTTTACAACTATCCTGAAATAACTGCTGCATTTGGGGGATGTTAATGCCAGAAGAGTGACAACCAGAAGCTTTGCCTTAGTAGTTCTTTCTTTAAAATGGGAACAATCCCAAGGTTTCCATTGGTATGAATTTTCAAAATGCAAGTGCGTGTATGTAAGATTATCGCACAGCTTGACTCATTAGTTTTCTTGTACTCCCTCTTTCTATCTCTCTTCTTGTGTTGATGTCTGCCATTTGCCTTAATGTAGTTTGCAATTAGGTACCATTTCCAAGGAAGCAGGGTGTTCTGAACCAACTGATGTGAACCATATGTTATTTGGTTATTTGAACCAACTAACCCATTTCAACTTACTTGAAATGTATCTTTTCTCAGAAGAGCTACAGTGGGAAGGGGGAATTATGCAAGTTTAAGCAGAAGGTAGATGTGTGTGCATTGAACAGATCTGGCCACCCTTCTTCCTGATGTTGTTACCAAAGCATTATTCCTGGTCCCAAAACCAGCTGGAACATATGATCAATTCAGTATGCAATCCTATCTACACTTACCTGGGAGTAAGCCCCATTTACTATCATGGAACTTGCTTCTCAAAAGACATGCGTGGGATTGGACTTTTGGTTACACTGTTGGAAAAGCATCAATTACTTAACTGGTTTAAGTTGTTACTCCTAACACAATTACTGTACTTAAACTGATAGTAGGGATTGCCTTGGAATAGACAGTTTTTCTCCTATGTGAAAACAGAATAAATGTCTTTTTAGAGATGACACCTATCACCTCACTTAATTGAATGACAACAGCAATATCTGGTGAGGCACTTGCTATACTTAAAACCGCGCTTGGAGAGCAGAGGATTATTGTAGCACTAATGTTTCAGCAAAGCCTCTTACAGTAATGATCAGTTTGTCTTAAGGATGAAAGGAAAAAAAGAGGCAGCTGATCTCAGTCCGAGTATCTTCACCTTCCTCCTCCTATGCCTAAGAGCTGATAAATGCCAATAAGGCAATATAAGATGCAGTTGCCCTGATCCAATGATAATCATCTTGTATATGCTAGCAGAAGCCAGACTGCTGTCACTATATGGGTATTTTGTTACCTTCAAGTGACTTCTCTAAACCCAACATTCTTCTGCTTCTTGGTGTTTTGACATATTTTATATTGTTGCTGCACGAAGCAAATTCTTCAGCAGCAGAAGTAATAAATTGGGGCTTATGTAGGTAGAGCAATAGAAGCAAGCAAACAAGTTGGAGATGCGTCACAGGCTGCAATCCTAAAGACATTTTCCTGGGAGTACGACCCACTGAACACAATGGAGCTTACTTTTGAGTAGACACGGTTAGGATTGTGCTCTTAATATGATTTAGTTGCAAGAGCTGAGACGCATCAGAATTGTCCAGCAGGATTAACAGTGCAATCCTAAGCATGTTTACTCAGAAGTAAGTCCCATTGAGTTCAATACTACTTACTTCCAGGAAAGTGCAGTTAGGATTGCAGCCTAACTGATAAGAACAATTCTGCTTCAGGAAAAAAATGGTTCTATTTCCTTTCTTTTAGGTAAAGTTGTTTCCTGGCTTTTAGGTAAATTTGAACTGCAGCTGTTCACCTCTTTACTGGATTCATTTTTTATTGTTTTCCAGCTAATTTCAGAGAAAAGAGAGTAAATTTGCTTTTTGTTTTTCTTCAGAGGAAAGGAGAAGTTGAACTGAAAGCAAATTCAAAAGAGAATGCAAATTTTGCCAGAGGCAGTAGCAGTTGTTCCTGGGTCAGCTGCTGCATGTGGATTAAATGTCATCAGAAACAGTTTTCTTGCACACACAAAAGAAGAGCAGAAAATGATTTTGGAATGACTGTCATGGAAAGATGCTCCAAAGACTTCATTTTAAAAGCAAACAAACCTGTCTTTCTGTGGGGGGGGGGGGAGAGCCTTGGTTGCATTTGCAGAAGATCGGCAGCAAGTTAATGCAACAAAGTAGGAAGAAGAGTAGAGCTTCAGTAATTTCAGTATAATTTGGATATGGGATTTTTTTTAAGTCTCAGCCCTGAAAGAGGTTGCAAATGTAGAGGCATATTTTTTACAGGACTTTTTTGATTGGCTAAACTGAGAACAGGCTTGTGGTCCCGCAGGTAGGTTAAGTCTTCTGGTAATTCCTTTTAACTTCTGAGTGGCTTAAGGGTTAAAGTACAAGGAGACAAATCAGCCGAGGGTTTTCAATGTAATTCTGATTTGTTTCCCTCTGTTGCTTCAGTGCGAAGAAGAATACACAGTGGAACTAAAGAGGAGGTAATGATCAAGCTAATGACAATTTTTCCAGTACTGTTTTGAGCATTAGTTTCAAGGTTTTGAATCTTCTTTTAAGGAAATGGGATGACCAGAAACACATTTGTCTTTGGTCAGGAAGCATTGTTTGTGGGTAGATCCTAAAATGTATAAGACAAAGTTCAGTTCTAAAGGAATGATAAATAGAAGGCTCTCTAACAATGGGTGGATTATTATTAGATGGTTTTTTAAAATCGTTTTTAGGATTTTTCAAATAAAGATCTGAGCTTGTTCCCCCCCTCCCGGTTGAGAAACTAGACTGTTGGGTTTCGTTTTAAATGTGTAATTGCAAAAAGGCCAGTCTTAGGTAGGGTGACTTGAATTAGACGATTTACAGTGCAATCCTAAGCATGTCTACTCAGAAGTAAGTCCCATTGAGTTCAATATTACTTTCTCTCAAGAAGGTGTGGTTATGATTTGCAGCCTTATTCATCAGCATTTATAAGTATTGCTGTGGGCCACAGGAAGATGTTTAGGATCTTTTGTTATTGTGTTTGACTTTTGACAGATTCTGTAGGTAGCATCTGACTTGAAAAGTTTCCTAGTAGAGGTCTTTCCTTTACTAAAAAGGTTACAGCAGATTGGAACTATCTAAAGGTAAAAAAGGATTATAGTACAAGTCTACAGTGGCACAATTTTTTTTGGTTTGGTGTTTTGTACATCACATGTTATGTGATTACTAAACTATGCTTTAGACATGCCTTTGGCATGTTTAGTTTTTGTTTCTAAATAACAGCTGAAGGAGGCTGAGATTCAGTCCAGAACACTATAGAGAGAGGGGAATGTAACCCTTTGCCCCATTGCTGGCCTGCTTTTGGTTTTCCCCCAGTTACTAATTAGGGAAACAAAAACAAAACAGTAAGGCTGTAATCCTAACCTTCAGTTATGCCAGTCTAAGCTCTGGCATTGCAAATAATTTTTGCATTGGATTCTGCTTTTCAGTACATATCACATGATGGGGTACCATGCACCATTGTGAAGTGCCAAAATGGAGGACAGTTAAGCCCTTTTGGAGGGTACCCAGACAGGAGACTAAAAATCCGTACAAATCCGGGAATTTATGGTCATATGATTGCCCTGTGATAGGTGAGTTAGGTTGGGCTAAATTGGTTAGGATTGCACCTTAAAGGGTGTTTTAACATAGCATAAAATTTGACTGTCAGTTTAAGACTGAACAGTTGTCAGCACCAAAAATGTTAGATTGCCAAATAAATGCAATCTGTATATACAGGAGGCATGCCTTCTTTTCTGCATATCCAGTATCTTCAGCTCCAGTTTTCTGCAGTTTACAAATCCTCTCATTGCAAATTACTTAGCTGTAATTACTTACAATTAAAACCACATCGGAACAGAGACTCACTTTTGCTTGCTATTACCTCTGGTACCCAGCCAGGCTAGATTCTAGAGGTGGAGGAGAAAGTCAGTCAACCCCCCCTTTTGGACACCCAAAAACTCTATAGGGAAAAAAGATCTACCTCTTGGTCCGTCTTTTGTAGCTGGACTCTTCCTGGTTGGGGTCTCGAGGCAATAGCAAGCCCACGAGAAAAGGCTTGTCAAAGATGATGCAGACACTGGAATGCTGAAATGAGACACAATTAAGTAATTTGCAATTGAGGAAATTTGAACTACTTATAACATTTCCTTTTATCTGTGGTTTCTGGTATCAGTGGGGTGGGAATGAACCCCACATAGATACTGGAATGTGGCTGTACTTTACTGCTCTTCGTAGAGAGTTTTACTTGACATGCAGGTGTTCTAAAAGTTAAAATCTGGAGGGCCATTTGAACCATTTGGATATGTATCAGAATTGCCATACACACATAGAGTCATGGATTAGGTTTCTCACCGATTTTAGTGTCTGTGACTGCCCTTTTGGATTGGCCAACCTATGCCATGAAGTCTAATAGCTAATGTCTGTAAAGCAAAATATTTTAGATATTTCTGATAGATTATTTTTGCTGTCAAAATATTTTGGTTAGCTTTTGTCATTTAAAATACCATTCTTCTGTCCTTATTTTCACAATAAAAAAAGCAGGCCGTCAGTCTTGGAAGACTATGGTATCGTGCTCAGCGCTGCATACGCTGCATGCGAAGCACGAAAGCCTGGGTTAGATTGATGTGGAGGAGATGCTGTTACCCAAGCGGCAAATCCCCCTCTCCACGCCACTGAATTAGTCCAATGGAAAGGCAGAGCCAATACAATTGGATCCAGCTGCGTCGCAGAGCTGGGCTAAGGACAGGAGTTCACCCTGTCTTGTGAGCTGACCCGGATCTTGAACCCTGGCCTGCTGGTTAACAGGCACAGTGTCTTAGCCACTTGCACCACCTACAGCCCATATTTTAACATATTTATATTTAACATATATTTAACATATTTAACATATATTTTAACATATTTTAACAATGTTCTTTCATTTTTGGGGGGCTGTGAAATATTTTTCTGCCATTTCATCACTATGAGTACTCTTTAGGGCCATTTTTTTCTATCCAAAGAGGAGTAGCTGTTTTCTGTTCCATGTGCTGAGATCTGAACCTCTCTCTCTCTGTATCTACAAAATACTTTGCCTAACCTGTCCTATTTTCTCTTACTGGAAACAAATGGAATCGGGTTATGCCATCAGGTTTCTATTCCCCTGAAGTTCTGCTGTTGTTTCCAAATAGGGACTTCCAGTTTTTGTGACAAAAAGGAAGTTCCTATTAAAAGGCTCAGGCAGGCATTCTGAGTTGTGGAAAGGAAATGTGTTCCTGTGTCTTGGAAGACCTCCTTATAGGTTTGGAATCCACAACAGGACAAATTCATGACTAATGAGGACTCACACTGGAGATGGATCTCAGTTCAGAGATCACTTCCTCTCCTCAATACCCTGTTTTAACCTCGGATATATGAAGATTACTTTAACCAAGTTTAATCCTATGTGTTTGCTGGCCTTGAATGGGCTCCCTATAGGTTTTTGTCTCTACTACTTCACGATAATATGGTTTGTCTTCCCACTTACCAATCCTTTCTACAGTGATGGAGAAAGAAGAAAAAGGACCTCCTCTGTGTGTAGCAATGACTCTGTAAATGCTGGTGGAATCATTCTTACTCCTCGACGGATCTCTTGGCGGCAGAGAATCTTCCTGAGGGTTGCATCGCCTCTGAAGAAGTCTCCCTCAGCAATGCAATTTCAAGGTCTGTGTGCATAACTTGAGAAAAACTTGTTTAAAGCATTGATACTGCTACCTAGTTTCTAAGTGTGTAGCTATTAAAACTGTTTTGACTCAAAGATGTGCTCTTGACAAAACTTCAAGACTTCATAACTTCAAGAATGACCTTTTCAAATGTGGTGATGGCGAGACAATGGCAAATTGTTTTGTGTGACTACTTTGGGGTCTAAACTGTACCTTAACTACACACTAACAGTTCCCTCCATTGCATCTCCCTGGCTTAGATTGTGTTGTGATGTCACATACTTGGCTGTCACATGGTGAATGAGGAAATACCAATAAAACAGAAATGTATAAATGCTAATCAGGTTGATGGTATCTGCTAACTAGCAGTTGTTGGTCAGGCAAACCTAAAGCTATTCAGAGCATTTTCCCATTTTGAGGATGCCTGCCTGTCTGCCTGGCTCGTCCACCTGCTGCACTCGACGAATAAATCGAGCCCCTGCCAATCCCGTTATCTTGTCTTTTATCTCTTTACTTGAAAAGAAAGAAGATTATCACTAAATACTAGATCTGTGCCAGTCTAGTTCCTGTATTAGGTATAGTACAGGTGAAAAATCACTACCCTCTTTGACTTACCACCAATACTGAGGCCCACATTTAAATCTTTAGTAACAAGGAAAAATGCACCAAAATCCCGTTTTCTACCTTTGCGCTGTTAAATCATTATAATTTCATTCCATTATTTCTTTCATTCCTTTATTCACACTATCTCATGAATGAATGCAATGTAATGTCTATAGTAAACCAATGCAATCTAGGGTGACTGTGGAGGAGCAAGAAATCTAGAAGTGTCTTTAAAACTATTTTACAACTGATTTGTGCTATTAATTAGCTATTATTTTTATTTTCTTATAAACCACTTTGTGAACTTTTCAGTTGAAAAGCAGTATATAAATACTGAATATAGACAGATTTGGTATCCAGTGATTTTTTTTAATCCACTGGAGGTTCCATAACAGAACCCTAGTGGATAACAAGGTACAATCTGTATTGGCCAAGTATTGGCAATTGCATGAAGATGTTTAGATTCATCCTTCAGGGAGCTTACTTTCTTTAGTTTTGGTGAAAAAGAAGAAGGAAAAGGGAAGAAGTAGAAGGTAACAATAGAATAATATAGCTATATGTGTGTAATGTATATATGTATACACACACACACACACACATACATACATATATACATAATATGTATGTTGAGTTATATACATGAATGTTGAGTTATAGATATTTAAGTTATACATATTTCATATAACTTAAAACATCTCTGTATAGTAGAAGATGGTGCATTGCCTTGTCATTATGATCTATTTATATCAGATAATTAAGTTGATCTTTTCAACGTACATTTTTTTTTGCAGATGGAAGTAATGGAAATGAATTGTTACCACTTTCTCCCCTTGCAACCTCTTTTGAAGAAGATCCCCTTGTTTCCCTCTTGCAAAATGATGATACTCAGGATAACATTGGAGAAAAAAAGAACTCAGAAGAATTGCAGACTCTGTGGAGAAAAGCCATTCATCAACAAATACTGCTACTTCGAATGGAAAAAGAAAATCAGAAGTTGGAAGGTTTGTGATGGTCAAAAAGAATGACTTAAATTTGTTTAGCCTTCCAGGTGTAGGTGGCCCAATATTGGCTCATGAATTACCTGCAAAACCTAAAAAAAGAACTCATTAATGAAAGATTGCTGAACCATCAAATCCATCCTGTCTCCAAAATAGGCATTCAGTCTTTACTGGGATCCCCTGTAAGATCCCAGCAATTCCATCATTTTTTTTACTCCCACTGCCAAATCTTCCTTAAAGATTTCTTCTTGCCATCTACCAACATTCTTTCTTTCTTGCGACTTTTCACTCTAGTCAAGCTTCTTGTATCTTTTCTGCACATTGGTTTTCAAATTATATATATTTTTGAATGTATAAACACATTCTTTTTATTTTTGGCAAACAAAAATAAGAAATCAGGAGTGTTCCTTGGGGTTGGCAGACTAGATTGACAAGATGGTGTTAGCAGAGAGGATTTCCAAAAGACACCTGGTTTTTGACACAAATGCACAGTTTAAAGATAGATTGGCTGGATGTTGGTCAGTCTTCTACGTTAAGTATAGGACAAAAACACGTTGCACCCCTTTTCAGCCCCTTAAGGGTTAAATTTCTCCACATCGGTTCTGGTGGGTGTTCATGTGACAGAAGGAACACCCTCCCCGAATTTCATGCTTCTAGGTCCAGGCGTTGGGGCAGAGCGTCCCTCAGTCACCAATTCTCCAATGCAAAGTATAGGGAGGAAAACGCGTTGCACCCCATTTCACCACCTTCCAGTTGGAATTTCCAAAAACTGGTTCTTAGTGACTCCCTCCATCAGGAAGGAACACCCACCCCAAATTTCACACTTCTAGGCCCAGCGGTTTTGGCTGGCATTGATGTGTAAGTGAGTCAGTGAGTGACTTTTCATTTTTATTTATTATTATTGGCATCCTTCAGTCTCGAAAGACTATGGTATCGTGCTCTGATTGGAGGTCCTGAAACAACATCTAGTGTGACTATATAGATGATAAGACTCAGCCTCCCACAGAGTTCTGGTATGTGGGATGTCTGAAGCATCTTCCATGACAGATAATATAGTGATGAGATCTGGTGTAACGTAATTGCTGAGAGAATGGCTGATAATCTTGATTTTCTCATGAATTCACTAGGTAACTGTGGATAGCTACTTAGCCTAGAGACCTCTGACTCCCAGCAGTGCTGTGGAAATAGTTATTTACACAGTTGTTGTAAGGAAAAGATCAAGAGATGTGAAGTGTTATTCACACTTGAAGTGCTGTACAAATGTCAGTATTATGTGGAAAACTTGCTTCAAAGGGCAGGAAATTTGAAAAAAAAAAACATGTCTACCTCATGTTCCTGCTTCACCTTGCACAAAAGTACTGATTGTGTAAGTTAGGACAGCAGAATCTAGGAATTAATTTTTTTCCTGGAACATGTACCTGCAGGTGAGAGAGAATGTATTTGAAATGCTTACTAATCTGAACATCTTCATGTACTTAGAAGACTAGTATGTTCTGGGTTTGGCTTCACTCCTGTTGCAGTGTTTCCATATGCAGGGGAATGTCTGTTTGATGAAGGAGTCTTGCACTACTCTTCTGTAGTAATATTGTCTAGGAACTGCATTGCCATTTTGTAATCTGCATGTGTAAACTCCATAAATGGGGTATTGGGCATGCACAAGGCACCAACCGTTGCTGGATTCCATAGCTGAGCATCACACTTATAGGGTTCTTAATCGCCATATAGGGTTCTTAATTACCATACTGACTCCTTGGCATGACATATTCATATACGGGTAAAAAGGAAAAGCAGTATTAGCATATAGATGCATCTGCTATAGTCATGTGTGAAGGTTCTTTTTGAATGTACAAGCACACATGTACATATGCTCTTTTTATTTTGGGCAAACAAAATGTCTTGTTTTAAAATAAACTAGTAAATTTTTTTTAATTTCCCCTGCAACAACAAAATCAAATTTAATTAAGAAAAAAAAATGAAAATTGTGCCACTTATGGGTTAAGGAAACTGCTGGGGCAAAGAGGAATGGTTGTTCTTACCCTGCTACATATAAGACGACCACCACTTAGAAGTGCCTGTACACCCAATTAGCATGGGTAACTCTATTGTGAAGTACGTATATGTAAATTAGAGCTGATTCATTTTAACATTTTATTTGTTCCATGCAGTATCAGAATTGTATATCATTGGCTTTTAGAGCAATCATATCATGGGAAGGTTTTGAGTTAAGAAAATCTACTTTTTGTTCCACAGGCTTTTGTGTTTTTGTTTTTTTGTTAATTGGCCATAACTTTTGATAGAATATAGATATTCCAATGCAGTTTGTTTCATTGCACTCTGCATAAAATTATCTTTCCAACAATATATAACATGTTGGTATTATCCTTCATATGTACCCTGTTTTTCATAATTTAATCACTAGTGTCAAGCTCAGCTTGTAGCCCCTGAAAGGATTGTGGCCTGGTGCAACTGCACCCCTGCACTTTCCTAGCTATGCCACTGCTTGGGATGCAACCCTAACTCTTTCCAGCACTAGCATAGCTGTGCCAATGGCACATGTGCTGCATTCTGCAGCTGGAGCAGTCACAAAGGCAATGTTTTTCCCTTACCTCGAAGTTGCGTTCCTTATCCTGGATATGGAAAACTGGTTAGGTTTGCACCCTAAGGCTGTTACTCACTCTTTGGCAGCCCAGTTCATTCAGTCTTGGGTCTACGGTTCAAATTCTGGATTCAAATTTACCTTTCAGAACAACAGTCCTAATTGTTTGTTAAATGTCTTCATCATAGGTAAGGTAAGGCTTCTGAAAGGTAAGGAACAGGGAGGCTTGTGGCAAAAAAAGTACAAAATGTATTCAGAATGAAATGTCTTTCAATCTTGCTAAATAGATTAAGGACTAGAAATGCATAAGCAGATCCTTTTTATTTCCATAATGATTAATGTGTTATGGTCAAAATAAGAAAATAACAAACAGTGGTATTGGGAAATGTGGTTGAGTAAAAGTTTTAATCCATGTGTTCAGCTTTTTGACTTGCATCATCTTCAAAATTATTAATATTTAATCTTGCATAATTAACTGACTGAGGCAATTTAGGTTGTAAATCTGTTCTCCTTGTGCAGTTTTTCAAGGGTTCCTTATGATATCATGAAATTATTAGTTTTCCTCTTCTGTATGTAGGGATTTTTTGCCCTATTTTAATAGTCTTTATATGACACATTAATAGAATTCTAATAAAAACTTCTCATTATTTCTAATGCTATCGAGGAGACTTGAATGATTTTTTTCTCTTACAGAAGGTAAGAAACATATAAAGAGATGTTTTATTTTTGTGTTTTACTCATGGTCACTGATGAGTGAGAAGGAATCCCTTCGCCCAGACATTTTGTAACAGTTGGCATGTAAACAGTTGGCTAAAATCAGCTTCTGGTTTTTGCCTCTGGCTCTGGCATTCCTGTTAAAGTTGAATGAAAAGAATACATTCATTTAGATCTATTTTGTATATAAAATCTGATATGCTTTACAGCCATATATCCTAGAGATGGGGCTGCTGTTGCTCAGTGGTTAAAGACACTATTTGTCAACCTGAATGTTGGCCAGTTGGGGGTTTGAGACCCAAGTACAACATGATGGAGTGAGCTCCAGTTTCTTGACCACCTCCTGCCAACCTTGCAGTTTATAGCACGTAGATGCAAATAGATAGGTTATAGCATGTAAATGCTATACGGCTGTGGGTAAATGTAAGGGCTGTGGGTGGCGCAAGACACTGTGCCTGTTAACCAGCAGGCCAGGGTTCGAGACCCGGGTTGGCCCCACAAGACAGGGTGAGCTCCTGTCCCTAGCCCAGCTCTGCGACGCCAGCTGGATCCAATCGTATCGGCTCTGCCTTTCCATTGGACTAATTCAGTGGCATGGAGAGGGAGGATTTGCTGCTTGGGTAACAGCCTATCCTCCATAACAATCTAACACATGCTCTCGTGCTTCGCATGCAGCGTATGCAGCACCGAGCATGATACCATAGTCTCTCAAGACTGACGGAGGCCTGCTTTTTTTTTTTTAGCATGTAAATGCAAGTCAACAGGTTGCAAGGTAAGAGCATTCTTTGGTGTTCAGTATGCTGGCCACAAGACCTCAGAGATGTTTTTGGACAATCCTGGCTCTTCAGTCTTGTTGGGGATGAGCACCATCAGTTGCGACTAATAGGGTAGCCTTCAGGGGACACTTTTTTGTTTATCCTAGAGATGAGTCCTATTTTTGAATTGGTGAAACAGTATAACCACACACAATCGATATTGTATTTGTTTTGAAATCACAAGTAATGGTGTAAAATGTAACTTTGCCTTGCAAGCTTGTATATTTTTAATCCACCGGAAACTCCATAAAGTTTAATATCTTGGTCCATGCCAGTTTATTGGCCTACGAAACCTTGAATGATTGTTTAAGTACTGGTTCCTGTGATGTTCTAAGTGTGCAGAGTGAATATAGCATTACACACACTGTTCTCCAGACTTGCCTCTGGATCCTCTTATCAGTGAGGCATAACATTACATATAGCTTTGTGTGCACATAGGCCTGAACTTTATGGTATTATTTGCTAATCAGCAGACAGTAATATGAAGTGTTCAGTGCCTTGTGTATTCTTTCTTACAGCTAGCAGAGATGAGCTCCAATCCAGAAAGGTTAAGTTGGACTACGAGGAAGTTGGTACTTGTCATAAAGATGCTATCAATGTCTGGGATAAGAAACTATTAAATTGCAGAGCCAAGATCAGATGCGACATGGAAGATATTCATGCTACTTTGAAAGATGGTAATTTTGCATGTAGACAATATAGAGAATGCACAACTGCCATGCATCTGACTTAAAAATATGAAGATCACCATGTTCAAGGATATAGAATAGCATAAGAGCTACTTTTTGCTCAAGTCTCTGATACCTTCTCTTTTTTGCATTTGTTGCCCATATTTTCAAATGAAAACATGGTCATTAACAATTAATCTTGGATTAGGATTTATCATCTGAAAAGGTGTGAGTAAATAAAGATGTCTTGTTTACTACAGCAATATTAAGGTATTTTCAATAAAATTTATCATTGAAAGTATTTAAAATCTAGAGGGGAAGAGCATAAAGACAATTCATAAAAACATTGGCTAAAATTTAAAAACACAACATCCCCAACCTCTCTAAAAAGCTTTTGCCCACAGGAATGTTTTTTAGGCCCCGCTGAAAACTGTAAAAGAGGGACCAGTTCTTAGGTCAAAGGGAAGGGTTTCATAGTGATAATTTTTAGGGTGGTGGGCTGTTTTAAATTTTTAAATGTTTTAAAATGTGTATGTTAGTTGCCTTGAATCAGCTTTGCTAAGAAAGGCGGGATATAAATCCTATTAATAAATAAAATAAATAAGGGAAAATGGGCATTTTGGAAAAAATAATAATCAGTAATTAAGGTGTTTTATTTCCTGAATTAAATTGTATTTTATATAATTTTGATGTAATACAGTGTGAGAGATGTAAATACTGGGTGAGTGATGTTAAGCATGTGTTTTCTCTACTTTCTGAATTAAATTATCATAAAATTTATGCTCAAGACAGTATTATATGATGCTGTTCTGTGAGTGTCAATGAATGTTCCTTTAAAGCAGTGATTTTCAACCAGTGTGGATGTGCTGCAGAAAGTCCTTAGGTGTGGCATGGGAATTTGTGGATTGACATGCATTAATAGGAAAATTGGGGTTTTTTGAACAGTCTGGTGTGCCTTTTCAGTGGTAAAAACAATTGATGGTGTGCCTTGACAATTTCAGTGCCTTGTTAAGTGTGCCGTGAGATGAAAAAGGTTGAAAAATCACTGCTTTAAAGTGTGAGTTTGGCTGTGCCCAGTTCCTGGTTCATATGTGATACCAATAATGTGTAAGAATCGGAATTCCTGATTTATGATCATCTACCATACCTATAGTATATTACTTCAAATAGTGGATGGAGGGCAGTAATTGTGGCGGGAAACAGACTGAGGGTGCAATCCTAACCATGTCTACTCAAAAGTAAGTTCAATTGTATTCAATGGGTCTTACTCCCAGGAAAGTGTCTTTAGGATTGCAGCCTAAGTGTTGTGTTTCAGTTGCCACCAGTTTGGTTGATGTCTTGTGATCCCACATGCTTTTTATTTAAAAACAATCTTTCTTCCCCCTCATTCCACAAGGATCACAAACTGGTATGGCCCTCTATAAATGTTCCCGAGTTCATAGGAGGCCAAATTGAGAATGGCTTCCTTAAAGTCTCATTTTTTGTGAACCAAATCAATATTTCTCTTTTAAGTTAATGTGGATAAAATATTGAAACACAAAGCAATGATGGAATTCTGTAATTACGTATTTCATGTTTTACAGCACTTCTACGTCTACCCCTTTTTGTGTTTAGGTGTTCCAAAAAGTCGCCGGGGAGAAATCTGGCAGTTCCTTGCTGTGCAGCATCGTGTAAGACATCGGCTGCCAAACAAACAGCAACCCCCTGACATGTCTTACAAAGAACTCCTGAAACGACTGACAGCTCAACAACATGCTATCCTTGTAGATCTAGGTAACTTCTCTGTCACGGCTGACAGATATTTGAGAGATGACGGATTCTCAAGATGAAAACACGTTGGCCATAGAAAATAGAGCTTTGCATGTGGAATAAGCCAGGCTCATCATGCTGGGCTTTTTATCAAATGCATGGAATGCCTTTCTGCAGATTCCAGTCTGGTAGACCCTTCATTGGGGCACAGATTTAGGGACTTGACTTGATTAAAAAAAATTCAAGTGGGGGGGGGGGGGGTCTTCACTTGAGTCTTTTCCAGTTTCTAACTTTCATGAAGTGCTGGAGTTGTGGAATCTAACTGGAAGCCAGGGGGAAAAAATCTGCATTTCAAAAATTTGAACAAGTTTACATAAATAAACATAGTAAGAGATGAAACTTCATAAGCACTTTCTAATACAGAGAGAAGAGCTGATTTTCAAACCAGTTCATAAAGACTTTCATGCACAGGGAGAAAAGGTTGTATGCATCTTCCTTGGCACTTGGAATATCCTTTTGCTTCCAAAGGATTAGGGCTTGCCTGTGGGTCAGATGGAGAGGACTTGCCATGGGCTGCATGGAAGCTCGCCATGGGCCACCTCTGGCCCCCAGGCAGGAGTTTAGATACCCCTGATTTAGGTAATCTGACCACACATATGAGCCTTTAGTACTGCTGTTAATAAAAGACTTAATCCATGGGCCTCTTGTGTCTTAAGCACCACCTGGCAACTGAGTACCTCCATTCTTCCTCTTTTTTTGTCCCAGGAAGGACGTTTCCAACACATCCGTACTTCTCTGCTCAGCTGGGGGCAGGCCAGCTGTCCCTCTTCAATCTTCTGAAAGCTTATTCCTTGCTGGACAAGGAGGTGGGCTACTGCCAAGGTATCAGCTTTGTGGCTGGAGTGCTGCTTCTCCATATGAGTGAAGAGCAGGCCTTTGAAATGCTGAAGTTTCTCATGTATGACCTTGGTTTCCGAAAACAGTACAGGCCTGACATGATGTCACTGCAGGTAAGGAAAGAGAATCAGCAACCTGGAGCAGAAAGTTTTATTGAGGTCAAGACAATACAGATCCAGCCTTGTTATACACAGTTTTTTAAATACACTGATTTGAGTATTTAAATTGAGTACTGAGTATTTAAATACACTGATACACTTTTAAAAACTGCTTTTCTTCCTGTTGTAGAGAGGCAGTCGTGCAAGTAGTCATTCCGTTCTTTAGCTGAACCAGGAAAAGGCAGTCAGGCCTTTAGCATTTCTAACTGCTGACTGCCTCTTTACAATAGGAAGAAAAGCTGTTTTTCTTGTAAATTGTAAAGGGATACACTTGACCTACTAGGTCCCTTCCAACTCTATGATTCTATGATTCTTATTTTTTAAATTGCTTTTATTTAACAAATTTTTTTGGTATCAGTAGGGAATCAAATTCTGCAGAATCAAATTCTTGCAGGTATTAAGCCATGACCTTATTCCATTTGGAGCAAGAAACCTAGAAGTGGGTCTTTCAATCCACAGTATATTGCCACTGTTATTTTATCCATGGATTTTTTTTAATTTATGAGAGTTTCTGGAACAGAACTCTAATGGATAAAGAATGACACCTGTTTTGTGAAAGGCAGTGTTGGCCTATGGGCTGAATTTGGCTTGCCCGTAAAAGCAGGCCAAATTATATCTGCTGACAACAGCCTGATTGACTTGGGCTATTCCTATGTAAATTTGGAACTGGAGACCTCAAAATACAAAATTCCCACTTAATGAAGGCGGCTGAGACAACCCGTCTTGCTCCTGCCACGTGTTTTAAAGCTAAAGGGAAGAAGGGGACAATATATGAATTCATGAGTTTGGAAGGTATCTGAGCCTTGCCATGTTCCCTACAAGGTGGGAAACCTGTGAGGGTGGTAGAGGTGAAGAAGGAAGGCATCCAGGTTTTATGTTGCTACTAACCTACTTGGGAGTGCCACAAGGGAATGTCCACAAGCTTAAGATGAGCTAATCTGTATTGAGCTCAAATGGTTGTATGTGACCTGGGAAAGCTTGCCCATCAGCACATGGAAGTAAGTTAAACTGTATGGAGCCTGCCTGCTGGTCTGACAAGCTGTTAAAAATGGCTGGTTTAAGTGTAAGCCTTCAGTAACAACGTGATAAGATTTGACAGCTGATCAATATTTCTGTGCTTCTCATTTCTCTTTGGAGGAGATTGAGAATCTGTGTTTGGAATAACAATTGGTGAAAGAAATGAGAACTTTGGGGGAGATGATCCCATGTAAAATGTCCCATGAATCTAGAGTGTTCTGTTAATCAAGGTATCTTAGGCAATGTATCAAATTCCTAGACTACAAAGAAAATCAATCAAAGGCATGGTTGGTTGAGAATATGTATGCTCATGGTAGTATTGATGTGGGGCAATCTAGGATAGGTTCAGCATTCTTAATAGAAAGTGGTTGAGAAGTTTCTAATTCTTCCCTTTTTTACTATAGATTCAGATGTACCAGCTGTCGAGGCTCCTTCATGATTATCACAGAGACTTGTACAACCATCTAGAAGAGAATGAAATTAGCCCAAGCCTTTATGCTGCACCATGGTTCCTTACTTTATTTGCCTCGCAGTTTCCACTGGGATTTGTTGCCAGAGTGTTTGGTAGGAATGTTTTTAGTACAGTAGTAGAGTGATTTCTAATATTAAGTATTCCAAAGGGGGCTTAAGACTTAGTTCCACCAGCCTTATATTGACTGTTGTATTGCTTGTCAACACAATCATCAGTCATTTTGTCAGCCATCTTGGAAACGTCTGAACCACCCATACACCTGTGTGCAGCTCATACACTCCTCTCCATACACTTTCTGCAACTTTGCATAGGTATTGCCAAGCTTTTGGCAAAATTTGATGCAAATTCTCTGCTCAACTTTCTCTGTCATGGTGAATACGATGACTACACACATTCCTTCCAAGCACTGCTGAAAAGAGAAGAAGTGAGCTAGGATATTAAAACTTGGTGTGCATGCTCGGTTGGAGTCAAGGTCAATCTGTGCCAAGTGGTTTCACTCTGCATATTTTAGCTCCTTTGGCACCAATCCTGATACTTATTGATCACACCTACTATACTTCCTCTTCAAAATCATATTCAAAACACAAATTTCTTAGCATTGGGTTGTCAATCTTAACTACTTTAGTTATTATGTAATGTAAAATAAGTTGGCATGTAATATAAGGAATAGATCTTTAGCAATGGCAATAGTTGAATGATTTCAAAGAACAGTAATGTATTTTGTTTAGACACACTGGCCTGTTTATCCAGACTTGACTGCCTACCACACTGTTTCAGCATCTCTTCAATGCTGATTTGTCCCAGTTGCTTTAGACTAGCTGCCATCTATGTGGGAAATAGGAGGGCACCAGTTGCTGACTCTCAGCCATGCTCCAGATGTGCATGCATTAAGCACTTGTCTTTAGGGATGGGGGAGGGATTTCTTAAACCAAGGTAGAATTCCAATTCAAACTTTTTCCCTACAATCAGCTCCTGCCCTTACAGACTAGCACTGAAAGTACGACCACCCAGGATCCTGTCTAGAAAGCACTTTATGAAGCCTGCTTTCATCAGATGTGTACGGCTGGGCCACATTTATTTACAACTTGCTGTACATGTCAGTTAAAACTAATAGAAGTAATCTGATTTATATTTTGCCTTTCTATTCCAGATATTATTTTCCTTCAGGGAACAGAAGTCATATTTAAAGTGGCGCTAAGTCTGCTCAGCAGCCAAGAAGAACAAATCATGATGTGTGAGACTTTCGAGAGTATTGTTGAGTTTCTTAAAAACACACTCCCAGACATGACAAAGCCACAGATGGAGAAGATTATGACACAAGTAAGACTTATTTCTTACCCAGTAAGTATACCTAAAATTTGTATCCTGTGAGAGCTGGTGTAGCATAGGGGCTGTGAGACTGAGGGGTAAGCATCAAAATCAAACACACATTGCTTTTCTGACAAGCAGAGGGAGGAAGACAGGTGAGGGTGCAGAGAAGCATGCTGTTGGCTCCTGCTGGACCATAAGCTTTAGTCTAGTCAGTCTCATGGAAAATATGGCCAAGGATAGGTGAGAAAAAGCATTCAGGTAATGCGTGCAAGTTGCTAATACAGTGGTACCTTGATTTATGAGCATAACCATTCCTGAGGCATGCTCAAAAATCAAAAAGCTCATATAACAAAGCGAGCCTTCCCATTAGAAATCATGGGAACTCAGATGATTGGTTCTGCAACCCTCTGAAGGATGTGCCTCTTGGCGATGGGGGATATCTCTGGGAAATCTTTGCTTGTTTTGCAAAATACTTGCGATTGTATTTGCAAATTCACTTGCAAATTCACTTGTAAATTGAGGTACCGCTGAAGTTGATAAATGGCTGTATTCCTGCTGATAGTTGCTGGCTGGTAATAGCCTTTTAAAAATAATTATTCGTCCAGGAGTTTGTCAGAACAATGTTATATCATCACATTGTATCATTTTAAAGAGCCTACTCCTACCACAGGCCTTTGGTTCAGTCCCAAACTATGGTTAATAGATATACAATCTGTAGGAAGATAGATGCACATCTGGAGAGATCTGCTAGAGTCTCCTTCATTATTATTGTAATTTTTTCTAGCCATCAGTTTGCTGGTTCTCATTCCTTATGTTCTTTCAACCATGATATCCTTTTTTAGTGTTTGTTCCCACCAAATGATGCGTTCGAAATAGGTGAGTTGTAGAAGCCAACAGGTTAAAATGCTTACTGCAGGCCCCTTTTGTTGCATTTCACTCTCACCTTAAATTTTGATGCCTGTAATGAGGCAGCAAAAATGAGAGAAGCATTTCATCCCAGCACAGGCAAGCAAAGCAGCTGAATGGTTGAATTAATTCTTGAATTAATCAACATGTGTTGCTCTTCAAAAACCAACTTGTTTTCTGTTTTCCTGGAAGGTATTTGAGATGGACATTTCCAAACAGCTTCATGCTTATGAGGTGGAATACTATGTACTCCAGGATGAGCTCCAAGAGAACTCTGATCCATGTGACAATGGTGAAGCTCCAGAGAAACTTGAACGGGCAAATTGTCAGCTGAAGAGGCAGAATATGGACCTCTTGGAGAAGCTACAGGTAAACCATCAAAAACAAAGGTGTCTGGAATCTGGGAACTCTGGTCTGTGCAGAACATCTCAAAACTGGTGGGTGGAGAAATACAGGGTGAGAACAAGATGATCAACTCTTCTGCTACTTATTCACCTCTACTGTCTTCCCAGTTTCTTTTTGCTAGATGAAGCTCCCAGATTCACTGTTTCTGTTTCTGGGAAAAGTGTATGTATTGAAGATGTTAATATAAGGTCCCCTTCATCTCGCGTCTCTCCCTTCTGATGTCCTGCAAAATTTTATTTGGCATAAGATTCAGATCAGGTAGCAAAACACTGAGTAGAACAGAGCAAATGTGGGTTGTGCTAGAAATCCTTATCATTAACTAGTAGCCAGTTTATAGGATCAGTATATTCAAACTTAAGAGCTCTTGGGTTGTTAACACTCTAGGCCAGTGATTTCTATATTTTTTGTGCCCTAGAGCAAGGGCTCTCTAGACCCCCAGTCAAGGGTCAAATCTGGCCTCCCAAGGTTCCTCAGCTTCTTGGGGCTTAAAAGATGCTCTTACACTAAATTACATTCAGCACCCCCTAGTGGCTAAATGAGAATATACCAGTGCTGAGAGACTGGGAATATAAATATATTGTTTATAACACTTAAAATAGAGCAGAAACTAAGAAAAAGTTTGAGATTTGTTTTGTAATCTGCTTTATGTTCCCCCCCAAATCCATTCCCCCTTTTCCAATGCAAGTTAATTTTGCCCTCTGCTTCCCTTCTCCTCCCACTCCTACCCACTCATTGTATACAATCATCAGTTTATACATGTATGTATTATTTCTAGCTCAGGACACTGTGTCAGATACATAATGTGGACCTCGTGCTAAACGGTTTGGAGATCCCTGCCCAAGAAGCTTTTGTCTGATATATCAATGCCAATGGTGATAGGGCAGCAAATCTCCCCTCACAAGTAGCAGCTTGTTTAATCCTTGATGCATGTTGCCTAATCTGGGCCTGTCCGTTTTATGGACCACCAAAAATTGGGTCATGACAGTTCCACAGATCTATGGTTTGAGAACCACTACTCTATACTGTATGTGGGGAGTTGCATGAAAGCCACCATCACCACCAAGCACCTATATAATTTGGGGCTCTCAGGAATATTTTTATTATAGCCACCTCATAGTTTGGGGATGGATCAATAGGTTAAAGTGTGAAGAATTATGATGTGATATCTTGGTTCTTTGTTTCCAGCTGGAAAAATGCTAAAAATAAACTTTTTTCCAAGAGCATGTTGAGGATACCTGTGATGTGGAAATGTCTGCACCTCCCATGAGCATGATAATTGCAGGATACAAGATACTTTTTATACTTTTATAGACATTTTCTCACTACTCTTGGACAGCCTCTCGTCTTAGAATCACTCTTTATCGTTTTTGTTTTTGATAGGTAGCACATGCTAAAATCCAGAGTGTGGAAACAATTCTGGAAGATGTCTTGGCAAGAGAGAACAAAATGAAGAGCTTAATCCAGTCTCTGGAACAAGAGAAGACAGTCTATCAAAAGGCTATTGAGAAACTCTGTAAATACTTGCCAACAGAAGCACTGTCTGACTGTGAGCAGCTGCTAAAGGAGGTGAACTGTAACCCAAGCAAAATCTAAAAAAAAGCCATAAGTAAAGAGTTGCAGGCAACATGGTTTATGTCAAGAAAGAAAAGAAAAGAGGAACAGTTTGCTGTAAAAAGGTATCGGTACCATTTCACACGGGTACTGGGATTTTTACAGCAGCAGAGAGGCCTTTTAAATCTTGATATGCAAATCCCAGGAAAAATGTTTTTAATAATGTGTACATAAATTGCAATGCAAAAAAAGTTGAATCTATTGAGAGCAACTAGATATATATTTAGGATTGATATAAAGGAAAAAAAGACAGTGATTACTTAAAATGCCAACCTCAGTAAAGGTAGAGCCTTATTATCCGCTGACTGGGCTCAATGTGGAGGCCCCTAGACCCACCTGAACCCTCCAGAAGCAACTGAAAAACAGCTGCAGTTCCCCTGGAGGCTTTCTGAAGCATGCAGAGACTGTGGAAACCAAAAGTCGCTTTTTGGGCCTTTTAACCCATTTTGAATCTCACAGAGGCTGCAGGCAGACATACTTGGCCTCTGCAGGCTTCAGAAATCCTCCAGATGTGTCCATTTACCTTTGGATGCTTTGAAGAGGCTAAAACCTTGGATTTTGGTATCTGCAGGGGGTCTGAGAACAAATCCTTTGTGGATACTAAAACCCCTTCTGTATGTTCCCTTGATCTGTGCAGTGAAAGGAACACAATGTTGTGTATTTCAATACACTGATTACTACTTGAAATGAAGAAAAAAATCAAGAATGTAACTTTTTTTTCCTCCAAAGAAGAGCGCATTTCCGATTTTAAATGGGGGAGTTCTTTGTTTTGTGTAGGATTTATTTTTTCCCCTTCTGGCAACTATTCTGGGTGAATATCCCTATCTCTCATGTGCCTGTAATGAACTCTACTGACAACTTCATATGTGCAACAATAATTCTGACCACTGTCATTCTCTGGCTTTTCTGCTTGAGGAGACTGAACAATGCCAAGTTGCTTTCCTGAGCCCATTGACAAGTGGCCAGGCCTTGCTTTCCTAGCGATGCCTCAAGAAGTCAGGGAAAAGTGAAGGTTAGAAGCAGCTCCTCTTTCTCCTCTTCCCTGTGCACTCTTGTGTGAAATTAAGAGTTGAAACAGACTAGCAGAAGCCCCGTGTGATGTATCTGTTCTTTGGCGGTATCATTTCAGACTGCAGGTTGTAGATCAAATGCTTAAATTAGTCTCCCATATAAAGTTCTCTCTACACCTACAGAGCTAGCATGTTGGAGAACATTCTCGAATAAGCTTTATTTTCTCAGATGTGTTAATTTTTTACATACATCAGCATTATTTTATATGGTGAAGCACTGATGAAAACTACTGATGTCTTGCAACTTATACAGCCTTCTAGCAGATTGATCATTTGGAGGGAGGCTTTGCTAAACTCTTTTTGTACTAAGGGAACATGGGGGCAGGGAATAGCATGTTCTGTTTAATATGTGGTGGTTATGGGGTTTCAAAGAGCCAAAGAAACCTTGTGTGATTTTTATCATTTAAAGGGCCTTTGCACTGGGACAGTGTCCCATCTAGCTTTTTCTTTTTTGGGAATAAACACTGGATTAACTTTTTAAGCATTAGGATTCCTTAAATATGTAGAAATTTGATAGCATCAAAGATGCACTTGCCTCAGAGGAGCACATGTGATTCAACAATGTTACCTTTGCAGGGAGGTGGTTATCCAGATCTAGAAATTGGTACATTTTCTGCTTAAAAAAATCTGTCCCATTGTAGACTACTTCATAAAGAAAATATAAACTATAGACACATTTTGCCTGTTTTACAGGCACCTTCTGTCTTTCTTATTTACTCTTATTCTGCACAGTTTTGAAGAATTGTTGTTCATAAAGGTTACTTCAATTATGTAGACCAGATCCTGGTCTGAATGTTACCCTAACAAATCTCTGAAAATAGTCTGTCAGTCATACACAGGAAATGTGCATTGGAACATGCTTGAATTGTTACAGTGGGAATTTGTGGTATTCCTCCAGGTCTAGTTTTAATAAGAAGCAAAGTGCCAAATCCAGCCAAGTGTCTTACTCATACAAGATGTATGTGTTGGGGGGAGGGGATCAGCAGGGAAGGGTGCCAATGCTTCCTTTTTATAATGTGCATTAGGCAATATGTTATTGCTGCATTGTAAATCTTTTTTCTCACCCCTCCTTGTTAGAAAATAGTAATCATGATGTACTGTGGGCACAGTGCAACTGGAGAGTAAGAAATGAATGGGAAACTGTGTAACTCCCAGTTGTGCTCAAGAGAGATTTCTTCTGGAACGTGCCTGGTCTTCTTTGCTTGCCATTATGGCCTCTTGCCAAATGAATCAACTTGCATGGAATTGGAGAAGTTGTAACAGTACTATATTTACCAGGTAGAAGAAAAAACCAAATGGCATACCGTGTTTTTGTTTTTTGTTCTTAGCAATTTCATTTAAAACCATTTCAGGCAACTTTATGCATATGGATCCGGTTCTAGAGAACTGTCAAGCTGTGTACTACAATGATTGAGTTGTTCAGGAACATGTTGCAATGTTTTAATTTTTGTTTTTGTCTTAGAGGCACAGAATGTTTCACCTTACATTGGACTTGATCTTGACTTGCTCATATATCACCTGAAGAATTTTCAATAAATGTTATTTCATTGCTGCATTTCCCCTGGCTGTTTTCATTTGCAGTACTATGTCTCTGTATGAAGAGAGTGAACAGGTTCTTTTCTGTATCTTAACACTAGAACTTGGGATCACACAGTTATATTGACTAGGACCAAATCACTGAAATTAGGGATGATAAAAAGCATTTTTTACACAATACAAAATAATTGGGGGAGGGGGAGATGGCTTTGTTGTTTTAAAAGAGGATTGGAGAGTATCATGTATTAATACCTTTTTATAATTTGTTAAATGTACTTAAAATATTCAGAGGCAGCATATTAGAGCCAAGAAGTGGTGTAGTGGAGTGGTTCCCAAACTTCTACAAGGAAGTTGGGAACTCTGTGAGCAGGTGTGAGCCGATGCAGGGAGTGCACTTACACTGGGCTACAAACTTTAGGGGGGGCTACAAGCTGAGCTTGACACTAGTGACTAAAACTGTGAAAAACGGGATCTGTTTGAATGACACTACCATCATATTATATATTGTTGGAAAGGTAATTTTATGTAGAATACAATGAAGTAAACTGCTTTGTAATATCTATATTCTATCAAATGTTATGGCCAATTAACCAGAAAATGAAAACACAAATGTCTATGGAACAAAAGTGGATTTTCTTACCTCAAATGTTCCCATGTTACTGATGGCTATGAGAGCCAATGAGATGTAATTCATATACTGTATGGAACTAATAAGGTGTTAATATGAATCAGTTTTCAGTGCATATATCATATACAGTACATATATCATAATACAGTTACTGCATGCTAACTGGGTATACAGGCACTTCTAAGTGGTGCTCTTCTTCTATTTAGTAGGGAAAGAATAACCATTTCTCTTTTCCCAGCACAGTTTCCCTAACCAATAAGTGACACAATTTTCTTTCTTTTTAATTAATAAAATGTGATTTTGTTGCTGTGGGGCAGGGGAGGGGAAACAAAGTCTTCTTCAACTCCAGATTGCATATATGTCATTTAACTATGCCACTAGCAGAGCAAATGGTGGTGACCTGCTAAGGTGGAGGCAGCAGACTTTTTCTTTTTAAAAATACCTGGGGATGACGTCACTGCTGGTTGTGACATCACTTCTGGGGCTACATTTTGAGCTTTGCTCCAGGCTACATGATCTTTAGCTACACCACTGCCAGTGAGTATTTTCTGCTAGGGTGATGGCAAAGCACTATGGCAACCAAAGGATTTAGTAAGGTACCTGGAGGGGAGGCAATGGATATCTAGAGGATGTTGGGCCTTGAAATCCCCTCTGTGGACCTTCCTGTTGCTCCAAAGAGCTCCAATATCAGTCCATTTCCAGGTTCACAATTGCAAACCATAAATGGTTCACAATTAGAAAGAGGAACACGCTGGAGCAGTGGAGTGGCCAATGGAGGAAATTGCAGGTGGCCTGCACCCTCTAAATTGCCATCGTTGTCCTTCCCCCAGGTACCCTTATGTAAACCCCTTAGATGACCAACCGGATTTTTTTGTCCGGCAATTATACTTTATGCAAATTAGGCTATTTTTAGATGGTCATCTAAGGGCAACCCCTTGGTTGCTGTGGCAGTGCTATTGATGCCATTAGTGCTAGGGCATTTTCCTTAAGCAGGAATAGTATGAATAAAATATTATAGTATGAATATTATAGTATGAATAGAATAGGAATAGTTCCCTACCAGTTTGGGAACCATTGGTGTAGAAGTTTAGATATTGGACACAGACCTGGAGAATTCAGGTTTAAATCTCAGTTCAGCCAGTAAGCTTCTTGGGTGACCTTAGGCCAGTCAATCTCTTGGCTTTACCTACCTCACAAGGTTGTTGTGAGGACCAAAGAAGAGAGGTTTTATCATCTTGAGCTCCTTGGAGGAAAGTTGGTATAAAAATTGTGAAATAAAATATGGGAAGGCAAACTGACTGAAGATGGTTGTATCTATGCTCTGTTTCCAAGTTCTCCATGAGCATCCAGCTAGTGATCGTTTTAAAATGGGATGCTAGATTTTAGTCCGATCCATCAAGACCTGCTGTCAAATCATTCTGAACTAAAATAAACATACCATACTTGCTTGTTCTTTTAAAAAATTCTCTATAAATTTCAGTGAGATTCTGATGCTAGATTGTCATTATATATGATAAAACCATGAAAACTGTCATTTAACATGATAAGATAATGAAACTATTGCAAGGAAAAGCATATGACATACACTATAGCAGTGATTTTCACTGCTGTGCTGTGGATAATCCTTAGGTGAGCCACAGGAATTTGGAGATTGAAATTCATTAATAGGAAAATTTGGGGATTTGAAGTCTGGTGTGCCTTGTTAATGGTAAAAACAATTGATGGTGTGCCTTCACAACTTCGGTATACAAGTTAAGCGTATCATGAGATGAAAAAGGTTGAAAATCACTGTGCTATAGCATTAAAAGGGAGGATTTGGGGTTTTTTTTTAAGGATTTCTTCTCATTGGATCCAGCTTAAAACTGGTCTCCTGGACCCTCATAGCAGCCTACATGCACAACCTCTGTGGGCTTCAGCAAGCCTCTGAAAGTGATCAGATCATACTCTGGTCGCCTTCATAGGCTTTAAAAGGATGGAATCAGCAGTTTTTGGAATCCAAAGAAGAGTTTCCTTGTGGTTACCAAGGACCATGAAAATCCACTGTACATCTGCAGAGGTTTGGAAATATTCCTTTAGAAATTCTTCTATTACATTGCATGATTTGCTGTGGGTCCTTAGAAATATCTGGGACAAGCATGGGTGTACAATAAATGTTGTAGAAAATAAAATCCACTTTTCTGTCAGCTGCTATAAAAAAGAGAGTGCACAAATGAACTAAGCTTGCCAAGAGATGGAGATTCTTTAGAAATGGTTCTTTTAAAAGATGCAAAATGATTATAGTTGCAGCTTTGTGTACTCTTCCACCCCAGATCTGCACCAAAAAGCCTGGCTCCTGCAACCTGAATGAATTAGGCAAAATGCACAACTCTGCATCATTAATCTTATTTTGCCCAAATGGAGCTTAGCCAGTTATGGAAGCAGCATAGATACTGAAGCTGGGCATACATATGTATAATCAGACGTTCACCTACTTTCCACATGTATATCACAGTAGACATTTCCCTCATACAATACATAAAACATAAATTACACATTGGACATCCACCTCCCTACCACATGCATATAAAAAACATAAAATCAAATTTACAATACATACTATGTACAATTGGGCATTCACTTACTTTCCTCATGCATATCATATAAGACCCCTTCCTCCTGAAATTACATAATACATACTTTGCATAGTCGTGCATTCACTTACTTTCCTCATGCATATGAGGAACTTCTAAAACTTTATTCACTCATTTTTTTTGTTTTAACAGCACAATCCTAACCATGTTTACTCAAAAGTAAGCCCCATTGTGTTCAATGGGTCTTACTCCCAGGAAAGTGTCTTTAGGATTGCAGCCTAAGTTTCAAACTCTTGCACACATCCTCATTTTTCCAGATGTTAGATATTGTGTTAATAAAGCTAAAAATGCTCTGAATTGTTTTGGAAAGCTGTGCATAAAAGCTAATATTTTGCTTTTCCCTTCCTTAAATCAGAGATTTTGAAAGTATGGAGTTCACTTGTCTTAAGTCATTGTGGTAATCAGGAACAGATGAGCATTCCCAGAAATAAAGTTGCTAAACAATCAGATGAAATACTTTTACTGTATAGACAGATACCCAGCCTAGAAGAAATTCCTTTCTAAAAGATTATGATCTTGAAAGAAATAATGACAATATGGTAAACTTCTGAGGAACACTGTTTGCGTGTACTATAGACAATGGCAGCTCAGAAAGGCTGCCCTAACTAATAAGTGATTGGTTACATAGTTGCAAAGATGGGTATAAAACCTATTTCCAACTCTGAATTAGCCACTAGATGTCCTCATTGCATCCCTATTACCTGCTGAAATCTCCCAGACCATTGTCACTCTTGCACTGCATACATGGAACAACAATACATGTCCACTTGTGGTTGTGGTTATAAAACCACATGCATGAACACCCCTAATGGTTCCTGTCTATCCATTTTGGTTGTAATTGGATTTTCCAATTACAGGTTGAATCTGCATCTGCAAGGATTCTGTTCCAGGAATCTGTGGATGCAGATTTTGGAATGTATAAAAGCAATTAAAAGATTAAGCAGACCTTTAAAAATAACTTTCTTATTATGGCAATGTGGCAGGCAATCAATCAACTTCCTTCTCTGGGGCATAGAGGAGTTTTTTCAGCTGGGAGGCAGATCCCTCCCTTCTATCTGAGTGCAAAATAATACAAAGTGATAAGCACTTCCCAATAGCTTTGTGTCCTTCCTTCCTTCCTTCCTTCCTTCCTTCCTTCCTTCCTTCCTTCCACCCACCCACCATTTTTCAAATAACATTCACAAAGCAGTTTACAAAGAAAATGAAAAAATTATTGGTTAATGGGTCCCTGTCCCCAAAGGGCTCACAATCTAAAATATACCATTACAAAATTAGAAGTTAGCATCTGAAAGCATAAACAAGGAATGTCAACACTTGAGAACAGATGGCCTGTGCTGGGTACAAAGTAGCCCCATATAAAGTCTCATCACGCACATGAGCAGCACAACTGTGAGTATGCCCTGGTGCTCGAACCCAGTTCTGCACAAATGGAGGAGATGCTACAGATCAGCAAGACCAAACTGCACACAAAGTAACAAGTATCAGACGATCCCTACAATCCAGAGTAACTACAGGAGCACATAAGAGACATTATGTGTACCCGTAGTTACTGCATCACCTAGTGAAAACCTATGGGAAATTCATATTGCAATTCAGAGCAAATTGTTCTTACACCGGAGCAAGGACTCCCCATAGTTACTCTGGATTGCACCCAAAATATTACTATTGCACCCTTACTGAAATTGCAGCCACACAGCCTCTCAGTAAGATGAGGCATTGGACAGAAGGTCCCAGGCTGAAGACGCTTCATCACTGACGAGGGGAGATCAGACCACTGAAAATGCATTCATATGATCCTGACCAACATTTGGTTTTCCTGTACAGGAAACTTCCTCTACCAAGAGTTGAAAGCGAGTGTTAGTAGTCCTCAAACTGGGGATCAAAACACTGGATAAGGGTGCAATCCTAAGCATGTCTACTCGGAAGTAAGTCCCATTCTGTTTTATGGGACTTACTCTTAGGAAAGTGTGTTTAGGATTGCAGTCTAAGACTCAACACAAGGATACTAGTGCAGCAAAATACACAATACATTTGACCTAAGGCAGTTGTTTTCAACATTTTTCATCTCACAGCACTCTGATGGGGAACTAAAATTGGCAAGGCATGGCATCAGTTTTTTTGACAGTTTACAAGGCAGACCATGCTGTTGGCAAAGGGTTCACATCCCTCTATAGTCCTAAAATGAACCTCCATAAACTGCTGCAGCTCACCTCATTTACAGCACACCAATGTGTCATGATACAGTGGTTGAAAATCACAGATCTAAGGGCTAATGCAAGATTAACAGGCATTTTCTTTTCTATACTTTGTGCTGGATTCTGAAGTTGCTAGGATTTTTTTTAGCTCATTTAAAATGGAAGATAGCTACACAATATAAATATTGGGTTGATTCAACACTCCAATGCTTGTTTTCTAAAAAAAAAAAAATGAAAATTTCAACTCTTGGCAGGCCACAGCATCTTAAATCCAGAGGACTGGAAGAAGGACACAGGTTATCATTCCATCAGATGGTGCAGACACAAATTTAATCAGTAAAATCTGAATGCATCTTAGGAAATAGAAGGCCTTTCATCAGGGAGTTGATGATCTAGATCAGCAGTGTCCAAACATTTTGGGAGGAGAGCCATATTAATCTGACATTGTGTCGGGATGGAAAAAAAAGAATTTACATAAATTTACATAAATGAATATATTAGAGACAGAACTTATATAACTGAATTCAAATCAGTTGATAAACACTTTCTAACACAGAGAGAGGAGGGTGATCTTCAAACCAGTTTATAAGCACTTTCATAAACAGAGAAAGGAAGTGTGTGCAGCCTCCCCATCCATCAGAAAACCTTCCAGAGGTGTGGGGAGCAGAGCTCCCTTTGCATCTAGAGCAGTGATTTTCAACATTTTTCATCTCATGGCACACTAACAAGGCACTGAAATTGTCCAGGCACACCATCAGTTGTTTTTAACCATTGTCAAGGCACACCATGCTGTTCAAATCCCCCAATTTTCCTACTAATAAATGAGCCTCCCCAAATTCCCATGGCACACCAGAGGACTATCCATGGCACACAACATCCATTCCATCCACATCCATGGTTGAAAATCACTGCTCTAGAGGATTGCAGGCTTGCCTGCAGGCTAGATGTAGTGGTTTTGCCAAGGGTTGAATGGAGGCTTGCTAAGGACCACCAGGCTGAGTTTTGGATACCCCTGATCTAGATCACTAATTCTCAAACATTTTGTCACTGGGACACACTTTTTAGAATGACAAACTGTCAGGACCCATCAGTTGTGATGTCATGGCTGGATGTGACATCATGTAGGAAAATATTTTACACTGGCATTGGACAAAGTCACAGCTGCATCCTGTTCATTTGGTATTGAGGAGAATGTTGCAATTCAGACAATATTATCAATGTTTGTCCCTTGCCGTATCACTTAGCCAGTGCACTATTGGAAGCAACACACCTAGATTGAGAGACTGAGATTGCAATGTGAGAAACATCAGTCTGAGGCTCATAGCAGATAGAAAGGCTTTTTAATGTGTATGTGAAAAGCCACCACTGGTATCTACTCTGCAGATCAAGGTTCCTACTGCTGCTCTTAATGTTGCATTACTTGTCCCGCTGCTAGATACCATGTGGAGAAGGTCCAGGGGGTCTAGTGAGTACCACCAGGCACCATCTCAAGTGTACTTTTACTAATGATTGAGAAATACTAAGTTAGAATTAGCTGGTTTGTGCCTTTACCTTTAACTATGGTGACTTATTGTCTGTAAGAACAAACTTATTCAAATACCATGATCTTTATTTATGGGGAGACTTTTTCAGATCCTGAGCGTTTACAACACTGAGGATGCAGTCCTAATCAATTTAGGCCAGCACATCTCACCTGTCTCCCCATTCCTGTGACGGTGTGGAGAGGCTGGCGCATGTCTGTGCACTGGCCTAACCCACCCTCCTCAAGATGTTTGGCACCCCCAGGCCAGCACAGGACTTGTGTCAGGACTTATGCTGATCTAGCTGGGGGTTCGGATTGCAGCCTGAAAATGTAAATTTGCAGGACATTCCCTGTTTGATATATAGCAGTATATTCAGGAAGTAAGATTGCAGTGGTTAACAGCAAGCTCCTTATTTAGTTGACTTCCTTGGTTTTGTGTTTACTATTCGACAGCATTTTCTGTGCTCCTAAAGTACCTTGAGAATGCCGTTTCCCCCACTTCCCCATCCCACAACCCTAATCCTCCTTCTTTTGTATTTCAGAACTGGAAAGCCATCATAAAAGTTAATGCAGCTCTTCATAGGATTCTTCTCTCTGTAAGTGTGAGCTTCATAATGGAGATTTAGTGGGCTGTAAACAGGATGTCGAATGGTGCCCTCTGTCAAAAATTAATGACGGCAACAGAGATTAAATCACCCTTCCATGAAAATGCAGCAGTAATGCTGGGAGAGGTTTTCAAGCAAGCTGAAAATAGGCTTTTCCCTGGGGGCAGCCCCAAGAGCTTGGTCTCCCTGTCTTTTCCTTCATTCCCTGCAGAGGACTCACTCTGACTTCAGTAAGGAGATGCCGTCTCAGAGGGCAACATCTTTTAGGTGTGAGCATTTCATATGTATCTCAAATTATTCTCTCTCTCTCTCTCTCTCTCTCTCTCTCTCTCACACACACACACACACACACATACACACACACACACACACATATGCACACCTACTCTCTCACACACAGACACCCAGAGAATTACTGTTGTCTTGATTACTTTGGATTGGTGATTCATGATGGCTTTGCTCAAAGTGTTAATGGGAGTTACCTGCTTGACAAAGGGCACATTCCAGAGTGAGGACAGTGAAGTGTGCCATAGCTGTGAATACAAGGGGCTTCTTGGAGTGGCCTGCTGTATCCCCAAGTTAGTAGACCCCGTAGTTGTGCCATATCCTGAAGTTGAGAGGCTAGGCTGGTCAAGAGCTCAGATTTTTGGTCAACACTGCCATTCTTACTCTGCTTTATCATGGATCCCTATGGGTTTACTCATTTCTGTACCTGCTCCTGAGGTAGTATAACTCTGAGGAGCTGGAAGAGTTTCTGGAAGAGGAGCTGGAAGAGTTTCCATTTCTACCCTGGAAACAGGCTCTGGATACAGAGTAACTACTCTGCCCTCGGCAATGCTAAACATGCCCACAACATGCCTCTCCTGAACGGCCTAGGCTGCCCCAGTTAGGGCAGTCCAGGTCCATCTGAATTGGTGCAGCCTATGTTGCCTTAGGCTGCCCCAAGTCTTTTCTGGCATAACTGGGCTGCCTCATCTTGGACTTGGGCCACCCTTGTGATAGATAGGGCAGCCCAAGTGCACTTCTGGATTGCAGCCAAAATCACAGTTCTTGGATAACATAAGTGGTTGTAGTGTTTCCCCCTCCTTAACTGGAAATGTCCTGGCGGAGATGGAATCTGGAACACAAAGAGGGATAGAGATGTGCATTTCTAGCTAAATTTATCCAGAATGTATGTTTATGGGAAAATATCTCTGTAGTGTTACACTAATATATTTGTAAATTCAGCAGATAGTACGAAGATGCTCCAAATTTCCAGGATATCCTTATCTAAAGAACACAAAACCTTCTAGCACTTCTCTTAGAACTTCTCACTATACAGAGTGGAATCATTGCCCAACATCATACTTTGGGGTGATCAAGAAGCAGAAGGCTGGACTGCAGACTTACGGTCCCAGTCAGTGTTGTTATTATCACTTTTATTATTGTTAAGAATAATATTGAAGAGTATTGCTTTTCAATACTGAATAATATTCTTATTGAATTGCTTCTCAACAGGAGTAATTCATAAAGTGATTTCCATAGTAAATAAATCAATAAATGGTTCCCTGTCCACAAAGGGCTCATAATCTTCAAAAAAATCTTTAAAGGGCTCATGGTATATTTTATCTGTCCTTTGCAATATCACTTAGCTAGTGCACCGTTGGAAGTGAGCCTCAAAGGGCTCACCATCTTACAAAACGAACACAAGCAACAGTCACTGGAAAAGATACAATGCTGGGGTAAAGAAGATCATTTGTTCTCTCCCAGCTAAATTTAAGAGGACATCATTTTAAAAGGTGTCTCTTTGCTGAAATTAGGGGTGTCTACCCAATTCTTTATCCAATACCTTTATCCAGTATTTGTAAACAACATTCGCAAGATTCATTACAGCACCAAATAGTGATGCATTCTTTCTTGGAGGATAAAATAAGTTTGAAGCTTTTCCTGCAAAATGAAAATATTTATAAATATATTTTATTATTAACCTTATAACAAAAAATGCAAGTATTTTCTTGATGCATTGCAAGTATCTTGGTAGGTGAAAAGTTCGACTTGAAAATGTTTCTGTGCAGAAATATGGTCCATTTCTAGGCAGTATGCATAGATTCATGCAGACCTCAATTTTGAGGTATAATATTTCAAGCAAGTAAACCAGCTTTTCCTATTTCATGGGCACACCACTAGATGGTATCATACTTCTGAAGATTTTCAGGTGATTCAAAGTCTGGTATAGAGGAATCCCAAGGCAAGCTTCTTTCCCAAGCTGATTTTTTCAGATTTCTCTCTAAAAATGTAAACATGGTACAAAAATAAAAAATTGAGTGTGCTGTGCAGGGCTCTGGATGTGTGCTGCTTTCGTTCCTTATGAAACATGTTTATGGGACAAGTCTTCTGGACTTATCACATTACCACATTTTCTTGGTAACCTTTTTTTGTTTAGCCACCCTTGGCTGGCTCTCTTAAAAGTAAACAGAAGATTATCATATATAGAATCCAATGGTATTGCCTGATTCTTTTCATGTGCTGGAGTAGAACTTTGGTTGCATTTGCAATCTGTACATAGTAATATGTTCCCTTTTCATATTAATCTGTGTTATAAACGTATTAGAGAATATACCTGATTTGTATATTTAAGATTATAGGAGCTAGAAACAGAGAAGACATAAAGAGGCTGCAATCCTAACCACATTTTCCTGGGAGTAAGTACTATTGAACTCAATGGGACTTACTTTTGCATAGACCTGCTTAGTATTGCACTGATAATTGGAGGAAACTGTCAGTAAATGCAGGATATGTCTCATGATAAAGAACATGTGACAATCGTTGTGTAGATGTAGAGTATACTAGGCTAAATGATTGAATGATTTAGGGCTCAATCCTTAACTAGCCATTTTGGTGACGTTGCTCCAGCAGGACTATGAAGCTTAGAATTGGACTGTTAAACTCAATCAATCAATCAAGCAATCTACAGAGAAAATGAAATAAATCCTTCAGCGTCTCAGTTGCTTCCAATGTGTTGGGCTCTGTGTGTCTGCAACCAAATATATTACCATTTTTGATAATTTACAAATATCAGTCTCAATGGAAGATTGCTGTACAAATGTGTATACTTTTAATAAAGTCAATATTAAAAATTCTACTCAATACAAAATTAGCAGCAGAAAAAAATGACCCATCTCTAAAAACTGTTTCAAATGGAAATTAAAAAAAAATTAAACCACCAATTAAAAACCTGTTGAAAGTCTATACTGTACTAAGAACAGCATATTCAACCTGCATCTAAAGGAGAGCTGGGAGTTGGAAAGTTAAATGGAATGAGGATCAGTGGCATAGCTAAGAGAGTGCAGGAGGGAGCAAGATTTGTGCTGGGGCTTAGGCCAGCCTAACTGGAGGTTAGGATTGTAGCCGATCAGCACAAGCCAGAGTAATTACGGGAGCACTTACATTGTCGTAAGAGACATTTACGTTGACATAGTCACGGTGCAAACTATGGAAACCTATGGGAAATTCATAGAGCAATTCAGAGTAAATTTTTCTTACGTTGACATAAGAGCTCCCATAGTTACTCTAGATTGTGCTGTCAGTCTGGCACTCCAAGTGTCAGTTTTTCTGCTGGATATTCATGGAAGGCTGTTTTGGGTTTTCATGCAACAGTCTGGCCTCCTGCCACCCACAATTCTCCTTCTCTGCTATATTCAAAATTCAGTATGTGCTATTCCTCCGACTTTTCTGAAAGGAGAAGAAGAGGCAGTTTTTTGTCTGTTAATCAATAGTCAGCAACCTGGAGACATCATAATCCAATACTACTTCTTGAGCAGGTTGGAAATGCCTCCAGGTTGGCAGTCCTGACCTATTAACTTATCAAATATCTCTGTGTATTTCACAATGTATTTTTTGTTGTAACATGTTCATCATTTTTTTTCTCCTTTAGCTTTCAGTAAAGATTTAATACTGAATTCATGGCCCTGCAATTATTAGCATGGCAACAGATTGTGGGCTTGTATAGTCTATAAACTATAGACTATATAGGAGAATATAGATTCTAGCAGGGGAAGGTGATCTTCCCATCCCCAACAAGGATATGCAACAGATGCCCAAATTACACAACCACAATACACCAGCCTGGTCTGCCGTTGTAATTTTAGCTGGAGATTGAGCTGCTGAACTCCAAAGATGAAACTTTTTCTGGCCTGAAGTAGATCATTATTTCTTGCTATTATTTGCAAATCAAGCTGCTATTGAAAACAGAGCTATAAGGACCAAGTGAAAACCTGTAATAAAATCAAATTGCAAGTTGGGCTCATATTCACTGTTCCAGGCTCCATCATCTTGTGTGGATCCATTACAGCACAATTTATACACTGATGGCTTCTTCGCAGGTGTTAGTTCAACAGTGTTTGGATTTTGAGGTCTCAGCTGTATTTTTTTCCTAGCATTACCTGCTCCTTCAAAAAGTCCATCATTAAGGACATCACTTAGCAACATCTTTTCTACTGGGCTACTATGGAGAGGCTGCTATCAATGTACAGATTGATTGTGCTCATGTATGCCCTTGTGCAGGGACTGGAGGCTGTCTGGAACCAGAGAGGCAGAGAAAAGCTAGTCCTCTGGGGTTTGGGTCTTTATGGAAGAAAGCTCTTGGAGGTCTATGGAGACTCTGTGATATTGAGCTTCTTACTCAATTAATTGATTGGTTAATTAACTTTTTAAAAAACCTCCTAAATTACTTGGCAAACTTTGCTCATGGTAATTATGATAGGATTCCTGAAACCCTAGAACAACATTCTCAGAAATGTTCTTTTTGTTTTTCCCTTTAAGTGAAGCGTTTATGTGTTTCCTGGGATTCATTCATTGCCATTATTATATGTGTTGCTTGTTTTAGAATTCTTTTGCTAATCTCCCATAGGTGTTATGTGACGCTTTGATTAGAGCTGCTGACTTTATATATATATATATATATATATATATATATATATATATATATATATATATATATATATATATATATATATATATATATATATATATATATGCTTTTGTGTAATGCTTTTGTAAGGAAAATGGAAATGGCTTAGAAACATCCCCTCCAATAAACATCTCTCTGTTGCCTCTTCAGATGCTAGTCAGCATTTGTAGGCGTGTGCAAGGCCACCCCTGGGCTACTAGATATATAGGTTCTGTAGCAGCACCAATTCTGTTAACTGCTGCCTCTATTCAAGGGCTATACATAAAATAATTGTGATATAAATTCAGCAGGTATTTTTCAGTTCAGGCAACCAGTCATATAAGTCACGGCGGTCATAACTCATTCCTGTATTCCCAATGGAAAGTTGGATAGGATTGGGCCGTAGGTCTACCTGTCTTCACAATTTGCATGGAAAAAAGAAACACCATGTAGAATGGATTAGGATAGCCTTTCCAGATAGAAAGGATAGGAAGGTGATCCCCATGTATATGGGCTACAAAATCACTGAAGGTTTTAGACATCATGATCAGAGAGACAAACCATTTTGAGTAGTGGGGAGGTCCACATTATGTTTAAAAGGGACTTCCCTCTTTCTAGTAGCACCATGATCCCCTGTAAGGGTGTATGGCCTTCTTCCATTTCCCCCAGTGGGTCACAACCTATCAATTTGGGAACCACTGTTTACACCAATAAAATGGGAGAAATGTCCCCTTTTCTTCTGTGGAGATATCTAGAGAAGAACAGCTGAGAGGGTAAATATACTAAAAAAGGTAAACAAGATGAATATAATTTACTTTGAATATGCTATGCTATGAGTATAATTTGCTACCTATAAGTCTGTCCTTATAGATAGATATTTACAAGATAGATAGATATGCCTTATAGATAGGCATTCACAAACAAAAAATTAGCACAGGGGAAATACTCAGATATTATTATACAGTGCTAACTTTCAAAATCTCCAGGTCTCTCTCTCTCTCTCTCTCTCTGTGTATGTGTGTGTGTGTGTGTGTGTGTGTGTGTGAGAGAGAGAGAGAGAGAGAGAGAGAGAGAGAGAGAGAGAGAGAGAATTGCACCATGCCTTTGGCAGATATAAATCCTGATAGTATTGCTGCTACCTCATGTTTAGAAATTGGAATTGAAGGTTTTAAATCCCAGTCCGGCTCAAAGTATACAGATGCTGAAAGCACATCGTAAGAGGAAAAATATTTTTTTTAAATCCTCCAACCATCAGCATGCATCCAATTAGGGGCAATATTTAGTGCTTTGATAATAACCTTTTTAAGGGCAACAGTGTTGGCGGAAGGACAGAGAAGAGAGGAGGACAAACGAGGCCTGACATGGAGATTGCCAGATGAATGTGACTTGAAATGAAATTTCAGCTCCGGCAGGGTTGGAGGCTGACCGTCTGACCTCCTGCTTCCCAGTCCCACCAGCACACCCACAGGCCTCCATTTAATCTTGCGTCCTCGACAGTCCCCAGGATACCACTGCCTTCAGATCCCTCCCATTAGCTGCGGGAATCTAGCATATCCATAGCAACCAGGCCTGATTCTAACCCCAGGGAGGAGGCCGTGGAATTGAAAAGCCCTACTCAGCTCCTGCATCTCCAACTCGCTGGATTGACAGTCTCGTTGTTTCCTTAGCTCCGTTCGGTTACGATGTACATTTCTCTCTTTCTTTGTTCCTTTCTTTCCAGCCTCCGCAGCTCTCCCCATGTCAGCTTCCTTGGTGTGCTTGCTTCTCCACCTCTCTTTGCGCTTTGCTTTCCCTTGGATTTGCTTGGTGTTTACAGGGCACACTTTACAAATTAGTGACAAAAGTCCCCCTGCGTATGTCAAGTCGATCATCCAGCTGATCTTATAAACCCGACAGCCTGGATAATAAATAGCTTTTTTTTATAGGACAGTTAAAACGCAGACTCAAATAACTGTAATCATTGCAAAAAGTGATTGTTTATGGCACACATGCTTTGAAAGGGATGCCGCCTTCCTTCTTGCCAATGTTGCAGCTAATTTGTGCCCTGTGTGCCCTGTGGAATTACAACTTAGCCCTTAATGGATTTGCATGTAATAAGTTAGCCAGCAGACCATTTGATGTGTTGTTAAGCAGATTCTTAAGATCATATTTTGCAAATTGGTGACACTTTAATACACAAAGAAGTGGTTTAAGAGCATATTACCATAACTATTAGAAGGAGAGCCAGAATAATGGAGAAAGTTCAACTTGGAGTAGGGAAACTCAGGTTCAGATTCCTACTCCATCTGAAGCTGGCTGGCATACACTGGGAAGTAACTGTGTCACAGGAGTTGTTGGGGTGATAAAATGAGAAGGGTAAGTTGGGGGGTAAATAAACACCTTGGGGTAAGTTGGGATTTGAAATTGCCATCATTCATTTGTTATTTGTGACAATTCCAGCAGTGGTATTTGCTGCGGCCACCATTCACGGGAAACACTTTAAAAATGTCAACAGGTTCTAAGTTCTGGCATTCAAAGTAACATTCATGCTATGCAAATAGTTTAAAGGAGGTAGTGATTGAGATGGTGAAATACCATGCTGGAACATTGTGTACTTGAAGATGTTTCTCTAATAAGAGATTAGAATTTTAATCAATTATTTGACCAGCGTCTACAATTCTGACTTGCTACAATTCTTGCTTGGAAAGATAACAATTAAGATGTACCTGCTATCTAGGATATTGTTTTTTAATTTATGAATAGTCCTCTGGAACTTAGATAATGGCAGAAACCAATATTACATTTTAATGGCAAATTAAACCAGAAATAGAATCTCCTTTCATAAACAGCAGCTCAAGCCAGTGGTGGCCTTCCAAGCTTTAGGTATAAGTGACATGCATCTATGATAAATCTTAAACCAAATACTTTAGAAATCTTTAGCATCGGAAAAAGGCCCATAAGCAGGAGACAAAGGCATGCATTTCTCATTCTATTGCTCTCCAGCCACCAGAAACAATCAGAAAGCACCAGAAACCATCACTAGGTTTCTCTCTAATCTGCAACATCTCCAATCCGCAAACTCCTCAACAGGAGAAAAAGGGGATGGCCAAGAAAAACATGGAGCACTGGAGCATAGAACCTGGAGCATAGAACCTGGCACTGGAGCATGGAACCTGACACAAGAATAGTGGGACTGTCCTGGAACCAGCTGGAAGCAATGGTAGAGGACAGAGATGGATGGAGGACACTTATTGGCAGCCTATGCCCTTCCTAAGGGATTACAGGCAGAGAAAGAGAGAGAGATTGCTCCCCACAACTGGGTTTCAGAAACATACTCCTGCTGAACCATCAAGTAGTTCATAGCCATCATGACTAGCAACTATTGATAGACACATCCACCATGAATTCACACACATCCACCACTTCCAGAAAGCAACCAACTCTTCAATAGTGCCCCCTCCCTGAACCTCCCTGAAAAAGCCTCCACAGCCATAATCTCTGCTGTGAAGCTGTAAAATTAACCCTCACTTGTGTTTGATCTGGTTCATTATGAGTTTTCCTCCATCATTGCTCAACGCATCTACTCCATTGTTTCCTCACCCGCAACTCTTTGGTAAACCAAAGAACCTCTTTAGCTCTACACCAGAGGTGTCCAGACCCCAGCCTGGGGGGTGGATGGAGCTCACGGCAAACGTCACTATGGCCCACAGTAAGACCCCTTCATCTGGCTCGCAGATAGGCCTTGTATATAATGCACATATTTAAATTTCTGTAAATTTATTAAAATTTTAAATGCAAATCATTTTTCTGGATACTGACACAGCGTCAGAGAGATGATGTGGCCCCCTCCTGCTAGAAGGTTTGGACACCCCTGCTCTACACAATTGTTAAAGGTTCAGAAGCCCTAAAATTGAAAGGTTAGTCATCCTGTCTACAGCATGGCAGAGACCACTCAGGAGCAATCTGATCCACAGCCCTAGTCCAGATGTCCACCAGAGCTTTGGATGAGTCACTGACCTGACAAAAGGAAAGCCCTCAGGAATCTATCTGAAACCATCAGACTCTAGGATGGACCATACAATTCATACATCCCATTCCTGCAGGGGTAAGAGCAGCAAAAATAAATGTAACAGATTGTTTATTTTATAAGTACACCTCTCTCGGTGACATTCTTTGTTAGAGATATTTAATACAGTAATAAAAAATGAGTACCGGCTTTTACTGAAATTGGATTTATTATAACTTAAGGAGCTTAAATGATAGGTGCTAAATGGGAAATTCATATTTGCGCAATAATTTCCTTTGAAAAATGAGCCTGGGTATAGTATAACCTGTCTTAAAATCTTCTGTAAATGAACATGAAAGAGACTTCATACAATTTGGTTTTCTTGGTATTTCTGTCAGATAAACAGTATAAACCTGTATGTTTATTCTGAAGTCTTACAAAATTCACTACTGTAATAATACTTCATAATGTGTTCTCTGATTACAAACGACATGATTTTCCCTTTAATCTTTTTGAAGAACTGAAAGTGTATGGTATTCCATGTGATTCTACAATATTACCTGGGAGATACTCTTTGGCTGCAATCCTAAAGACACTTTCCTGGGAGTAAGATCCATTGAACAAAATGGGGCTTACTTTTGAGTAGACATGGTTAGGATTGTGCATTTTGTTAGTATAACGAAAGTAAGAATACGTAACAGAAACATGCTCCTATGGTGCTCTCATTCACTTTCCCCCCTCTGCGATCTCTCGCCTGTCAATATCTAAACTAGTGTTTCTCAAACCATGGGTCAAGACTACTAGGTGGGTTGCAAGCCAATTTCTGGTGGCTCCCCACTCTTTCCAAAGTTTTATTTTTAATATACAGTGGCGCCTCACATAAGAAACACCTCACGTAAAGTATGTTTCATGTAACAAACAAATATTTCTCTAGGATTCTGCTTCACATAAAGAAAGTGCTTCACGTAAAGAACACATTCGATGGCAGTTGGGGCAGACGTGCTGGCCGGCAGCCTGTTTAAAAAGCGTCAGGGCTGCCTAGCACACCTGCCCTTAGTGAAACCAACACTTCCGTGCTGTTCCTCTTGTGGCCAGGCATCTGCTGGGCAGAGGGAGAGAAGAGCAGTGGAGAAGAGGGAAGCAGCTCAGGGTAGCCAGAAGGGAGCAGGGGAGAGAGAGGCTCAGGATGGAGAGAAGGAGAAAGTGGGGAGACACTTTGAAGGTGTCTTGGACTGCAGCCTCCTAACCATGTCTACCCAGAATTAAGCCCCATTGTGTTAAATGGTTCTTACTCCCAGGAAAGTGTCTTTAGGACTGCAGCCTAAGTAGACTTCATAAGATCATGCACACTGAATGCATGTTTTGAATTCAATCCCAGTGTTCTGTCATCATTTTTACATCCAGTTAATATTTTTATATGAATATTTTTGGGGTTGTGGAACCAATCGTTTGAGTTTCCATTATTTCCTATGGGAAATCTGCTTCACATAAGGGACGTTTCATGTAACAAACATTCCTCCAGAACGAATTAAATTTGTTATGTGAGGCATCACTGAATGATGTCCATTGAATAGCATTATATTTGAAGCTGCCATTGTATGTGACTGCATTTGGGAGAATGTTACAGATTTGTACTTTTTAACGGGCTTTTATGTGCTTTCAACAAAGATCGTCAATTAGTGTGGGTTGGGCTGTAGCCTAGGTCTGGTAAAAATTTTCTTGTTTGATGATTTCACTTCAGGTCATGACATCACATCTGGTGGGTTTGACACATTTTCATTCTAAAAAGCTAAAACTGGTGCTAGAACCACTGACAAAATATAAGGGCACAATCCAGAGCAAGTTCAGCCTGCTCTGCCCTAACTGCTCTCTCCTAACTATTCTGTATCCAGAGCAGAAAGTTATGCTGCATCCAGAGAGTCAGGAAGCCTGGGCTGCCCTAACTGCTCCAGAGCATGCTAAGTAATTGACACATGGGGAGGACTTGCTCCTGAGGAGACACCTCTCAGATCACACTGAACAAGGAACAGCTGTGGTGTCTGCCTTATAAGAAAGCCCAGAAGTTCCTGACAACCAGTTACAGCTGCAGTTCCTCTAGTGGAGGGTGGATGCTTGGAGTGGCCTGCTGTATCCCCAGGTTAGTGGGCAGCTGTAGTTGTTCCATATCCTGAGGTTGAGAGGCAGGGGTTGCAGCTAGGCTGGCCAAGAACTCAGATTTTTGGTCAACACTGCCATTCTTACTCAGGACTTATCATGGACCCCTATGGGTCTACTCATTACTATACCTGCTCCTGAGGTGGTATATCTCTGAGGAGCTGGAAGAGGGCATTTCTGCCTTGGAAACAGGCTCTGGATACAAAGTAACTGCTCTGCCCTAAACAATGCTAAATATGCCCTCAACATGCCTCTCCTGAACTGCTTAGGGCAGAGCAGTTAGGGCAGAGCAGGTCCACCTCTCTTAGGGCACCCTATCTTGCCTTGCTCTGCCCTAAGCCTCTTCCAGAGTAACTGGGCTGGAGCATCTTGCAGTTGCTCCACCCTAGTGATAGATAGGACAACCCAAGGGCTCTTATGTGGACAGATTAGTTGCTCTGGATTGTGCTGTAAGTCCCTTGAGGCAGGGTCATGTGTTTTCACTCTACATAAAGTGCCATGTATATTGACAGCACAATAACTGATAAGCAATATCTTAAAACACTATTAGATGAGAAATGTGTCTGTTGTTTGTCATAAAGAGGTGCATTACAGTTCTTCCCATTTTGATATCTATGATAACATCACCTGACAATAACAAGGTAGTATAAACAAGTATGAGCTGTTACTGTAGCCTTGGTCACACCTTATCCCATGAATGAATTTGTTTCTTTATATTTGAAAATTCACCACTTAAGAAGAAATGTTCCAATTTGCTTTGATTTTAGGACAAATGCAGTCAAAATGCAAGGTTGTGAAGTCCAGTAGCCAATATGTGTAGACCAGTGATATTTGAGCATTTCAGCCTTGGACCCTCTTCTGAGAATGACAATCTCTCTGGGAAGTGGTGTCATAGCTGGAAGTGACATTAAAGGCACCATGATGTCTGCAGCTGGCTTTTTGCGACCCACCTGAAATGAAGTTGTGACCCCCAAGGATGTCCTGACCCCCACTTTGAAGACGACTAGTATAGACTGTTTATGCCCAGGACGCAACACAAGACAGGCAGTCTACATTGTTCTATGGGCAGCTTATGTATCTCTTCAGGATGGAATCCTTTCCACGGCATGATCATCACATCTGGCATCAGGGAATGTCTTCCAGGCTTTCAGCAGGAAAAGTTTTCAGGTCAGCCAACTTGTAAACAGAAAAATTTCTGGTTCTGTTGTCTCATGACAGCTTTATCCGCTTCCAGTCCCCCATCCAAGAGTTATCCAGCTCATTCCATGTTTAACATTCTTCAGCAGCCTTTCGCTCAACCACAAGACCGCACCTGCTGCCTAAGCAAGCTACTAGCCAGTAATCAACATGCAACACCGTATTTAAACACAAGCAATAGTTCTGAACAAGACATCAGTTTGTGTTCAGTTTCAGCTGTAAACTCAGTTCTCTGCCACCTGTGCAGGAAAGGTATTGCTCCGATAAAACGAATGCTTACATGCATAATTAAGCAGCAGTACAATAAGACACAGCCTACTAATTTGTTGAACAAGATTCAGCAGAGTTATAAAAAAGGGAATATCGAATGAGCGGCATCATAGCTTGCTATATGACAGAAGGAAGACAGACCTGACACAATTCTTGGAATATTATAACAGTGTCCTGGCAGAATAGCATACAAATGTGGTTTTCCTCTGAGCTTGAAAACAAAGACTCGATTCAGCAGCAAAACAGCCTGTTTAAATATGCATCCCATAGAAAATGGAGGCGAGACCAATGAATATACCCAGATAGTAAGGCCCATGGGACGGGTAGCTTCTGGCTTTCGGAGGTGTGCAGGGCCTCCGCCCCAGCAGGCATCAGCCACAAGTGAGGTCTGGCAGCCAGATGTCTTTGGCAGCTCTTTAGCCTTATCCCAACCAGCCGTCTTTGGCTCTGGAAGGGAGGAAACCAACTCACATCTGTTGCTAAGCAAAGTATTGTCCATCTTCAGCATCTCATAAAATGACAGTCTGAGCCAGGAAAGGACAACTCTCAAGAGCACTGCCGAGAAACTGCCCAGTTTAAAACTTCAAGTGGCTTTTTACTGCCTAGTAAATGCATCTGGCAAATCTCTCTCTCTCTCTCTCTCTCTCCCCCCTTCTGTGTGTGTGTGTATGAATGAATGAATAAGACACACACACACAGACACACACACACACACACACACACACACACAGAGAGAGAGAGAGAGAGAGAGAGAGAGAGAGAGAGAGAGAGAGAGAACATAACTGAATCTGCAGATATTAGATCCACTGGGGCACCAATAGCCACTGGATATAGCCATTGGATCCATTGGCTCACCAATATGGGGGGCACCTGTATTAAATGGCAAACTGAGAATACCTATAACTAGGGGTTCTCAGACTTTTCAGGAGGAAGTCTCCCAAGGTGGGTTCTTACAAGAAAGGGGTATAGTAATGTGATCCCCTGGATTATGCCGCTATTTGGGAGGCAGGGACTGAACTGTACTCACACAATGAAACAACAGCATCCCTGGGGAGTGCTAAGGATGCCTCTCCAGTCTTCCTCAAAGTGTTGAAAATGAAAATAGAACTATTGCGAGCCACTTCTGGTTTTGCTATTTCATTTCATCCCTCTGCAGAGGCATCTGTGGGGCTCCCAGCTTCCGTGGGATGCTACTGCTTCATTATATGAGGAAAGAACAGTCCCTGGCAGTGGCAAGAATTTGTGGGTTGTGTTGCTAATGTCCCCCGTTCCCACCCCTTACAGGGGCTGAGGTGTAGCGATGACCAAGTTTGAGACCTCTGTTGTAACTTAAGACCTCTGTTGTAATCTGTTCATTTGGCAGTGGAAGAGATTGCCAAGGGAGGTGGTGGACTCTCCCTCACTGGGTATCTTCAAGCAGAGGCTTGACGAGCACCTGTTGGAGATGCTCTAGGAGGATTTCCTGCTGCAGGCAGGGGGTTGGACTAGATGACCTACTAGGTCCCTTCCAACTCTAGGATACTATGATTCTTATAATATTGGTTGAAGACTTGTGTGTCAGACTAATAGCCCAATCCTGACCTGCCCATAGTGGCAGGATTTCCATAGCGCTTGAATGGCTACCATAGGATCCTGTGGATGAGCAGGCTGCTCTGCAGCTGCATGAGGCTTCCTCAGGAGAAGGAGCCATTCTCAATGGGGCTACTCATTTCTGTGCAGAAAATGGCAGAAAATAAGCCTACATCTAAGCGTAATGTAGAAAATAAGCCTACATCTAAGGTCAAAACTCCCTCCTTGGAGGTTCTGTATTTGTAGGAGCGCAGTCTTGTCTCCCCCCCTGACACGGGGGGTTGATACATTTTGTTATGTATGGGGGATAGATACATAAATATATTGATTTAACACTGTATGATTTTTTTTCTCATTAAAAGGACAATTTTCCTGCAGGAAAATGTTAAGTAGAACTGCAAATGTTAAGTAGAACTGAATTGTTCTTAGCAAATGTATCAAGCAGGTTGTGTGTAAACACAGGCCTAGTTTGTACAATGAAACCACTTTTAATTCTAGCTTTGTAGGTTTACTCTCCAATCCTAAAAATGTGCATTCTGATGTTAGTACAGTATTCATGCCATTTGGGATAATTCTTCAGCTGTTGACACAGAGGTCATTTTCAGCAGTCTCCATGCTAAGAACTGGGCAGTCCATGTTTATTAATTGTCTAAGCCCAGATGCAGAGTTCTAGATTCAGGGGAGACCTGTTTTGTCACATGTAACTACCACTCAAGCTTGAAAGGATGAACCCGTCTTATTTCACAGTTGTATTAAAAATGATAGGTTCATAAACGCAGCAGTAAACACTGAAAAGCCTTCTCTTTATTTCCAGCTCAACTTCAGTGTAGGCAAGGATTATGGAAGCTTATTGCACTGCCAGAAGTTCCCAAGCGATAATGGAATAGACACAGCCTGCCAGAAATTCAGTTGACACCAAACCAAATTATTTCATTTTCTGACTCATTCTGGATTCAGGCTCGGTTCAACCAAGAGAATACCCACTGTAACCCCCAGGTGTGTGTCTCTCTGAAACAACCAATGGGGCTGACACTTTTGCCACTGCTATCTGATACTGGAGTCCCCTGTGAACATCGTTTCAGTTTTAACCATTATCAGGGATGGCAGGAAGAAAATCTCACAGCAGCCTTTCATTTTAAGATTCTAGAGTAACAAAGCTGGAAGAAAATAGAGATATTATGATTCTAATGCCTAGGATTAGTTTACCTCAGCAGAAAATCTATTACAATAATAACTTTTCGATGAAACGCAATTGACTTTTTCTTTCCTCTAAAGTCCTGCAATATTTCAGTGGCAAGATTTCAGTTATCTATTACACCGCTCTAAGGATTGCTGTTATCAGCTGGACTCTGTTCCTGCAGATAACCAGAGGTGTACACCTGCTCGGGGAAGGTGCTAAATCAAGAACGTTCAAAGAAGTATATGCATATGGTGTATGACTTCTTGGGATTTTATTTATCATGGTCTTCACTGACATGTTTATAAAAGTCTTGCAATGCCAAATCAAACCAGTCTCAATGCATGTGTTGCCAGGCAGGTGTTTGACCCCAACCCCCAGGTACTGCAAGCAGCTTGCAAAGCTTTAAGTTCCTCGCCTTCTGCTGTCCTCACAACAACCCTCTGAGTTATGTGACACAGAGAGTGAGTGACTAGCCCAAGGTCACCCAAGAAGCTTCATGAGGACAAGGAGGGATTTTCACAACAACCCTGTGAGGTAGGTGAGGCTGAGTGACTGCCCAAGGTCATCTGGGAAGTTTCATGAAGCAAAGGAGGGATTTGAACGTGGATCTTCCAGGTCTCAGCCCAACTCCCTGACCACTACACCATCCAATATGGTGGATAAAGCCTGTAGTAGCACCAACCAGGCTGGTTGTCGCACCAACCAAGCTGTAGTAGCACCAACCAGGCTTATTCTGGTTTAGAGTGGATGCAGAGTTATGACAAAGGATAAAAGAAGAGAGGAGAAGAGAACTATCTATCCTTAAGCTCCTGGTCAGACTAGGGTAGTGGTTCTCAAAGTTGGAGGACCACGACCACCTGGGGGGGGTCACAACTTCATTTCAGGGAGATTGCAAAAAGCTAGGTGCTGCCAAATCTAGCACTGGTGCTACCATCTTGGAAAGGCTGCTTTCCTGGGAGTAAGGATGCAATCCTATACACACTTTCCTGGGAGTAAGACCCATTGAATACAATGGGGCTTACTTCTGAGTAGACATGGTTAGGATTGTGCTCATAGTCTCATTGAACGTAATGGGACTTACTTCCAAATTGACACAGAGGAACTCTGGCACTACAGATATGTCACTTCCTGTTTGATGTCACTTCTAGTCTTGATGTCACTCCAGGTGTGTCCCATAGAAGGGTGTCCTGGGCTGAAACGCTTGAGAACCACTGCACTGGGGTATGATATCCTTCTGTGAAGCAAGGCTGTGTAGATTCAGATCTCAGGTTAAAGGAAAAAAATGGTGCCCTGGGCAGGCAGGAAAAGTAGATCCTCTAGAGGTGAAAGCAGCTACCAATGCTAGAGAATCCCCAAGTGGGAAAAACCTGATAAAATCAGTGTGAACATCTTCAGAGAGGAAGAACACAAAATTTTGAACAAAGAATAAAAACTCATTCCTGAGTAAATTATGGTATCTGGAATAACTTCAAGGTCAGGAGTTTCCTGAAGGGTCAAAAGGTATGGTGGGATTGGAGTAGCATCTACAGGTTATTGGTGGGAAATACAGTATATTCTGGAGGAGGAATCCAAAAAGACTGTCCAGGTACTCTGATCCACCAGGTAGTTAAACGTGATTATTATTGAGGACGTCTTGTGCAGGAAAGCAAGGCTATATACCAAGGTGAGAGCCTGAACTTGCTAGAGGAAAGTGGTGCACACGTGCCCTGCAGTGCTACAGATTTCTGTTCCAATCAATGGCCCTTTATTAGCACGAGCTTGATTAAAGGAAGCCATGCTTCAACCCCTCCAGGGAGAAGTCCTGGCTCACTCTCAGGTCTGTCAGCTAAGGAGCCAAGAGGGAGTTAGGAAAGATGTGCTTGTTTTGGAAGGTGAGGTCATTGGCAATATGTGGCACAGGAGAATTGATGACTTTGCTCGTACACTAACTTCTAAATTATCCTAGCCGTACGTTAGTCCAAGATAAATTTTTCCTAGTTTCCAGAGGAGAGCTACAGATTCACCCCCATTTGACTCTCCTTTAGTCAATCAGTATAAAAAGAACTTTCATTAAGTAGCAGTTTATTCTTTCGCATTTTTAAATGCTGTGCTGCTTTCGTTGAGTCATATATCATGAATTACCAGCTTGACTGCTATAATATGTATTAAATGTATTTTCATTATAATTCCTATTGCATGGTTGGCAGATAGGGGAAAGAAGGTTCAGCCTCAGCATCCCATAATCCCAGAAACTTTGCATTCCACTCTGTTGCACTCCCCAAAATAGGCTTTGAAGACCTTGTCCATAAGTTAGGCCTGCAATGTACGCAGCTCAACACCATGGGGGACTGGAGATGTAGAGAGAAGAAATCCTTATAGCCCCATCTCTTCAACTCATGTTTTGGAAGTCTTAACTGGAAGGTGAGAGAGCCTATAGTACCCCAGAATTCAAAAAAAGTGGACTGAGGCTGTCATCCCAACTCCTTTATTTAAGGGTCTTCGGGAAATCTGGAGACTTAATGTAAAGGTATCTTAATGGTATCTTAATGAAAACACTTGATGAAATATTTACAGGTATCCCCTGCTTTCTGTTAGTTCATTTTCTGACGATCTAATCTTTACGCACCTTTCAATTATACCCAGAACTCATTCATTCAACGCATGTTCCGCTCTTTCAACCTCTCTATGCTGTTCTAAAGGCCAAAATTACCCCCCTTCCCATGTTGTAGCACCTGGCCTGATTCCATTCCTGAAAGAGTTAATGAGAATCCATTTGCAGAGATCTTTGTGTGGCTGCAGGAATTTGCAATGTAAAAGGGGCATTTGCAATTTAGTAGCTAAAAAAGCATTGGAAGCAACATTTATAAACGAAAAAAGATTGGGTTCCACATTTCAATGGTTTCCACTTTTGGCCTGTGCTTTGGTTCCTAACCTGTCCAATATGTGGTAGATGCCACTTGTATTTCAGACAACAGACAGTTGTATTTTTTTAAAAAATGAATTGTCCTAGATAATGGCAACATAAATGGATCAATTTAGGGACTGAAATCATAGCAGGTTTCTCTGGCCCTCCCATCCATAACTGGGCTTCTTTAATAATAGGGACCTCTGAGGATGCCCATTTAATAGAAGTTGGGGGAGTAGAGATGGCAACACAGTTCTTCTAGCAATTACTGTACCTCAAATGTCCTTCTCTCAGCACTCTCTGGGAGTTAAGATAGAAGCATGCAGCCTCTCTCTTTTATCTTAATGGGCTCCTTGGGAAGGTTTAAATGGGAAATATTGACCTTGAATCTTACTCGATGCTCTTGAGAAGGTCTTTTATTTGGGTCTCACGTTGTGGTGCCAGCATTTCTCCAACTCCAGCTTGCTTTCCAGTGGAGGCTTCACTGTTAGAGAACAAGACAGGTCAGGCCACATTGACTACTTTGAAAAGGGTTGGGTTGTATGCATGTATGAAACCAGGGGTACTCTGCAGGGGTACTCACCAGTACGTGGGACAGGCACCACCTGGTGTGTACTGGCACCTCTGTGGCCCCCAAGCAGAGATGCCTATTGTTACAAATAACATCTTCATCGTGAGTACCCATACCTTTATTTATAGAAAAAGCACTGATGAAAACTACATCTTTCTTCCTTCTACCAACAACCTTGGTGATCGGCCTTAACTTATCTCCAGAGGGTGCCTCAGTGGGAACACCAAGCCTGTGACCCCAGATGGGAAAATGTGGACATTTCCTCTTTTCCTTTACTAGTGCCAATGTAACTGGGCCTGGCAACACTTCTTAGAAGCAATATTGCCATCAAAGACCATTACCACAACTAACACTTGCAGCTCCCCAGGTAAGTTGGGTCTAAGCTTGGGGAGAGGGAAAAGAGAAGGTTGAGGGCTAGGCACTAATTAAATGCACATTTGCACTTTAAAAATAATTTTATTTTAAAAAATTGTTTTTAAATCAATAAAACATCTAAAATGATCAGATCTACAAATGAATATTCACATGGAACTTTTGAATGCAAAAAAAGACAGTTAATCCATTTGATGCAGGGGGTAGAAATGAGACATTTAATGACAAGTAATCTGACATCTGATCTTCTGAGACTTATACATGACATTGCATTGGTGATGTCTGGGCTCAACTTGTTTCTGAGGACCTGCTGTAAGCATCCCCTTATTACATCTATCATCACCCTAAATGAACCAGGTTGTCACTTGCAGTAAATTAGTTTGGTGACTGAGCACAGCCTTATAGGAATCTCTCAATGTTTGTTGAAAACAGATGGACAAGACAGAGACATGCTGTGTTCATATTCAGAATGCATGAAATGGAGTATCACAGTTACCAGAAATCATTGTATGACTGGTGGGCTGCTGTGTGATACAGGAAGCTGGACTAGATGGGCCTTTGGTCTGATCCAGTGGAGGCTCTTATATGTTAGTTAAAAGTCTGTGAGTGCAAAGCCATCTATATTTTGTGTAAACATAAAACAAAATTACACGATAGTTTATCCAATTATCTTGCATATACTTGGGACACTTGGGGCGCAATCCAGAGTAACGACGGGGAGTACTTGCTGCGGTGTAAGAACAATTTGCTCTGGATTGCAATATGAATTTCCCATAGATTTTAACTAGGTGGTGCAGTAACTACAGGTACACATAGAGCACAATCCTAACCATGTCTACTCAAAAGTAAGCCCCATTAAATTCAATGGGTCTTACTCCTAGGAAAGTGTCTTTAGGATTGCAGCAATAATATATCTTAGGTGCTCCTGTAGTTACTCTGGATTGTAGGGTTACTGCAGTTATTCTGCAGTCTTCTTCGACCATAATGGATCCTACCAATAATTTTTATGGAAAGCGTTAATTTGCTTGGGATGGCAATGACTGTTATTATTAGCCACTTTGGCCTTTCAGTTGTGTCTAAAATGGTGTCTGAACCTGAAAGATAGCTCATCTTCATAAACAAGCTTAAAAAGATTCCAGCTGCCTTAAATTTGTACTAATTGTACTAAATTTGTCTTAAATTGTGCCTTAAATTTGTACTAATACCAGAATGCTGATGCTTGTGCCTATCATTTGGGATTCTTTTCCCACACCTTCTCATATTCTTGGACAACTGTACCTCACTTTAGTGGGTTAGTGACCACAATGACAAATTTTTAATGCATGAAAGCAACTGAATATACTTTTCCTCCCTCCAGTCTGTGGTAGTTGAAAAAAACTACCATCCACAATCAGTTCAGATGACAGAAAAAATGGCCCACATGATGTATGACCAGCTAATTTTTGTGAGCACCCTGTTCTGTCCTGAACCAGTCAGACTCAAAACTTAACTGTATTAATAAATAGCAATAGTATTTACTTCTCATAAATAGTAATATTATTTTCATAAATAGTAATAAAAGAGAAAGGGTTTAACAAAACAAAATTCAACAAAAGACTTGAATTTAGCGGAAAATGGTTTATCACTTGTAACCATACAAAAGGCAAACCGGTGGTGTGGAGATGCCAAAGAGTTTTCTAAAAAAACACTGCATATTTTTTTTAACTCTTGAGTTTTTATCATGAACTTCAATTGCTTTCTAAGATGTTTATCTATTAGAGAAAAACACAGAAATCAAGAGAAAAGCTAAAGATTTTTCTAAAAACTCATACCTTGACAGTTGTAGCTGGCAAGGTCGGCTCTCCAACCTGAGGTACTTGTTGGTTGGAGGAAAAAAAGAGCGAGGAACCGTTTGTTTTTTTATGACTGAAATGAAGTTATCTGTTATTTGATTTCTACCTTAATTTTTTTAAAAGGAATCTGGCAGGAATATGAACCAATCCATTTGATGATCCCTACCACGAAATTCCTGGATTTCAACAGGAAAAGCCATGCAAATAAAAGTCAGCAAATACTCTAAATGATCCATGTCAAACTCTTTGGTAGCAAAGGGCAGCTGGAAGGATGTTTTAAACTATGAAGGACACAGTTTGACAAAACCTCAAACCCCATTTTTTGTCAAGCACAGTGTATCAACAGCACTTAGATAATAAAATGCCAAAATATATGGGTTTTCTCATTATATATATATGGGTCTTAAATATATGGGTCTTCGTTCTCATTATTGTGTGCATGATGTAAACACTGTAATATAAAAAAAATGAATAACTGATCAAATAAAGAATAGAAGTTCAAGGATATCTTCCTTCCATATTCCCTACCTTTTCATTTTAAGATATGATTTCTTGATTTCTTTTCTTGATTGTTATGGAAATTCAGTATTAATATAGTCATAAGATCATTATTTGATTCTGCCAGTGATCTCAAGTTATGGATATTTTGCAAAGATATGATTAGTGGATGTTCAGTAAAGTGACACATGTAGGAGAAATCCAGAATATACATTCAGGAAACATCCATGGTTTTGTTATAGACTGACAAATTATTTTAAATGGAAGTTCCTGTAGGGATCCAACCAGCGGTGGGATACAGGGGGTTCTCACAGGTTCTACAGAACCCTTTGCTAATGTGGGCCTGGTTCTGGGAACCGGTAACCAATGGGACATAGAACCTGTTATTAATTTAGGTTATTAGGACATAGAACCTGTTGTTAATTTATTTGAATCCCATCACAGGATCCAACCACAAGCCTGGAAGCATGGAATGGCATGGGAGTGGGGGTGACTGATGGAGAGAAGATGTGCCAGAAAAGTGTAATGTATAAAACCAGAGGGATCAAAAGCAGATCTCTTCCTCTTCTGAACTTGCAAAGCATACAAGTTTGGCAGGTTTTAGTGTTTCAGAAGTACTAAAGGCGCAGATGCTCTAAATTGTGTTTGGCTGGAGAACCTGCTGCAGTTAGTAGTTTCCTCCCGAAATATTATTTTGGATTTCAGACTGCAACAAGTCCTTGCCACCGCAAAACATATAAAAAGTAGCGTATGCAGTAAACTACACCCTGTTGCCTTGCAACTGTGTGTCCTATAACCACAGTAACATGCCACTGTGATAAATCTTTAAACACTGGGGTCAATAAAGCAATAGTACTTTACTGTGAAAACTGATCATTGAATGTAACGACTGATTCATTACGCTATTAACGTGTCCTCAGCTTTGTCTTAAAGGCAGTTTACTAAGCGAGTGCTCGTTAACTACTGTAATGAATAGTTTCTTGGAGGGGAGAAAACACATAAAACAGTCTATGGGTAAATTTATCAACAATCATGAGGCCAGCTTTTCTGAATGCTGAAACTTGTGAAAAAACAACAATGATATTAAGAGACATTTCTAGGCAACAGTTCAAGATTTTGCTAGATTGGTAAGAAATTGAATTGGCCTATGAAAAAACATGCTGATGTCATAAATTACCAACTTAGAGGACAAGTGCCCTTGCTTTATTCTATTCATTGCTTCTTAGGTATAAAGAGCTGAAGACCACCTGGAAATCATTAGGTGCAGAGTTACTGCAAGAATGGATTTTCCTCACTTTTTCATCTAGTTGTCATATTGGTGGTATTTGCAGTTGAGAGAAGAATAAGTGATAGTTGATATGAACGTTACCACTAAAAAATTTCAATAAATATATTAGTCATGTGTCACATTCTCCCTATTCCCCATTTATTATTTTACTAGTGAAAGGCTTACCCACGCTGCAGGAGTAAAATTCCCCCATATGCCATCCCCCCAAATGCATCAACCCCCCATGTGCAACTTTCCCCATGCACATCAACCCCCATGTGCACCAACCCCCATGCGCATCAACCCCCCCATGCACATCAACCCCCTGCGCATCAACCCCCCTGCGCATCAACCCCCATGTGCTTCAACCCCCATGCGCAACTTCCCCCATGCACAACTTCCCCCAAATGCATCAACACCCCATGCATATCAAACCCCCATACGCATCAACACCCCATGCGCAACTTCCCCATGCGCAACTTCCCCCATGCGCAACTTCCCCATGTGCAACTTCCCCCATGCGCAACGTCCCCATGCGCATCAACTCCCATGTGCATCTTCCCTCCATGCGCAACTTCCCCCATGCGCAACTTCCCCCATGTGTAACTTCCCCCATGCGCAACTTCCCCCATATGCATCAACACTCCATGTGCATCAAACCCCCATGTGCATCAACCCCCCATGCACAACTTCCCCCATACGCATCAACACCCCATACGCATCAACACCCCATGCACAACTTCCCCCATGCGCATCAACCCCCATGCGCATCAACCCCCATGCGCATCAACCCCCCATGCGCATCTTCCCCCCACGCGCATCAACCCCCCATGCGCAACTTCCCCCCATGCGCAGCATCCTCGCCAGTGCAACCTCTTCCTCTGAACAACATCCCCCCCATGCACCAGGGTCCGAGAACCAAATTGGGTGGATGTTGTTCAGTCTCCCATGTTAAGTATAGGACAGAAACACGTTGCCCCTTTTCAGCCCCTGAAGCGTTAAATGTCTCCAGATGGTTCTTGGTGGGAGTTCAGGTGTCAGAAGAAACTCCCAGAATTCCATGCTTCAGGCCCAGCAGTTGGGGAGGAATGTTGATGAGTCAGCAATTCTCAATGCAAAGTATAGGGAGGAAAACGCGTTGCGCCCCTTTTCACCCCCTTCCGGTTGGAATTTCCGAAAACCGGTTCTTAGTGCACCCCTCAGTCACGGAAGGAACACCCACCCCAAATTTCACACTTCTAGGCCCAGCGGTTTTGGCAGGGTGTTGATGAGTGAGTCAGTGAGTCAGTGAGTGAGTCAGTGAGTCAGTGAGTGACTTTTCTCTTTTATATATATAGATTTGATGTACCCATGTTGTTTGTTGTCTTTCCCTGCTGCAAGCAGCCAATGTTAATGGAAGAACAGTTTTATCCCATAATTTTAATTGGGAAACAGGTAGAATACTCAACATGGAGCTGTCTAATTTAGTGACAACCCCATCTTGTTAGTATTGGTACTAGGATGAATGTTTCTGTGGGCTGTTGTTTTAATGCATCACTCAGCCTCAGTGGCATCATCAGGGTAGTGCAGCTGGTGTGGCCACACCAAGTGATGCACCACTGGGGGGGGTGATGCACAAGAGAAGTTTGACACTCCTCTGGCTGGACCTGGGCATCAGCGTGCCCATTCAGCGTGCCCACGTCAAGAGGCCTGGACATGTGCAGTCCACGCCTCTGCCTGGCCATTCAGGCTTGCTTCGGAGACAGAGCAGCAGTTGCCTGCTGCTCTACCACTGAAACAAGCCTGAATGGTCATAGTCATTAGTCATTAGTTGGCGCCTGTGCAGTCCTGGAAGGGGGGGTGTGCACGTCCCAGGGGTGATGCACTTGGCCCCTGCACCAGGTGACACCCACAGTTGCGTCACCCCTGTTCAGCCTGCTCTCAGAATATCAGAAACTACGAAAGATAGAGGGCTTTGGACCCAATCCTCTCCTACTTTCCAGCACTATACAGCAATAATGCATCACTGAAGTAAGGGGAAAATGTTCCCTTATCTTTAGGAGTCCTTCATGACTGCCTCCCCACGGCAGAATACACCACAGCAATTGACATGGCTGCATCATTGTTGGAAAGCTGGATAGGATTAGGCCCTGTTTCTGAGATAGTGGTCCATATCCTCCTCATTTGGTGAGAGAAATCTGTCTGAGCATGTCAATCAATTAAATAATACTGGTTGACTAATCACCTGCTACTTACATCAGAATAAACTATAAGAAAAGTAAATTTAAATTACTTAATACGCTGAAATAATTTTGTACATTTCTAAAATAGCAGTAAGTATGATGAGGAAGTAAAAGCAACCGTAGTAACAGTGCCCACTTTTCATGTGGAAGGTTGCATTTTAATTGAGTGTGCCAGCTGCATACCTGCTGATGGATAGCGGTTGATGAGATATTATATGTGTTGTTCTGATGTTTTGTTATTTAGTGTGGTTTTATTGGGGCTTTTATTTATTATTTTATTGGTCAGACATGAATTGTACTCGCATCTGCTCCTAACTTTCATACGCTGCTTTGGTTCCAGAGTACCAGATACACTGACTGTAAGGCGGGACCTCTGAAAGGAATTTTAATGGGGGGAACAAAGTTTATTAGTAATTTAATAGCAGGTAATTTTAATATAAAATGGACTGGTGGGAAGGGCAAAACATGGTAGGAGGAGGGTGGCAATGGGAAAAGGGGAGCAACAACCAGAAAAGTCTTTGGTGCCCAAGTCTAATGGAAGCAGAGATGCAGAGCCTGTCTACCTGCCCATGCAGTGTTGGCAGCTAGATGCAGTAAAACAGAAAACCACACAACATTCTTAAGTTTATCTAAAATATTTTTATACAGGTTTGCAGAAAATTAGCATCAGTTTTTTAGGCTCACATAGAATGGATCCTGTAGGTACCAAAATTTACATCTGCAGTAGTTTTAGCCCTACAGCTGTTTTCCTGAGCTCTTGTACAGCTTCTTCATTGGAAGGAATCCAAAGAACTACTGTAGCAGATCAGTTCCCTCCCAGGTGTGACACTAGGAATGTATGCTTGAGGCATTGGCTACAACCGTCTCATACCTGCAGTAGCAGCCCCAGCATCCCGACAGAAAGAGAAAAACGGTAAGATTGAAAATTGTAAGAACGAGCTCAAATTTCTTAGCGTTTGGTTCCTGGGAACCCCTTTTGGCCCAGGGCCTAGCTACAAATTACCCCCTTTACCTCCCTTTCTTGGGTCTTGCTGTAAGATACATAGGGTTTGTTGAGGATTTTGACAGTTTAGACCCTAAAGTACCATGCCAGCTTGACAGAAGAGTCATATACTCTGCTCTTCTGGTATCTCTGTGCTTGTGTTCCACCAATACAAGACAACAGTTTGGAAGAACCTACTGCATCTTGGTAGCATAGCTGTTATCAGGCAACATAAAGGGTCAGGGAGAATTAACCTGCCTCTGACAAGCTTCCAATGCAACCAGCCTGGCTCCTCATTCTGAGAGCAACTTGTCATTAGAGAGAACATCAAGCTGCTGTCAGGTTGTGCTTGCCAGCCCAAAGCCATCTGCCTTGACCACCTCCAGACCATCACAAGCCCCGAGAAAGGAAACAGAAAATGAACCATTTTATCAAATGAGTTAGAGCAATAATCTAAAATACCGTACTTTCTTTGGAATGCATGTGCTGTGGGGAGTTTTATGCACTCAAAGCTATCTATATGTTTTTGTGTCCATTGCTTTATTTTGATCTGGAAGGCTGTTTGCAGACCACTTTCCTGCTGCATGTTCTTCTTTGGCCTAAGAACATAAGAAGAGCCTCCGCTGGATCAGGCCAAGGGTCCATCTAGTCCAGCTTTCTGTATCACACAGTGGCCCACCAGAAACTTCAGGGAGCACGTATGGCACCTGCATCCAGGTGCCCTCCCCTGCATCTGGCATTTTGAAGTTGTCCACCTCTACACACATCCCTATCTGGTTTCAGTGACCTAGAGCTTGAGAAGACACTCTCAGTTTAGATGTATAGTAACGAATAAAAAGCCCTTTCTCTGAACATCTTGTTCTGATGTTCTGAACAGAACATCTCTTTGGAGTAAAGGCCACACTTCCTGAGATGTTGTATTATGTTGAGTGGGCCAGAAGTTCTCAGTGGTCCAGAGGCTGGCTGAGGCCAGACAGAGGCTTGCCATGGATAGCATCTGGCCCTGGGCCAGGATATGGAGTCTCCTGCTTAAATACAGATATTAGGATAAGCTCTTGGAAAGCAATTAGCAACTGTTCCTGCTCAGGGTAACCTTATGTCGACTCTAGAAATGGGATGAGCACTGCACCGTAGAGTCAGTCATGACTAACAGGGCAACCTGCAGGGGATACCTTTACCTTTCATATAGTGTTTACATTAACCACGTCAAAGCAATATATATATATATATATATATATAAAAGTGTTGTTGGGTTTTTTTGCTTTTATTTTGTTATGTTCTCCATTTTTCTTAAGTGTCCTTCGTTTTTTGGGGGCCTTGTCCTCTTTTGCAGTTATGACATCTGGTCACCCTAAACTTGCTAAATTCAGGGCAGAGCTTAATGTCCAGCAAGAGGCCAAGTGAAGGGTAGAGGTGAACTATTTCATTTTCTCTGTCAACCGCTTTGTGAACTTTTTGTTGAAAAGTGGTAATAAATAAATAAAAAGTGGTGACCAATTGATTGATTGAACACTGACCCACTATTCACCAGAAGAGATTGCATCATTCCCATAGCTTGTCCATATTTGGCAAAAGCTCATGTAATTCTGGAGAGTGCATTTAAAAGTCAGGTTTGTGTCTCCCACAAGCTTCATTTTATTTCTACAAAGCAGGACTACTGTCATCTTGATAAAGCAAACAAAGGACTTTAGAATGAAGAAAATTCCAATTCAGAACACTTCCAGCTTCCCCCCTTGTTATTTTTTCTGGTTTTTCCCTCCCGAGGATCCATCGAAGCTTGGAAGCTACAGCTGATGGTATACAGAATGTGTGTTTCTTTTGGAATATTTATTTTTAGATCTTATCCTTTATTGTTCAAGAAAGAAAAAAATTAAGCAAGTTGTCCATAAAACAGTATAGGACATTTTCACGCAGCACTGTGGTTTTCATTACCCCAACATCTTTTAAATCCTTTAATCCCTTAAATAAGGAACATATCCCAATTTTACAGCACTGAGCTTCTGAGAACCTGCAGGAATAAAAGGTTTTGAAATTGTCTGGTAAAGGGATTACTCTGCATAAACTATTGCTTCGCAAGCATTACTGTGGCTTCCAAACTCAAATGCCAGTGGGAAAACAGAAGACTCTGATTGGATGGAAGCCTGAGTGGAGAGAGAAGTTGGGGTCATGGGTTTTTAAAATAATGATCTGAATATTTTAAGATCCTATTTGCATATAACTCAATTTGCAGCAAATAGAAAGTCTGACTCTGTTAGCAGTTAGAAACAATTCAGCACTCTACATCTGGTTAAATTTTTGACAGTGCAGAAGACAATAGTTCCAAGTGGTCTTCCTTAATTAATTGTAATGAATGGTCCCAATTTCCTCCATGCCTGAAGGATTTAAGATGGTTACTGTGTGTTCAATGACCCAGTTCCCTATGGGGAGTCCTTGCTCCGGTGTAAGAACAACCTACTCTGGATTCCAATATGAATTTCCCATAGGTTTTCACTAGTGGTGCAGTAACTACAGGTGCACGTAAAGTCTCTTACATGCTCCTGTAGTTACTCTAGATTTGGGGGTTAGACTATTATTTATATTGTACTTTGCAAAGCAATATGAATGCAAAGAGAGTCATTATTTCTTCCTTCTTTGCAACAGTCCTGGGAAGGAGGCCATCATTACAGTAAAGAAAGGAAGATTTTATCCTTTGTCCATGCCCATATTGTGAGCAAGTTATGGAGATTTCAGAAATAGCACACATGCAACAAGAGATTTCTCAAGTCTTTACAAAGACTTGAGAAAATAATAAAATATTCTCTTCATTCATGTATAGTATTTGGAAATGTGACATATATAATTGTATAATTATATTATAATATATTGTATTTCTGTAAAGCTGAATGAACAGTCTGTTCTATTATTTTGTTATGTTTTGTAATTGTTGTTGCAGATGTAATAATTTAATTCAGTAAAGAACCAAATCTGATTGATTTCATGAAAGTTATCACATCAAGTATGTGATGTCTGGTTGGCTGACAGGAGAAAATGACTGCTGGAATAAGAGCAAACTGGACAGGGTGACCAGATGCCTGAAACTAAAAAGAAGGACAAGGTCTTGGATTCCTCTCAGCCTGGCCTTTCCAATGGACAATGGAACATTTGCCTACTCATGAGTAAAGGCACGATATTGGGCACTTTCACTTTCTCATAGAGAAACTTTTGATAAGGAGGTATTTCAAAAGTGATTTTTGCATTGGTGTCGTGCCCCTCGCTGTCTCCCCCAATGGACACCTCAATCTCGGACTGGTCATCTCTCCCTTCTGCCATCCTACGGCTAGATTGAACTTCCCCCAGATTGACTCACACCACACAGGTACGTAGAACTCGTCAACAAGGATTGTTTTATCGGAAACTTCACAGATGAAACATAGGGTGGTGGGAGGACGGACTTGGGTTTTACAGACAGCCTTGGGAAAGAACGTTACAGGAAAAGGGGGGGGGTGACTTTACACCTGTTTCGTTTCAGCCTCCCTCTTGCTTAAAGTCCCTTTAACACAGTCTTCTTCTCTCTCTCTCTCGCAGGCCTTCGTCTCCAGGGTCACTTCAGGTAAGTATCCTCTTCAACCAATCAGAACCTTGATAACAGGTAAGTTCAACTCGCAAGCAACAAGCTTTTTAACTAACTGCTCTTTCTCTCCTTTTAGGTTAACACTGAGGCCTGCTGCTGGACAGCGCCAGCGCTGGATGACTCTCCTCTCTCCCTTCTCACTCCAGCCAGCCTCTCCCCCTCCTGCCTCCTCTCCTTATATACAACGCCCGCTCCCCCTCCCTCTCCTACTCTCTTGGGGCCTTCTTAGTGGTCCAACGGAGCGGGAGACACCAGGATTGCGCCTAGCAGATATGGGGCGTCCTGGGTAAACCCCAGTACGCCCTGCGCAGTAGAGCCGGAGGAGGTCCCACCAGGAGTCCGACCAATAGACTCGATCTGCCTCCGTTGATTCTAGAACCTTGTCCCACGGTGGCCTGGGTCGGATCTGTACTCCTGCCATCCCATCCTCTGGGGTAGGCTCGGCACCACCACAATTGGATTATGCTCTTCATTACGAATCCAACAGCATATGACATGATGGGGCACTACACACCATTGCAGAGTTCCAAAATAAAGCCAAAATGGGGGACAATGAAGCCCTTCCAGAGGACATACGGACAGAAGGCGAAAAAAGAGGACAAATCTGGAAAAATCTGGTGATATGGTCTTCCTGCCACCCAGATCAGCAAGGGACTTGTGTCAGCCTAACCAGGGGTTATGATGCACTTTGATTCTGCTGCAAATTGGTCTTACAGCATTTAAAATGTAATCTAAACCACTGGCCATTGCCTCTTCTTGTGGGAGTAAATTCCAAAAGCTGATTACATATTGTGCACAGACACTGAGCTCAGACAGTTTGAGTCCTGCTACTTTTCTAATCCTGGCAGACTATTTCCGAATATTAGCAATTTCTTTCCAATGGTAATTTTTGATATAAAATGCAACTTTATTTTCTTCCACCTTTGGTGGCTTATCAAGCTGTTTATGGCCTAAAGGTCCTAAAGAACAGATTACTATAATTGACTAAACGATGATAATTTAAAAAGAGAAGAAGATTTTTTTAAAAAAGTAGAATAACAAGGGTCTTAAAATAATTAACTGCTTTGTTTCTATAATGTTGTTTAATCCCCCCTTTGGTTTGTTCCAGCAGACTCTTCATTCAGTGACAAGCAGCTTCAGAGCCATCGGCAGAAAGAAAATCTAAGCAAGTGACACTTTCCATATGGATGTAATATTTATAACAAAAACACAATCCTTAAGGGTTTTGTCAGGCCTTTTCCCCCTCTCACAAACAGACTTTTGTTATCAGCCAATAAATCTGTCTTTGCAAAACTGCTAGATTAGATTGTTGTTGGATTTTGGAAGATGGGGAGGAGAGTCGAATTGAAATGGTTGGAATGCATTTTCCTTCCTTTTCCTTTTCTGCCTTCTCTTCTTTCCTCTTCGCAGCTTTTGTTTAACAATTTCTGCCTCCATGGCAGAGGGATTCTGGCTCCTGCAGATAAAGGAACTGGTTGCCATTATGCCATATCAAGTGAGAAGATGGCCATCTTTTATATGGCTTGATTGCTTATTAATGGGCACTGTTGGCCATTTGGCATTTCTACTGCTTGGAATGCAAACTATCTGTAGAGTGGAGATTGAGGCCAATGTTGTGCAATGTATAAATCAGGCCTGGAAAACAAAGAAGCAGTTGGAATGAAGCCAATATTAGACAGAACCCTGCATTTTTTGCCAGTTTCTGGGAGAACTGCTTCTGCTGTGAAGTCTAATACCGTCTGGGTACTAGCTTGCTCCTCCATCATGTTTGATTTATAGATTTGTAATTACCGATATTGTGCAAGTCTTGTCTATTTCCAGTACTATGTCCTCTCAAGAAACTTACCCCAGGTAAAGATCTACTTGTGTAACATTCTGCTACTCAGAGCCCAAGCCTATGCATGTCTACTTGGAAGTAAGTCCCATTACAGTCAAGGGGGTTTACTCCCAGGAAAGTGTGGATATAATTGCTCTTTTAGAGTATCTAAAGGCACAATCCAGAGTAACTACAGGACATCTTATGTCAATGAAGTTACAGTGCCACCAATGGGAAATGCATAGAGCAATCCAGAATAAATGTCTCTTACGTCGACATAATAGGTCCCGTAGTTACTCTGAATTGTGCTGTAAGGCTGCAATCCTAAAGACAGTTTCCTGGGAGTAAGACGCATTGAACACAATGGGGCTTACTTTTGCGTAGATATGGTTAGGATAGTGCTCTCCATAAGCTGATTTGATGCAGGCAAAAGCGACATAATACTCTGAGCAACCAAAAAATAAAATATTGTTATGGGAATGATAGCGCAAGCCTACGATCCCCCTCTTTCTCCTTTATATCTATCTTTAGGTGTTCTTAGAAGAGTTTGATCTCCCCAATTATCATTTTGACAACAGTCTGGTGACTGCATCCTTTCCTTCAAGATTCATGACCTTACCTATCTGGTAATCTCTCCAGAGCCTCTGAATTTGTTTTTCTTTTCTGCTTTTTTCCAGCAGAAGTAACCAAATAATGATTACCTCAGCAAGATTTGTGGCAACACCTTGAACTTCCTCTGCATTATGCACTGGAGGCCTATGATTCCTTTAAAAACGAGAAATGTATAACAGGTGCTCATTGGATTGTCCAAGTAATCTAATTTCCTTTATATACTCTGTATGCTTTACACTTCCTAGTATCCTCTCTTTGGGAACTGTGGATGCGGCTGGTCCTCGCATACACCTTCCCAGACTGCAAGGAAGGCCATTTTAGGCACTTGTCATGTGGGAGTTGCTCCGTAGTGGCTCCTGATGTTTATCTATATTGAGTGTTTCAAGAGGGACAGTATCAGACATAACTTTTGTCATGTGGGAATGGAGTGAAGCATGACATCCAATGAAGGCAGCCTTGCCCAATATCAAGGGCAGATCTCCCTAAATGCTCAAGACAGATCTCCCTAAATGCTCAAGGGCAGATCTCCCTGTTGCTTGGAGAGTTTAAAAGGGTGAGGGAGTTTTAATGGGGTGTGAGTCATGCAAGACTCACACTGCACTTTTTAAATTAAGAAGCTTCCTTGCATGTCTGGCAGGTCTTGTATTCTCTTCCTTTGGCCTGCCTGACATACATTAGGTCTTGAGTGTTTGCTCAGTGTAACAATCTGCCTCTTCACACCTGTTCCCAGTATGCACTTAATGCTGCAATCCTAAAAGCACTTTCATGGGAGTAAGACCAATTGAACACAATGGGGCTTACTTTTGAATAGACATAGTTAGGAATGTGCTCTAAGTTAATCTGAATGGGGGCAATTCTGGGCTTGTGTCCTGATACACAGAACCAAATGTTCTCTCTGCCCCACAGAAGACACTTAGGAGGAGGAATCGGCTTTTCCTCCAAATTTTTTGTTTTGACTTCTCAACCTGGTGGAGAGGCAGGTCGTATCAATGGGACAGTCATCCACTACATTCTTGAACCATTCTGCCTCCATCTATGCATCCATACCAGCAAAGGTAGGGTGCATAGTGAGATGGAAGCAGAAATGGTGTCCTGTGGACGCTTTACTCATGTTTGGTAGGGTCTTTTAGCCACTTGCTTAAAAATTGTACCCAAATTTACTAACGTTTGGGTGTATAGGTATCCCTATTTGCAGGGATAGGTTGTAATTTCCTAATTTGTCATTTTTACTTTCCATCCTGAGGGAGAGAGACTGGACAAACTGATATTTTTTGTAAGGTTTGAAGGGCTTCAAGGTTCTTGCCCCTATTCCAGTTTGCATGAATTAGGATATGTTCACAAGTTCTATTCAATGTGTGTTAGACAGGGATGGAGCCAGCAAGTGTGATTCAGCCTGTCCCCTGCTATGAATTCCCTGTAATCACTATGTTGCATGAACAGGCACACAATTTTCACAATTATTTTTGTTCAACAGATGAGGAATGGAGTCTGGAAAATGATACTTTGCCCGGAGGCCATGAATTCTTAGCACGGCTATTTTAATCCAGGTCTTCTCCCAGATTTTCATCCAGTTCACTAATCACTGAACTATACAACATCTCTTTCTAGCTGCAAATGCCAGAATATATTATAATCATCTCATTTTCCCAGAAGCATTATGAATATTGTCTCCTGCCCTTTGATGCCTTACCACAGGGAAAATCAAAGAAGAACCTTAAAAGTGTTGCAGTTGCAAGCCATGTGGGGATTATGGCTGATATTCTTATTTCCAAAAGTAATTATCTAATTTGGTTAAGCATTACATTGTATTCATGATTAGAACACCAGAAATTGTTTAATCATGTTAGTGCTTCAGCAAATATTCAGGTTATACCCATTACATTTGCATTCCAGAGACAAGGAGGTGTTTTTGTATTTTCATTATCTTTAGTCCTCACCTTGTTTAACTTGATCTGGGTATACAACTACCTTTTACTACAGGAATATGAATTGTGTAAGATATGCAGTAACAGAAAGCACAATGGACTTCCATTGAATATTTGGTGGATGATACATTAAGATGCGCCAGCCACTGGAAGACATGCCCTACAATCCAGAGTAACTACGGGAGAACGTAAGAGACATTACGTGCACCCATAGATACTGCATCATCTAGTGAAAACCTATGAGAAATTCATATTGCAATCCAGAGCAAATTGTTCTTATACTGGAGCAAGGATTCCCCGTAGTTACTCTGGATTGCACCCATGATCAGCAGAGGACTATTGAAAAGGAAGTGGTTGCTCAAGATCTGGGAAATAATAAATTAGTAATGTTGATAACATACTGAAGGAGACCTGAACGAGAAATCAATATAGAAACTGATTTGATACATAATAGTGAAGTATTGTACTCTGGACAGAACAATAGGATAGTTTCACTGGACTTAAAGTATACTCACTGATCTTAATTATATGGCAAGACAGAATCCTTTAACTGTATTGCAGTTGTTCCCAATGTCATATTCAGATGTTGGAACCAGAGATAAGTATTTTTGGGCCAGGGTCAAGGTGGGGGTGGTATCCTGACAGTGCCTCAAGAGATCACGGTGTGCCAGGAACCCACGTTCATGCTGGCCTAAGGGAGGGTCTGGGACAGCTAAAAATTGAAAATCCAGACTTTTGAGTGACCAGGTCCTACATTTTCACTTTACAATCCGGTCATCCTGTCCAGAGCAGGACGATATTCCAATACATGTGTTGACGTCTTTCAGACCAGGAGAACCTCTGTCTTATCAGGATTTATCAGGATTTTAAGATGTAAGATGCTCTGTTTGGAGAGGTTGGTGGATATATATTTTTAAAATACAGTACACACTTATAAGAACATAAAAACTGTCCTGCTGAATCAGGCCAAAGACCCATCTAGTCCAACTTCCAGTAGTCACTAGTGGTCCACCTGATACCTCAGACAGCATACGTATTTTCAACTTGTTGAACAACAGAATAGCCCAACTCATATTGTCTTCTATAAGTTGTCTTCAGAGAATGCCTGTGTATCTGTTCCTATCCCTCAGTATGTCACTGCACGTATGTTGGCAGAGAATGAGGAACACTGCTAGCATTTCCCCATGACCCATACAGTAGCAGAAGCACCCAACATCATAGCTTAATTTTTCAAAGTATGTTTCAGCCCAAAAATATGTCCCAGCACAGAATTTGGAGATAATTGTCCAAACTCCTTTCTCAATCTGCTTCATGCACCTGATAAACGGTGCTGCTTCTTTTGAATAGCATATCAAACAAACCAATTAATCTCCAATTTACCACTATAATTTGTATTATTCTATGTTTGGCTTTACTGAACTTGCATTGGTTCATCAGCTTTATATATTTTTGGACTCTTTGTGGCACTTGGATTTATGAGGTTCCCTGCCACAAAGTGATTGTGAAATGTCACCTCATTCTGGCAAAACAAATGCCTGGTTAAATTTGTTCTGACTGAGTAAATCTGTAACCCTTAAAAATGGTGCCAGTAAGCACCTTTTCCCTCCTAATCTGTATTACATGCCTGACATATTACATACATTGATCAATATATTATGGTATGTGCCTAGGAATTTTTTCCCTATATCTATTTGCTTTTAGAGTAAAAGCAAAGAACTTTGACAATGACTTAGCATTTTATAGTATACGAGAGCACTAAAAGTATCCTGGTTTGGTTCTAGGGACAAAAACACGGCTAAACCAATCCTCAACCCTCTTGGACAAACTGTAATCAAACATTAATTAAATTGATTTCACTATTTAGATATCTGCTGAACTTCAGAATTAGTATAGCTAAAATATCTTGGATTAAATATGGCCATTAAAATATAGCTTTTTCTAGGTACGTAGCTTGTTCAGTGATCTAGGGTCTGTAATTTCCTTACGTTACCATGTACAGTAGTACGTTGTAAGACAAACACCTTGTAAAACAAATGTTTTGTAAGACAAACTAAAATTTCTAAGGAATTCTGCCTTGTAAGTCAAACAGTGCCTTATAAGACATAACCGTTTTCCAACAAAAATTTGTTGTAAAGAGAACAAGTTGATGGATCTGTATTGTGAGCAACAGCAAGAGGTTATGGAGGAGATCTCATCTGCAGAGGAGGAGAATAAGGAGGAGGAATTCCTCACATCAAGTGAGATTAAAAACATTGTCAACACTGGGAAATTGTGTAAAATTTTGTAGAAAATACAGCCAAATAAGGCTGTAGCAATGTAAGCAATGAATCTGTTGAATGACAATGCAACGTCACATTTCCATGAAATCCTCAAAAGGAGACAAAAGCAAGTGTTATTAGAAGGGTCCTTGTGAAAGTTCCTCATAAAAACACCAGTGACTCTTTTAGTAAAAATTAGTCATCCTTGGCCATGTTTTACTTTCTTTCTGTTTTACTGTACAGTATTTTCTTTATTATGGAGTTTCGTATTATATTACAGTATTTTGTAATCATTTTGTAATCATTTTATATACAGAAAAAATATTTTTGGACTGTGGAACCAATTGTCTGAATTTCCGTTATTTCCTATGGGAAAATCCGCCTTGGATTTCAAGCATGCTTCCAGAACGAAATATGCTCTTAAACCAAGGCACCACTGTATATGAGTGTTTTCAGATTTTTTTAACGTCCTACATGTCCTACATTTTTCTGCTGTACCCACTGTAATTTTGCCAGAGTCCTTCAGACCCATCAGTTCTCTCTATGCTGAGGATTGCTGCTCCCATTGTCCTCAAGCCAGTAAATAAAGTTTTGGGCCAAAGCTTAGTGTCACCAATGGGCCTTAGTAGTTCCCCAAAACTTACCCTACAATCCAAAGTAACTACGGGTGCACATAAGAGACATTACGTGCACCCGTAGTTACTGCACCACCTAGTGAAAAGTTATGGGAAATTCATATTGCAATCCAGAGTAAATTGTTCTTACACCAGAGCAGGGATGCCCTGTAGTTACTCTGGATTGTGCCCTAAATCAGATATGTTGTTTGGCTATGATGCCAGGCCTAGTTCAGACAGAGAGAGAGAGAGAGAGAGAGAGAGAGAGGACAATGAGCAGTTGTTTGGGGGTTGACAATTGCAATCTGGCAACGTAACTGTCTGAACTGCATTTGGTCCAAGGGTGGAAAGCTTTCTATTCTTTCCTTGAATTATTATGACATATAAATACTGTATTCTGCTGTCAGTGGAAACACCTTAATGATTAGACATATATATGCTATTTTCTAATATAACAGAAAGGCATAAAATAGTGTGCTTTTGTGCAATAGGAAATTGCTTTCTAGAATTTTTCTTATGAGTTGATAGTGGGTGACATAATAATGTCAGGGGATGAAGTGTTACTGAGGTTGGACATTGATTTGATTAAAGCTATTTTATCATATTGTTTAAAGTTTTATTTGTTTAAAGTCAAAGCTCAGGAGAGATTATTGTCTTTCTTAAAATAAGGCATTCCAAGTGGATATGAACATCATTTTGGTGGTTTAAATCTGCAGCATTTGGAAATCATTAATGTCAGAGTTGGTAAGTCAGGAAAGGTTCAGCTGAAATGATGGTGGGCTGAATAGGATTACACAAGTGGCAATATTTATTTTGGAGAGAAGTTGTAATAGAACTTATGCAAGATGCAGCCGTTACCTATTTGAAACTGGGCCAGGCAGATGCAAACATGAGGCCAGCCTGTCCATTGCGGGGAGAAAGACATTTTTGGCACCCTTATGTGGTGTATCATGTCATACTTTTGGTATAATTTGTGGGCAATGCTTTTACATGATGGGCAGGGTGACCATATGTCCTCTTTTTCCAGGACATGTCCTTTTTAAAAGCATATGTTCTGAGATCTTGTAAATAAATCATATGTAATAGTTTTACATTTAATAAGTAATTTAGCATTTAACCACAAGAAAGCAATATATATGAGTGTTTTTAGCTTTTTGTTGTCATGTCCTACATTTTTCTCGGGTGTCCTATATTTTGGGACGCCTTGTTATATAGGTCGAGATTATATGATCACTCTGATGATGACATGTTTCTGAAATCTTGTGTAGTGGTCAAGAGCCTGTACTGTGCATTTTGTACAGTTCATTTTTTGTACAATTTGTACAGCTTGTATAGTTCATTTTTTCTCTTTTCCCCACCTTCCTTGCCAAGCTGGGAGACATTAGCTCTTCCCTAACTTGTGGGTGGAACTCATAGCTACTTTCAGTATGGCCGCCCAAGTATTTTCCGAACTGCAAAAACGGTAAGCAAAAACCCCAGAGACAGGGTGACCATAAAGAATGGAGTACAGAGTGTCTCTACCTTTAAGCATTGTGTAGGCAAGGGAATTTTGACAGGTGCAGCTTATTAAACCTTTCTATGTTGAGTTAAACCTGCCTAAATTCCCAATTCTATGCAATAGACAGAGTGTGTCCTTTCCCTTGTATCTTCACAACAGCCCTCTGAGGAGGGCTACTCTGAGTGTGACTAGCTGAAAGTCTGTCTGTCTGTCTGTCTGTCTGTCTGTTGTTTTTCAGCTGAAAAGTTCACAAAGCGGTTTAAAAAAAAGTAAGGAAAAAAAAGTAAGGAACTCGCAGGTGTCCTTGCAGAGCCTCTGTCGATCATCTTTGAGAAATCCTTGCGGAGTGGAGAAGTGCCACTGGACTGGAAGAGGGAAAATGTAGTCCCAATCTTTAAGAAGAGGAAAAAAGAAGACCCAGGAAATTATAGACCAGTCAGTTTGACTTCAATCCCAGGCAAGATATTAGAACAAATCATAAAGCACACAATTTGTGCACATCTAGACAAGTACTTGGTGATCAAAACAACCCAGCATGGATTTACCAAGAATAAATTTTGCCAAACAAATCTGAACTCCTTTTTTGATCAGGTTATGAACTTACTGGACAGTGGCAATGCTGTGGATGTCATTTATCTTGACTTCAGCAAAGCATTTGACAAGGTCCCACATGACATTTTAATTGGGAAGTTGGAAAAATATGGGCTTGACGAGACAATCATTAGGTGGATCTGCAGTTGGCTCAATGGCTGCACTCAAAGGGTTTTAGTAAATGGTTCTGTTTCAACCTGGAGACCAGTTTCAAGTAGGGTGCCCCAGGGCTCTGTCTTGGGCCCAGTTCTCTTTAACATTTTCATCAATGACTTGGAGGAAGGGATACAGGGGAGCCTGATCAAATTTGCAGATGACACCAAGCTGGGAGGAGTAGCAAACACATCAGAAGATAGGAGAAACCTCCAGGAGGATCTGGATAAACTAGAATTCTGGGCTGTAACAAATAGAATGAATTTCATCAGGGAGAAGTGCAAGGTTCTGCACTTAGGAAATAAAAACCAAAAACATAGGTATAAAATGGGGGATACTTGGCTTGGCAGCACAACATGTGAGCGGGATCTTGGAGTCACCGTGGATCACGAGCTGAACATGAGTCAGCAGAGTGATGTGTCTGCAAAGAAGGCAAATGCCATTTTAGGCTGCATTAAGAGGACTGTCGATTCCAAGTCACGAGAAGTTCTAGTTCCTCTTTATTCTGCATTGGTCAGACCTCACCTTGAGTACTGTGTTCAGTTCTGGGCACCTCACTTGAAGAAAGATGCAGCCAAACTGGAGCAAGTCCAGAGGAGAGCGACAAGAAGGATCAGTGGAATGGAAGGGAAGTCCTACGAGGAAAAGTTGGGGGAACTTGGGATGTTCAGCCTAGAGAAAAGGAGGCTGAGGGGAGATATGATTGCCCTCTTCAGATACCTGAAGGGTTGTCATATGGAGGAAGGGGCTCATTTGTTCTTTGCTGCCTCTGAAAGCAGAACAAGAATGTGAACAAACTACAAGAAAGGAGATTTTGGTTGGATATCTGGAAAAAATTCCTGATGGTAAGGGTGGTTCGGCAGTGGAACAGATTGCCAAGGGAGGTGGTGGACTCTCCCACACTGGGGATCTTCAAGCGGAGGCTCAACGAGCACCTGTCGGGGATGCTCTAGGGGGATTTCCTGCTGCTAGGGGGATTTCCTGGACTAGATGACCTACTAGGTCCCTTCCAACTCTAGGACTCTATGATTCTAATAGCTAATTAATAGACACCCAGTGAACTTAATGACCTGAGCCTTTCCAGTCTCAATGTGACCTTCTAATGATCACTACACCACACTCATTTGTATAGGGCAATCTCTATTTGTTTTCTGAGAGCTTTGTCACAACCATATTAGTTTCAGCTATCCCTCAGAATTTCATCTATTTTTCATCTGAGTCATGAACATTAATCACAGCTGAGACAATGCTATGCAAAAGCCTCCGAAGGTTGTTTTCTTTGCAAGCAGCTGGGAATAGTGGAGTCCCTGAACTCCAGCAGGGCACAACTCAGAAAAGTTTCAAACTAGCATCTAGAGGTAGCGTAGAGCAGGGGTGTCAAACTCATTTCATACAGAGGGCCGCATTAGCATTAATGGTGTCTCCTGTGGGCTGCAATCCAATTTTTTGCATGTCTACTCAGAAGTGCCCTCCTTTTCCCTGGGCTCTTTCTCCTGCCCTGGGAAGCTGCTGCTGCCGTACATGAGCCCTCCTTCCTCCTGGGCTTTTTCTTCAGGTCAAAATCAAGTGTGCTGCCACCACTACTGAGCTGCTTCTTGGGGTGGGAAGATCACTTGAGGGTCACACGTGTGCCTGCAAAGGGCTGCATGCGGCTCCTCGGGCTGCCACTTTGACATGCCTAGCATAGAGCTAGAACTGGAGTAGAGTCAAACTTGCACAAGTCACATGTGCGATCAAAAAAGTCAAAAGTGAAGCCTCCCCATTCAAAGCTTGTAAAATTCTGTATGGGTAGCTTTTTCTTGTGGGTTAATTCAGAATCTCTGGATTCTTAAAAAAGATACTGGTACTAAAGCTTCAGGAATGGCAAGGCTTTTGCCCAGTTCCAAATCATTTGGAACTGTGGCATCTCTAGTTTCAGTACTCTGAAATATAGATGTTAGTTCAGCTCCAGCAATAAAGCAAATACATGCACTCTCTGTTTGGGTGCGTCTTGGCTGCTTATGAAAGAGTATAGTATTGTCTGGTAACTTCTGGATAGAGAGATCATTTTATTTGTCTAGAATTGGCCAGTGGATATTATTTCTTCTGGTCTCTACTTTACAAGCCTTGAAGTTAATGTGATATTGGCAGGGGAAGGGGCCATGCCATTTTCCTGACCCACATAAACCACACACATCACTAGAATAGCTTCAAAACTTGGAAGCCATTCCCATGCCACTGCATTAATGAGAGAACTGCAACTGGAAAGGTAAGAGTGGATATGTGGGTATGAAAGACAAGAGTGGATAAAAGATATGTTGTCTTAGTATAGACCTTGGGGTGAAGGGATTATTAATATGTAGGGACCTGCAAAAGGTGAGGTTATTTTTTCTGACAAAGGGGTGTTATCCCCTTTATGTTATGTTTGTCAGGGTCCTATTAATATGCGGAAACTGCCTCTGTCTGTCTGTCTGTCTGTCTCTTCCTCTGCCTCTCTCTCTCTCTTTCTCTCTCTGTGTGTGTGTGTGTATGTGTGTGTAGGGCAGAGTACAAATTCATGCAAATAGGCAAAATATGAATAGAATTACTGCAACACACAGCAGTAGTAATTCACTTTTAATCAATATTCTATTATACTGGCAAAGAACTTTGATTATTGACATACATTTTGGACCCACCTCTTCAGGGGATTAGCTAGAGGAAATTGGCATGTAGCCTGGATCTGGAAGGATAAGAAAACTAGATAATTAGTTGAAGCCTGAGAAGCAAGGGGTTAACACCAGGCCCTGTAGGGGTTTTTATTTTACTATGACTGGACCTAAACAGAAATCAAGTTCTTGAACAAAAAGGTGCACATGCTTTGCTTTGAGTGGTAGTTAAATTTTTTAATTACTTAGAGCACAATCCTAACCACATCTCAAAAGTAAACCCCATTGTGTTCAATGGGTCTTACTCCCAGGAAAGTGTCTTTAGGATTGCAGCCTTTCTAAACCTATCCAGTTTCTGTTTAAACAGTCCTAGAGTGAACATATGGATGAAGTCATTGGCTATTCAAACCAACTACCCTGGAGGGCTTCTACTGAGTAATTCTTCTACAGGAAAGCAGCTACAGCTGTGTAACTCTGCCGCAAGGTGAAATGATGCTTGTCCGGCATGCTGAAAGAGCAGTCACTGCAGTAAACAGATAAAATGGGAAAAGGAAATAGATGAGACAGGTGTTGAATAGCAAGGAGACAGATTAGCCTGGCCTCTGTGAGCGAAAGGATTGAACACCACATACATCCAGAATGGCTATTTGTGAGTTCCATATGGCAGCAGGATGTGGTGTTTCACCGGGCAAAACAGACTGACAATATTGGGGTTTCAAAAAGGCTGGGCCCATTATAAGTCAGTGTTGTCTTGTGGGATAGATTTTGATCCAGGGTCAAATTTCAAAATGGCTACAGGCCCTGGGAAAGCTGTTCTTTCTCAGTTCCCCGTCTGTCCAATGGATGTATTAAAGACCTAACCTTTTTTAGAGTGATAAAACATAGAATTGTGAAAAATGTCAATGCTAAAAGCAGTTGTCACATTATTCCTGTGCTTATTGTGGTATGTTAAGGCTGGCTAAAGATAATGATTGACTGGATTATCAATCAATCAATCAATCAATCAAATAAATCGTATTTATATACTGCTTTTTAATGAAAAATTCACAAAATGGTTTATGGAAAAGATGAAATATTTAATGGCTAAGGACTCCATCCCAAAAGGGCTAACAATCTAAAAATTATTCTGGGAGAAGGTGAATATGCACAATACGCACGAGGGGACGATGGGGGAGGATGGCGTACAGTGGGGGGACAGTGGGGGGGGATGGTGTACAGGGGAAATTTTACTCCTGCAACATGGGTACATTTTAGTTAGTAAATTAATTACAAAGGACTGGATGTTATAACAGTTAGGTGTTCTGTTACTTTCTAACAGTGGCCATCAATAGCTTTCTCACGGAGTGACTTTTTTGTTCATTTGTTGGCTGGTCACCATGCTCTGCAAGTCACAAGATAATGGAGGCTGCCAGAAAAAGCTATGCCAGACCTATTAAAATAGTAACCAAGCAGAAAAATATCTACCATTTTGCCTGCACGCTGCACACCCAAGTGAGAAAATGAACTCTTTATACAAATGAGTGACTGTGGATTATTTGCCATGTTCTGCACTGAAATACATTTGTGAGGATCACTGAAGAGGTCTAGATGTCAAAGGGCGCGATCCTAACCTAAGCCAGCACAACTCATCGATCTTCCCATTCCTATGGTGACGTAGGCCTAACCTGTGCACCCGCCTAACTTTATCCCAGGAGTGGTGCAGAAGTGTCTTATGGCACTTTTGTGATTTCCCCAGGTCAGTTCAGAACTTATGCTGGGTCTTAGGCCAGCCTAACTGGAGATTAGGACTGCAGCCATAATAATGAAGTACTGAAGATAATAGAAATCAACTGACTCAACTATGCCCTAAAAGATGCGTTAGTTTATTATTTGCAGATGTTCTTCCTCTGAATTGGCTGCAAAGTTAATCCCTGCAAAATCTTTAGACTTAACATTTTTGCTCCTTATTTTTGCTATTGTGCAAATATTTCTTGATCGGCTCTGGAATCATTTTGCTGATTTGTTGTTTATTTAAATTTTTTGCCTTTCCAAAATGAAAAATTATTTCCTACTACAAGAAAAGCTCTTAGCTTTTCTACTCTGGCATAAAAGCTGGGGAAAAGTCAAAATTCAGGAAATCTAAAGAGTATGCTATGAAGCAAACTGTATCCAATTACCTGTATTCAACCAAAGGTTTTGGCCAATTAACATGAAAATCAAAACAACTTACTTCTGTAGTGAAAAGTGGATTTCCTTAACTCAGAACTGACCAATAAGTGCACAGTCCTAACCAATTTAAACTACAACCCAGGGTAACTATGGGAGTATGTAAGAGACATTAACATTGATGTAGTTACAGCACCACCTAGTGAAAACCTATGGGAAATTCATATTGCAATCCAGAGTAAATTGTTCTTACACCAGAGCAAGGACTCCCCATAGTTACTCTGGATTGTGCCCTTAGTGATACGCCAGTGATACTGACTGTAATAAATGGTTTTGGAGGTGGAGGAGGTCGGAAGTGGGCCATAAAGGCAAGGAAAGACAAGGGTAAGGAGAAATGGGCCTGAAAGGAGTGTGGAACCAGCATAGCCCTATTTCAACATATCCCATCCTCCTTAGGCTATTATGGAGGACGGGATATGGGAGGATGGGAACCCATTAGCTATTATTTAGCTATTATTAATTTCATTTTCTTGTAAACCACTTTGTGAACTTTTAAATTGAAAAAATGGTATATAAATACTGTAGATAGATCAATATTACGATGCAAAGTCTGACATGGAGTCTTTCAAGTTGACCCTGGCAAAATAGCACAGTCCTCTTCATGTGAGGAGCAGTAGCAGCCATTTTGTAGTCACTGCAGTTAGTGAAGATGCTGGTGTCCTCCAACCAGTCCTCCAATGTCATGTACTGAACAAAACATTAGACACACTTGGAACAGCTATTTTCTCTTAAGCCAACCTATTTCAGAAGGTTGTGGTGAGGTTGAAATGGGGAGAGGGTGGCCAAGTACCCTGCCTAACTTTGTTTGGAAGAAGTGTAACCAACTATTTAAAAAGTTAATGAAATACACTCCTGGGTCTTACAGTGCTTCACAGATCATATAATCTTATAACTTTACAACTACAATACAAAGTGATCAGATTACTGTTTGCCTTAAGAACATCTTGAGTGCATTGCATTGGGGAGACTCTATGCCATGATGTCCTGAAGTGTAGCCACTCATGCTACAATCACTGTATTATAATTTCTGATAAAAGGCTGGTTTTTAGTCATTGTGTCTAACTCTTTAGGCTACCCTCCACTAACTTCCAAAATTTATTCAAATTTATGTTCATTGCCTTGGAGACACTATCTAACCATCTCCATCCTCTGCTGTCCCCTTCTCTTTTTGCCTTCGGTTTTCCCCCCAACATCAGGCATTTTTCTAAGGAGTCCTCCCTTCTCATGATGTGGCCAAAATATCTGAGCTTCAGCTTCAATATCTGTCCTTCCAGTGAATAGTCAGAGTTGAGTTCCTAGAGAATGGACTGATTTGATCTTCTTGCAATCCATGAGAAGTCAAGAGTATTCGCCACACCAAAAAGGCACCTGTTCTTTGGTGGTCAGCTTTCTTTATGGTCCAGCTCTCCTAGCCATATTTCTCCTAGCCATACACAGGGAAAACCATAGCTTTAACTAGACAGATCTTTCTTGGCAAGGTGACGTTTCGACTTTTAATTAAGTTGTCTAGACTTGCCATAGAAGTTTGGCAAGAATAGAAGACTTCCTCCCCAGAAGCAGCCGTCTTTTAATTTCATGGCTGTAGTCACCATCTGCAGTGATCTTAGAGCTCACCAAAAGAAGCTCTGGGCAAAATCCAGAGTAACTACAGGGAGTCCTTGCTCCGGTATAAGAACAACTTACTCTGGATTCCAATATGAATTTCCCATAGGTTTTCACTAGGTGGTGCAGTAACTTCAGGTGCACGTAAAGTCTCTTATGTGCTTCCGTAGTTACTCTGGATTTGGGGGTCTGTCACAACTTTCATTTCCTCTCCTTCTATTTGCCATAAGTTGATGGGACCAGAAGCCCATCCTGGAGAAGGAAATGGCAACCCACTCCAGGATCCAAAAGGGTATAGGGCAACAAATCTTCCAGATCTATTGTGAAAAGGCCATAAGATAAGTAGTTAATCTTAAAGAGTCAAATGCATTACCTTAGTGGTTTCCACAGTGGTGGAATGCAACCCATTATAGGGAAATAGAACTGGGCCATTTCCCCTCAAGGGAAGTGGCCAAGCAATGCATGTCATAAAGGCATCATAGCAGCTTTTCACTTCACCTGGTGGGTTGTAATTGTCTTAGAAAGGGTCCTGGAGGGCCTGCTTTGGTTTTCACAAAAACAGGAAGTGTACCCTGATCCCCAAACGTAGTGATTTCTAGCATCAGGGAGACCAGCTGACATCCCAGTGGTCAGATCAATTTCTAAGGCTGCAATCCTAAAGACACTCTCCTGGGAGAAAGATCTAATGAACACAATGGGGCTTACTTTTGAGAAGACATGGTTAGGATTGTGTTCTATGTAAAGGTGAAAACCCCACAGTTACTGCAATACTACGATCACTATGACACTGTTGGGACACCCTCCTACCCAAGGCAAATACTTACCTGTGGTTCTCTGCAAATACTTATTTGTGGTCCCAATGTCTAAACAGAACTTTTGGAACAACTGCCTTATATAAATATTACAGCGGTGAATATTCCCCAGTATATTAGCAGTTTAGTGACCTTTCAATTCTTTTATTCATTTGCTTCATAAATCTTTAGCAGAAAATTATGGTCATGGTATTATTCTGTATTTGTCACCATTATAAATCTTGAATGATAAAATGGAAACTTAGTGATTGTAAGTAACATTATTTGGAACACAAATTAAGCATATTCAAAGCCCACTGATGGGGAGCAGACAGGTATTGGCTTTGATTGGAGCATACCCTGGTTTTATCATCATTCATTCATCATGGATATTTCAAATGGGGGGGGGGATTCAGCAAAATATCAAAATATCATTTTCTTATCCCCTTTTTATCCATTCTGCTTCTTCCTCCGTCAATGAAATAAGATGAATAGCTTTTTCAGTAGAATCAGCCTATTACGAGATGATTACATTTAGATTAAGGAATAGCTGATTTATAGGATTCAGAAATTCTGAAGATGGAGGGCTCATTTAAAAGATTTGGGTAGGTTTTTATAGGTTGTATATATCAAATAGCTGCTGTGTCTTTAAAATACTTCTACAGTAAAAACTTGAATTGAGGGTAACTTGGATTAAGAATGTTTTACAAGAAAAGCAAACATTTCCAATAAATTTTACTTGATAAACAAGCAAAAAAATAGCCCCAGCCAGGATACAGCCAGTTTCAATGTTCCACCAGCACCTCCCTATCCTCTCCTGAGAGACCAGCCTATGCATGTCTACTTCGAAGTAAGCCTATTACAGTCAATGGAACTCACTCATGTGCAAAGAGGGCAATAGAAAGGAACCTGAGAGACCTAGCTTTAGAGAGACCTAGCTTTAGAGAGACCTACTCTAGAGTAAGTTCTATTATAATCAGTGGGACTCACTCCTGTGTAAGAGGGCAGACTGCGACTTGAGAGACCCAAGAGACACAAGTGTAGGTTGTTTTGTTAATTTGTATTGTATTCCTTTATAGCTTGCTTTTTATTATTTTGTTATATATTACAGTATTGTAATCATTTTTATATTAATATTTTTGGGTTGTAGAATGAATTGTCTGAGGTTCCATTATTTCTTGTGGGAAAATTTGCTTTAATATACAAACAATTTGGATTACAAGCATGTTTCCAGAATGAATTATGCTCGTAAACCAATGTACCACTGTATTTCATTCATTATCTGCTGCTGCTGAAGTATCTAGCTACGGAGATGCCACACAGAAAGGAACATATTTTCTTCAACTCATTTACTGTTTTTTCATATATGGTTGAGGTGATGGAGAGATGATAGATGCTGTTTTTCTACTATGTCACCTAACACAGGAAGCCCCCCTTTTCTGCTGGCTTATTTTCTGACATTCTTTCAACATTTTTTAATTATACCCAGAACCCACACATTCATGCCCTGTTCTTTCAACCACTTTGTGCTGGTTTGCAGAAATCTTTCTGTGACATTACAAATTTGCAACATAAAAAGGCATTTACAGTTAGCTACCTAAAGATGTTTCGAAGCAAATTTTGTAAACTAAAAAAATTGGGTTCTGTTTATCAATTGTTTTCACTTTCCACTGCCCACTGGTGCCTGGTTGTGCCTGGTGGGGTCTGCTGTCTTCTGTTGCCTGTGGGTGCCCAGTGGTGCCTGTTACCCAATGGTGCCTGATGGTGCCCAGTAGGGACACCAGGTGGGGGTACCATCCAGTGCCTGGTGCTTGTCGGTGCCCAGCAGTGCCCACTGGTGCCCAACCATTCCTGGAGTCCACAAATATTCTTGCATTTTTACTTCCACAACAACAGGTAAATTATGCTAGTGTTTAATATTTTATACAGAAAATATGTCTCCTAAAAGAGAAGAGATTCAATGGCATATACAGAAATTCAAGAAGTGATGGGTACATATAATGTATGTGCATTTTAGAATATAATGTGAGGTGGCTGATATTCTTTGATCTTCCCACTCAGTCCAAGGAAACTATACTTTCCAAATGAAAATGTAAGAAATTTAATATAAAAAGAAGTGACATCTGTTATATGGGCTTTAATTCAAGATATTTGCCTTGAATCCTAAGTTTAGGCTGCAAGAAAATATTTCTCAGACTATGGAATCCTTCTCTGAATATATATCAATCATCATTTTCCTCAAAGGGCTTTCCATATCCCACACATTAGCAACTCATTCAATTATATTTTATATGGTGCTGCTAGTTGTGATTATTATATTAAAGGAATGATGAGGATCAATGCACACCCTTGCCGTAAGGCCTTTGTGCACCAGTGCATGAGACTCCAGGCCAAGATGATTTAGACTCCTAGTGTTCTGCTTTGTTTTATTGTCATCCAAAAAGAAATCAGGATGAAGTTCAAGGTGAACTCAAATGGACAGACTATCATAAAATATCTCTGTTTTATTATTTCTTTGTATATTTTGTTTGTGTTTGTTGTTTCTTATGTGGTAGCTATCTTGAAATTCTCTCTGTGCTTCAGAACTGAGATTCCATTGCCTTTGGCTTAGTCAAAATGCATATTGGGGGGTCAAGGCAGCCAAGAGTGGTTTAGGTTGATCATCTTTCAGGAAGTTGGCATCCCCAAACATCACCAATACATGACCAGTGAGCACAATCAGGTGTGTTTTAATTATTATTATATGGGCGCAATTCTAACTGAGGCTGGTGCAACTCATTGGTCTTCCCATTCCTGTCGTGATGTAGGGAGACAAGTGCATGTCTGTGCACTAGCCTAACCCTTCCTAACAGTGGCGCAGAAGTGTCTTACAGCACTTTTTGACACCCTTAGGCCAGCATGGGACTTGTGCTTGGGCTTATGACAGCCTAAGTGGAGGTTAGGATTGCCGCCAAAGTCTCATTATTGGTTCAATACTCACTTCACAGCTCCCCTGGCACACGAAGATCTGACAGTGATCAATTCCTGTACTGCTACATAAAGGAACTATTGGCTGACATGATTTTTTAGAAGTTTTTAATCTTGTCAGTTTATACTTCCATTTTTTAATTGTGCTGCCTGTATCCATCTTCCTATCAGCTCAGAATAATTTTCTCCTCTGGACAACCTGAATAGGTGAATCAGGCTCTGAGAGAGTGACCCTGGGCAAAATCCAGAGTAACTACATGGAGTCCTTGCTCAGGTGTAAGAACAACTTTGGATTCCAATATGAATTTCCCATAGGTTTTGACTAGGTGGTGCAGTAACTACGAGTGCATGTAAAGTCTTTTACGTGCTTCAGTAGTTACTCTGGATTTGGGGGCCTGTTTCTTAGTGAGCTGCACATTTTGGTGAGGAAAGATGAATTATGTTCGTTTTATGCGTGTATGTCCAACTTTCACTTCATTGGGTTCCATGAGCAGACCTCAAGGTTTGAGCAGAAAGAAAGTAAATCCCACATGCCTGAAGTCTGCTCAATCTTACACTTTGAACCAACCCTGGAACTAACAGGCAGGCCCTAAAAATGAGTGGAAAGAGTTTCATTAAAGCCATTCTCTTGTTTACAGGCTATCTACAACTTTAATCTACAGTTTCTTAAAGGTTGCCCAACATAACACACATTGTAGCTGGTAACCAATATTTGGGGTTGCCAGAACACGCATGATGGTAGTCACTGCATAGAGGCGAAAACCACGTTGCCAGTTGTGGTTGGTTTCACTTGGCCAATCACCTCTTGTGCATATTCATTTAGTACTCAACAGATGTGTCCAACTGGATGGGAAAGTAAGTTCCCATGTGTGGCGTTATGCATGTGCAACAAAACATAGCAAGAACTAGTTTAATTTCCAGAGGGCATTAGTAGTTCCAAGGATGGACTCGCTCAGAACAAGCTGTCTGTTCACTTCAGCAGTTAGAGCTAAAAGAAACAGCTGAAAGGGAAGAAAAATGGCTTGGCCCTCTTACCTTTTTGGCACAAATGAGTAACAAACTTAGTCGTGGCTGCTGGGTGCAGAAAATGCCTCATAAGTAGGATCACAGTGGGCACAGAATCACTCTCATTTTGCTAATAGTTATTGCTGTTGACCCAAGATGATGGCACAAGATGATGCAGAAGCTGATTCTGTTCTGTGTGAAAGCAATTGCTTCATAGTAATCACAGGTCAACTGCATGATTGGGTGTGAGCAATTACTTTGGAAAATTCAGAAAAGATTTTCCACACCTGCCCTCAACAGAACAGGGAAAAACTGCTTCGTATTTAGCAAATTGGCCCAGAGAGATTTAAAAACCATTTTAGAGTTGCAAGAAAAGTACTATAATAAAAGTACTCTTCTTTTATATTTCCCTTTGCAATGTTCTTGCCAAAATATACCAGGTCTCAAATTCTGTACAAGTCCAGCGTTTGTTTAGCATAAGTAAGTTGTATAGAACATCTGTGTCCACTGATTTAACATATTGAAACTTGGCTTTTATGGTTCCAAAAGGTGGAGAGACAGAATAATATAAATGAAGGGCCACGGCCCAGTAGAAATCCCAGAGAGAATCAGCACTTGCCAAAGAATAACTGGATGTTTGGATGAAAAACCCTTTTCCATGATGTTTTACCTAAAGAATAAATCAAGTATCTTTTCACTTTTTAATCTATGAGTTCCCAATTTTCTGTATGGGTCTTGAACATGGGCTGCAATCCTAAAAAACACTCTCCTGGGAGTAAGATCCATTGAATACAATGGGGTTTACTTTTGAGTAGACATGGTTAGGATTGTGCTCTTAGAGTTGCAAAACTCTACACTGCAAAATTTATGTGGTTGTCCATATCCATGGGTTTTGAATCCTCAGAGGAGATGAGAAAATATCCCAGACTGGCTCCCAGCAAAGACAGTTTTTATCATAGCTTGTGTTCTCCTTGGCAGATATTTCCTCCCCTTTGATTATGGCAAGTACCCTTGGGATCAGCTGGAGACATATTCCAGCTTAATCCATGGAGGAACGGCCCCAAACTGTGTATAGTAGCAAATCCTATTCAAATTTCTTCATACATCCGTGACTCACTTTTCTGTTTTTTGCAAAAACTTTGCAAATGGATGATTTTTTACTTTGAAACCCTTTGAAAAGAAACAGACAGCAGGAACCTAGACTTGTACATTCTAGAGCAGCAATTAGTGTTCTCACTGTTGCATCCTTGAGTGACCTTCAGCCGTTATGATCTCTAGCTTTCCCTAAGCACTGGGCAAGTGCTGCTGAAATTAGGGTTGCCATATGTACTGAAAAACAGGGACAATCCCAATTTGGGGGGATTGTGTTCACATACTGGCAAATGGGCCAGAGGGTCCTGTCCCGATTTTGTGGAAGAGAATTCTGGCAACCCTAGCTGAGATACATGCAAGACATTGGACCATCTGCCAAGGGATTATTGGCAGCACTGGTGGAGGAGCTTGCATAGTATTTGCGACAAATAAACCCCAATATTTTTCAATTTTTATAAAAATGTTATTAATTTTGAGATACAGGTAAAGGGGAAACAGGGAACACACAAAACGGGTAGGAGATCCACATGGGTACCCACAACAGGTCCTCTGTTGTACAACACATTTTATCTTCTCTTTAGCCAGAACTACTTCTCACTGGTCAACATTCCTTTGGCTTATAATCACACATTATCTTAACATTTAACATAGTATACTCGACATTTCTTCAATTTCATGCCTAACACATTCGAAAATGTGTTCAAACTTTATTAATCCCTATAGTAGTATAGTTGAATATACCTTCAATAATCTTTTTGATGCTATCTTTCATTAGCTTACTTCAGTGTAGCCTGGGTTAATTGTTTAAATCTCTCTTACTTAATCCTGTCTTCTATCTTATTAAAAAAGAAATCTTACCTCTCTAAACTTATTATAATCTCTCTCTCTCTCTCTCTCTCTCTCTCTCTCTCTCTCTCTCTCTCTCTCTCTCTCTCTAACTGAAAAGATACTGAGTGACAGACTCGCTGACTCATCAATGCTCAGACAAAACCACTGGGCCTAGAAGTGTGAAATTTGGGTGCCTTCCATGACGGAGGCACCCACTAAGAACTGGTTTCTGGAAATTCCAACCAGAAGGGGGTGAAATGGGGTGCAACATGTTTTCCTCCCTATACTTTACATTGAAGAATCTCTGACTGAGGGACGCTCTGCCATAACCCCTGGACAAAGAAGCGTGAAATTGGGGAAGGTCTGTGACATTAACACCCAGCAAGAACCAATGTTAAGAAATTTAACCCTTAAGGGCTGAAAAATGGTGCAACGTGTTTTTGTCCTACACTTAACATTGAAGATTGACCAACATCCGGCCAATTTGGTGCCAGCTGCTTGATTCACTGGGAAGGAGGGTGCACTGGGGGAATGAACATGGGGGATGCTGTGGATGGGGAATATTGCAGATGGGAGGATAGTGCACATGGGGGGATGTTGCGTATGGGGATTCTTGCGCACGGGGAGTTGATGCGCATAAGAGGCTTGATGTGCATGGGGGATGTTGTTCATGGGGGCATGTTGTGCATGAGGAGATGATGCGCATGTGGGTTGATGTGCATGAGGGATGTTGCACATGGGAGTTGATGCACATGGGTGGGATGTTGTGCATGTGGGGTTGATGTGCATGGGGGATCTTGCACATGGGGGTTAATGAGCATGTGGATTGATGTGCATGGGGGATCTTGCACATGGGGGCTGATGCGCATGCGGGTTGATGTGCATGGGGGATGTTGTGCATGGGAGTTGATGCGCATGGGAGTTCTTGCGCATGGGTGTCTGAGGAACCATTCCCCCCAAACTGTAGGGGATATGAGTTCATGTAGGACCTGAGGTTTGAATCCTCCAGCCATCCACCCTGTCTCCAGGCTCTGCCACCAAATAAACCCCTGGATTTGAGCAAATGTGAATGTTGCAAATCTCATGCGGGTTGAATCTCACATAGGTGATCTGTGCATGTATTTTCACATGTAATATCTTCACACTTCAAGTAAACGTAAGTTATTATTCCTAATAATAACTGGGGAATCTTTCTGGTCAGTGCAGTGATGGATTGATACACCAGTAGTTATTGTAAGATCTTAAATAAGAGCAACAGAGCCCTGATGAATCAGGGTAAGGATGCTTTCAAGTCAACAAGATTGTGTGACATAGGGTGAAATCCAGAGTAACTATGGGGAGTCCTTGCTCCAGATTAAGAACAAGTTACTCTGGATTGCAATCTGAATTTTCCATAGGTTTTCACGAGGTGGTGCAGTAACTACAGGTGCAGGTAATGTCTCTTCCGTGCTCCCACAGTTACTCTGGATTGTGCCCTTATACAAAGAAAAGGAGTGGGCATAAAATTGCCAGAAGTATTCATACTGGTGAAAATAAGAATGTCATGAAAATATTAGTCAAGGTCTATTAGAAAGTGGCATAAAGCACGAACAACTTTTGAGTTGGAAGTTAAATTTTTTGTGCTGTTTCTTTGTGATGGTTCATAAGCTCAGCTGCAAAATTTGTGGGACTAAAGTTGTACCCTGACAGGAAAGAACTTAAAATTGGTGGGCTTTGCTTGTCAGCAAAAATATGTCTTCCGAGTGTGAGAAGAAAAAGGTGATTTCACAAACCCTGATGGGATGGAATCCAGTTGTTATGGAAACCAGACTTTGAAAAGAAGGAGACTTTCTTTTCTATTCTTTTTTAAAGAAAAAAAGGAGGGTATATTCCATCAGGACTAATTAGTGTGTTAAAACTTGGCTGTTAAAGGAAAAAAACCTACTAAGGTATAATCACACATCTGGTTCCAAAATTAGTATATTTCACATCAACAGGTCAAACAGATGCAAACTGAATCCTATTGCCACGTCTCCTAATTTAAAAGTGACCTCTAATACTTTTTTCTTTTTATATTTCTGCCTACAGGAATTTTCTCTAGTACAGCCACTGGAAAAGCAACAGGCAGCACAATCCTAACTTGCGTCCAGCACATGATTGGGGCTATGTTGAGGTACCCCTGAGCAGAGACATGTACACTCACTGTAGGAACACACATTAATTGCATGGGGTCTCATCAAGTGGGGTATCATCTGAACTGACTCTCCATTATTTCATCCTAAGTGGAAGATGGAACAGGGTGAATGTTTGGTCATTTGCCAGATCGTTGTTTACCACAATACAGTATATATTCAACACTAAGGGCGCAATCCAAAATCCAGTCCTTGCTCCGGAGTAAGAGCAATTTACTCTGGATTGCAATATGAATTTCCCATAGGTTTTCACTAGATGGTGTCATAACTACATCAATGTAAATGTCTCTTATGACCTCCCATAGTTAGTCTGGATTGTACGGTAAGAGCAAAATCTTATGCAGCAGAGGAGCAACAGTGTCAAATGCCTACTGCTGTTTGGATTTCTGCCACTGATTGAGGTGACAACAGGTCTGAGTAGCCACATTGGGAGCGCAGTGATTCTTTCTAAGGTAACGGGAAAAGTTTCCCCTTTCCTCAGAATAAGCCTCTGGTTAAAGGAAGTATATCCAGTGCTATATCCTTGCACTGGATATAGAACAGGCATCCCAGCCTGGCTGTTCTTACACAAATTAGGATTGCACCATTAGGTGCTGGTAGGACACCAAATTGGAGAGATGAGAAGAGGGGAATCCTGAGAAATCCCCACCCCTAAATGTGATTACAATGTAGTTGTAGTTTAATGGATATGATACCATACATCACATATCAGGAAACGTATGGTATCATATCCATTAAACTACAACTACATGGTAATTGCATTTCAGGGAGAGGATTTCTCAGGATTTCCCTCTTCTCGTCTCTCCAATTTGGAGTCTTACCGATTGGATATCTTTTTCTCACAACTTCTGAACATGAAAAACTGAGGAAGAATGACAGCATTAACAAAGCTTGTATGACATGCACATATCCTCCCCAATTTGATAGAATAAGTTAACTCAAATTGGCATGTACCCTTTGCTCATGTGCATCACTTTCTGTCAGAAGAGGAAATAAAGCAGGGAGAAGGAAAGCAATTCCTTACAAGTTCTTGATACCTTCATTGCAAATGAAAAATTAGCTGTTTGCCACCCCTAGCACTTTCACATTTTGAAAGGTTGTTCTTGGCAAGGGCTGTTGATGGCAGAATGGGAATAGGAAGAAAAATATTAACAGACCTTGATAACCAAACACCTTGGGGGCTTAGCTGTCCATTCAGGTGTGTACAGTTGTACTGTTCTGCCGAATGAGACAAGAGAACAAAAAAAAGGTAGGAACAGTCTGCGACATGAAAAGCACTTTGGGAGATTATTTTTTTTAAAAAAGGAATAGATAATGCAAGACTTTGTCATTTAGTGAATTGGAGAAAACTTTCTCTGTTTTCTGGTTAACATTTATGCACATCTGCTTGGCAAACATGATTTCCTGCAGAATTAATGATTGGCTGGTACAGTATTAATGGTCCTCTACTATACTTCAGGCCATCTACTCTTCCAGCCAGCACTGAATCTCTAGGAAAGTAGTGTTCACTGATGGCTGTTCCTCTGAGAGAATGGGCTTTGATTATGTCACACTGGGTTCCCTTCCCATTGTTTTTTTTTTAATTTTACTTTCCCATCAAACCCACCTTACATTTTGCTATCCAAATTAAAGAGCAATATAAAGGATATCACTGAGAATTTAAAACACAAATTTTACAATCTGAATAAATTATTCAAATAGTTGGCACACAAGCTTATCTCAGGGTGACCATATGTTGTAATCACAAAAGAGAACATAGACTCTCCAAAATGTAGGACACCCAAGAAAAACCTAGGACATGACAAAATAAAAAGCTAAAAACACTCATATATATTGCTTTCATGTGATTAATTCACACTATATTAAGGTAGGACAGGTTGTACTGCAGGTTGTGCGGTACACAGTATATTAAGGTAGTGCAGGCTGTTCCTGAAGGTTGTACTCACAGGTGGGCTGTAGCCAGTTCTCACCAGTTCTGTAGAACCGGTTGTTAATTTGGGGAGGACGTTAGCGAACCGGTTGTTAGAGGGGGCCGTCATCTTTGAATTGCATGCAACTGTGTTTAAATTACTCTTAAAGGGTCTCTGAGTCTTTCGCAGAGCTGAAGCTCCATGCCCCCTCCTTCCTCCCCTTCTGAACCTCCCCCCCTCTGAGGGGGCTCTCTCTCTCCTCCCTTCCCCTCCCTAAGGTTATTTTTTAATTTTAAAATACAGTCTGTTCCCATTACCATCATTCAGACAAGGCATTGCAATCATTCCACAGCACACTCAGACACTACACTGCTGAGATGGGAGGGTTTTGGATCACTATAAGCTCAATACTTTCAAGTGAGAGTGAGGAGCTTCTTCATGCCCCAAACCTTTATATGATGCTATTCAGGAATCCTGTCTTTGCTAAACATCTTATTTTGATTAAAAACCTTATTTTTAGCAAGTTTTCAGAAGTTACTTCCTTGTGCAGTTCACAAAGCATGATGGGTTTCTCATATGCAAATGAGGCAGCCTCTGTGGGGATGGTGTTTTGTGGGTCTTTCTTTTGGGTCAGGCATTTTCACGGACAGCTTTACAAAGGGGTGCTTGGGTGGGAATAGAGAAGCCAGAAGCCAGAGCTACTGAGAAAGGTCTGAGTGTTGTGAGGATGAGATCCTCTAGGGCTCCCTCCAGATCTCTCTCTCTCTGCTGTCTGGAACAGCTAAGGGCCTGATCCATGGCATGTCTACTCTGAAGTAAGGCCCAGTCCAGCATTAGGAGGAGCACCACCTCCAATCAGGGATGCTGAAGGGGGCATTGCTCCCTCCAGATATCTCTCTCTCTCTCTCTGCTGCCTGGAGCAGCTCAGGGCCTGATCCATGGCATGTCTACTCTGAAGTAAGGCCCAGTCCAGCATTACTCCCAGGCAAGTGTGGCTGGAACTGCAGCCTGAGAACCCTATCCTATGCCTGCCTACACTGAAGTAAGTCCCATGACAGTCAATGGGACTTACTCCCAGGAAAGTGTGGTTAGGGTTGCTGGGGGGCACTAACAAAAACTTAGATTATTTAAAAAAAAATTTTAAAAATTTTTTAGATTTTTTTTAAAAAAATTTCCCCTTTAAATTCTCCCCTGCCCCACCCCCTGACCCCAGCCCCACCCCCTGACCCCTGACCCACCCACTTCCAGAGAACCAGTTGTTGGGCGAGGCCGGGCCCACCACTGCTTGTACTGTTAGACTGACTGTAGGGTGCAGTGCAGACATCAAGTCTTGTGAGTAGCAAGTTTATATAAAAAAACCACTAGCATATATATAGTCTAAAGATGGGCAATATATGGCACCCTGCAGTCAGTGAATGATATCGAGCTCCAGTGATAAATTGTAGTCTTAAGACCAATCATTGTTGGTGCTGTTTATTCATATTATCAGAACATGACTGCAGTAAGGGAGGGTTACTCCAAGAGTAAACGAAACCTCTTGTAAAAATGAACCAAAAAAGTTCTCTACCCTTAGTCACTATTTGATGAATAGATTAATAATTAGACCATATGGGTTCTTTGATATCTGGAGACCCTTCAGAAAAAAGGCACTAGTTGTTCTGCAGAAAAAGTATTTATTTCAAGGCCCTCATGATAACATGCTCAAAAGCATAAATCATAAGACAAAACCAAGCACAGTAGAAAGAAAATAATAAATGCTAACTAGACATGAACCTCACCATGGTAAGTTGTCCTTGAGCATTTCCTTTAGTTTCACTTTCAATCTGCTCCAGCTGGACATAAACCTTACCACATTAAGTTGTCCTTGAGCCCTTCTTTTTGCTTTCCAAACCTCTCCAACTCTCCATCAAAAGGTCAGTATTCTTTTCTTCCTCCTCCCTCCTTTTTCCAGTAAGAACTCACAACCCACACCCTTCCATCACAGGTGTGGACAATCATCGCATCAAGAGCAGCGTGACTGCCATCCCACAACCCCCACCATACTTCTGCTACAACGACACTGGAGGCAGGCAGATGTGAGTCCAACCCCATGAGTGGCTCAGGCAACTGCCCTGAGCAGCTGAAGATAAGTTGGTCTGATTTGAAAAACCTTGGGATGGTGCTGTTTCTCCCATTTGGGACAAAAGGATCTGGACTGGGAAACATGGATGTCCTAATTTATTTGGGCTTTGTCTCCGCAGCCACTTACTCTGTTTAATTATGAAGCTTAAATTTGGCAAACCACTAAACAGAGCAAGGTTGGATTCAACTTTGATGAGGCCCTAAGCTATTGAAGGTAATGGGGCCCTTTGTATGTCCAGTTGTCCTTTGTCAACAACAAATTGTTGCTGTTTTTTTGTTTTGAATATATGCTATATGGTAATTTATGGACCCAATAGGTATCTAAAGGCATCTGCACATAACAAAATATGTATTTTATCAAAGTAATTGTTGAACTGAAATAGTTGAACTGCAGGCTAGCAGGTGATGCCCATCATAGGAGCCTACACAACGCAAAACACCATTGCTGTATGTCGGTTTTACTTTATTTGTTTTTTATCTTATACTTTATACTTATCTTATACTTTGGAAATGTACATCCAGTTTTTTTTTTCCTTTAAATTTTTTGGGGCCCACAAGAGAGTGGGGCCCTAAGCTATCGCTTGTTTAGCTTATATGTAAATACAGCACTGGAACAGAGAACAGTTTCATCTCATTTGGGTGCACGTATGTGAATGCACATGCACACCGAGCTGTAGAGACAGCAACTGTTTAATTTTTGCCTAGGGCAGCAGAATAGTTTTAGTAAACTTTGATCATAATGAAACCTTGCAATAACTTTGAGAGATGGAAATTTGTTCTGATACTAATCTCTCTAGGGAATAATGGTGAAACTGAATAGATTCTGTGCCATGCGCAGGTATGAAGCAATTCTGCTGCAGATTTCTCAGAGAGCAAACCAATGCTCTCATCTACAACTCAGCTAAACTGGGTGCCTATCACAAAAGTGAATAAACCTGACTTCCAATTTTTAATGTGAATAAGTTTCACTGTCATTTTCAGTAATGCAACACCTGGTTTTTGCTAATACATTTGTTATGTGACATTTGTAGGAGCAACATGGCTAAATATGATAAATGGATTATTTTCCAGATGCTTGAAGTCAAACAAGAGCACAGCCTCAAAATATCTCCAAGAGTAAAAAGCCCTCTCTGACCCTGGAGATTATTACTGTATGATTATGGTAAATATGTTGCAAAGAGTTTTGCAGTGAAATGCAATTGATGTTGATTTTTATCACATACTGGGTGTAATCAAGATAACAATTTCTGTCCTGCTATTAGAGTGTCTTGGCCACTGAAAGTAACTGGGGGAAATGGGGTAGTAGATGACCACCTGCATTGAATGTTATAAGATGTACTGTAAATTATTACAACATATAAACATGGTGCAAACACATAAAAGCACTCAAGAGATAGATGCCTGTTAAAAGGAATTGATTTATATGTTAAATGAAACCACATATTTGAAGAGAAGTAATTTCCAGAGATGTGTGTTTCCTGATGTTAAAAAAAGAATTACACCAGTTGTTAGAGAGTATGGTTTTCAGTTTCTAGCCCCCTGATAAATGGATATAGGAGCGTTTCCACTCATGATCAACATTCCCTGCAAGCTGTGTGACCTGCAGCTCTAATGGAAGTACTATGAAGATTCCCTCTTGGTGTATGTCATCGCTGATGATGAATCGCTGATGCATGCCATCGATGATGTCATTGCTGGACTTTCAGGAGCCACATCCACACAGCCACAGTAGAGGAAACTGCTCATAGCAACAAATGCATGGAAGTGGGGGAGCTGGATCATGCATACTGTCCATTCTCCCAGAACTGCCCCATTGTACCCTCCTCTTGCTCCTTCATCACCTTGACACAGGATTAGCTGTACACATATCAGTCAGTGGTTGCAGACAATGGCAAAAGTAGTGATTGTGTCACAACTGTGAGAGGCCTGCACATCACCCATGATGGATCTCCTCCTGGAGTGGGCATAGTATTCAGGGTGACCAGATGCCCAAATCTCAAAAGGAGGACAATATCTTGGATTCCTCTCAGCCTGCCCTTTCCAGCAGACAATGGCACGTTTGCCTACTCATGAGTAAAGCTACGATATTGGACACTTTCACTTTCCCATAGAGCTCAATGCATATTTTTTATTTTTAGTTTTTTGGCCATAACTTTTGTTAGGAAGGGAGATATTTCTATACTGATTTTTGCATTGGATTCTGCTCTTCAGTATGAATCCAACGACATACAGCATGGTTCCAATATACCATTGCACAATTCCAAAATGAAGCTAAAATGGAGGACAATGAAGCCCTTTTGGAGGACACCTGGACAGGAGGGTAAAAAAGAGGACAAATCTGGAAATTTCCAGTCATATGATCACCCTGTTGGTAGTGCACTATCAACTTGCTCCCCTGGCTTCTTGGTGATACCATTGGATATAACAGAGCTCTTTCACTCTGCTGTAAATTACATATGAAATTATATATAACATGATAGAATTATTCCTAAAAACCACAATTTTAGTAATTAAAGTCACTAGTGCTGTCATACACTCCAGGTGTCAGCTTATTAACAAGTTATTGTCACCTTATTAACAAGTTATTGATGTTATGCTGTGTCATAACATCTTATTGGCTCTTTGAATATTCAGTGTCATAGATCTGTTTTGGATTAAGGAAATTTAGTTTTTTAATTTAATTTTTTGTTTCTGGTCTTTTGACTATTAACTTTTGATAGAACAGAAATATTTAACTCCAGCTTTTTCACTGCATTCTGCTGTAAATTACACAACCAACGGTATATAGCATGTTTGTAATATTTCTACAAACCATGATTTTAGTGATTTTGACACTAAGTAGAGTCTCCTGAGCATGTCACCCTCTCATGTGCACCACTCATGATATTGTTGTGCATCATTCACCAAAATTCTTTCTTGCCTGTTGATGGGAAACAAGAAGGTTTTTGCTTTTCTGAAGATCTATCAATTAACATAAGCTAAAACTAGTGCAACAAAATGCCTCTGGGAGAAGTGTTGGGGGGAGAACAATTAGGACTATGAATTTGTGCAGCTTTGATCATGATGGGAGAGAAGGAGATTCAGTAGGATCACAGTCAAGGGAATGTGTGATGATAGGAAGCAAATGCTATTGTGTAAGCATGAAAGGATAACTGATTCCTGATCTGAAGTGAGATAAAGTGTGTGGTACTTGAAACCCATTGATTAGGAAGGTGCTTGAAAATATAGCTTTAATTGACAGCTTGATCTTAAGTAACACTCAAGTTAGCACTTGTGTAACAGGTTACTCTATGTGAATTCAGTCTCCTGGGATGAGGAGGATACATTACAAATGGATAAGAAACAAGGTGGAAAGGTATTCCCAATGAGGGAGACATTGAGACTAACAAGATACAATGGCTCTTGGCCTTGATAGCTCACAAAGCAACAGTTTCTCAGTAAATGCAGCGTTGTGACTCTTCTGATATTCCTTATGATTAAGGCAGGAAGCACCAGGCGATGTATATTTACTCCAAAGTGGGGTTGGGTGAATAAAAGACTCAGTTCTTGGAAAAAATCAGCAAGAAATTGCTTCATCTTCTGAACCAACATGAATGCTGGAAAAGTTCATATTTTTTCTGACTAGCCCCCCGGACCCTACGAAATGAACATTTTGGTTACTCGTTCAATAGCAGCAAATGGCAAGTGCTGGGATTTCCTTCCTCTCAAGACATAGGAAACAAGGGGTGAGTATGCAAGATCATTCTCCCTCAACCATGTTTCCTGGAGGCTTTTTACCACTTTATACCACTGTTCTTTCATGACCCAGAGTAACAGACAGTGGTGGGGTTACTGCTTGGACTTTCAAGAAAGTTTCCTGGGGCTGCTCTAATATGATGAAAAGTGATCACATAAAAAATTCCATCTGAAAACATCACAAACTAATCACAGAAGTATAATAGACAAAGCACACCAAAAAAGAATATGAACTCCCAAAATAATATTGCCTTTGATATGGTTGACATTATTTGACTTACAGTCCCATGCTGCCTGCAGTGCCAGGACTACTATGGTGCCAAAATCCACACCAAATTACTGCTGGGGGCTATTCAGGAGAATGGAATTTTTGTCCATTTCCCCCCAATTTAGGTATGTAGACCTGCAATGGGGCTACTTGATTCTATAGCAGCTCTACAACTGGCACAAAAACAAGAGCCTCTGTGCAGTGCTGAAAGGCTCTAGACTGGTGATACTTGGGCATTTCCACCTTGGATCCCTTTTCAAACTTAAAAATCTGTCAACAACCCCCTATCAAACTTACTGATTGTGATGCCAGAGCTACTCCATGTCTACTCGGAAGTAAATCTCATTGTGTTCAATGAAACTTACTCCCAGAAAAGCCTAGTGCCAGATTCTAGGATGGTGGATCCCACCCTCTCATGACCCTTCTTACCTGAGTTGCCACCACTTTGTGTACCGCTGCCCTAGACTCAGGCTCAGGATCTGATGAAGTTGATCCACTTGTTCTGCCCCGTCCCATCCCGCTCCTTCCTCCCACCACACCTCTTTTTTGTTCCCCCTCCCCCCAAAATGTGTTCAGTGTTCAGAGAAGAAGTGTGTTGCCAAAAGAAATGTGTTCGGAGCAAACTGTGCTTGACTAATGATTGTTTGGCTTATGGCCACACCACCTATGGATCTGATGTCTTCTAATTTTGGAAGCTGGGCAAGCAGTTCTGGAAGATCACATTTTGCTGGCCGCTTGACATAGGATTAGTCACTGTTTGGCTAGGACATTTCCAATGAAAGTGGAGATGCTGGAGGATGTGGTACTTGGTGAAGTACTAAGTGCCAAAGTTGCTCTCGTGAGTCATTGCTGGGCCTTCACTCTGACAGCTTTAAAGAATGTTTTGCTCCTAGGAGTATTTTATTTTTATTTTTTTCTATGTTGGCTGATTCACAACACTGCAGTTTTGACAAGGTCCACCCAATCATTCTTTGCACTCATGCTTAATTTAAAAAAAACTTTGACATCCAATGCTAAACTAAAGTTACATTTTTGTGACACATTTTTGTGACACATAGTATTAAAGATATATACTTCTATTATGTGAAAACTGTCTTTATTTCAAGTTACTGCATGGTACAGACATGAGTGAAGACAGGAGTGAGCTACATTCTTCTCTCTGCCACATCTCTGGTGCTGCCTATTTACCTAACAGGTGACAAAATGTCCTGGGTTAACTTTGAAATGTGTGAATGGAAACTCTTTCTGTCTGACATGCTATCATCTAGAGATGCAAACTTGAGTCAGTGACTCAGACTCAAGTCATGAAAATGTTTATTTTTCATGGACTCATTGACACACAAGTTGTGCTTGTGGAAGACCCTGACTCAACACTTGTCTCCAAGCTTCCAAAGACTTAACATTGCCTGTATCTGTACATGTCTCCTTACTGTTTTCATGGGGCCATAACTCTGACTGGCAAGCAGCAAAGAGATTCCAGCCATGAGAAAAGGAAGGGTGGGAGATGGGACTGGACTCTCTTGCCTGTCTTCAATAGGATAAAACCACTGGATAAAGGATCAGAATTCAAATATTTTATTTGGCTGAGGGAGGCAAGAAGAGTAGCCAAAGGGAATTCTTGCCTTAGGATTTGTTGGGTGGGCGAAAAGGAGGTGGGGAAGTGGATTGTTTTTTGTAGCGACCATGCTTTCCAAACTCATGGCTTTTCTGGGCTTTGTTATTACTTGGGAAAAGAACCCTCATTTAATGGTTGGCTGCAGTGGGACTACTTCTGAGTTCAGCTGCCAAGGATTGGGTCATCTGGATGAGCTCTGCAGCTGCTACTTGTAATATTCTCCCTCTTCTTAGCTTCTGACCCCACAATCTTACTTGTACGCCCGCTTGTCCTGTTTATGGATGGGACGAGCATTAGGGGAGAGCTTAAAAAGAATTCCCACAAGCAGCAACCCTGTTTTTTCTGCTGAGCCACAGCAGGCTTTTTAAAGGGTTGACTCAACTTGACTCAAGTCTTTTAGAGTCATGAAAGGGTGACTCGATGACTCAGAAAGTACCTCCATTATGACTAATTTTATCACTGAGTCACAGTGGAGTAGAAGCAACTCAAGATCCACTGGGTTTGGCCATCCCTGCTATAAGCTTCTCTACCATATTTACCTTTGAAATAGGGTTGTAGTAGTTTTAAGTAAGGAATGGGGCAAATTACTCTTCTCAATAACTGAGATTTCATAGATACTAAACAATTCTGATGGTCTCCCAACCATAGACCACTTTGTGATTTGTGAGATAAGATGGCAAACCAGCTTTTTTTAAAATTTCTTCCATTTCTGCATTTTTCCTCTCTGCACTACCAGCTGCAAATGCTCATTTTTAGATGATATCTAAACATTTCATGTGTAATAGTTATTGCAAAGCAGCTGGGAGTACATTTTCATGAAAACACCTGAAGGCCAAGCCAGACACTGTTTTCTTCTCCCCAAGGGAGGCTTCTAAATCTTATTCAGTTAATTTAAAACAACACTTGAGCAGTAAAAATGGTTTGCTCAGCCTTGCACAGTAAAAGCATTGATTTACGACCACAGCCGACTTTAATGATAGCTTTATTATATTAAATTATTTATTGCTGGGGATTCAAACAAACGAATGCTAAATGCAAAACCAATAATGGCCCTTTCTTTTTTGGGAAGAGATTTGATTCCTTCTTCCTTCACTGTTGTTAATCAAACAGTTTATCTTTACTCATTCAGAATATATGCCTGAGATTTTATTTATCATCTTTTTGCCTGACCTTCATCCATATTCAGGGCTGCATGCAAGGAATGATCCCTTTACTCTTATGGCCACTCTGTGAAATAAACCTGAATGGATTTGGGAGCCTAGGCTTCAATACAATGTCACCCGATGGGTTTCATGGCTGAGGAGCCAATTGAACCACTGGTTCAAATCGGGGCACCCTGGAGCAAATGGGCTCCGTGGAGCAAATATGATATTTAATATGAGCAAACTTTGATAAGTGTGCCAAATTTTAGCAGTGTGCCAAGAGATGAAAAAATATACTTCTCTATTTTTCCAATAAGGGTATTCTGCTTTTATACACATAGCTCACATAAATGATATGTTCTTGGGAGGTCTGGCAGTTCACCAGTCTAGATTACATTGGTCCTGCTAAGTCTATTCACCTCTAAGTATGAACCTCCACCTCCAAAACCACTTATTACAGTCAGTATCACTGGAGTATCACTAAGGGTGCAATCCGGAGTAACTATGGGGAATCTTTGCTCCGGTGTAAAAACAATTTACTCTGTATTGCAATATGAATTTCTCATAGGTTTTCACTAGGTGGTGCAGTAACTATGGGTGCACTTAATGTCTCATACATGATCCCATAGTTACTCTGGATTGTAGGGATATAAGCCTTCATGCCCTTTGTATTCAAAGTCACATCCTTTGTTCTTTACTGAAAGCAAATTACAGCTATGGTTATGGCAGGAAGTATATAGAGAATAACTTTGTATTGATTTTCATACAGAACTGAATTATTATTGAGTTAAGGATGAGTTCAGAATTATTATTGAGCTAAGGATAAAGTTTGTGAAATATTCCATAGCGCAGGTTTCTTTTAAGAGCTTCCTCTATATTTTCTGAAGTCCTGATTAAGGGATATATTTAGGTGCCAGATGCCACAGCTGGAATTCTGAATAAGGAGAAATTGAACACCCCACAGGTAACCAGTGAGAAGCTAGATTATGTGGTGAGAGAAGAAATTGGAGCCATCCAATTTGAATAATCTAATTTAAATCCCAGGGTACGGCACAAATCATTGCACATTATTTAGAAAGCAAAACAAACTGATAAAGATATGATGGCTAACAAAGCAGAAATTAATCCAAAAGAATAGATGTGAGTGCTGGGAAAACGTCAGTCAAATGGAACCCAAGACGATTTTGATTAAACCAGGAGAAAGAAATGAGTTAACTGTGCTTGGAGTTGATAATAAGCAACATTAGAAGGCATATTGTAGTCAGTGACAGTTATACATGAGAAGAATGACACTGATATAGAAATAATTGGAGAAATTAGTTGCCTGACATCCATGAGAAAGCATTACTTCCAATAATGTTAAATATGCAATCAATCAATTGAAGTGTGGACATTCTCGTGGGAAGGATGAAAAAGAACAGCATAAGTGATAAGTTCTTACTAATGACCTATAGAAATGATACACTACATGAAACATTTATATTTGTTTGGCTTGCTATGGGCATAGAAAATTGTAGGGAGAGCTCTGCTAGTCAGTGCTGATAATAAACATTCAATCAAACGTCCTACTAAAAAAACCAACAATATTATGTTAGTTGATGGACATCTTACAAGCTTTAGGGCAGTGAATGATAACCACTGCATAACCACTTTGAAAAGCAGCTTACAATAGTGTTTTTTTTCAAATTGTGGGTCATTACGAGCACATGCAAGCACAGGTGGGTCCCCATTCATTTCAATATTTTATATATATATAAGTGAAAGGTCACTGACTGACTCATTCACTCAACCATTCACCGACTCATCAACACCCAGCCAAAACCACAGGCCCTAGAAGTGTGAAATTCCAACCAGAAGGAGGTGAAAAGGGGTGCAACGTGTTTTCTGATCTATACTTTCCATTGAAGAATCCCTAACAGGGATGCTCTGCCCCAGCCTCTGGACATAGAAGCATGACATTTGGGAGCACCCACCAAGAACTGATTCCTAGAAATTTAACCTCTTAGGGGCAGAAAAGGGGTGCAACACATTTTAGGCCTATACTTAACATTGAAGACTGATCAACATCCAGCCCCAAATATTGCATCTGCCTGGTAGGGGTGCCCATGTTTGTGGGGTGATGCTGTACTGTGTGGGGATGTTGTGCGGGGGGGGTGGGGAGATGTTGCACTATGAGGGGATGTTGCGCATGGGGGTTGGTGTCCATGTTTATTTTACTCCTGCAATGTGGGTACATTTTGTTGGTTTTTAATATAGTTAGCAGCTTTTATGTGAGGCTGGTAATCGCCTGTCTAGCCTTAGCTGAAGTGAAACTGATAGAACAGCTCAGTGACACCAACTGAGCATGTGCAGAAGAGATGTTCTGATTGATTAACAGAAGTCTATCGTTCCTGATGTAATTTTACCTCAGAATCTGAGTTATCTCAGTGCAAGTCAGAGTTACCTCAGAGAAGTTAGCTGTATATGTTTTTTTACATGCTCTGACTGGTGATTTATGGAAATTGACATTTGGACTGAACCTACAACGATGCTGTTATGTCTTATGATTCTAAACTGACTGCTGTGTAATATATACCATATTTTTCGGGGCACAGGTCGCCCCAGCATATAGGTTGCGGCTGGATTTAAAGGAGGAAACCAGAGAAAAAAATGTTTTCCTCCTTTAAATCTAGGTGGCGGCCACTGCACGGCCTCTTCCAGCCTTACTGAGACTTGGGCAGGCTGGACGAGGTTGCGCGCCAACTGTGCGAGATTCTGGGAGAGGCTGCGCTGTGACGGTCCCATTGAATCCAGTGGAGCTTACTCACAGGAAAGTGTGGATGCAAAAGTGGGACTTACTCATAGGAAAAGTGGGGTGGAGTGGGGTCTAGGCAGGGAAGATGGTTGTGGGGGGGGGAAGAGAGGTGGTTGCAGTGGGGTCCATGCAGTGGTTGCTTTTGAGGGGGTTTCCCTCCTACCTGATGTTGGCTGGCTTGCGGAGGCTGCAGGAGACTTGGTGGGGCTGCTGCCTGTGCTCCCTCTGCTGGCCTGTTCACTGGTACCGCAGGCAGGAGGAGAAGTCCTGTCTCAGCCTCCCAATGGGGATTTGTCTTACAAAGCACATTTGTTTTATAAGACAGAATCCCAGAGGAATTTCAGTTCACCTTTCAAAGCACTCGTCCTCCAGGGCATTTGTCTTGCAAGGTACCACTGTATATGTAAATAGATTTTCTTTATAACAGAATCTCTTGAGTGCTGCCTCATTTTTTTTCCTTTATACCACCGCAGCCATTAGAAGCTCTAACAGACTTCACCATAGTTTTGCTTTAGCGCACTAAGACAATATAAGACTTAATGCTTGGTGTATGACTGCAGTTGGGGAAATGTTGCAGATCTGTTCTTTTAACAGGCTATGTAATACTTTTAACAGTGATAATAAGTGCTAATCAAATAATAAGTGCTAATCAAAAGGGGAGTACTATCAGTGCATTGCTTTGAATGAGAGGCCCACTCCAATGGGCATGTAAACATCTGTCTCCATACGCACAGGTAGTTGCATGCATACACTTCCTTTGCACACAGCTCAGGATCAACGTGTAGGATTTCAAAATGTCTAACCAAACAGTGAGTCTTACAGCAAAGTGCACGTTTATAGTGTATGAATAGTTGATAGTGATAGTCATAGTCAGTCAGTTAACAACAGGTTCTATGTCCTAATAACCGAAATTAACAACAGGTTCTATGTCCCATTAGTAACCAGTTCTCAGAACCAGGCGCTCATTAGCAAAGAAACCTGTGAGAACCCCCTGAAGCTCACCACTGGTCATAGTTTATAAATTATAGTTTATTGTCTTAGTGCACAATCCTAACCATATCTACTCAAACGTAAGCCCCATTGTGTTCAATGGATCCTACTCCCAGGAAAGTGTCTTTAGTTTCACAGCAATACTTTAATTCTGACATTTTCCCAGACTTTAACCTTCCTCACAGAGTAATGTTCAGCTTAAGATGTCAATCCAGTTATTGCATCTTGGCTTAACACTCACTTTCTAAAAAATACATCTTACACTTTGTAGGTGACTAAAGAAATGATGAGGCACTTAGAGAAATTACATTTCTACTTTACTGCATGATAAGATCTTAATGATACAAAACTCATACCATTCATGCAGCTTTGGTCTGCAGGAAACCATGCTGATTAGCATGGACTTTGGAATTGCCAGAAACCAGTCTCATCTCATTGATATGTTAATGTTTCAATGGCTACATGTAAAATCTATTATGACAATACATACAGCTTTTATTAAACCTTTACTACTGGGTAACTTGAGGCTCACAATGGTGTTCAAAATGACAAAGTGGGAACTTTGGCTCATTATACACTTTTTAATTTCATACTTGTTCTCGGCAAAATCTTTTCCCATATATTTGACGCGCATAATGTAGAAATATAGCACAAAATTTTAAAAGGTATTTCATGAAAATGCTACTTAGAGTCAATGAAATAATCATTCCTTTTGCAGAAGTATATGTTGCCCCTGAAATCAATCCAAGTTACTGAGAAGTTGGCCAAGTTTGACATCTCTAACTAGGCTGCCATCCTAAGAGCACTTTCCTGGGAGAAAGCACCATTGAACTCAATGGAACTTACTTCTGAGTAGACACAAATAAAATCACACTGAAAAAGTGTTTGTGTAAATTAAATTTGATTTCATCATGTGAGGATTACATCATGAGGGAATCTTTGACTCTGGTTAGCAGATGCCTTAACTATGCCACTGCCCAATTTTTCACCAAAAAGTCAATATGTCGACATCACATCCATACTACTTAATAAGTGAAAGATGGAGCTCTGGCACAGCTGAGGCATCAGCTACGTAGGCCCAAAGAATTTGTAGCCACCACCACCACCCTTGCTCCATGATGAAATCAAATATAACTAAGTAAATAAATAAATAAATAAAAAGGTTTTCTAGTTAATTGGCAATAACTTTTGATAGAATGAAGATATTCAAGTGTGTTTTTTATTGAATTAAGCATTAGATTATCTTTCCAATGATATATTAACATATAAAACATGATTGTATTATTTTTATGTGTGTATGTTTTCACAATAGCGTCAAGTTCCCTTGTTGCTCCCCTTGTTTGTTGCCTGATGCAATTGCTACCCCAGCCCCCTCTTACTGATCCCTATCTCTCTCATTAACTCTCTTTCTGTGTGTGTTTGTGTGTGTGAAAAGAACTAAAGATCATGAACAAGTGCTGTTACGTGTTTCATTTTAAGAATGTGAAAAAGAAGATCAAAGAGAAAGAAAACTCTTCGCATCTGTAACAGAGGAGCAATCCCATTGCCTGCACATTGCCTGCACATTGCAATCCCATTGCCTGCACATATTAATGCAGCAGCACCTGTTTGACTAAAGGCAGTTGACATCTTTGAAAAAAAATTGCTTTCCCAAGATAGGATTGGCAGAGGATGATGTTGTCAAGGCAATACTGTCATCAGCCTGAAGAACACCTCCACAGCAATGGCAAAGTGGCTGCGACGTAATCTTTAAAATGCATATGCTCCACGTAACCAAAATAAATGTGGTCAAACTGCCATGCATCTGAAGTGTTTTGAGATATGCCTTTTGCATGTTGTGCCCTGTAGCTAATGAACATCTGAAAAGGTGAGTCACCTCATCCATCACCTCCTCTGCAACTAAGCCCTGAAGCCTTCAATCAAGCTGCTGTTCAACTCAACATGAAAGAGTTGTGACAAGGCCTACACAAACACATGCTCCTCATGTTGTGCAGAGGAAGCGAGAAAGAAAATAATTGGGCAGAACAACTTGGTGAAACAACTAGAGCGAAACATAGGCAAGCCCCCTTCTGGGTTGGCAAAAAAGAGTACACCTAGCTTACCATCTGCTTTTAGAACTTTAGTAAGAATAGAATTTTAAAAAGACATTTGTATTTCTATAGAATTAAAATAATCCCCACATATTAAAAAACAAAACACAACAACAACAAACAATGTAGCTTGTACAGGTGGGAAAAAGAAAAATAATAAAACACAGTATGTACAATTAGCATTATGTGAATGGTTGTGATCTATCTATCTATCTATCTATCTATCTATCTATCTATCTATCTATCTATCTATCTATCTATCTATCTATCTATCTATCTATCTATACTTTTGACAAAGATCTGTCTTGTTAAAGCTATGGTTTCCCTGTGATAGTGTACAGCTGCGAGAGCTGGACTACAAGGAAGGCTGAGTGCTGAAGGATAGATGACTGAATTATGGTGCTAGAGAAGACTCTTGAGAGTCCCTTGGATGGCAAGGAGATCAAATAAGTCCATCCTGCAGGAAATCAACCCTGACTGTTCACTGGAAGGACAGATACTGAAGATGAAGCTCAGATATTTTGGCCACATCATGAGAAAGGAGGACCCCTTAGAGAAGAGCCTGATGCTGGGAAAAACTAGAGCCAAACACAGGCAAGCCCCTTGTGAAGTGTGCTTTACCGCAGTGGATGGGGTGGTTAGATAGTGTCCAACCACATCAGATTCTGAGGCAATGAACATGAATATGGACACACTTCAGAAGCTAAGGGAGGATAGGGTGGCCTGGCATGCTGCATTGTACTGAAGCTGGAAAAAGGCCATTTGAGAACATATATGATCAGTTTTATGTTAAAAAAATAGCATCACCAATGTATTGGCTGCATTACTGGGTAACACAAGCGAAAAAACAGCTTCCTTTTGGCAGAGATAAATGGAAGAGGCACTCTAACTAGGATAACTGATGTATTATCAGATTGTTTTCATCAGCATATGTGTCTTAAGTTGGATCACAGTCCTTGTTATATTTTGTTTCATCAGATAGGTTTACAGATAGTGCAGGAGTACAGTAGTACCTTGAATAAAGAGCATCTTGAATAAAGAGTGCTTGGTATAAAGAACAAAATTTTCTCAGAAGTTTTGACTTGTGTAAAGAGCACTGTCTTGAGTAAAGAGCACTTATGAGGATGTTTGGAACAGGCTTCCATGGCAAGGGAACCCACAGTGGGGATGAGGGGACTAGCTTGAGCTACAGTGGGGTCCTGGGCAAAGTTTGGAATAGACTTCCATGGCCAGGGTACTTATGGGGGGTCCAGGGGGAGCAGCCTGAGCCAGGTTTGAATGTGGGATCTGTGTGTGGCAGTGTGGAAGGTGTGCCTTATCAATGTTCTAGTGCTGCTCCCCATCAGCAGCTTGGGAAAGTTACAGTTGCACAAAAAGACAAAGAGCACAATCCTAACCATGTCTACTCAAAAGTAAGTTCCATTGTATTCAATGGATCTTACTCCCAGGTAAGTGTCTTTAGGATTGCAGCCCAATTTTCCATTGAGCCAATGGATAGCAGTGATTCCAGTAGTGAGTATGAAAGTCATCCCCCTCTCTGTAACCCTCACACCAGCCATGAAAGTTTTCAAATGTACAGTACAGTTCAGTACTGTACAGTATTTTACTTGTTGCAGTGTTGTGTGTTACTGTATATTAGTGTTTTGTACTGTGTTATATTACAGTGTTTTGTAATCATAAACAGTTAATATTTTTATATGAATATTTTTTGGGCTGTGGAACCAGTCATCTGAGTAGCCATTATTTCCTATGAGAAAATCTGCTTCATGTAAAGAGCATTTCACGTAACAAGCATGCCTCCAGAACAAATTAAACTTGTTATGTGAGGCGCCACTGTAATTGAAATGGTATGATGACCCTGATAGTTCATTGTCACTTTTAGTGTGAGCCTTCTCCAATATGCCAAGGTTGCATATGATTCTGTTGGAGAACCAAAGTTGTTGAGTGAAGGCCATCAAAGGCCAGCACACAACATGCTAACTGTAGTAAGCAATTAACATATGAGAGCTTCCCCAGAGTCAATCTGGCTTCTTTTTCAGGCTTCTACATTTCCCGAAGACACATTCTGCGTTATCTGAAGCTGTTCAGTCGCTTTGATGTTAATAGCATCTGACATTGTTGTAACCAATTCTTATGCTGTCTCCGCATTTACTATTTGGGCTTTTTAAAAATCCCAGTCAATCTGATCTGTGATTTAGCCAAATCATCACCCACTTTGTTTTTTGTTGCTTAAGACAGATCCAAAGTGATTATTTAGTGTTTAATGCTATTGCTTTATCTACTGTCTTTAATTTTCCACTATCTTGTCTAAGCGGATAAGTCCCTTCATTTTGTCTGTCTTCTTGTGAAGTTAAAGCTTTCCATCATTGTTTTTCTTTGCACCACTAATTATTATTATTTTTTACTTGCTACAATCGGCTGTTAGATTAATTGCTTTAAATGCTTTGTGTTTACACTCAGCACTCATCTCTACAATTCAGCCCAGAGTCCAGTGCTCTTAAGCCCATTGATTTCAATGATTTCAATGGGCTTAAGAGCACTAAAATTATTTCTGGATTATAGTCCTTTTCTACTGCTATAGCTTTGCTTCACATTCTGTTATGTTGGGTTCTTAAAATTAAGAAAAGCACTTGGTTCCCTAAGCAGATCATTATTTTCAGAGCTTCAGAGAATAAAGGGAATACTTAGGGCTCTAGTAATTTGATTTCCTAGCCCAATGGTACTCGAGTATTTCAGCCTGAGAACCATTTCTGAGAATGACAATCTGTCCTGGACACCCCAGACATGATGGGGAGAAGTGGGACCTCAAATTTCCCATGATTGGAAGTGACGTTATTCAGTAGATAGAGAGGTGTTCAATAGAGTGGACAGAGAGATGTCTAGAGGACATCCACTAATATTGAATTTTGGGAGGGTTAGGACAAAGAAAAGAAAATACAGTGGTATCTTGTAAGACAAATAATTTGTAAGAAGAATGCTTTGTAAGACAAACTAAAATTTCTAAGGAATTCTGCCTTGTAAGACAGTTTTACAACAAAAATTTGTTGTAAAATGAACAAATTGATGGATCTGCATCATGAGCAACAGCAAGAGGTTATGGAAGAGATCTCATCTGCAGAGGAGGAGGAGGAGAATAAGGAGGAGGAATCCCTCACCTCAAATGAGATTAAGGACATTTGTATACATTGGGAAATTGTGCAAAATTTTGTAGAAAATGGGTTCTATAGAACCTGTGAGATCCCCCTGAAGTCCACCACTAGTTCAGCTATTCCCATTTTAGTTGAACTACCTAAACTGACAGCACTAGTTCATTTATAGCAGCATGGAAGACAGGCTGTTATCATGTACTTCCAGGCTGCTGCCATAAATGGCAAGAGTTACCACATCTGTGGTAACTACATCTGTGGTAACTTCAGCAGCTCCAGAAGTCTCCATAAGCATCAGTAGATTGGGGTAGGGGTAGTTTGCAAGTGTTCAAAGATGGATTGTGGGGGAGTGGGTGAGGAACCAACAAGTTCTGAGCAGTGGTCCAGATTCTATCGCCCCTTTTTTACCTGCCATGCCACCTTCCACTTCATCATATGCCAGCAAAATTTTATTGTATGTCCAATGAGACCCATTTTCTCCGATACGAAATACTATTTTAAAAACATTTTTACTTACCTCATGCTAGCTATCTGATCCACTGCCACCCCACAGCATATAACACAGTCTTCTCTGGAATAGCTGCATGATTTCATGTGGGATTGAGCCAGGGACACACACAGCCCAGTGGTTGGTGGTGGGTTGAACTCATGTGTTTTGCAATGACTACAACAAGCCTCTTTTTGTTTACATACAATGAGACAAAAGGAAAGGGATGCATTATATTTATTTATTTATCATGTCTCCCATACGGAGGGGTGGCAACTCCTTTTGCATGCTGGCTTTGCAGCACTCAGTCCATGGCACAGTCTCTGGGAATGAAACCAGTGGAGATCTTGATGAGTTTCTGGGGCAAGGGCAAGCTGGACCTCTCGCCTTCACCCAGTGTGATTCTCATTCTCAGCAGCTCACTGGCCCAAATCCCAGCAGCTGCACCATGGAAGTGGTGGGCAAGAGGACCTACCTGCCTTCTCTGCAACAATTCAAAAGTAATTGCAGTGACATCATCTTCTGCACAACCTCGAGGGGAGGAGGTTAGGCCAGTGTTTGGACATGCACTGGCCTCCCCATGCCACTGTGGGAAAGGGGCAATACATGAGTGCGCTGGCCTAAATTAGTTAGGATTGTGCCTGATCTGTTCAGCTATTTGACAGCATATCAGAGAAACTACACTTTCATTTGATGAAACATGTCAGTCATTTTAAGAAATTTTAATAAAAATATTTTTTAAAACAAGAAAAATAATAGCTCATCTTTAAGACAAATTATTACACAGACGTTGAAACTGAAGTTAATTCCATTGGAAGCCTTTGGAAGAGATTTCAATATAATTAGCACAACACATACGTAAAAGCTTGGGTTGGGATTTACTGTGTAATGGGAGAGCTCTAGAGTGATGTGACACTCAGCTTATGTATTTTTTATTGTAACATTTAATTGCACATTAAATATGTATTAAATTTGACAAAGACAAAGTGAACTTCAGAGGATAAACAACTCAACTTATTTTTGTAGTTTGAAAAGAAAATAAATTTAATGCATCCCTTTCCTTTTGTCTCATTGTATGTAAACAAAAAGAGGCTTGTTATAGTCATTGCAAAACACATGAGTTCAACCCACCACCAACCACTGGGCTGTGTGTGTCCCTGGCTCAATCCCACATGAAATCATGCAGCTATTCCAGAGAAGACTGTGTTATATGCTGTGGGGTGGCAGTGGATCAGATAGCTAGCATGAGGTAAGTAAAAATGTTTTTAAAATAGTATTTCGTATCAGAGAAAATGGGTCTCATTGGACATACAATAAAATTTTGCTGGCATATGATGAAGTGGAAGGTGGCATGGCAGGTAAAAAAGGGGCGACAGAATCTGGACCACTGCTCAGAACTTGTTGGTTCCTCACCCACTCCCCCACAATCCATCTTTGAACACTTGCAAACTACCCCTACCCCAATCTACTGATGCTTATGGAGACTTCTGGAGCTGCTGAAGTTACCACAGATGTAGTTACCACAGATGTGGTAACTCTTGCCATTTATGGCAGCAGCCTGGAAGTACATGATAACAGCCTGTCTTCCATGCTGCTATAAATGAACTAGTGCTGTCAGTTTAGGTAGTTCAACTAAAATGGGAATAGCTGAACTAGTGGTGGACTTCAGGGGGATCTCACAGGTTCTATAGAACCCATTGCTAATGAGTGCCTGGTTCTGAGAACCAGTTACTAATGGGAGATCTCTCTCTCTCTCTCTCTCTCTCTCTCTCTCTCTCCATTATTTATATACCACTTTTAAAGCGGTTTACAAAGAAAAATGAAAAAAGCTAATGGATCCTTCTCCCAAAAGGGCTCACAATCTAAAATGCAAAAAAGAACACCAGCACAAACCATTAGAACAGACATTGCTGGGGTGTGTAGGGCCAGTTACTCTCCCCCTTCTATATAAAGGAGGAACACCCACTTGAAAGAATGCCTCTTGCCCCGTTAGTAGGACATAGAACCTGTTGTTCATTTATTTGAATCCCACCACTAGCTGAACCACAAACATATACCAATTAGGCAGTCAGAGTTTTACCCCAAACTCTTGAAGCCATCATTTAAGATGGAATTCTCTGTCGCCACATCCAGATTTATAGTTCTCAGAGTTCTCTAGTATAATAATGCATGATTATTATTATAATGCATGATTATTAAATTTGTTTTGTCATATTAATATAGTCAAACGCAAGTATTTACTAACATAGATATTATTTGTTAAGTTCTCTTGCTTAGCTTACTGTAGGCACGATCAGTCTGTAGGAACACTGGAATAAATCAGCATCAGTGGGCAGAAACAATGGCACACCCTGCTCTTACTTTGTCATAGATAAAATGGTGTCAACATGCAATTGAATGGTCAGCACAGAAGTTTTGAATTTGAGTTCTGTTGAATTTGGCATAATCCAGCAAATATTAAGTACATTTAAGTCTAATTTATTAAAAAAAAAAAAAACAGGAACCAGGAATGGCCAACTGTCTCTGTCATTGAGTGCCCCAACAACCTGAGTGCCCCCTCCCCCAACAAAACCCAGTCAAATCTACAGCCCAGTCTTATCCCCGGCACTGATGCTGGGTACAGTGGTACCAAAATAGCTACTGCTGTATCTATCACCACCACTAGAGCTGCCTGACATCTCCTCAGGAGAAAGGGACTTTTGTCCCCTTCTCCTTATAAAAGCCCCAGGCCCCACCATACGGCTTCTCACAAAAGTGTCAGCTATTTTGCCAGCTCAAATTTGAGAACATTCATGAGGGCTTTCCTGTCCAACATGGAAGATAGGATGTGGTGGAGCAGGACTCAGTTAGTCACACTCCTATCCCACCTGTTTCTCTCACCCAGCTTGTCATCTCCCACCCCAGAATGCATCACCTCCCAAAGCCTTTACCCTTACCTGAAACTCTTCACAATCCTAACCATGTCTACTCAGACATGTCTGAGACATGTTGTAGACATGTTGTGTATGACATGTTGTGTCCAGTGGGTCTTACTCCCAGGAAAGTGTCTTTAGGATTGCAGCCAAAGTCATCCCTCTCTCTGTAACCCTCACACCAGCCATGAAGGTTTCCAAAGGTACAGTTCAGTACTGTACAGTATTTTCTTTATTGCAGTGTTGTGTGTTACTGTATATTACAGTGTTTTGTACTGTTATATTACAGTGTTTTGTAATCATTTTTATAAATAGTTAATATTTTTGGGTTGTGGAACCAATCGTCTGAGTTTCCATTATTTCCTATGGGAAAATCTGATTCACGTAAAGAGTGTTTCATGTAACAAGCATGCCCCTGGAACAAATTAAACTTGTTTTGTGAGGCGCCTCTGTATACATATGAATCCTACAAATTAATTATATGATCCTATTAAAATCAAGAATATAAATTATTACCGATCTGCTTTCCACAAGTTATGGAATCTCTTTTAGCTTTTAAAGTTGGCAGAAGATTAATCAAGGATAAGGTATTTAAGATATCCCATGCCTGTGTCTCAAGGTTTCAAGTTATTGGAAATGTCTACAGTTCCTTTGTGAAGCAGCAAATGTTTGTAGTAAAATACCATACCTTTGCTGAAAACCATTGAATGCACTCTAAACCAACAGAAACAGCTTCAAAAGAGAGCACCAGGGTCTTTGATTTCCACCGAAAACATGGAAAATCTTAATGACTCAAGACACTGTTGGGTCTTTGACTCATAAATGTTTCTGATTCATGTACTGCTTCCAGCCAGGCTGGATCATTTCATGGACAAGTTAATAGAAAATAAATGAATGGTAAAACAAGGCTGTACATTACTTACTATATGTTTTCATGGCAAATAATATGCAACTCTACAGCAATATTAAAGATACTGTATTTTTATTCGGCATAATCAGGTTGAACAAAATTTCTTCTAAGGCTTGTTGAATTAAATAAAAATGAGTTAAATATGTGGTGGTGGTGGTGGTGGTGGTGGTGATGAAGATGATGATGAAGATGATGATGATGAAGAAGAAACTCTTCCCTTGCTCTGAGTGGCATCTGACAGGTGCTGTGCACATCACCAACTGGCATTGGATTGGTGCTGGTGCTCCTTCCTCTTTGGGTGTAGTGTATATATGTGCTGTGGACACAGTGAGCTGAACAGAGGACCCAGTCATCAACCCAGAGAGTGTTGTCATTTAATAATCAAGAGAGAGTTGTCATTTGTCATGTTCCCATGTCATCTACACTCTAGTCAGCTATGTATTGAACATACTAAAAACATAGGATCTCAAAGGCATTTTAAGTCCATAGTCAATTTTGAACTTCTGGCTGCATTTGGAAAAAGGATGCTCAGCTGGATGGACTCTCATCCAGAAGGTCTAATCTTAGGGTGAAGACAGATACAATATTTTTAGAGCAAGAAAGCAAGTTTGGAAGCATCCCCACTGTTTTCAGTACAAAATACATGTGATGCTGTCAGAGATCGAGGTTCTGGCAATTTAAAAGTAAACAACTACATTGGACTTAGCTCATAGTCTGGGACTGATAATATCCTGTGAAAACCATTCTCAGTCCCCTGTACCAGTGCTTTTCAAACGTCTTTATTTGCACACTAACAAAGGGCTAAAATTGATAAAGCCACACCATCAGTTTTGTTTGTTTGTTTGACAGTTGGGTACACTGGACTGCTGCTGGGGAATTCACATCCCACAATGGCCCTACCACAAACTCCCATGGCGTTCTCAAAAGCTTTCTATTTAGTGAGTGTGTAATGTGTCATCCTTGTGCCACTTTACCTCTGCATGCCCTTACCTTGTTTTTAGTTATTGTTTTATTTATTGTTGGTTTTCCATTTAACTGCCTCGAAAAAAGCTGGAAGGAGAAATCTAATTGCCAGAAGGATAAAATATAAATACCTGTGTTTGTTTGTTGTTTGTTTTACGGTTGTTTGTGTTTTGGTGTTTGTATTCTTTTTTGTGTTAGTGAAAAATTATAAGCTGCCTTGAACATATGCTCCAGCAGAAGAAAGGCAGGTTTCAAAGAAACAAAACAAATACTTTCAGACCATTAGTGGCATACCAATGTGTCACGTTACACTGGTTGAAAATCCCCCCTAAACCTTTTACATTTAAAAAATACTTTTAAAATTAATATGACAAATAAATAAGCTAGATAACTGTACATAATAGAACTAGCTAGCCGATAAATAAAATTTCTGAACACAGAACCGGTCCTGAGAGTACTTGTGTTTCCTTCAACACGCTGGCCTACTAGAATAATTTATAATGAGAAGAGAACTTCCTCTAACTTCCTTTTGTTCTATTTATGAGGGGCAGCAAAATAAAAAAGAATCAGATATATCTATTATGCCAGACCCATGTGTATTAACTCTATTGACTCATAGCCAGAGATTGGCAGACTGCATTTCTGGCTTGATTCACTTCTGACTTCATTGAATTTAGCAAGTTATTTCTTCTTTTGTTTAGATCTGCTGAACTTCATTTCTTCCTGGACATTTTCCACCTGGAATTGGACTGTTCTCCACTTGTTTAGTTACTTGTTTAGTCAACTTGCACTGATAATGGTCATCACAGAATCGACAGTTTTTTGTTCTTTTTCGTCGGTGTATGTGGTTGTATGGAGAGACAAGAATGATGACTGACCCACATCTGGTGCAATTTAGGGGTACAATCCTAACCTGGGGTGGCACAACTCATCGGTCTTCCTGTGGTGATGTAGGGAGGCAAGCACATGACTGTGCACTGGCCTAGCCCTCTCCCAGAAGTGGCAAAATTCTCTTCCTGCAAATTATGATGCATGAACCAGACTTAAGGCATGTGTGGAAATAGGTAGATCATTCAATTTTTTTGTTTACATGTAAAGGCACAACACATAGATCAGTCTAAACTGATTAAAACTGCTCCTGCCCCCAGCCACCACATGATCATGGCAAACAATGGTGGAGCCAGAAAAACAAATGGGCTGCAATCTTAATCTCCAATTAGGCTGGCTTAAGTCCTGGCACAAGACCTATGCTGACCTGGGGGTTTGCCATAAGGAACAATTTTGCCACAAAATTGCCATAAGGAACTTCAGCCCTACACATGGGGTGGGGGTTAAACCAGTACACAGTCGTACGCTGACCTCCCCACACCACCATGGGAAGATATGCCAGGTGAGTTATGCTGGCCTAAATTGGTTAGGATTGTGCCCCCTAACATGCAACTTGGGGATACACAGTCCCAGGCATAACACACTATTCACCTAAACCTGGATCACTTTTCCCATCAACAAAACAAAACAACAAAACAAAACAAGAGAGAACCATCATTCTCTCTTGTCTGAATTAAGCTGATTGGCTCATACTTTAGAAAGAACACTGGTTTAAGCTTTGGTCTTATACTGCAGGGCAATTCTTAGATTCATTGCTTAGCTTGCTCTTGTTTCATATTTCACTTAGAGTGCAATCCTAAACTTATGAGTGCAATCCTAAACTAGGGCAGAGAGAATGGCCCAGCTAAGCTGGCCTAAGGTAGGCCATATCCTGAGCTGACAGGCCAAATCCACAGGGCTAGGAAGCCTCTAAGCTGGCCTAACGTCTGCTGAAGAGGCAGCAGCACAAGGGCAGCATGCTCACTAGGCTGTGGAAGTTGTGCTGTATCCTGGAATGGGCTGTTGTAGTTGTAGTTTACTCTGAGGTTGAGAGGCAGGAGAGGTGCTTAAAATAACATTTTTCTTTTGCTTCCATTTTTACTTTGGCTTATCATGGACCCCTATGGGTCTACTCAGATCTATTCCTGCTCCTGAGGTGGTCTAAGTCAGAGGAGCTGCAAGGGTTCATGTCTGCCCCGGAAACAGGTTCTAGATACAGCCAAACTGCACTGTTCAAAGCCATGCTTAACATGTCCTCAACACACCCCTGCTGAGCTGCGTAGGCTAGTACTGCTAGGTTGCTGCAGGTCCATCTCTCTTGGGCCAGCCTAAGTGGACTTAAGTAAGCCCAGTTACTTTCTGATGCAGCAAGTCTGGCCTATCTGGCATTAGGCAGGCCCAAGTGCCAGATAGGCAACCTTAATTTTAGCAACAATGCTAAACAAGTAGCTGCAAAATCACAAAATATACTGCAGCTAACTTGACTGCCAAATTAAACGACAAATAGGTGAATGAAGTCTGACTCCAGGTAGAATGTGTCCAGGAAGCAAAAAAGTCCAGTAGTTCTAAACAAAGGTATAAAGACCTTTGTAAGTGCAACGACAGTTAAAAGAGAATTGAGCCAAAAATGCAATCTTCTGATTTTTATATACAAGATTAAATTAATACACATGGTACTGGCAAGATAGAACTGTGTGTTTCTATTGTGGCAGAAAATATCAAAAATTGCCCTTGGCAAGTAAAAAAACAAACCCAGATATACTGTACTGCTGCATTTGAGAAAAACACAAGCACACATAACAAGGGTTTTCAGAGAAGAAATGTTAATTTCCAAAATAATTGACCGACTTGACACCATTTCAAAGTTCACATAGTAGCATCTAGATAAAAGATACTCTGGATAGTACTGAGTGGAGGAAATCAGTGCATCTGTTTTTACACACTTCTGAAATGTGATGTGGATTTCAGTTCTTAGAAATGGAATTGGGTAGTTCCATAGTAATCAAATGCATACAAACTGCCCGATTCCTAATTTTTAAAAATTCCTTTCTATCCACATGATAATTTACAAATCATCTTCATCTTTCATGTCAGATGATTCACACCATAGTGTACCACAAGTAAAAAAAGTCAGTCGATATCACAATGATGTCCGGCAGTGGCTGGAGCATTCAGACTGAAAGGAGCAAATTTAATGACTCTGGGAACAGCTAGTAGCCCTCAGAAGGTGATGAACATGAGTAAATTGAGATACATAACAGCCTGCTTTTGACTTATGTCTACACAGATATTTGTAGCCATGGTTTTTCTTCAGCTTTTCTTGGGGAAAAACCAGGTAACCACCATATTTCTTGTTGAACAACTTCACTGAACAACCTCACCATACCTTGCAATATCTTGGAAAATGCATAATTGTGATTTTAATTTCAGGCTGTTCTTAATATAAAAAGATTGAACAGTAAACAATGAGCAGTGACTGAAGCAATGATGAGAAAATCTAGTGGTTGACTCTTGAGTCACTGCCCTCTGACACTCAACCCAAAATGAATCATAACTAGTTTCTTTGTTGCTGAGTCACCTTTTTGCAACTCAATAGGACTTGAGTCAAATTGCCCTTTATAAAGCATGTGCAGCTCTGCAAAGAGAATTGGGGCTTTAGCAAGTTTGACGACACAAAGCCAATAGGCAGGTGTTGAATTTGGCTCGCTGGTCAAACAAAAAACACAGCTCCGCCCTCGTGGGGTCAGGTGAGACTACCAGGGAGGGGGGAACCTAAAGGTGGGCTTTATAAGGGGGATGCAGAAGTAGGCCCGCCCTATGTTTTGGCCACTTTGAGCAGGGGATGCGGGTGAACAGGTCCAAAATAAGGGGTTCGGCAACGTACAATCAGGATCAACTGAGGCACAGCCAAGGGGGTGTGCCTACAATAACCCGACCTTAGCCCTCGGCGGGATGAGACCGGAAAGGCAACCCCCGTGCCTGCAGGTCGCCTACTTTCAATCCCCCGTGGGATGGAAGGGGGTAACCAAGCAACAGTATGATCTGACCCGCTCCCCCCGGTTGGGCGGAGTGGTATGGGGCGGAACCTTATTAACTGGGTATGGCCAATATATATGTACACGCCAACCCTGGTACCCAGGTTTCACCTGGGGGCCCGTAAAGGACCTGCAAGCTCGCTAACCCTAGACACGGGGCAGACGCTGGGGTGTCTTAAAGGAATTTAACCCCCAGGTCAAGTTCAAGGTCTGCCCCCCCCTTTTTATTCTGATTGGATTATTAATTGAATTTATTGATTATTGATTATTTATTAATCATGTAATAAAGTGGCCCATCTCCTCCATTTGTTTATCTATGTGTTTAATGGACCATGCATAGACCAAAATGCACATGCTTAGAGGTTCCCTTTCAACTCTCCCTGCCACCCAGATCCAGTGGTGGGATACAAATAAATTAACAACAGGTTCTATGTCCTAATAACCTAAATTAACAACAGGTTCTCTGTACCATTAGTAACCAGTTTTCAGAACCAGGCACTCATTAGCAAAGGGTTCTAGAACCTGTGAGAACCCCCTGAAGCCCACCACTGCTCCACACCTCCATTCCACATGTCAGGCACATAGAAGTGCAGAACACACCAACCCCTTCCCTTCTACCATGTCACAACCCCAACCCACATATGATGAAACCCACTCTTTCCCCCAGGCATGGGAGGGATGGAAGCAGCCAGGACACATGCAAACTCAGCAGTCTATAAATTGTTTTTACAAGAGCGCATGGCATGGGTAAGTCTAATCTGTTTGGACAAACCACTCAGAAGAGACAGGATTTAGGAAGCATTGACTAGATATTTGTAGACTTTATTTATGGCAGAGAAAAACTATGGTTGTGAACTACTTGTGGCTCTTTAATATAATGTGAGGCACTTGGATATATGTTAGTTGCAATCCTTTTGCAGCAAAATTAATATAAAAGAAATATAAAGGAAAAATAAGTTTCAGGCATTATAATTAGTTATCAGGTATAATCTGAGAGTCCACTGAATTACAACATACATTTAAAGTTCATGGTGAATCAAAATATTTAAGAATTTAAATATTTCTTAAAATCTGCAGCCTTCAAACAGCGGAAGTTGATCAAACAGGGCTCGTATGTTAAGCTAGTGTGGCCACCCCTGGCAAGTACCAAAAGTGCAAAAATTAGAAGGCTAATCACAAGGAACTCACTTGAATAATTCTTCTTCTAATATTGAACTTTACCCAAGTGAATGGTTTTTGGTGCCTTAAATAGATTCTGGGGAATGACAATAAGATATCCTTTTAGAACGCTTTTGCTTCTGCAATTTGCATTTGTTTTTAAAATATCTATTATGTAAATACCTCTACTGCACAATGCCGTTTGTATTTCTTTTGTGGCCATCACATTTATCTAAGCAAGATAAAAGGTCGGGTTTGCACTTTTCTTGCTATTAAAAAAAAACAGAAAAAATTTCTGCTGTAGTGAAGAACTTTTGGAACTATTTGAGTGGCAGAAAGTGTAGCAAAGGAGTTCAATGATTGTTCTTGAATTCTCGTCAGATGCTACCAGTTGCTTTTCAACAACTGATCCATTTCAGGTCACTGAAAGGTCTTTCCATTGTTAGCAAGGCAGCTAAATGCTGAGAAAGAAATTCCAGCTGGTGTTTTCTTCTCGCTTTTTATAAACTAGTTCTGCTCAGCATCATCCTCCAGGATGATTCTCTCCATCTTGGTCATTGTTGTTAGCTCCATCCGTGTCATGGCCTCCAGGCTCTGATATATGAAGCCGGATTTGGGATCTAAGCCATTTAAGATTAGGATTTGGGATCTAAGCCATTCAAGGGACTTTGAGATCTAAGCCATTTGGGATCTAAGCCATTTAAAGGATAGTTGGTAATGTAGAAAGGGAGAAGACAGTTTCCTGACTGGAGGAGATAGTTTAAATTGTGACACAAAGGGAAATGAAGAGTCAGGAGAGAAATGGAGGCAGATCAAACAAGGAATGGATGCGCGCGCGCGCACACACACACACACATACACCTTTTATGCATATGGCATCAGACTGGAGTTCAGAAAAAGGCACTTTGTGCAAGGAGTCAATTTATTGGTGCCACTATCGTTTGCATCACCTGAAGTGGGAGGCCAGTGTGTCACCTTTTGGTAGCCCTCCTCTTATGCTGTGTGTTGTGAAACAAGCTGATGGTGGGTGTGGAAGTCTGTAATCCTAAAAACACATTCCTGGAAGTAAGACCCATTGAACACAATGGGGCTTACTTTTGAGTAGACGTGGTTAGGATTGTGGTAGAAATATACCATTGCCCTGCTTTCCCCATTTTTTTTTTTTTTTGCCGTACCTACTCAAGCCTTTATGGCCAAGGATGATGAATTTTCACTGAAAGAGTCAGTCACTGGTGTCTTTTTGAGCAACTTTAACAAGGAACCAATCTAATGACACTTGCTTTTGTTTTCTTTTGAGGATTTCACAGAAAAGTGACATTGCATTGTCATTAAACGGATTCATTGCTCACACTGCTACTGCCTTATTTGAGTGGTGCTTTCTACAAAATTCTCCTCCTCTGTGGATGAGATCTCCTCCACCATGTCTTGCTGTTGCTTACGATGCAGATCCATCAATTCTTTCATTTTACAACAAATTTTTGTTGTAAAACTGTTTTACAAGGCGCAGTATGTCTCACTAAGGCAGAATTCCTTAGAAATTTTAGGTTGTCTTACAAAGCATATTTCTTACAAGTTATTTGTCTTACAAGGTACCACTGTATATTGAATACTTATGCCAGAGATATGATGCAGAAAAAAGCCACCCACTAGAGGTCTATGGGATGGGCTATGTCAATTTCATATGATACACAGTCCAAGATCTGAGGGCTCAAAAAAGTGGTTGTGAGATACCATAGTTAATGGCAAGCTTCACTTTCTCAGTGGGTACAAGAGTTTCAGGACTAAAGTGAAGAGAAAGAGATTTCCAACAAAATAAATATTGAGATTACGTTTTGGTATGACATCCCAAAATCACATCACAGGTAACTTTTACCTAGTCAGCATCCTGGTTCTTTTTTGCTGCCTTTAGGGAGTCCAAAAGATGAACTGTAAAAACAATAACAGAAAAAAATATTAAGAGCAAAAATAATAAGAGCAATTTCAAGACTTGGAGCACAGTCCTAACCATGTCTACTCAAATGTTGTGTCTACCCATTGTGTTCAGTGGGTCTTACTCCCAGGAAAATGTCTTGAGGATTGCAGTCTTAGAAATAATGCCTTTGCAAATCCATAGTCAGATGAAGTAGGGACTCTTCTGACTCTTCAAGGCCAGACAGGACAACTGAATTACTCATATAATCTTCATTTTGCCCAGGCATCCTAGCATGTCTCTCTGACCTTGCTTGACCTCACTATAAATACTTCTGGACCACTGCTGGATTTTGACTTTGTCTTTTTGGTCACCCATTGACCTTCCAAATGCAGTATGACCTAGCACCTCTTCCTGTTCCTCCATTTATCTGTCGTTCCTCCATTCATCTGTCCATTCCTTGTTCTACCTAGACCTCCTGCTTGTTCTGCTCAGGGTGACCAGATGCCAAACCCAAAATTCCTGAACCCCAAGGCCAAAATTCCTAATCCCAGGCCAAAATTCCTACCCGCTGAAAAAAATTGCCAAAAGATGTATTTCTTTGTTTTTGATTTTCGGTTTTTTGACCATAACATTTGATAGGAAGGAGATATCTCAAAACTGATTTTTGCACTGGATTCTGCTCTTCAATACGACTCCAATGACATATGGCATGATGTGGTACTGTGCACTATCATGAAGTTTCAAAATGAAACAAAAATGTAGGACAATGATGCCAAAATGTAGGACACCCGGACAGGAGGCTAAAAATCTGGACAAATCTGGGTTTTTCCTGTCATCTGGTCACCCTGCTGCTGCAGCAGTGCCCTACGCTCTTGTTTTATTCTATTTCAGTCTCTTTTTCTGTTAACAGAGCCTTTAAAATGTTCACCGCAAAGCTGTGAACACATTCAAAAGGTGAGTGGGATTCTGTAGCCATTTTCTTCATGAAGCTCCAAAGGATGAAAATTAAAGAACGATTTAGGCCCAACTAACCAGTTTCTTAGTATGATAATGTGTTTTACTTTAGATATATGTTACAGTAAATATCAACTGCCCTTGCTGGTTTTTTTGGCCATAACTTTTTATAGAATAGAGTTTTTTAAACTCAGTTTTATTCATTATATTCTGCATGTTATGATGCATAGAATAATATATAACACGATGGTATTACTTTAGAATGTAATTTGTTAACCACTACCGGCCAAAATTTTTAACTCTTACATTCTAGCAGCACCACTGTTGAAACATGATTTGTGCTTAATAAATGCAAAATATTGTAGAAGCTGTTTCAGCATTAATACTATGCAGTAGGTCACTGCTCCTGTTTTATAGATGAAAATGAATGGCTTGCCACTCAAAATGTCCATGTCTGAAGTGGGATTTAATCCCAGGTTCATTTTCTGTAAGTGAGCTGTAAAATGTTGTATTTTTAATTAATTGCATTTGTAGTGCATGTGCAGAACTTCAATTTACATTGTCTAGAGAGTGGCCATCCTCAAGCATAAGGAAATCAAGTGTGTTGATGATGTTGCATAAAAAATACTGATGATAATAATTTTTATCTCATTCACTTTTATAATGCATTATTAACAGCCACATACGTGCACAAGCAAAAGAAGTCAAACAATGCTTTGAAGCTGCAATCCTAGCCTCCAGTTATCTGGCACAAGTCACCTGCTGGCCAGCCAATATGACCAGAAATTTCCTGCTTAGTCCTCTTTTTTAGTTTCCTGTCCAGGTGTCCTCCAAAAGTGCTTCATTGTCCTCAGTGGTGGGCTCCAGCAGGTTCGCACCTACTCTATAGAACCAGTTGTTAATGAGAGATAGGACATATAGAGTTTAAAAATAGCCATTTAAAAGTGGCTGCCAGATGGGCATAGAACCGGTTGTTAACTTCTTTGAATCCCATCACTGAAGCCATTTTGGCTTCATTTTGGAAATTTGCATTGGTGTGCAGTACCCTATCATGTCACATGTCGTTGATTTCGTATTAAAGAGCAGAATCCAATGTAAAAATCGGTTTTGAAATATCTCCTTCCTATCAAAAGTTATGGCCGCGAAACTAAAAATAAAAAATATGCATTCAACTCTGGGAAAGTGAAATTGTCCAACATAGCAGCTTTACTTGTGAGTAGGCAAACATGACATTGTCCTCTGGAAAAGCCAGGTTTAGAGAAATCCAAGACCTGGTCCTCCTTTTGACGTTGGGGCATCTGGGGCATCTGGCAAATCCGGCTTGAGTCCTCTGCTGACCTAGGGGGGTGTCACAAAAGTGCAATAAGACAATTCTGCCCCACTCCTGGGAGGGGGTAGGCCAATGCACAGGCATACACTGACCTTGCCACACCATCACAGAAAGATAGACCAGATTAGTTAGGCCCGTCCAACTTTCTTAGGATTGCACCCATAATTGGGTAATTAGCTGGTCTATGCATGATTCCCCATCCCTACAAACTATTCACAGAGGACCTGAAAATAAAAATAAAAACTGATTGTTCAGTTTGATTTGACAGGTAATGTATCTCATGCATTTAAAATGACAAGCTAATATTGCCCTGTTAAAGTTTTCTGTTAATCTAGTGTCTTGATAATTAACTGGTGACCAATTAATGATTAATTGGTTTCCTGACAAGCCTTATTTAGAAACCAAAACTGTTAGAACAGTAGAATTTTAGGCACCATGTAGATACTGTGGGGTTGGCAGCCTGAAGGCATGTACAGTGTCACCTCACATAACAAACGCATCACGTAATGTATGTTTCACGTAACAAAAAAAATTTCTCCAGCATTCTGCTTCATGTAACTGTGCTTCACGTAAAGAATACATTTGTTGGCAGTTGGGGCAGACGCGCTGGCCTGCAGCCCTTTGAAAAAGCGTCAGGGCTGCCTAGTGTGCCTGTCCATAGCGAAAGCAACGCTTCCGCGCTATCCGGTGGCCGGACACACTTTGAAGGTGTCTTGGATTGCAGCCTCCTAACCATGTCTACCCAGAAGTAAGACCCATTGTGTTCAATGGGTCTTACTCCCATGAAAGTGTCTTTGATTGAAGCCTCCTAACCACATCTACCCAGATGTAAGCCCCATTGTCTTCAATGGGGCTTACTCCCAGGAAAGTGTCTTTAGGATTGCAGCCTAAGTAGACTTCATAGGATCATGCACACTGAATGCATGTTTTGAATTCAGTTCCAGTGTTTTGTAATCATTTTTATAAATATTTTTCTATGAATATTTTTGGGGTGTGGAACCAATTGTCTGAGTTTCCTTTATTTTCTATCGGGAAATCCGCTTCACGTAAAGAACGTTTCACGTAACAAACATGCCTCCGGAATGAATTGAATTTGTTATGCGAGGCGCCACTGTATCTGGTTTAGTAGGATTGGATTTTATAAAGCACAGGGAAGCTAAGCAGGGCTAGGAAGGCAGGTAGAGACATACATAGGAGGCTACGGGGGAATAGGGAAGAAAGCTGGAAGGTATCTAGGAAGCCAAACACTCAAGGCCAGAATCTAGCAGTTGCTCAGGCAACCTGGCCTGTTTTGGAAGCATTTCTAGGCAGGCCAGGAAGAACCACTGTTTTTCTGTCGCCTAAATGTCTCCGCACAAAAGGCCAGCAGAACACAGATCAAGAGGCCCTCGGTTCTCTTTCTAGCTGCTTTTGACATACCCTTGTTTAAAAGCCCAGGCTCATGTTCTCCACAGGAGACAAAGAATGCTTGAGCCGCACAGTGTCATTGTCTTGTAAGTGAATACAGCCCTGTAAGTCGCAGGTATTCCCGTGAGGTTCAAATACCGGGTGATGAAACGCTTGAACAAAAGGGCACCTGGCTATAGTTACTTTTGTATTTATTCTGAAACCTGAGCGTGGCCCTCATTTCCCGAGTCCTATTTCACCACCCTCGCGATTATATAACAAGATGCACTTGGTGATCTGGTATGTCGAATGGAAAAAACAACAGCATTCCAATGATAGATTGAAAGCAATGTGGGATCCAAATCGCCTCACATCCAAAGATGGAAACCTTTGGAACAGGGCCTGAAGTGTGATTGCACCAAACTCTTATTTATCTAATGAGTAATCCACTCAAAGGTGTGTTCAATTATAATGGTTTTATTAATAGGGAGATTGGAAGATGTTAAACTAGCACAACAATGCAAATTAGGGCTACTCTTGTTGCAACTGCATTGTAAATTATACTGTGAGATACAGGAAAGTAGACAAACCCCTCAATCCAGAGTAGATATAGCAGTTCTATCATTGATGCAAGAGACATTTACATCGATGTAGTTCTGGTGCCACCTAGTGGAAACCTATGGGAAATTCATACAGCAATCCAGACTAATTTTTTGTTTTGTTGCTGTAGCTACTCTGGATTGAGCCCTAGGGCTACAATCCTTAAGACACTTTCCTGAACTGATTTCTCGACACAAGTCTGTTCAACTTCCAACAGTTACTTTGCTTGCACATGTCCAAGTTGCTCCATAGTAGCTGTTGGAGTTAACTTCAGGAAAGGGAACAAAGATTCTCTTATCTCAAAAAGACTTGAAGCAGCCTCTCTTCACTAGATATAGTTAGGCTGCATTGACATCATTGTATTGCAGTGCAGAAAGTGAGTTAGGATTTGGCTGTTAAACTGTTATTTATATTACAGGCACAATCCTGAGTTAGGGTTTTGAGGAGTGCACTAGCTGGGCTGCCCCAACTATTCTGAATCAAGAGCAGAACGAAGCCTGGGCTGCCCTAAAGTGCTTCAGAACATGCTCAGTAGGCACAAGTCAGTGACACCTGGGAAGGGCTTGCTCCCAAGGAGACCCCCCCCCCTCAGATCACACTGAACAAGGAACAGCTGTGGTGCCTGCCTTATAAGGAGTCTCTGATGAGATGCTGGTACAGTCTGCAGTGAATACAAGGGGCTTCTTGGAGTGGCTTGCTGCATCCCCAGGTTAGTGGGCTGCCGTAGTTGTGCCATATGCTGAAGTTGAGAGGCAGGGGTTGCAGCTAGGCCATTTAGGTCACAAAGGCTGCCACCTTCTTCAAGAGTGCCCACTTTCTAATGCCCTAGTAATGTCCCTGATCTGGACCATTTTGGAAGTCTTGTACTCTTCTGGACTGACCTTCTACTCCAGCCAAGGCATGCTTGCTTACTCTCCAGTAAACACAGCTGTCCAGTTCACATCCATTTTCAATGAATTTCAATGCAATCAACAGGAACCTCTTTCTGTGGTGATTTGTGGGGGCTGCATTCATTGGATCAGAACAATTCTACTGTCCCTAGATTCCTCTCAGCCTGCCCTTTCCAATGAACTATGGCAAGTTTCCCAACTTGTGAGTAAAATATGGGTCACTTTCACTTTCCATAGAGTTCAATGCATATTTTAATTTTTTAGTTTTTTTATTATAAAGTTTGATATGAAAGTGCTATTTCAAAATGGATTTTTGCATTGGATTCTGCTCTTCGATATGAATCCAACGGTATATGACATGATGGGGTTTGATTCCCAACTAAGTTGGGATACTCCATCACTAAGTTGCAATTTTTAGGTTCCCCAGTGCGTCACCCAATGCAGACTGCACCACCTGCACCACCCTAGTGATGCCACTGCCCAAGCCTTTTCCAGAATAACTAGGGTGGCCCCTCTTGCAGTTGGATCAGCCCAGTGATAGATAGGGTAACACAAGAGCACTTCTGGATTGTGCCCTCATAGCCTATTTTTTTCTATGTTAATTCATCTCACACCTAAGGGATGCTACTCCTTCTGTTCTCCAGCATCCTTATGCATTCCATTAACTTGTATCCTCACCATGTTAGTTGAGTCCCTTTTGCTTCCTTATAAAATTACCCTTTAGCTTGGTCTCTTTGACTGTTCCTCATTCTCCATGACATTTTAGGAAATAACAAGCTAGGCCTTTGACACAACTGAAGGTCCTGGAACTTCTGTTTTACAGCCTTCATATATGTGGTGATGATTACTTAAATTATCATCTTATTCTTTTAATGACCTTCTAACTTGTTGTTGGCTTAGTTTTCTTCCCTGTTTTAAATGCTTCTCCTAGTTCTTTCTAGCACATTCCATGCTTTTTCAGTTGTCATGAAACCTTTTAAAAATATTATTATTATTCCCCAGCACTAAGCTCAAGACTATTCAGTTTAACTTACTATGCAGAGATGTAAAATATGTCTTCGTGAGTCAACGGAAGCATCGTAAATACTCCATTATGGGATATTAATGAAAGGGACTGCCAAGTTACCCATCATGATAACGTAGCAGAGGGCCCGTAAAAATAGTGATAAATCAGATGGTCTTAACAGCCAATCTACACTCTTCAACACATAAAAATGTGGCCTCCATCAGATATATGGCTCTAGGTTCTCTAGGTCCACCAGTTCAGTGTCATGTATAATGAAAATAGCCAGGATAATGACCTTATCAAGTATTACCAACCTTCATTTATATACTAGCTACTCCTCTCTTGAAAGCACAGTAGAAATTGTAGACATCGTAAAGACACATCTGTTAGCTGAGTAATACCATCTACCATATGGTCCCTGAAAAGATATATGGTATACAAAGCTGGCAATGGAGGAGGTTCAGCAAATTGGCTGATCAGATGGCAGATCCCCCAAATCCTGTAGAAAATAGCTATGGCTACACCCACTGCTACCCCCATTCAAGGCAAATATTTGTTTCAGATATGCTAAATTTGGATCCTGGAGGGGAAAAAACCAAGAATAACATCTCTTTACATTGCTGCTAGAATGTCATTCTGTAGCAGAATGCCTTTAGTCAATGTGAGCAATGGATGTTTGCCATTTCCAATTTTGTACACCACTGAGAAGCAATGCCTCTCAGAAATCATAAACTGGAAGGCAGATTCACCTTCTAATTTACCTCCATCTCATCACCACTCATCTTTGACGTTAAATTTCATAGAAACCCAATGGTTCACATTGGTTCTATGAGCATCAACAAACCATTGTGAAGGACTTTAAAATCCCATTCACTTCCGTGAAAGAGATAGAAGCGCATATTTCATTTGCTCGTTAAAAATGATAGTACTTGAAAAGTGCTTATCTGTGGCTGGTTTTGAGTTTCTTATAGTGAAAACAGTCCTGGCCAGGAGAAATATAACATACGACATATATACAGGAAGTCGTCATTTAAAGTTGTTGAGAAAAAAAAAAACATTTCACTGTCTGTTTGGAGTGTGTGCTTTCTCTCCATGTCTGTGTGGGTTTTCTTCCACCTGAAAGCACATATCTATTTTAGGCTGCAATCCAGAGCAAATTCAGCCTGCTCTGACCTAACTGCACTCTCCTAACTATTCTGTATCCAGAGCAGAAAGTTATGCTGAATCCAGAGAGTCAGGAAGCCTGGGCTGCCCTAACTGCTCCAGAGCATGCTAAGTAATTGACACAAGGGGAAGACTTGCTCCTGAGGAGACACCCCTCAGATCACACTGAACAAGGAACAGCTGTGGTGCCTACAGTGGTGACATGACTCTGCACATCACCTGGTGCGGAAGTCTGTGCGTCATCCCTGGGATGCGCGCCCCCCCCCCCTGGACTGCGCAGTCACCAAAGTTGGCGCCTGCGCAGTTGTTTCTGAAGCCAGTTGGCTTCAGAAAGAGTACTGCGCAGGCACCATCTCTGACACCTGCGCAGTACTTTTCTGAAGCCTTTTGGCTTCGGGGGAGACTGTGCAGGCGTCAGAGTTGGTGCCTGTGCAGTACTCTTTCTGAAGCCATTTGGCTGCCGCTCCGCCTCCTGAGTGAGGCCGAATGGCTGTGCAGAGGCGCAGACTTTCTCTGCTCTAAGGAAGTCTCCTCTGAAGCTGTTTGGCATGCTCAGTGTGTTTCTGCGCAGTGCATTTCAGATGGCCATTCAGGCCAGCTCCTCAGACAAGTGTCAGCTTCTGGCTGCTGCTCCGCCTTGGAGCAGGCCTGAATGGGGGTGCTGACGCCCGGGGCCTGCCAAAGGACAGTCAAACTCCTCCGGCACATCACCCTATACGGAGCACATCCCCAATGCAGCCCACACCAGCCGCACCAGTCTGGTGACGCCACTGGGTGCCTGCCTTATAAGGAATCCCTGATGAGATGCCAGTACATTCTACAGTGAATACAAGGGGCTTCTTGGAGTGGCCTGCAGTATCCTGAGGTTTGTGGGCAGCCGTAGTTTGTTCCATATCCTGAGGTTGAGAGGCAGGGGTTGCAGCTAGGCTGGCCAAGAACTCAGATTTTTGGTCAGCGCTGCCATTCTTACTCAGGCCTTATCATGGACCCCTATGGGTCTACTCATTACTATACCTGCTCCTGAGGTGGTATAACTCTGAGGGCTGGAAGAGGGCATTTCTGCCTTGGAAACAGGCTCTGGATGCAGAGTAACTGCTCTGCCCTAGGCAATGCTAAACATGCCCTCAGCTTGCCTCTCCTGAGCTGCTTAGGCTGCCCCAGTTAGGGCAGAGCAGGTCCACCTCTCTTAGGGCACCCTATCTTGCCTTGCTCTGCCCTAAGCCTCCTTCAGAGTAACTGGGCTGGAGCATCTTGCAGTTGCTCCAACCTAGTGTTAGATAGGGCAACCTAAGGGCTCTTATGCGGACAGATTAGTTGCTCTGGATTGGGCTGTTAGTGTTTAATAGTGGAAGTATTTTGTGCCTTTATTGAGAAGTTTGGTCATTGGGCTCAGTGATTGGAATGCTGGGGTTAGAACAGTGCTTGATTGGACAGTGATTTGGGACTCAAGTACAGCAAAACAGAATGAGCTCCCAGCTCCTGCCAACCTACCAGTTTGAAAGTATACAAATGCAAGTAGATAAATAGGTATCACTTCACTGGGAAAGAAAACGTTCTGGTGACAGACACCAGAAAGAAGCGGGGGGGGGGGGGGAAGCAGTTTCAAGAAAACCATTTCACATTTACAGTCCAACTAGAAAAAGTGAGGATACATCACTGTAGTTTTCAACTTTTAAAAAAACCCAATACAGCAACTGGTGGGGAACAAATCCATATATTTTTCCTCTTGGAATAAAATAGCTGCAGGGAGAAACATTGGATTAGTCAGGAAACTGAATGGAGAAAATAACTCCTCCTCTCCTCATATTGCAGTTTGTCTGGGTTGGCTACTTAAAAAAAAGTTGTAATGAACCTAAGAAGAGCCTCAGTAGATCACGATAAAGGTCCATCTATTCCAGTCTCCTATAACCCACACAGGCCCACTAAATGCCACAGGTAGAATATAAAACATAAGAGAACAAGGAGAATATAAGAGAGCTGCATCCTGGTATCTTTCTCTTCATTTGGCATTCTGAGGTAGCCTATATCTAAAATAAAGAGATTGCGCTTGCCCATCACAGCTTGAAAATTTACAGCTTGATGTAAATCAACTTCAAAATCCAGAAATACAATTAAACAATTATGTTTTTTTCAACTTTGACACTTGAAGACATTTCAGGAATGACTTGAAGCAGACATGAAAATGAAATGTAAGATACGTGTATTTACATATCTTTTTGAAATCTTGAAAAGAAGATTCCGGTTGGATATCCGAAAAAAATTCCTGATGGTGAAGGTGGTTTGGCAGTGGAACAGATTGCCAAGGGAGGTGATGGACTCTCCCTCACTGGAGATCTTCAAGCAGAGACTCAACTAGCAGCTGTCGAAGATGCTCTAGGAGGATTCCTGCTACAGGCAGGGGGTTGGACTACCTACAAGGTTCCTTCCAACTCTACGATTTTGTGGTTCTATATTATTTCTGTTTTACTTTTTGTTGGCATTACTAAAATTTATAGAGGTAAAATAGTAAATGTAATGGGAACTAGAAAATCACCAATTAAAAAAGCCCCCTCCCATATTCATGGATCCTATAGCTAGGGTTTCAGTTAACTATGAATCAGATCCACGGGGCCCCCATGTCATCCAGAGGTGAGAAGAACTATGTTCCCCTTGCTCCAGAGGGTCTTCTTGGCCCCTTTGCCATCCTTAAATCGTATCCCACTTTTTCCAGTGGTAGGGCTGGTGCAAAATTTATCTCTTGCCAAAATTCATGGTGGGTCCAAACTCCTCCCACTCCTCAACAGATTTGATTTTGTAAAATATGGACATACCTATGAATTTGGTACATTGTATACATTTGCATTAAAACACAATTCAATGCATACACTACAATGTATAATTGTGCCTGCTATTTAGTTAAAAATATAAATCACAATATTTGGAAAAAAATGCAGGAAAAATAGAATTTTAGAGCATGATGGCCAGAAATCTGGGGATTCTTCACAGAAGACTATGGAATAAAAACCAAGTTCAGGCGGAATGGAAACAGAGAGATCCATTCATCCCTATTATGCCTGCTGTTTCCAAGCAAGAGAAGTACTAAACCATCATCATAAATTGACATCAGTTCTCCTTTTAGGCCCATCCTGGGATGTTTGAGATACAAAGGAACCTATTCTCCCCAATCCAATACGCTGTTTGAAACTTATCAATGAATAAAATAACTAAAACTTAAACCTTGTTATTCCATAAATAAATGCAGATCTTACAAATAAGTGCAGCAGACCTTGATGGTCGCACCATCCTTTATAGATTTAGACCTGCCAAATAGAAGTCACTGCCTAATAGAAATCAGTGACTTATGCATAGACTTATCAGTGACTTATGCATAGGCTCAGGGTACACATATGAAGTTACTCTGATAAATGAGGAACAGATACGTGAGGAATTTCTCCATATTTTCTTAAAGTCTGAAATTTCTCCATATTTTCTTAAAGTCTAAAATTATGACTGAATGGACTTTTCAATATTCCAAGGATATAGTATATGGAGGGATGCACAAGGCATCCCTCGTGCATTTGACAGGTTAGAGACTGAAGCAGTGTTGAAAAGTGGAAATGGTTGAAAAGTGGAACCCAGCCTTTTCTAGTTTACAGATGTTGCTTCCAATGTTTCTATAGCTAGGAAAAGGCAAGTACCTTTTAACCTTGCAAATTCCTGCTCTCACACAAAGATTTCTCAAATGGACTCTCATTAATGCCTTCGGGAGTGGGATGGTGATGCTTGGAGACACCTGCAAAGGACATGCAAAGAACACTTCATGGGCATCCCACATCACTGGGCTAGGATTTGATGCTACCAAGATTTACCGACCCTAGTTAGGTCAGGATAAAGTAATAAGGGACAAAGTTCAAATGTTTGAGAAATATTAGTGAAATGTAATAAAACCTTTGACACTCTTGGAAGGAAGAATCTCTTTGTATTTGTGATGAGACTAATTACCATAAAATTAAAACAAATTGTATACCCTGGAGTAGCACCTCTGAAGTCAGTGAGACTTCTTAGAAATATTTCTGTTACTATGGTTATATTGCTTCAAAACCAGTCTAACAAATATACAATGCTTTCATTTCATGAATTCTGTTTGACTCATTATAATATATGCAAATGTTTGTATCCTTTCTGATCTTTGCCAGAATAAAATTCTGATTTTATTTGTGTTTGTTTAGATGGTTTAATTAGTCTTTGTGAAAATGAAAGCAGAACAGTAACAAACTAACTTAACAAATCCCTGGGGTTTTAAATTCATCAGTCATCCAATCAAATAATGTGCCCTTCTGCATGTGATTCATTATCAGCCAACTGCAGGCTACATAATTAACATGTATAATGCAGATTAAACAAATCCAGACATTTGCTTCACTGTTTGACGTGGTACTTTGTGATGTGTCAACGCATGGCAATTAATTTTCTGACATTTTCATTTGTTTCATTGTCAGCTTTGTCACCTAAGTTGGCTATAAAAATTAAATGAAGTTGCCACATGAATACCATAAAGACAAATTTGTGCATTTGGGGAAAAATTGAGATATTTGGGTTTAGGTCATTCACAACACTGTAAGTTGTCTTTGAACTCTCTGTTTCATTCATATATATAAGTAAAGGTAAACATGTCACCTGCAGGTTCGCCTGCTAGTCTTGAGCGATTCTAAGGGCAGTGCTCATATCTGTTACAAGGCCATAGAGCCAGCATTGTCTGACGACATCTCTGTGGTCATGTGGCTGGCATGGATTGAACCCCTATCCTGATGGCATCTCTGAAACCATGTCTTCACTTTCACCCACAAGTATATTGTTACCATTAACCATATGGTAGGGCAACAGAAACTTCTACATATTGATGGTCTACATAGTGATGGAGGTATAACTTGTTTTTCACCCAGCATAGTGGATGAGATCAAAAGGAATACAAATACGTTATATACACAGTTCCCTCTGTAAGTACAGTGGCGCCTCACTTAAAGAATGCCTCATGTAAAGTATGTTTCACGTAACAAACAAAAATTTCTCTAGGATTCTGCTTCACGTAAAGAAAGTGCTTCACGTAAAGAACACATTCGTTGGCAGTTGGGGCAGACACGCTGGCCGGAAGCCTGTTTAAAAAGCGTCAGGGCTGCCTAGCACACCTGCCCATAGTGAAAGCAACACTTCCATGCTGTTCCTCCTGTGGCTGGGCGTCCGCTGGGCAGAGGGAGAGAAGAGCAGTGGAGAAGAGGGAAGCAGCTCAGGGCTAGCCAGAAGGGAGCAGGGGAGAGAGAGGCTCAGGATGGAGAGAAGGAGAAAGTGGGGAGACACTTTGAAGGTGTCTTGGATTGCAGCCTCCTAACCATGTCTACCCAGAAGTAAGCCCCATTGTGTTAAATGGGTCTTACTCCCAGGAAAGTGTCTTTAGCACTGCAGCCTAAGTAGACTTCATAAGATCATGCACATTGAATGCATGTTTTGAATTCAATCCCAGTGTTCTGTCATCATTTTTACATCCAGTTAATATTTTTATATGACTATTTTTGGGGTTGTGGAACCAATCGTCTGAGTTTCCATTATTTCCTATCGGAAAATCTGCTTCACGTAAAGAACGTTTCACGTAACAAACATGCATCCAGAACAAATTAAATTTGTTACATGAGGCATCACTGTACATACAGTAAATAACATTTTATTACAGTTAATTGTGTTATATTACAGTGTTTTGAATTCAATTCCAGTGTTTTGTCATCGTTTTTACATAGTTAATATTTTTATATGAATATTTATATTCAAACCTAACCATGTCTACCCAGAAGTAAGCCCCATTGTGTTAAATGGGTCTTACTCCCAGGAAAGTGTCTTTAGGACTGCAGCCTAAGTAGACTTCATAAGATCATGCACATTGAATGCATGTTTTGAATTCAATCCCAGTGTTTTGTCATCATTTTTACATCCAGTTAATATTTTTATATGACTATTTTTGGGGTTGTGGAACCAATTGTCTGAGTTTCCATTATTTCCTATGGGAAAATCAGCTTCACTTAAAGAGCATTTCACTCTCTTTGTTGAATATGAACCATTCCATAATAATAATAATCATCATAATAATAATAATAACCATAATAATAATAACCATAATAATAATATTATAATAATATTATTAATAATATTAATATAATAATTATTATTATTATTATTATTATTATAATTATAACCATATTAATATTAATATTAATATTAATATTATATTATTAATATAATAATAATAATAATAATAATAATAATAATAATAATAATTATAACCATAATAATAATGGTTGAATATGAACCATCCCATAATGTCAGCAAAGTATCCCCTACTGCACATGCCATCTTTGACAAAGGTGAGCCTGATGGCATAGCAATGAGGAGCAGAGCCTTCTCTGTGGCAGCACCTTTATTATGGAATTCCTTCCTATTGAAATTTCATCACACATATAGCATTGTTTCATAAACATATATAAGCTATATCCTGTTAAGAGGGTAGTTTTCCTTACAATACAGAGTAGATGATAAATCATGTTGGTTATGTTTTGTGGCTTATATAAGTGAATATTTTTTTCCCAATTGAGGTGCATTGGTTTTTAACAAATTAAGATAAGTGTCCTAAAGACACTTTTACTGGGAGCAGAACACATTAAACACAATGGGACTTACTTTTGAGTAGATATGGTTAGGCTTATGCTCGTTATTATCAAGTTAAAACATTATCAAAGGTTTCTAATATCAAAGTTTGGTGCATGCTCTGTTATATTGCTCTATATTATATGATATCTATCTATCTATCTATCGATCGATCGATCGATAGATAGATATAATACTCAATATTCTATTATAATAGTGAAGTTCTTACTACTAATAGTGGGATGTTGCAAGTTATAAGTGCAATAAATGAAAATTTATATTAGTTTGCATGTGCAGTGTTGATGAGATATGCTTTGCCTAACTTAAGCTGGTGCGATGACTGGTGCAGTGACTGAATCAATCATACCTACCCAGGGTGATTCAAACCTTTATGACAATGAAACTCACCTGCTCCAATACACTGTATATGTGGCTGTCATTGCAGATTGGATTTAAATGAAGATTAGGGAAGAATATGGAATAGCACGTAGTTATCAAGTCTGAGTGATCTAGGGCACAATCCCAACTATGTAAACTCAAAAGTCAGCCCCATTATATTCAAAGGTCTTATTCCCAGGAAAGTTTAGGATTGCAGCCTTAATTCAGACCTTTTACTGCTCTGCTCTGTTTTCAGGCTGGCTTTCACTGTGCTGGCTTTGAACTTTAAATACCTATGCAGCTCAGGAATAGATTAATTGAGGAACCTAGTTGAATATGAACCATCCCATAATGTCAGCAAAGTATCCCCTACTGCACATGCCATCTTTGACAAAGGTGAGCCTGATGGCATAGCAATGAGGAGCAGAGCCTTCTCTGTGGCAGCACCTTTACTATGGAATTCCTTCCTATTGAAAATAAGAATTACCCCCTTCCTGTTAGCTTTATGTCATGGGCTAAAATGTTCCTTCTGTGCCTTGGTTTCTCTAAGGAGGAAGCAGTTGGAATGCAAGCACATGACAAATTCAACTGGTTACTGAGAGGGCGCATACACTTCAACTGTTTCCCAATGGGGAAGCAGTTGTTGCTCTGGTGCTCCCATCAATGACACCAGTGGCATGAGCCATGTTACGCTATGGGATGATATGATATGAATATATGTGGCCATAAACGTCAGACAATTTGCACTTGAGTAATCCCGTTAATTCTAAAGGGGCTGATGTCAATGACTGCTTCTGAGTAGGAGCATCGTGGGACTGTGGTGTAAAGTAGCTTATTCATACACCTTTAGTTAAATGTTTCTGTTGAGCAAACACCTCATGAATATGAAGGCAGATGTTTATCTACTGTGTCAATATTTTAACAGTGGAATATTTTCCAATTGATCCATGGCGTAAAATAAACAAAGCCAAAGCCTGGAAGTAAAGCACTGAGTTTGTTTTGTAAAAAAGTGTATTGTTGATGTTAGTTAGAAAATATTTCTTAGATGGCAAGTAGCTAGTAAACACAAGAATAGGTAGAATGCTTACTTTGGAACACAGTATACCATTTTCCTCTTTCACCCTTTCCATAATTAACTGCAAAGTGTTTTTAAGCATAAGATAATTTTTAAAAGAAAATCTGTTGTCAAGTTCATTGTGTGATGGGGATGTTGTAGCATAAAAGAATGATATGATAGAGGCACCTGCTTAAGGTTCGGCAGGCAAAAGATACACCACTGCCTCAAAGGTAATATATTATATTTACAGATGATAAGTGCTGTGTTATGCTATAATGCTGTGTTATCTTTCCTTGATAATTTGGAAAGTCTGTGTTTTCAAGTTCACAGATAAAAAGCCAGCTATATAACTGGGAGACTTAGACCTATATCCTAAAGTGAAATTAAGCCCCTTGCTCCGGAGCAGTTAAGATGACTTTCCATAAGATAGCACTAGAGGGTGATGTAACTGCGTGGACCCGTAACTGCTATGGATTTTGCCCTTAGGGCATCAGGAAAGGCAGTTTGGCATCCTGAATTTTTTGATCCACCTATCTGAGCACCAACATTTTGGGATTTCAGTATTAATCCATAAGCACTTTTCTATTATTCTACTTAAAAAAAATTGTATCTGTTTTTATATTAAAAGACCAGAAGGGTAATATAAAGAGTGTGCCAAAGGCATTTTGAAGAAGATAGTACAGATCATCGATTGACCATCTACCCAGGGACGTGCAGCTTGCGTACACAGCAAAAGAAGTATTTTGTGGTTGTCGCAGTGCAACAATAACCAGCACTATAAGTAGGAGAGAAGGGTTGAAAAACAAACCTGCTTCCCCTTGTAGACCTGCCCTTCCTATTACTACCAAGAGGAGAGAATTTTCTAAACCACTATGCACTAACCAGCTTTTCATCTTGGAACACTCTTTTGCTATATTTTCCATGCATGGAGAGAATTGGCTAGTAGGTGTGTGATGGGAATTGGTAATGTTGATGATGTTGGTCCTGATAGGATTTTTCAAAAGTGGGTCCAAGTTCTAAAAAGTGTGGGAACCACTGTGCTAGAGACATTGTATCTACTATGTATATATAAGTATTTGCTAGATTCTCCCTAGAACCTGGAAGAACTGTACCCCAAACCTTTAATGAGTATCCAGAAAGATGATATGTAGTTAGAGACCTCCTGGCCAGACAAAGCATGGCTTGACCCAGTGGTTTCTCTAGTGTTCATGTCACCCAGTGCGGGAGACCAGTATATTACCCTCTATGATGGACATCCTCCCATACAGTGGGTATGGCAATGCCCCAGGCAGTGGACATGGTACAGGTGCCCAATGTCCAGTAAGGGTGCCCAGTGCCTGGTGCCCAGTAAGGGTGCAGAGTGCCTGGTGCTTGATGGGGTGCCTGGTGCCCAGAACGGGGGCTTGGTGCCTCATGTCCAGTAGGGTGTCCCTTGCCTAGTAGGAGTGCCCAGAACTTAGAGACTTGGTGCTTGGTAGGAGTGCCCAGTCACTAATAGGGGTGCCCAATGCCCGGTTAAATTGCCTGCTGTCAGATGCCAACTGCCCAGTGGTACCCAAAGGTGCCTGGTAGTACCTGCTGTCCACCGGTGAGTGCAGTGCCTAGTGCCCACCAGTACCCAGTCCCTGCTGGCACCTGCTACCCACCAGTACCTGTGCCATCTGGTGCCCAGCAGTGCCGCCTTCCAGTGCCACCAGTGCCTGATGTCCCGCGGTACCTGGTGCCTGCTGGTTCCCAGTGCCCCCATTGTCCTATACATTTTGATGGCTGCCAGTGCCCAGCAATGCCCACAAGTATTCTTTACATTTTTCTCCTTTAACAACAGGTAAGTTCATCTAGTATTATATAAAGCAGGAAGAAAATAGGGTATTTCTTCACATCCTTGTTGCAAATTAATTTCCCCTTTCCCCAGCACCCTGTGCAAGCTCTCAACTGTTAGAGAGCTGATATCCAGTGACTGATAGCTTTTCACAGAAAGTTTATATTTCTGTAACAAACTGTGAAATGGAGGAGAAAATCATAGAATCATAGAATCATAGAGTTGGAAGGGACCTAGTAGGTCATCTAGTCCAACCCCCTGCCTGCAGCAGGAATCCCCCCTAGAGCATCTCCAACAGGTGCTCATCGAGCCTCTGCTTGAAGATCCCCAGTGAGGGAGAGTCCACCACCTCCCTTGGCAATTTGTTCCACTGCCGAACCGCCCTCACCGTCAGGAATTTTTTCCGGATTTCCAGCCGGAATCTCCTTTCTTGCAGTTTGTACCCATTGGTTCTAGTTCTGCTTTAGGAAGCAAGGAAGCAACAACATAATGTGACCAGGAGTTTTAGGATTTTTACATGGTCCCTCTGGCTTAAGTCATGTTGGAAAAAAGTGTCCAGAAATAGTTTCAGAGTCTTCATGTTACAATTAACCACATGCTAAAGTATCCTTGTTTGCCCAGATAAATTTATTTGATTTCCGTCAGATGTCTCATGCTTCATTGTTGCTTTTTAAGAGTGCATGATTTAATTTCTAATGATCAAGCAGTTCATGAGATTAATCCATGCAAGCAAATCCCCCTTAAGGAATCACCATCAGAGTCCATCCATCCATGTGGTCAACTGAAAGGGATCACTTCAGTCAAGAGATTGGTAGTAGGTGCACCCATCTCTGTCCACCTCCTTGCAACCATTTCTCCCTTCATCCACTCTCTGGATCAGGAAAATTAGAGGGGACAAAGGAGAAGATGAAATGTGAGGAGTATTGAGCTAGAACATTGGAGAGTGGGAGGCCACAGGCTGGTGTTTTGTTGAAAGAGGGGAGATAGTATTTGGAATGTCACCTCAGGAGATATGGACCAGCCCTGATCACCAGTAATGCTGAAAGTAAACATTTGGTTTTATTAAAGGAGTGCAACAGACAGTGCAGGAGAAATTGAAGAGCTGGAACTGAAGAACTGAAGAATGTCCATATATAAAAAGGATGAGTAATGTCCTCTATGGATGCCTTGAGCTGAGGGCACAAAGTGCAAGGGCAGGGCACATCTTTAAAAAAACAAGATCTCAAAACTGTGCACAACTCTGCTATTCCCATTTTATTCATCTCTTTTACAAGGTTGGTAGAGAAGGTCATATCAGGAATTAGCTCATGGCAATTTCTGAACTTGGGTCACTGGAGTGAGGGATGAAATCCTCAGAATTCCAACAGTCCTGGTATCTGGAATCATGCCATAACAATAGTCCTAGTCACAGCAAAATAAAATATAAAAAATTGTGCTTATGCAAAATTAATGTTCAGCACAAGCATAATCTAGCAAAAACTTTCATAATGCAAATGATAGAGATTAAAATCTGAATTTTACATGTCTACTCTTCACAGATCATTTTTAGACTGTATTCTGATCTGTTTGGGGTCTAGTCCACTCTGAAATGGATCTGAGGTGCTTGTTTCTGGGCCTCAATTACATGAATATTCACAGCTACCTACCAGGAGCAGGCCAATGGCCAAGAAGGCTCCATTTACCATTTGCCTCAGTACAAAGCTAGAAATAGTGCCATGGTTGCTCACTTTGTGCAGTACAACCAAGGACACTGGGAAGCAAGGGAAATGGCATTTACATCTAGGAAATTCATCAGGATGAGTTCTGGAGAAGATTTGTATTGATCTACCCGTTCCTACAGGTTGGCCATTTTTGGTCTATGTTATCTCATAGCCTTACCAAAATAGGCTCCTGTGACAGGCCAGCTGGTTTCCTCAACGTCACATCAAAACATGAATCAGACAACTCTGATCCAGAATCACGGACCCCGCCACCATGAGGGACAAAAGCTGAAGATGTTTTTATTTATTTATTTTATTTATTCATTATGTAATGAAATTTTACGTGTGTTTCATATAAATGCTATAGTGTGATGATCATGTGCTGACAATGCAAAAGAGCATCACTAATTTACCTTCTGAGGGACTCTGCCAGGATTCAGATTCATTCCTCAGCAACTTCTTTCTCCTAGTCTATGATCTGGTAATTGATATTTGTACAATTTTCCCATACCTTAAAACCTTACCTTTAAGAGTTGCCAATTTTATTACAGAGCTGAGCATCCAGGACTAGTATATGGAATATAGTGTGCCTTATGAGAAGAAAGAAGTTAATCAAATATGATTTATTACAGTCCTAAGAGTGCATAACTCTTGGGAAAATAATTATGGGACTAATGTTCATCAACATCCCTGAGAAATGCAAATCTGTGGCAACTTGCATTGTTAGCAAGGCAATTATTCCGCTTGTTTTTCCCTATCTTAGCTGCAATTTCTGATGGACCTTTAAACCCGGCACATCAGCCAGGAATGCATGTGTCAGGCTGATCTCAATAGGCAGAACAACCCTTGCACAAGGTAACAACAAGCTTTCTCCGTCTGTTTTGACAGCTGGATTTATTTCACAATACTGAAAAGTCTACCAACCCAGGTAGAATTTGTTTTCTACTGCTCAAGGACAGCATAAGGGAAAAACGACAATATAACCTGTATTAAACTGAGCATAAGTTTGTGTTTTATGGAGTACCCAAAAAATGATGGGGCTCAGCACAGTGTAACATTGCTCAACAGGTTGAAAATGGAAGATTCATTAAATTTTCAGTCTCCAGTTTTGAAGATGAACACAAGCCCTGCACATCAAATATGGTAGACTGAAGAAGATAAATTCTCCATCCCACACTTCCACTGCTTCTAAAACTATCATCCTGCACCCCATTGAATGTAGCAGAAATATACCAATTTGCCTCCACTGTATCTGAGTTGAACATTTTAAAGTGTTAAAGCAATATTTGTTAAGTCCATAAAACGGAATGTGTCTCAGCAGCAGGTGATGGCTCTCACTAAGTTTACATTGGCTCTTTCTTTTTGGAAATGAATTGCAGAAGTAAATTGTCTCATGACTCACATTTTTAAGCTGCACATTTTATGACAAGTATGCGAATGTCTTAATATTCTTGCAGAGTAAGCACTAGGCATAAAAAGTTTCTGTTCTCTTTTTGCAAAAATAACAATAGGAAATCTTTGCTCTGCAGCAAGGCGCCAAATGTTTCAGTGTTTTGCTGGCATCTGTTTTGTGGTTCGTAGCGTGTTTTCAAACTTCAGTTTAAAAATCAAGAAGATTTGCCACCATTAAAATTATACAATATCTGAATAATATTAACGACAACAATGTTGTGTTATGGGCTGTGGGTGGCACAAGTGGTTAAGTCATTGTGTCTGTTAACTAGCAGGCCAGGATTTGAGATCCAGGTCTGCCCCACAAGACAGGGTGAGCTCCTGTCCTTAGTCCAGCTCTGTGACGCCAGCTGGATCCAATCGTATTGGCTCTGCCTTTCCATTGGACTAATTCAGTGGCGTGGAGAGGGGAGATTTGCTGCTTGGGTAACAGCCTGTCCTCCATAACAATCTAACCCAGGCTTTCATGCTTTGCATGCAGCGTATGCAGCGCCGAGCACGATACCATAGTCTTTCAAGACTGACCGAGACCTGCTTTATAATGTTGTGTTGGTGAGGGTTGGCCTGAATTGCTTAGGATTGCACCAAAAAGACAAGGATTGTCTTTTATTTTATATACAGGAAGGGACTTAATTTTCTTATAAAACTTAGGCCGAGAGATGTCTTGGGGGTCGACAAACAATTGCTGGGCCAACGATGCTGCTGAACCAACCATCTACCTCAAAGTCATGCTGAGGGACTTAAGATCTGAGAAAGAACTATGCTTATGGACTATGTTTTAAGTGTTGGAAACAACTTAACAACTGTTTGTATATGATATTGCTTCTAGGCTATGAAAGGTCTAGGAGTTCAGCTTCATTATTTTCTGTTTAGAACCTGTATTTACTGCTGTGCCTTATTCTTTCTTTTAAATAAACTCTTTTTATTTGGTACCTTAAAGGTTGTGTTTATCTGCTGTGATCACCCTACTCAAGGAATTGAACCTAGAAGGAGAACTGTGCTACCAAAGTAATTTTATGGGCTGTGAACCTGCTGCTGCATCAGAGGTTTCTAGACGCCCAGGCTCTTAAGGGCCAGAGTTCCCTCCTTCAAAGTAAATCCTCGGTGACTTTGACCAGATCTGGGCTTGTGTAGCTGTTCTGGGTCAAGCACGAGGTATGGTGAGGTGACATCCAAGGTAGAGGGGCATGCTCAGCCAGGACAATAGGTACTTTAAAAATAACAACAACATAAAGAACCAGTTCCTTTCTGCCATAATTTTGTGTTTTTTGCACAAAACAGGGACATACTCTGCCAGTATGTGAACGCAACCCCCCAAAATCAAGATTGTCCCTGTTTTTTGAGACATATAGAACCCTGAGTCCAACCCATTGCCTCCCAAACACAATACTATTTTGAAACACTTGAGGATTATTGGTGTCCTTTAACTACTTTTAATGACTTTAAGGCTGCAATCCTAACCTCCCTTTAGGCTGGCTTAAACCCAGCATAAGTGCTGGGGGTGTCACAAAAGTGCATTAAGACCACAGGTGGGCTGAGGCAGGTTCGCACCGGTTCTGTAACCGGTTGTTAATTGGGGGCCATCATCTTTCAATTGCATGCCAGTGTGTTTGAATTTCTCCTAAAGGGCCTCTGGGTCTGTCTTCCCAGAGCTGAAGCTCTACTCCCTCCTCCTCCCTCCCTCCCTTCTGAGCCTCCCTCCCCTTCTCTCTCTCTCCCCCCTCCTTCCACTCCCTAAGGTTATTTTTTAAATTTTAAAATACAGTCTGTCTCCATGACCATCTCAGAACATTCAGACTCTGACTATTGAGCTGGGGGTGTTTGCATCACTATTAGCAACATGCTTTAAAGTCAGGGTTAGAAATTCTTCATGCCCCAAACCTCTGATTGATGCTATTCAGGAATCCTGTCTTTGCTAAACGTCTTATTTTGATTAAAAACCTTATTTCTAGCAAGTTTTCAGAAGTTATTTCCTTGTGCAGTTTGCAAAGAATGATGGGTCCTCATATGCAAATGAGCAGCCTCTCTGGCATGATGTGTTGTTTTTTTTTAATCAGGCACATGATGGACAGCTTTACAAAGGGCTCCTTGGGCGGGAATACAGAAGCCAGAGCTATTGAGAAAGGACTGTGGCTGAGCATCTGAGTGTTGTGAGGATGAGTCCTCCAGGGCTTTTGGTAGGGGCCATGCCTGCCTGCCTGCCTGCCTCCCCGGGTGCCTTTGCAGCCCAGTACTAGGCATGGAGAACTACTCAGTACTACCCAGTACTACTCAGGAGTAAGCCACACTGTATAGTAGAGGACTGCAGCCTGTGGCCACAATCCTAGCCACACTTTCCTGTGAGCAATTCCCATTGACTATCATGGGATTTCCTTCTGAGTAGCATAGGATTTGAGGCTATTTTCCCATCCAGACTTTCCTGAGAGTAAGCCCACTGACTATAATGGGACTTACTTCTGAGGAGATTGGCAGAGGATTTGATCTCTCCCTCCAGCCCTGTTCCTCCAGCCCTGTCTACTTTCCTGAGAGTAAGCTCACTGTCTATAATGGGACTTTCTACTGAGTAGACATGATTAGGACTGGGCTCTGAGGCTGCAATCATATCCACACTTACATGGGAGTAAGCCCCACTGACTAGAATGAGACATACTTCTAAGTAAGCCTGCATAGGATTGGACTGTAAGGCTAAAATCCTGACCACACAGTTTTGGGAGTAAGCCCCATTGACTTGAATGGTACTTACTTCTGAGTAGACACTGTTAGGATTGGGCTCAGGCTGCAATCCTATCCTCACTGTAGACCTTTTGCTCCCCCTCCCAAGAGATCTCCCCACCTCATCCTGCCCCTCTGAGAAATCTCTCCACCTGAGATTGAGGGCAGGAAGTATGGGGGGGGTACCTGAAGAAATAGCTGCAGTTTTCATCCTGCCACCCCCCCCCCAGGAGCCCACTCCACTGCCTACTCTGAAGTAAATCCTATCCTAGTCCCATCCTAGTCAATGGCGCTTACTCCCAGGTAGGGGTGGATAGGATGGCAGCATCAGAGCCCAATACTCTGCATGCCTGCTTAGAAGCAAGTACTGAGTGACCATATGTCCTCCTTTCCCAGGACAAGTCCCATCCTAGTCAATGGAGCTTACTCCCAGGTAGGTGTGGATAGGATGGCAGTATCAGAGCCCAATTCTTTGCATGCCTCCTCAGAAGCAAGTACTGAATGACCATATGTCCTCCTTTCCCAGGACAGGACATGTCTGCCCACTCCTGGGAGGGTTAGGCCAATGGACATGCATACACTAACCTCCCACACCATTACAGAAAGATAGGCCAGGTGAGCTAGGCTGGCCTAAATTACTTAGGATTGCACCCTTAGTTCCTTAAGATGCCTTATTAATATTTAAAACCCGCCATGGCAATATGGGAAATGTATAATAATGATATACAAGTGACAAATGCCTCTTAGGCACTGAAATGGGACGTAGGCTGCAATCTTATCTAGACTTTCCTGGGAGTAAGCCCTACTGAATAGAATAGCACTTGCTTCTAAGTAGACATGCAGAGGATTGTGCCCCAGTGTTAGTTCTAAGTACTCTGGAAACCAAAGTAAAAGCACTTTTTGCTTGCACATGTATTGGGACCTGTGCATCCTTTCAGCAACACAAGATCTCACCACCCCTGGGATCTCAGTGTCCCCTGAAATTGCAGCTGCTTGTTGGGTACCATACACTGTTGGCGCCTCCTTTCTATGCAAATAAAATGCCAAGTCCTTTAGAAAGAAGTATAAAAGTCAGCATATGAACACTGCTAATGATGATATCAGTATTCCTGCTATAGCAGAACTCCCAGGGCTCCCCTCCCCTTTGACTACACCCATCAATATTAGAGAAGGTTCAGGAGGACCTTGCTGAAAAGGGGCTACAACAAAGTGAAAGATAAATTACTCTTGGCCCAAGATATAAGAGGGCAACTTTCCTTTACAGTTAAGTGAGTACTTTGTGAAGAACTAATGAGCGGCTCTCTGGCCTGAAATGTCAAACAATCTAGGAATTATTTCAGATGACTTCTACTGTCTTTAGTTTGACACCCACAGAAACACAAAAAAGCTGGTAAGTTGCTCTGCTTTTTTGTCTCTAAAGAGCATACTATAAGGTAGGGAGAAGGAAAAAAATGTATGTCAGAAAATCCATTTAACACAATGGGGCTTACTTCTGTGTAGACATGGTTAGGAGGCTGCAATCAAAGACACTTTCCTGGGAGTAAGCCCCATTGAACGCAATGGGTCTTACTTCTGGGTAGACATGGTTAGGAGGCTGCAGTCAAAGACACTTTCCTGGGAGTAAGACTCATTTAACACAATGGGGCTTACTTCTGGGTAGACATGGTTAGGAGGCTGCAGTCAAAGACACTTTCCTGGGTGGCTTATCTGGGCTGCTGCTGGAGGTTCAAGGTGGCCAGTAGGAGCACTTGGGGGCAGCTGCCTCTGATGCCCCCAGGCAACTGCCCTCAAGTTGGGAGCAGTTAGAGGCAACACCGCTAGCTGGTAACCCTTTTAAACACCTCCGTGTGGAGCATCAGGGCTACATAGCGCATGTGCCCTTTAGGCCCCAGAGGGGTTTGTTATGTGAAGCAGATTTTTTATGTGAAGCAGGATTCCTCGGAAATTTAGACTTGTTATGTGGCACATACTTCATGTGAGGCGCTTGCTATGAGAGGTACCACTGTATTCCTATTGGGAATGCCACTCTCTCCTTCTCTCTCTCTCTCTCTCTCTCTCTCTCTCTCTCTCTCTCTCTCTGTGTGTGTGTGTGTGTGTGTATATATATATATTATCACGGTGAACAATGAACATGAACAATCAAGTCATGACCTGCAGTCTGGGAAACACTGCTTTGTCTTGTCACTGGTGTTCAGAGATAGGGTATCTGTACCACTGGGAAGTTTCACACTGTCATCATTACTTGGAACTGTTGATGGACTTTTCCACAATAAATCTGTCTAGACCCTTTTAAAATGCATCTAGGAGATATGCCAACACAATGTCCTGTAGCACAGAGTTAGTTACCTGCTTGTCAATGAAATATTTCTTTTTGTCTGTGTAGCTGTCCTACCAGTCAAGAGAGCCATCCATTTACTAGATGGTTCCCTGGTTCTGATGTTGTGTAAGTGTGAAAAGAACGTTCCTCAATAATCCACTCTATCTGTGCATAATTTGAAGCTGATGAAATTCCACATAAGCACATAAGAACCTCCACTGGATTAGGCCAAAGGCCCATCTAGTCCAGCTTCCTGTATGGCCCACCAGATGCTTCAGGGAGCACATATGACTCCAGTATCCAGATGCCTTCCCCTGCATCTGGCATTGTGAGATTGTCCCCTCTACACACACCCCTCATGGTTTGTAGCCTGTGATGGTCCGTTCCTCTTGAAGCTTCTATTAGAGCTTCTGTTAGCTGTAAAAATTTATCTGCTCACAAATATTTATTTGCAATTAATACCAGCTTTGCAAGAATGTGATTTGGATTTGGACTGTGGTTCAAGAGAAGGATAGGAACCCACCAGGTGTGGGCTGCTGCCGGTTTGGGCCAGATCGCCCGAACCGCTTATTTCTGACCCCCTCCTACCAATCCGGTAGCTGGGGGGCCAGAAAACCGGGCGCACCGGTTTGACGCGCCTAGGGAAGCCCTGCATAGCGCATGCGCCAACCAAAGGAGGTTGGCTTGAGGAGTCCAGCTGGAGGAGACGCACTGCGCCTGTGCCAAGGTTGCATCTCCTCCACACGCAGTGCGTCTCCTCCAGAATCCAGCAAAGGTTGGTGCAGGTGCAGTGCGTCTCCTCCAGCTGGACTCTGGAGGAGACGCACTGCGCATGCTCCAAGGTTGGTGCATGCTCAATGCGCTGAGGTTGGGGCCTGCCCCTTGCCCCGCCCCTCACCCTGCCCACCCGCACCCATAGCGTGCTGTGGCCCTGGCCCCGCCCCTGACCCTCCCGGCCCTGCCCCTGACCTCGGCCCCGCCCCTGACCCTTCCCACCCCTGACCTCGGCCCCGCCCCTGACCCCAGCCTGGCCCGCCCGCTTCTGGCGAGCCGGTTGTTGGGCCAGGCTGGGCCCATCACTGGAACACCCCCAAACCATGTCCCAATCCAAATCCACAGGAATTTTTCTATTATGCCTTCTGAAATTTGTTATCTACATTTCTGAGAGAAAGGAAGATTTGATTGTGGGTTGTGCTGTTCCATATTTAAGGGTGAGTCCCCTTAAGTGCCCAGTCCCAAAATCCCTCAGCATTTGTGCTGGATTTTACTAATATTTTGGGGGGCTGCTGCACCTAGAGGGGCCACCAGATTTAGGACTGGGCTTCAGATAGCCTCATGCCTAGTCGATGATTGCTCATGTAGAAAACAGAAGAACAGCTTGGAATAAGCCCATTAGTACCTGCAAAAAAAGATTTGAGAACAAGGTCACCTAATTCATAATAAAGTATTGTGAGCAGTGAAAATTCATACTAGAAGCACATTACTGAATTTTCCAACTGTATTATCCTAACTTTCAATGAGGACCAGGAATTCTGAGAAATAAATAACATCAGAAGAGAGGACTATGTCCTGGCATGTCATGGTTCTGAAACTTTAAATTCATGAATTTAAATAGACATGGTTGGAAAGTTCAATTTTAATTTTCCATAGTGCAACATTAATCATGTTGAACTGGCATTACTAACATGTTGGAGATGTTTGGAGATGGAAAGAGGAATTATTTCAAAATTTGCTATCAAGCTACAAATTTGGGAACATTCAGTACAATTTTTGTCAATCAGTTCTATTTTTATACAATTCCAAAAAACCGTTTTTATTTTATTTTTATTTAATTTATATCCTGCCTTTCCTCATCTGCAAGGGAGAGTGCAAGGCAGCTAACATCAATCATAATAAAACACCATTAAAATGATCATAGAGATTAAAACATAATTAAAATACAATTAAAATACAATTAGATTTGAAAGACTAAGAACAATTAAAACAGACTAAAATACATTTGTTAAAGACAATAATATAAAATAGAACAATAAAACTGTCGCCCCACCTCTGCCCCTTTTAAATAGCTTTTTTAAAATAAAAGGTTTTAAGGCTCCGCCTGAAGCTCTGTATTGAGGGAGCTTTCCTCAGTTCTAAGGGGAGGGAGTTCCAAAGCCGGGGTGCCACCACCGAGAAGGACCTATCTCTGGCTGCCACACCTCTCACATCTTTTAGTGGTGGCACAGTCAGTAGGGCCCCCTCAGATGACCTTAGGTGACGGGTCGGATTGTACAGAAGAAGGTGGTCCCTCAGATACCCTGGACCCGAGCCGTTTAGGGCTTTAAAGGTCAGGCCAGCACTTTGAACTCAGCTGGAAGCGAATGGGCAACCAGTGTAGTTGCTGAAGCATTGGCCCAACAGAGTCGAACCGACGAGCCCCAGCAACCACACAGGCTGCCGCATTCTGGACTAGTTGAAGTTTCTGGACCATCTTCAGAGGCAGCCCCACGTAGAGCGCGTTACAATAATCTAGTCTTGATGTTACTAGAGCATGCGTCACCGTGGCCAGATCTGAGTGACTCAGGTATGGTTGCAGGTGGCGAATCAGCCGAAGCTGAGCAAAGGCTCCCCTGGCCATAGCCACCTGAGTCAGCAGTGTGATGCATCTGCAAAGAAGGCAAATGCCATTTTAGGCTGCATTAAGAGGACTGTAGCTTCCAAGTCGCGAGAAGTTCTAGTTCCTCTTTATTCAGCATTGGTCAGATCTCACCTTGAGTACTGTGTTCAGTTCTGGGCACCTCACTTTAAGAAAGATGCAGCCAAACTGGAGCAAGTCCAGAGGAGAGCGACAAGAATGATCAGTGGGATGGAGGGGAAGCCCTATGAGGGAAGGTTGGGGGAACTTGAGATGTTCAGCCTGGAGAAGAGGAGGCTGAGGGGAGACACAATTGCCCTCTTCAGATACCTGAAGGGCTGTCATAGGGAGGAAGGGGCTCATTTGTTCTTAGCTGTCTCTGAAAGCGGAACTAGATCCAATGGGTACAAACTGCAAGAAAGGAGATTCCGGTTGGATATCTGGAAAAAATTCCTGACAGTGAGGGCGGTTTGGCAGTGGAACAGATTGCCAAGGAAGGTGGTGGACTCTCCCTCACTGGGGATCTTCAAGCAGAGGCTCGATTAGTACCTGTTGGAGATGCTCTTGGAGGATTTTCTGCTACAGGTAGGGGGTTGGACTAGATGACCTACTAGGTCCCTTCCAACTCTAGGATTCTATGATTTCTATTATCACTTGCATAACTTACGTTATGACATCACTTCCATGACAACATTTTGAGTTCTGTCCTGGGCTCCACGATCATTAGCTGTGCCATCGGGGCCACAGACAGTGTCATTCTGACACAGTGGAATGGCACAAAATGTTCATATGATACATCACCGTAGTTATGAATCTTGTTTTTAACTAAGAAGTAATTAGTTCTGAGAAGTAATTAGTAATCTGTTTGGGATGGAGAGTGGACAAAACAGTTCTTCTGAGTTCTGAGCACTGTTTGCCCTTGGTAGAATTCGAACGAGATATTTATTCCTGCCTGTGCCGTTCTGCAGTCATCCTACCTGTCTGTCTGCAAAAGTGCCTGTCCATCTGATGGGGAGCCTGAGGCAATGCTCGACAGTCCCTGGGTGCCGCGTGGCTAGGCAACAGCAGCAAATCACTTTCCCACTCACATGCATGCGCTCCCTGGCTCCCCTTCTTTTCTACACTTTAGCAGCTGTGTGCAGCATGATAAATTGGAGCAGGGCGTGACAGATGTAGGAGAAGCTAGTGCTAATAAAACCCCCAGCTTTCAGCAGCATGAAATCAAGTCTGCTAATGCTCTGCTTCTTTGTGTTTCTTTTTCTTTTAAGTATGCACAAAATCAGGAGGATGGGGGAAGGGGTAGCTGAAAACAAATACTCATTAAATTCTTGATCATAGGAAATGGAAGCATGTCATAATACCAACTTACTTGAAATGTGTGGCGCATTTAAAACGGTTGATTTGTGAAATGGGGAAGTGTAGGACTCGAGCTTGCTTGAAACAGATGCCTCTCACACAGGGAACCGTTTATTGTTCCTCAAACTTCTAATAACTGCGTTACATTATATTCCTAAATTAAACTGCAAGCAGATTTCATTTTTTGTCACCCACATTGACTTGTTGACCCTGGGCATGCATTATGCAAAGACTGTTTTAAAAAAAACAACCAAAACCCCAAACTTCAGGCATTTCAATCCTCATCAGGATTGCATGATTCACCAAATCAAGCACCAGTGTCCCACCCATTTCATAACACATCATTTACTTAGGCTAAACAAGGGCACAATCCTAATAAATTTAAGCCAACCTAACTCACCTGGCATATCTTCCTGTGGTGTGGAGAGGTCAGTGTATGAGTATGTAGGGGCCTAACTCCCTGCACCCCAGGAACTGGAGCAGATTTTTTTATTAATTGTATTAATTCTGATAATTAAGTAATTTTGTCATATGGAGTGTCAAATGACATAGCTATGCCACTGCTCTATACCATGGTACACTTATTTAGTGGGGTACACATGGTACACTTATTTAGTGGGGAGAGCATACTGGGCATTTAGTAAAGTTCCATGTTTCCTGTCCTCTGAAGGTCTCTGATTTATATTTTTTGGGGTGGGTCTCCTGTTGCAATGTAAAATGAGTTTTGTGTAAAACTGAAACCTTGCTTCCTTAGCAGCACAGTTAGTATGAAAAAAGCTGTAATCAGAACAAGTTTGGTTCTCAAAGCCAACAGCTTTCCGTAGCTGTGAGTATTATGATTACAAGATATTGCTGAAGTTATTTCTATGTTCATCATTTACTTCCCACATACTACAGTTGTCACTGATGTATTTTTGTTAGGGCTGCAAGTTTAATTGTTTTAATTGGTAGACTAATAGACTAAAGTTTTAGGTGGGACAGATAATCAGTGAAAATAAATATTAATCTGTGGTATTGCAAAGTTCCCCCCCCCCTTTTAACTCTGTGAGTTACTGAAATTCAGACATCTTTAATAGTTTTAAAACTAAACTACTTGCAATGGTTTAAAAACTAGACTAAACTACTTGGTTTTTCCAAGTATCAACTAGTGGTATCTTGTGCTTATTATATCTTTAATAGTATAAAAAATCCTGTGTATTGAATATCTTCCCAACACTTTAAAGATAAAAAAAACCAGGGTCTCACAAATACACAAGAGTATTCCTTGTTGAGAGACCCTAACTTTTTCCTTGGCTGAAGGGATTTCTCTGTTGCACATTGTGTTACTGCAATAGCATGACCTCTGAAAAAGTGTTTACGAAAAGTGATTAATTTTTCTTTTTGTTTCATTTATAAAACTGCTGCAGTTCCAACAATGATATAACACTATTTGGATAGAGGGAACATGGAAGGGAAATGCTGATCTGACGTGTACACATACATTTACATAAATGTTAAAGATGTTGTGCTTGTTAACCTGAAGGTGGGTAGTTCGGCAGTTCAAGACCCAAGTACTGCATGACAGAGTGAACTCTGAGCATTACTTGCCCAACTCCATTGCTTGCTGTCCTGCTCCCCTCCCCCACCATGCCTGTTCTGTCTTCTTCCCTCCTCCTCCGACCCTGGAACACCTCCTCCCATGTCATTAGTCATTGGTCCAATGCCCACACCAGTGCAGAAGTGGATCTAGCACTGGATGGCACTGACGCATTACTGACACTGGACTAGTGTTGCAGACTGCAAACATGCTTTATCGTACAACAGGGTGGAGTGCCAGTGGTAAACACTTAGGCTTGTGCCATAAATTAGCAGTAAGAACACATCTGACATGTTCAGTACAAGGTAAAAACCATAATGAGATCAATCACAGCTCTCCCAAAGTAATATTTATTAAGGATGAGTGTAATAAACTTGTGTCTAGGTGAGACAGTTGTAGTATTCTGCTCCTACATGAAAAAAAATCTCTGTGCATAGGATTAGTTGGAATGAATCCCTCCACCTGCACTGACAGGATGCAATTAAAAACAAATGTAAAGACATTTGCCTCTATCCCACTCAACATACTGGTCAGCTCTGCATACTCAGATGAGGGTGGAAAGTCTGACCTCCTAATATCATGTGCGTTTAACTGTATGATTGATACAGTTTGATGTTCTCCCTTCCCCCGTATAACATATTACACCTGAAACAGGTAGTGTACACACTCTTCAATCATGTGGGGCCAGCCAAATCAGTCCATAGTAAAATCAAAGTGAGAGAACAAGATACTGGCACTGCTCTCTCCTTAATGTGCTATTTTAAAAAATGTTTAGGAGTGTTTGCTTCACAAGGGAGCATTTCATCATGGGATTCTTCATCTTCAGTCTGAAGTAGGACAGCCCTAGTGCAAGTTTATAGCCCACTGGTATGACACAGCACAGTGAGAACACTACCACAAGGAGCATTCGATCTATTCTCACTTGAGAAAAGGAGGCATTTCCATTGCCTTTTGATCTAAATAGTAGCATATATGAGAATATTAACTATATCATTTGTTATTACTGAGATAGAATCAATTAATTAATTGAGAATCCCTTAGATAGCATTTAATTTTTTAACTATATTTCAGTTATTATCAGAGAAGATTGAAAATATTATTATATTAAATTTTGCAGCCAATCCTATCCATGTCTACTCAGCATTGAGCTACAATATAGTCAGTGGGGCTTACTCTCAGGTTAAGTGCCTAGCTATGCAGACAAAGTAATGAACCATTAGGCTAATGTGAGATCTCTCCAATACCATGTTTAGATCACCAATATTGAAACACTCACATCTAGTTTAGTTTAAAAGTAATGAGATCAATAAACCTGTGGACTTTGTTAGCAATTCCATTTCAAAACATTTCTCTGTAGAGCTTTTAGATTCCTTTGCCATTCTAACTCAACCAAAATTATATATTGTTCAATCCACAGTTTGTCATAGATATGATCCTGACATCTGTGTGTTAGCACATCTGTATTCCTTGAAGCATTATTGTGGTGTCCCACAAACAAATTAAATTACATTTTATCTAAGAAAGTGTGGTGTTACAAAATGTCCATGAAAGAATTGGACTACAATATTTATCTTTGATCAAAAACAGGCTTTGGCTGCAATCTTAAAGATACTTTCCTGGGAGTAAGATACTTTCCTGGGAGTAACACAGCTTACTTTTGAGTAGACATGGTTAGGATTGTGCTCTTTGTTTCTTAGTATAGTATAAAAGCAAGTGCTGTGCAAAAGCAAGTCTTAGCGCTGCTGTTACATGGGGAGAGGTGCATGGGGGATGCATGGTGTTGTCCACAATGCAAAATTCTTAGGAGTATAAAATTTCAAAAGAATAAAAAGTAGTAAAAAAATTTTAAATAGCCCCTTTTCACAGTGGCCCTTTCATAGCAGCCTTTCAGCCCAATCCAGAGCAACTAATCTGTCCACATAAGAGCCCTTAGGTTGCCCTATCTAACACTAGGTTGGAGCAACTGCAAGATGCTCCAGCCCAGTTACTCTGAAGGAGGCTTAGGGCAGAGCAAGGCAAGATAGGGTGCCCTAAGAGAGGTGGACCTGCTCTGCCCTAACTGGGGCAGCCTAAGCAGCTCAGGAGAGGCAAGTTGAGGGCATGTTTAGCATTGCCTAGGGCAGAGCAGTTACTCTGTATCCAAAGCCTGTTTCCAAGGCAGAAATGCCGTCTTCCAGTTCCTCAGAGTTATACCACCTCAGGAGCAGGTATAGTAATGAGTAGACCCATAGGGGTCCATGTTAAGGCCTGAGTAAGAATGGCAGTGTTGACCAAAAATCTGAGTTCTTGCGCAGCCTAGCTGCAACCCCTGCCTCTCAACCTCAGGATATGGAACAAACTACGGCTGCCCACAAACCTCAGGATACAGCAGGCCACTCCAAGAAGCCCCTTGTATTCACTGTAGAATGTACTGGCATCTCATCAGGGACTCCTTATAAGGCAGGCACCCAGTGGCGTCACCAGACTGGTGCGGCTGGTGTGGGCTGCATTGGGGATGCGCTCCGTATGGGGTGATGTGCCGGAGGAGTTTGACTGTCCTTTGGCAGGCCCCGGGCGTCAGCACCCCCATTCAGGCCTGCTCCAAGGCGGAGAATCAGCCAGAAGCTGCCACTTGTCTGAGGAGCTGGCCTGAACGGCCATCTGAGGTGCACTGCGCAGAAACACACTGAGCATGCCGAACAGCTTCAGAGGAGACTTCCTTAGAGCAGAGAAAGTCCGCGCCTCTGCACAGCCATTCGGCCTCACTCAGGAGGCGGAGCGGCAGCCAAATGGCTTCAGAAAGAGTACTGCACAGGCACCAACTCTGACGCCTGCACAGTCTCCCCCGAAGCCAAAAGGCTTCAGAAAAGTACTGCGCAGGTGTCAGAGATGGTGCCTGCGCAGTACTCTTTCTGAAGCCAGTTGGCTTCAGAAACAACTGCACAGGTGCCAACTTTGGTGACTGCGCAGTCCAGGTGGGGGGGCGCGCATCCCAGGGATGACGCACAGACTTCCGCACCAGGTGATGTGCAGAGTCATGTCACCACTGTAGGCACCACAGCTGTTCCTTGTTCAGTGTGATCTGAGGGGTGTCTCCTCAGGAGCAAGTCTTCCCCTTGTGTCAATTACTTAGCATGCTCTGGAGCAGTTAGGGCAGCCCAGGCTTCCTGACTCTCTGGATTCAGCATAACTTTCTGCTCTGGATACAGAATAGTTAGGAGAGTGCAGTTAGGTCAGAGCAGGCTGAATTTGCTCTGGATTGCAGCCTTACTTTCTGTCCCCTTTTCCCCTTTTATGTTCTTGCAGTCTTTCAGTAACAAACAGTGGCATAGCTAGGTGTAGGAGGTAACTTACACTGGGTAGCAAGCTGTATAGGGGCAACAAGCTGAGCTAGTGGCTAAGACTGTTAAAATCAGGATATGTATGAATAATATTATCTTGTTATTGGAAAGGTAATTTAATGCAGAATGCAATGAAACATAGTTCATCAGAATATCTGTATTCTATCATAACTTTTGATAGCTGGAGCAAGCAGAGTAAGTGGTTAGTGAGCTGCTGGGGAAGTTTTCTTCCAATTTCCTTTAAAAAAAACTGGGATGACATCCCCTTTGTAAGCTATTTGGGTCCCTATATGAAGGAACAATGATGGCTTAAATGTCACTGGTTCTTATCCTGTTGAAATGAAATGGGTTCTATCACTGCAAATGGATTATTTGATAAATACATTTTCCTGGGAATTATCACCATTGAACATTATTTACTGGATTTTTATCCCACTCAGCCTTACAATCCATTCTATGCATGTTCAACTGATGGTAAATCCTACTGAGTACAGATACCCTACAATCCAAAGTAACTACGGGAGCACGTAAGAGACATTGCATGTACCCGTAGTTACTGCATCACCTAGTGAAAACCTATGGGAAATTCATATTGCAATCCAGAACAAATTGTTCTTACACCGGAGCAAGAACTCCCTGTAGTTACTCTGGATTGCGCCCTAAGTTCATTGTTTAAGGGCACAATCCAGAGCAAGTTCAGCCTGCTCTACCCTAACTGCTCTCTCCTAACTATTATGTATCCAAAGCAGAAAGTTATGCTGCATCCAGAGAGTCAGGAAGCCTGGGCTGCCCTAACTGCTCCATAGCATGCTAAGTAATTGACACATGGGGAGGACATGCTTCTGAGGATCTGACACCTGTCAGATCACACTGAACAAGGAACAGCTGTGGTGCCTACAGTGGTGACATGACTCTGCACATCACCCGGTGCGGAAGTCTGCGCATCACCCCTGGGATGCACGCACCCCCCTACCTGGACTGTGCAGTTGCCAAAGTTGGCGCCTGCGCAGTTGTTTCTGAAGCCAACTGGCTTCAGAAAGAGTACTGTGCAGGCACCATCTCTGACGCCTGTGCAGTACTTTTCTGAAGCCTTTCGGCTTCAGAGGAGACTATGCAAGCGTTAGAGTTGGTGCCTGTGCAGTACTCTTTCTGAAGCCATTCGGCTGCCGCTCCGCCTCCTGAGTGAGGCTGAATGGCCGTGCAGAGGCATGGACTTCCTCCACTCTAAGGAAGTCTCCACTGAAGCTGTTCGGCATGCTCAGTGTGTTTCTGTGCAGTGCACCTCAACTGGCCGTTCAGGCCAGCTCCGCAGATAAGTGGCAGCTTCTGGCTGCTGTTCCGCCTTGGAGCAGGCCTGAATGGGTGCGCTGATGCCCGGTGCCTGCCAAAGGACAGTCAAACTCCTCCGGCGCATCACCCCATACGGAGCGCATCACCAAATGCAGCCCACACCAGCCGCACCAGTCTGGTGATGCCACTGGGTGCCTGCCTTATAAGGAGTCCCTGATGAGATGCCAGTACATTCTACAGTGAATACAAGGGGCTTCTTGGAGTGGCCTGCTGTATCCTGAGGTTTGTGGGCAGCCGTAGTTTGTTCCATATCCTAAGGTTGAGAGGCAGGGGTTGCAGCTAGGCTGGCCAAGAACTCAGATTTTTGGTCAACACTGCCATTCTTACTCAGGCCTTATCATGGACCCCTATGGGTCTACTCACTACTATACTTGCTCCTGAGGTGGTATATCTCTGAGGAACTGAACGAGGGCATTTCTGCCTTGGAAACAGGCTTTGGATACAGAGTAACTGCTCTGCCTTAGGCAATGCTAAACATGTTCTCAACATGCCTCTCTTGACCTGCCTAGGGCAGAGCAGCTAGGGCAGAGCAGGTCCACCTCTCTTAGGGCATCCTATGTTGCCTTGCTCTGCCCTAAGCCTTTTCCAGAGTAACTGGGCTGGAGCATCTTGCAGTTGCTCCACCTTAGTGATAGACAGGGCAACCCAAGGGCTCTTATGTGGACACATTAGTTGCTCTGGATTCTGCTGTAAGTCATTTAGAAGTCCTGTTCATATTCTAAAAGGTACATAAGAATTCTGGGAATGAGGAAAAATATGGTAGTGAAGACATTCTTTCATCACACATAGATAGACAGGAATCTGGGGCCAGGATCATGTGGCCAGGAATAGGCTGAAAACTCTGCTTGCCAGTAAACAGCTGGGGAGTGGTAGGGAAGGGTAAAACATGCAGGGAAGAAATAGCAGTTGATGTCAACCATTTCCCTGCCGATAACTTATCCTGACAATCTTTTCCTCCACAACAACTTGCATTTGCTGTACTGTAAGAAAAAAAGTATAAGGTGTGGTTTTCCAAGGAAAAGCAACAGACAAGGGAACAGTTAAGCTTTTTACACTCCTACTCATTGCTTTACCACTGTGGGTTCTCAGTATCCATGAGATACTGTGAGATACATTTTAGGAACTCTGGAAACCCTTCCAGTCACATATGGGAGGTCCACTGATGCCCTCCAGATATAGACTCAGCATTCATGGATGCTGAAATTCACAGATGCCAAGATTTTTTTAAATAAGGAGTGCCCACTATATTTCATGCTTTCCTTGCTCCACTGCAGTTTTTCAGCCACTGTGCCTCTCACAAAATACCTAGTTTGGGCTTTGCTACAAAATATTTGCTCAAGGTTTGCTGTCTGATATACTACTGAGATCTCCTTAAAAATAAAAACTGTTTTCACCAAAGCTTTGTCCGAAGAATGGGAACTCTGCTCTGCCATTGGATGGATGCCTGAGATACCCCACATATTTAATTATTTTCAGACTTCACTGAATATTCATGCTTGCCCTTCTTTTCTTCCATACTGTTGATCACTCTCCTGACTTTTACACCCTAAGTATTTTACGCAGTGACTGTTTTTAGCACCAAATGAGATAGTACAGGAAGCAACTTAGAGCACAATCCTAACCATGTCTACATGGAAGTAAGCCCCATTGTGTTCAATGGGTCTTACTTCTAGGAAAGTGTCTTCAGGATTGCAGCCTAAAGCTTTTTTGTCAGTCGCTGTTGAATATGAGACAAAAGTTACTGGAATTTGGGGCAACTGATTTCCATAGAACAAGTCTCTAAGCAGCACGTTGCGTGCTTTGGTCTATTAGGAATAGCTCAAGTAGGATTCTGATTTCCCAACAGGACATACTAATAAGATCTTTCCCTAGCTATTCCAGATTCTTTTTGAGAGTCTTTCCTTTGTTTGGTTCCCCCTTCCCAGGAGCCCTAGAAATCTCTAGCTATGTAGTTTAAAGCCAAATGTCTACATAACATATAGAAGATGATTAGGTCATGTGACCCCATGACTATGTAAGAATTTGCCTTATAGTCTGGGTCTGGAGAGATTTGCAATCAACTGCTTTGCAATAAGAAAGAAAACCAAAATGCAGAGTGTGAAAATTCCAACTTTTTTGCCAATACAACAGCGTGTATGTTTGTAGTTTTGCTGCCGCTGCATTTAATTTTTGTTCCCATAAGTGTATGGTAATGTTCACAACTTTCCACCAGTTTTATTTGTAAAATCCTGAAAAAGTATTACACAATAGTATACACAATTTACACAAATTAAACAACTTACACAAATTAAAACACAATAGTATACTTTTGAACACACATATGAACACACAAACCATCATAAACATATGAGCATGGGGACACCATCTAGGTCAGCTTCATTGAACTCCAGATCAGCAAATAATTCACACCATGAATACAGGATCTGCTGATAGTGGGACCCACCTATACTAAAGGGGTACATGAACATTGCTTTTATCATTCACAGAGTTGCTAATAAATTGTCTTCCTTTCATCATTTGTGAAAACAACGCCCAGTTCAAGTCTCCCCCCTCATGGGGACTCGACAACATGAGATCAAGTACCAAACTCCGAGTTCCTAAAGTGTAGCAAGCAGTTGTTTTTCCCTGCTACATCCTACTCATTAAGACACCACCAGTCCTGATGATCTTCACATTATTATTTCCTGACCTCCTTCTGCTCCTTCTGCTGCTGCCCTACTCTTGGTTGTCTTCCATTTTGAAAGGGCAGGGAGGGGAAGGAGAAAGCAAAAGGAAGGACTGCTGAGCTAGAGCAACCCCTCTTGCAACTTCCTTCCTTTTTCAGCATTTTTTGTAAAATGTACCTTTACACTGCAATATTTTTCCAGAAAATTTTCTAAGACTTCATTATAGAATAGCATAGCCACAACTAATGCAGAAAATGAAGCATTTCCAAAAATGTACAGTAGCTCTATACATTCTATTCAACATGTAATTTTTTCAGGTTTGATAATGTTTGGATCTTCCAAGGAAACAGAATTTCTTTCTTTCTTTCTTTCTTTCTTTCTTTCTTTCTTTCTTTCTTTCTTTCTTTCTTTCTTTCTTTCTTTCTTTCATTTGCTACTTCCAAGCCCTATACCCACCTGACAAATAAGTTGCACTTTTGTCTAAAGCAGAGGTGTCCAAATGTTTTGACAGGAGGACCACATCATCTCTGACACTGTGCTGGGGGCCAAAAAAATTAATTAACATTTGAAATTTGAATAAACTGAATATTTTTGAAGTGAAACTGATATGAATGAAGGAAATTCAAATCATTTCATAAACACTTTCTAACACAGGGAGGGGTAAGCTTCAAATTATTTCATAAACACTTCCATACAGAAATAGAGGATGTGTACAGCCTCCCTGGACATCAGACCACCCCCCCACCCCCGTAGATTACAGGGCTCAACCATGGGCCAGATGGAAAGGCTTGCCATGGGCTTCATCTGGCCCCTTGGTTTAGGGTTTCGACACCTCTGGTCTAAAGTAAAGTTGTGCTTGGGCCTAAGAGAGTGTTTGAATGCTGACATTAAATTTAATGTCATTAGTATCATTTTTATAATTGGGTAAAATTGATTCATCTCCATACTTCTGTCTGTCCATCTGTCCCTCCACCCAAAAATAAAATAAAATTGAATGACCTTGGTTTTAATGAACTCTGGAATAACTAAAGCTATTCTAAGAAATGCTAACTCTTGAGGAAGATCACAGATTGAAGTGATCCCTTATTCTGTTATCATGGTATCATCTTCATGTTCAGTGTTAAACCTCATTATATGTCCATCATATATCCAGCCTTATCTGGGACAGGATAACACACAACATGCTGATAACACCATGGCATGGTGTTACTACCTCTGCAGTTTACAGGATAAGCTTGATGCAGGAATCCCATTTTTGATAGAAAATCATTAATAGGTAGTTTAATCTTGGGGTGGGGTGTGACTTTATTGCATGCACGTTAGATTCCTGGCTTCAGAATTTTATAAGTTTCCTCTGAAAAGTCTGGTTTTAATCCCTCATTGCTATGCTGACCAAAAAAAAGTCTTTCTTAACCTTAAATCACTAGACCACTTGCTCACGAATAAAGCTCAGATTCTTTGTCCTAGCAATTATTCTGCATCGATGCAGGGTCTGCTTCTGAATCTGAATAAACCTGAATGAATAAAGCCCTGAATGAATTAGTAAAGCACCCGTGGTCTAATTCATACTCAGGATCTTTTAACTGCAATGAGTTATGTAGGCTTTGCTCATAAAATAGGATTGTCAGAATATGTCCAAAGTTTATCTGCACAAATACAGAGACAGATCAACAAACAAATACTACTGTTAGTTTTGGGTCAGTCTTTTGTGAAGCAAATTGAGAAACAAAGTGAGAAAATACATTGTTCCGCTTTCTGCTAACTAATCACCCACAGGCAAATATTTATCCTTACAAATGTACGTATTATTTTTAGCATCTCCACTGGAACCTCTGTGGTTGGAGGAGTTGTTCTGGCATGTTCACAGAACTGATGTATTTTTATAATCACACATGCATTACAATCCCTGGTGCAACAACACATCCATTTAAGCAAAAAAATGATTTGTTTAGAGCACTTTTTTTCTTCTTCAAGTATGGTCAACCTCATGTTTCAAGTTTGGTCTTTCCTAAATACTGAAAACCTGTAATGGAGATGGTTTCAGTGCCTTCATTTCCAATGAGCATAATCAACATTTTAACCACAAACAACTTAATTAAAATAATGAAAGAAGACTGATCAATTCCTGTGGGAACTCATAGCCAATAATACCTGTTGTGCAGAACACTCACTCTCAGTCTCACCTACCTCACAGGATTGTTATGAGGACATAGGAGGGGAGGATCTAAAGCTTTGTTTCTACCTTGGGCATTTGCTTTGGCATGGAAAGGCAGGGTATAAATTCCTTAAATAAATAAATACAGGCACACTGATATATATATTTTCATGTTTATGGCTGGAACATTGTTTCTCACCTTCTGACCCCAGATTTGACCCTTCCCTGCCCACTCTCCATCCCCCACCTCAGCCACTCTCCATCCCCCACCACAATCATCTTCATCCTCTTCATACCTTTATTGACATGATAGACATACCAGTATATAGGCCTTTACCCACTGGTACATTGTACTGGCACCTTTCTTCTCCCCCACCCGCACAGCAGGTGGAAAATCCCAGCTAATGCCTCCTCATCAGTGCCCCTTCATGTCCAGCAAAGGGACATGGCACTTCCTTTTCTGGCCTGCAGCCACAGCATGATGGGCTTGTCTCCCCTCCTGGGTAAACAGCCCCAGCTTTGCCTCACCTCAGCTTCCCCAGCCCCAGGCTATGCTGCTGGTCCTCCCAGGGATGCTGAGGAGGGACAGCCCAAACTCCGGCATACCCATGATAGTCAATGGGGCTTACTACCAGGGAAGCCTGGATAGGATTGTAGCCTAAGATCCCAGGCCTATAAATGCCTACTCAGTACTTAGTCCCATTAGAGTCAATGAGGCTTTACTCTCAAGTTAGTATGGAAAGCATTGCTGCCTCAGTGCCCAGGCCAAGGCATGTTTACTCAGAAGTAAGCCTACAAGAGCAATGTAGGACAGGACTCTTGTATGGCTTCCAGGTGTGTGTGTGTGTGTGTGTGTGTGTGTGTGTGTGTGAAAAGAGCCCATTCAGGATCAAGATGAGAGATGTTCACCACTTTCAATGATTCCTTGGACCATTACACTGCTCATATGAGCTGTTAAGCACACATGCTGCATAGAACAAAAATCAATCCTGAGGAGATCAAGCTCTCCTTGTGCACTTCGGTTCAAACAGGACATTGCAGAGGCAAGCAAACATTTTCTGTGCTTGTTGGATAATGACTTTTTTACTCCCCTTTTTGTGATTCTATACTCTTCCAGCTTCACTTCCCCCCTTTGGCTTATATAGTACTTGTCAGAGGATTCCACTTCCACTAAGATATAACTACTGTCTCTGCCTGTGTGTGGCATTCTTGCTTGTGGGCTTTCTGGGAGCTAATTAATTTCTCATTGTATATAAAGGCACCTCCAGGCATCTCTAACATGGACATAGCTAACCCTGCCTTCTAGGTTTTATTCCATCAGCCAGTGGTTACAGCATGTTAAAGGCAATCAGCCATGAACAGATGCAGCATCTGGCACTTAGATATCAATCTTGGTTTTCATTTATAATGTAGAAAGAAAGAAAGAAAGAAAGAAAGAAAGAAAGAAAGAAAGAAAGAAAGAAAGAAAGAAAGTAAGTTTGCAAAAAAAAAGTCTCTGACGGCAGTCCTATTCACACTTACCTGGGAGTAAACCTCAATGAATAAAGCAGGCCTCCATCAGTCTTGAAAAACTATGGTATCGTGCTCGGCGCTGCATACGCTGCATGCAAAGCACAAAAGCCTGGGTTGGATTGTTATGGAGGTTAGGCTGTTACTCAAGCAGCAAATCCCCCCCTCTCCACACCACTGAATTAGTCCAATGGAAAGGCAGAGCCAATACGATTGGATCCAGCTGGCGTCGCAGAGCTGGGCTAAGGACTCACCCTGGGCTCACCCTGTCTTATGGGGCCGATCCGGGCCTTGAACCGCTTGACTGAACAGCGTGTTAACTGCTTGACTGATTAATTAAGGCTAACCTCAACGAATAAAATAGGATTTATTTCTGAGGAGATATGATTTTCTGCTTTGGTTTTTGTTTAAAAACTACTTTGTTCTCTTTTTCGAGAACATTAATCTTGAAATATATTGTTTTTGCAGACACGTAGTTCTTATTAGCCAAAGCCGAAGGCTCTGAAGCCAAACAAATGTAACTTTCATGTAGGTTTTGTTACTACTTGTTACCCTCCATTGCAATAAAACAGATTACCAGTTACTAAACAAAACACATACAAAAACCTCACATCTCTCAATCTTCACAAAAGCTCTAAACACATCTCTGTCAGTAGCCAGACACATGAGGCAATATATGGCTGAAGAATGGCCAAAGCTGACTGATTCTTTCCAAGAGAAAGCAGATTGAGGATGACTCAAATATCTTGCCGTTATAACATACACAACGTTTTTCTGCTTTCATTAGCCTCCAGACATAACAATATTATACATAGTATTTCTAAGGTGTCAATTACAAGTCCAAAGATGAAGCCCATGGCAATGTACCTCATTTTATATCATGAGCTAAACTGTAATAATTCCCATTAACTGTTCTACAGCACCACAGTAGATATTGTGAGGGGGTAGCCATGTTTGCTTATGTCCTTATGTACCACCTTATTCAATGGATTCAATGTTTTTCCCTTGCATTTATAAAGCTGGGGGGAGCTGTATCACTTTAGCAAGAAAGAGTGACTTGGGAAGAGATCTGAAAATTCTTCTGGCTCAAATTGACTCATCTCTTATCAGGATTGGATCCTAACCCCAGTTCCATTAACCACTCTTGAAATATACTCAAACATATTGTTTTCTCTTCCCCATATTTCTTGAGGGGCTGGCCAAGTGGAAGTGTCCTTTGATCATGCACAAGTAGCATTGTCAGGACACATTCTGAAACAGAAACCAAGTTTCCTTATTCTAAAAAATCACTGGGAACTTCTGCAGGCATATTTGTGGTTTCCTGTTTTCTTCATGATTTCCCAGGCACTGTGCCAATCAAGGGTTTAATTCTGTTTTCTTGTTCTAATAGGGGCAACATTCCCAAGCTTTCAGACTCTCAAAATGAGATGAAATGAAATATGATTTAAAAACATGATGATGATGATGATGATGATGATGATGATGATGATGATGATGATATTTTCAGAATCGGATGTTATTGACATTGAATTCTTCTGAAGGACCTTGGATGCCAGACTTTTATTCTATTTTTCTATTACAAATACAGTGGTATCTTGAATAAAGAGCATCTTGAATAAAGAGCGCTTGGTATAAAGAGCAGATTTTTCTCAGAAATTTTGACTTGCTTAAAGAGCACTGTCTTGAATAAAGAGCACTTCTGAGGAAGTTTGGAACAGGTTTCCATGGCAAGGGAACTCACAGGCAGGACGAGGAGACTAGATTGAGCTACAGTGGGGCCCTGGGCAAAGTTTGGAATAGGCTTCCATGGCCAGGGAACTCATGGGACGTCCGGGGAGAGCAGCCTGAGTCAGGTCTGTGTGTGGGATCTGTGTGTGACAGCATGGAAGGTGTGCCTTATCAATGTTCTAGTGCTGCTCCCCGTCAGCAGCTTGGGAATGTTAAAGTTGCACAAAAAGACAATAGATTCCATGGAGCCAATGGATAGCAGTGACTCCATTAGTGATTGTGAAAGTCATCCCCTCTCTGTAACCCTCACACCAGCCATGAAGGTTTTCAAAGGTACAGTACAGTTCAGTACTGTACAGTATTTTCTTTATTGCAGTGTTGTGTATTACTGTATATTACAGTGCTTTGTACAGTGTTATATTGCAGTGTTTTGTAATCATTGTTATAAACAGTTAATATTTTTATATGAATATTTTTTGGGTTGTGGAACCAATCGTCTGAGTTTCCATTATTTCCTATGGGAAAATCTGCTTCACTTAAAGAGCGTTTAACTTAAAGAGCATGCCTCCGGAATGAATTAAGCTCTTTAAGTGAGGCACCACTGTATCATTGCAAGATGTAAGCTGTTCTCAGTAAAACTGCTTTTTGTAGTTGATGGATAGTAATTTCTGTGAACCCTATAATGCTAAGGTGCTCTTCAAGATGTTTTGTAGTTATGCCAAGGGCACCAATCATCACTGGGCTTACTCTGGTCTTCTGCTGCCACAACCTTTGAATTTTGCTATTTGTAATTTTTAAAATTTTATTATTTTTTCTGTTCTACAATAACCTGGTATTGATATAGCAATTATTTTGACTTGTTTTCCTTTCTGGTCTGATGTCTTATGTGGTAGATATTTATAGTCAAAAATTCCATTCTACTTTTGAATCTTCATTTTCAACAACTTTTTCAATTTTGTGTTCCCAACCAATGGTGTAGCCAGGCAGTGGCAGGCCAAGCAAAGTACTACTCTGACACAATGGTGAATAAAATTGCCATGGTAAATTGCCATAAAATTGAGCCATGGTGAATAAGATTGTTATTAAGAATAATACCATAAAGTTATAAATCATTCAATTTGTAATTTACAGCAGAATGCACTTACGCAAACTTTAGTATCTTGATTTAGTCCAAGGTTGTTGTAAATGTGGTGTAAGCAGTGGTGGGCTCCAGCAGGTTCGCACCTACTCTGTAGAACCGGTTGTTAATGAGAGACAGGACATATAAAGTTTAAAAATAGCCATTTAAAAGTGGCTGCCAGATGGGCAGAGAACTGGTTGTTAATTTCTTTGAAGCCCACCACTGGGTGTAAGGCATGTTTGTGCCACCCAGAGAAGAGAGGAAGGGAGGTTTGTACAAGGAGTTACAGCAAAGTCTCCAGTGCCACAGGCTCCAGCGCTGACGCCTGATCAGCGTCACATGCCAGGAACCAGTGGCAGACCTGGAATGGGGCAAACAGAGCATATGCTCTGGGCATTGAACCTGCACAACTGCAGGACTGTGGGGAAGCCTGACTGAGGTCGCAATCCTGAATAACTACGGGGAGTCCTTGCTCCGGTGTAAGAACAATTTGCTCTGGATTGATATATGAATTTCCCATAGGTTTTCACTAGGTGGTGCAGTAACTACGGGTGCACATAAAGTCTCTTACGTGCCCCCATAGTTACTCTGGATTGTAGGGTGAGACTATCAATGCAATCAAAACAGTAGTTCTGATTTTTCCGAAGTACAGTTTAAGACCAGAGGGAAGCCTCCGAAAGTTTCCTCAGGTGGCCCTGGAGTTGTGTGAGATTCCATCATCCTCAGTAATAGGGGGCAGTATCATGTAAGGGTAGCATTGGAAACCTCAGTCCCAGGAATCCATCCCTGCCAGGAATACCTCAAAACAAATAGGGTGCTGGAAAGCATCATCAGCACAGAACAGCTCTGAATGTTGGCTAGCCTGAGAGAGAAGGACACACAATGAACAATGCGGAACAGGAATTTGAATTTGGGGTTCTCCCTATGCCACTGTGGGTCTCCATTTTCTTTCTATAGAAGCAACTGCATTGTATTTTCTAGGGTTATACAATTCAACTATATTTTGCATTCTAGCGTCCCTTTCTGGTGCAGAACACTTCTTGTTTTGTTTGTGATGCAAGTGCTGTTGCAAGTGCACCTCAGAATAATCACATCTCTTGAGTGAATATTTGCCGTCAGTGACCAGCAACAGTTGTGGAAATTGCTGCCACTTGATTCAAAACCCCATGAATAAATCCTCTCTTTGGTGCTAGTTAAACTGACTGGTTTATTTCTAGCCCACTGTATCTTTGAAGATCATAACTTAATTGAAAAAAGGTTCCTGCAGTAACAATGAGCTATTGCAATACAATAACACATTGTAAAAGGAATGCATTTATTGACAACAATTTCATGCGAGCAAGACTATTGTTAAAGAGGTTCTATTCATTCAGAGCAATTTCCGCCAACTTAACTGAAATCTGAAAGTAAATTTAAAAATGATTTCCTACTATATATAGAAAGCAAGAGGGGAAAAACCCTCAAATAATAGCGTTGGCATGGAATAGAACTGAAGTATTTGCTATCTGTATGTTCAAGCTCATAGCATAAAATATTTTATATGTAACTTGGCATGTGACAAGTCATGACATCAGTTGCCAGTTTTTGCCTGTCACTAAAGTTATTGACTAAAGAATTACTCAACGCAGGGTAACTATGTCTACAGAGCTCTAGCTAGAAAAATGTAATTCATTGGACAGATGGACCAGGCTAGGGGCATCCCAAGTCATCCTGATGCCTCAGGTGGCTTGCCAAATGCCTTCACCCTTGTTTGATGGTCTGCCAGCCTCTCTTCTTTTTGTGGGAGGGTGGGGTGACAGAGTAGACACAGATTGACATCCACCACCAATCTGCAACCACTTCAATTACCATCATGTTTGGACTGGCCTAGGTCAACCATCTTCTCCACTTCAAATAGGTTTTCCACATTTTTAGTACCATTATCTTATTTCTTCCCTCACTTTGGACAATCTCCTCTGACCAATACCTTGTCTGCATCCTTAGAAAGACCCTTGCTTTCTTTCCCCTAATCATCTATTTCAGAGGTGCCCAAACCCCACCCTGGAGCCAGATGTGGCCTGCAACAAACCCCCTCCTACCGGCCTTTTGGCAAGCCTTGTAATCTTCCAGAGCTCTTCTTGCCTTTACTCCCCTCACCTCTGGAGGGTATTCTGAGGGCTAAAGAGGCTGCACGCACCCTCTCTCTCTAGCCTTACATAGGTTTGAGCCCCATTCACTATACTAGGCATACTTCAGAGTAGACATGCATAGGCTAGTCTATCAGGCAAGGCTAAGCAGGAGCAGGTGCAACCAGCTGGAGCTATTTTTTTGTATGTTCTGTATATCAAGACATTGTTTGTATATCAAATGTTTGCTTGTCTTGCAAAACACTCTCAATCCAAGTTACTCTTAATCCAAGGTTTTCCTGTAAATTGAGCAGGCAGATTTGCATCCATGCATGATCTGCATACCTATAGATTACTTGTTCCATGGCAGCAATCAATTGTACTGAATAAAAAGCAAATCCTTTGAGGCTTCTTTACATGTTACACCTGAACAATTTTTTTTAAAAACACACCCACCATCACCAAAGAATCACATATACAAACATAAGTCTTCAAAACTCTGTAGCATTACACTTTATAGTAAGGCCATTAAAGAAACCAGGAGAGGGGCAACATAGATGATGGAGTAGTATCCATAGATGGGAGCAGGTTCTATTCTCAGCAATAAAGGACTTCAGTGAGAAAATTGCTATAATCAGCAAAACTGCTGGATATGGGCTCCTTACAAATCAACTGTGTCAGTAGGTGCATGTTTCAGAGACAGTGGCCTAGGCTGAACCCTCATTTCTTCATGTTTCATGTTTTGGGAATCTATGGTCATGCCCTCTCCTTGACCCCAAAAAATATGCCCATTTTTTCCTGTTTCCTTCAGATCCTGCCACTAAATAACTGTTTTGATGGGAAGGGAGGGGGAAGGAATGGGGCATTACAAACTTAAAGAAGAACTGCTAGACACAATGTGTGCAGCAGTCCTTATAACCACAGCTTGTTGCAATGAAGCAGGAAAAAGAAGTGAAGGTTTGGTCAAAAATAGCAACATACAGTCCTCATGCTTTGGTAAGTCCACTTGTGTATTCGTCTGTGACAGAATGAGGCTTTAAGGGTAGAGATCAACAATGTCAGGAATATATGTAATGTGGGATAAACTGGTTTAAAAGGAATAGCCTATTTTTATACTAGGAGGTTTGGAGGCAATCTAGAGAGACCGCAAGTTAGAAGCAAAAGCAATTTTTCCTCCTCATCAATTGAAGATGTCTATAAGGCATCTTTTAAAAACGATTTTACTGTTCCGCTAGTGATTTCCGCCTTACTAGGTCTAGGGATTTCAGGGGATATCATTTGAAACCAGCCTTGGAATTTCCAGCTTCTGGTTTGAGAGGTGATTGCTTTTGTGAGGCTCCTTTTCAGTGGGTGCCTGATGGCTCATTGGTTTTTGAGCATGAAAACCTCAAATATTTCTCTTGCAGTGTACCTCAAATGGTCCTTTTTAGTACAAAACAAGTAGTGTGGGACCAAAAAATGCTTATTTAATGGTCCCAGTTTAATAGCTCTCCCCCACACATTTTGCCTCCTGTGCCTAACTGCTTAATTTTTGTCTTCTGATCCTGGACTTGAGAACCCTGCTATGCGTGACTAGAGCGACAGCCTCAAGTGTTTTGCATCCACTAGAGGAAATTAGGTCAGTGCCCTTCCCAAGGTTGATGAGTTGCCAGCTTGCGAACATAGGACATCTGCTCAGTATCAAATGGGCTGGCATAATGTTCAGTTGGAATAAAGGGGCTGAAGGAACAGCATCCGAGGGGGGTGATGAAAAGTGCAGTTCAGAGCATGCTACCTTGTCTGACCTGCCAAGAGCAGCAGTGTTCATCTGCTGTGTTTCTTTTATTGCATGTTTCCTGGGCATTTGATCTCCTTTTCATTCTCTACCTCCTCTCGCACATTGCCAAAACTATGAAAAGGTTGAAAAAAGAAGAGAAAAGTCTACAAGTGCAGGCAAAAACACTGATGGGACTTAAAACATTCAGAGTGCAACCTTAACCAATTTAGACCAGCACAACTCACCCAGCTACCAGTTCCCATGATGGTGAGGAGAGGCTGGCACAAGTCTGTTCACTGGTCTATACCCCCTCCTCCGGTAGTAGTGCTGAAATGCCTTATGACATTTTACTATACTCCTAGGCCAGCACAGGACTTAGTAGTAGCAATACAGTGGTTAGTATTGCACTGTCAGTGAGTAAAATCACATTGGTGATTGGTTCTGAAAAAGTGGGATTATAATGAACCACTTTCTATTCTTTTAAGAATGATTTTTTAAAATGTAGCTAGTGAGTGCATCTTAAAAGTGATTACTTATACAGTATAATAATAATCAAATCACTTACAGCTTTCTAATTATTTGCATTTATGTTGGCTAAAAGCATTTTGTTTTCTGGTTTGGAAGAAAAATACATTGAATGGGTAGGGAGACTGGTCAGGGTGCATCACTATTTTCTTGCAAGAATAATTCTCCAGGCAGAGGACAGAGGCAACTCTCCTTCAGTGTAGGACTGATTCAACTGCAAGGACTAAGGCAGCCTGACTTTCATGTTCGACCCTCTCATTCCAGCTTTTTGCACTAATATTAATGCTCGCCCTTCCTTTGGGGATCCTCCTTGCCCCTTCACTGGCTCTCTGGAATGCCTTTGGCCTGGTGGCTAAGCTCCGTCGCTGACACCGTTTCACCTGCTGTGTGCTGATAGTGACAGGAGCAGATAGCACTGCAGGGGATAGACTCTGTCAAATGGCATCTAGCAGTCAGTGCCTGCTAGTGCTGGACTTCACCTCCCACTTTCTCTTGCCCCAGGCAGGGAATGCTTTTTTGAAGATCAGACTCACTTCCTAACCTTCAAGAATCTGACAGCCTATAGGACTAGTCTCCTATGCTGTAGGGCTGAGCTTTTACATAGGGCATCTTTTCATGTATTTCTGTTTTCAATTTCCTACCAGTCTCTTTGCTCCAAATTGTGTTCATAACATGTATTGATTGATTCATAACCTTACTAACTGCTCTTTCACTAAAAAAGCTCAACATGGTGTACAGAATATAAAAACCAAAAAGAGTGTGTAGAAACTGAAAACTGAAGAAAGATGTCATGTTTAAAAGAGAGTTAGGCCAGTGCACAGACATGTGCTTGTCTGGCTACATAACCATCAGAATAGGAAGATGGATAAGTTGTGCTGGCCTATGTTAGGATTGCACCCTTAAATTTTAATCATTTGCATTATCATTAAAATAAAAACTGATAGGGGTGGGGGAAGCAAAGTGAAGGAGGGGGTTATGATCCAGTGGTGGGCTTCAAGGGGTTCTCACGGGTTCTATAGAACACTTTGCTAATGAGCACCTGGTTCTGAGAACCGGTTACTAATGGGACATAGAACCTGTTGTTAATTTAGGTTATTAGGACATAGAAACTTTTGTTAATTTATTTGAATCCCACCACGGGTTATAGCCCTCAGGCCTTTCTTATGAGATCTGGAACGCATCACGGCTCTGCAGGGCAATGGCATGGAAAAGCCTGGAGCCCACTAAATTTGATATTTCACTTTGGTGCCCCCGTCCCAAACCAGGAAACCTGGTCACGCAAATTACCTACCATTAAGTTCCCATTTATTCATCTCTGAGGCAACATAGTTGGTGCTGCCTTTGTAACTGCACACTTCTTTCTGCACATTTTGTTTCCCTTACAGTGACATAGCTAATGATCATGTAACCCAATGCCAAGGTGAAAAAGTTGCTCTGGAAGTGATGACACAACCAGAAGTGATGCAATACCCTGAATTTTAAAATCCAATCCCTTCTTGGCCAGGGAGCTTCCTGGGTGACCTTGGACCAGTTACTCACACTCAGTCACATCAACCTCACAGGGTTGTTGTGAGGACAGCACAGGGTTGTGAGGACCTAAAGCTTTGTAAGCCACCTTGAGTATTTGCATTGACATGGGAAAAGTAAGGTTTAAATCCAATGAATAAAAAAATTAATGAATGTAACATAAAAAAATTTTGTCATGGGAGATTAATAAGATTTTGTGAATGATGTTTACAAAAATCAAAACAATATAGAAATATCAACTAATTCAAAAATATTCTGATCATGGAGTTTTGAGGGAAAATTCCATCCACAAAATTTCACCCACATTTTCACATGGTAATATTGATCATTTTTGCCAAAATTAAAATACTCGTGAAAACATTCGCCCAGTGTCAAATGGAAGAAGCCCCACATACTAAACGTTGGACCCGAAATGCAAAACCTTTCATATTATCATACTTTCACACGAACCTTTCATAGTATCTCCCCACATCCACTCTAGCCCAGAATTCCTGATAACATTGTTCAAAATAAAAATAATTTACTGGGTACAGTTGATATTGAACATTAACTTACATATGACAGACCTGGAAAGGTTCCCAAGCAGTGCATCTGGATCTGCACAAAACATGATAAAGAATGGAAATACCAGGGCAAAAGACCGCCTATGAATACAAGCAGTTTAGATTTGGATTAACAATAGATCTTTTCTGTGCAAACATTTTACAGGGCTCCCCAGCCAGGGCAACTTTTTCAAGTGCCAAGTGTTTCAGTGCAGATGATCTCTGGGAATTTCATTACCTCCAATTGCATGGAACAATTTTTCCCATGTGTGTTTTCTTTAAATGTCACAAAAAATATGGAGACAATTGAGCCAAAGTTTATTTTTCTGTTCTCTCTCTCTCTCTCTCTCTCTCTCTCTCTCTCTCTCTCTCTCTCACTCACTCACTCACTCACTCTCACTCTTTTGGAGGTTAGGGGTATTCCTATCTCCTCCAATGACTTTTTTTAAACTGGAAGTTTTAAAAAACTGCATGGTTTGGAAACTTCATAGGCGTTATCACTAAGGGTCCTCATAACAGATCACAAATAAAATGCCTACAGCTCTTTACCAATCTACCATATTTACGTAATCTAACGCTCTCCTTTTCCAGCCAAATTTAGTTTCCAAAATTGGGGTGCACATTAGATTTGATAGTACATTAGGTTCAAGTAAATACAATATTTTAATTGTAAGTATAAGTCAGTATTTAGTTTAACAATTATATATATATAAATGAAAAGTCACTGACTGACTGACTGACTCATCAACACCCAGCCAAAACCGCTGGGCCTAGAAGCATGAAATTTGGGGTGGGTGTTCCTTCCTTGACAGAGGGAGTCACTAAGAACTGGTTTTCGGAAATTCCAACCAGAAGGGGTGAAATGGGGCACAACGCGTTTTGTACTTTCCATTGAAAAATCAGTGACTGAGGGATGCTCTGCCCCAATCCCCGGACCTAGAAGTGTGAAATTTGGGGAGGGTGTTCCTTATGTCACATGAACACTTACTTAATATGGAAGACTGACCAACATCCAGCCAATTTACTGCTCGGTACCTGGTGCACTGGGAGGGGTTGCACTGGAGAGGATGCTTGTGTAGGAGGAGGTGTTGCACATGGGGGTTGTTGTGCATGGGTGGGTTGTTGTGCATGGGTGGGTTGTTGCGCATGGGGGTTGTTGCACATGGGGATGATGTGCACAGGGGGGATGATGCACATGGGGTGGATGAACATGGGGGATGTTGCGCATGGGTGATGATGTGCATGGGCAATTGAGGTGCAGTGGGGGATGGTGTACGGGGGAATTTTATTCCTGCAACGCGGGTACATTTTCACTAGTATATATATATACCATATATAGTTATATAGTATATATACTATATATATGGTTTGTGTAAAATTGTATATAATGTGGAAAGATCTCAGTAATTATATAATTACTTAAAAACTGGTTAAAATTGTTGGACTAAGAAGGTTTAGCCTTGTTTACTGCAAAGTGGCTCATATTATGTCATTCTAAATCACTTGTCCTTGCCTCAGTTGAGTCAATTGATAAAAATCAAGGTAAAAATCATTCAGATAATTGAGGCCCAATGTGGTATGTTTGGAATGGAATGCTAGGCTGAATGAATAGATGGCACTTGAGAAAATATTCACGACTATAACCTGACCTGATTAGCATTGCACAATAGGCACAATTATCTCATCGGAGAAGGCATATCATTACTTGTCATTTTGACTGTTGCCTCATCTTTAACAGAAAGGCTTCTTTAATCTCTGGTCCTGCAAACCAAGCTGCTGATAAGAGTATGAATTTGCTGTATTAGTGCTGTAAATCTTTAGATGAATATTTCTGAGACTCTGTGCTCATTATTTCCTTTCAAGTAAACTTTTTTATAACTTGTAGGGAATACACACATGCAGAAATTACTGAGCACAATCAGCATCCATGGCACACCATGATGTCATGACACCTGGTGATGCCCTTATGTCATGATGCTCATGCGCCATGAAAGCACCCAGCTGGCTGTGGACAGTACATGAATCTCCCAGTCAGGGCATATGTACCCTCCACAGTCGGCCAGGCAGCAGAGCCTGATCAGCTTCAGAGTACTCCTGAGCACTCCCTGGACATCTAACTGAGCCAGTTAGAGTTACCTCCTGGTTAATTCTACAGCCGTATTCAAGGCTTTATGCAAACATTTTCTTCAATCAAGTTTGTCAATCAAGTTCGTTAAGCAATGGAAAACCCACCCTGGCCAGAAGATTAATTTGCATTACAAATGCCTCTGTACCATTTTTTTTCTTCCATAATAAGAAAACCAGACATTAATAGCACCAGATGTGCAATAAAAAAGCCTCAAAGGCAGTTGCAGCCTTGTGTGCAAAAATAACTTGATTTACCTATAGCAAGGTACCTGCATCCACTGGGTAGGGATAATTTTATTACTGTCCAAATGTCAGCTCAGCAGTTCTTGTTGGTACAGATACCAAAGGGTGAAATCTTGCTAGGTGCACAAGCCCTGAGAGAGAGAGAGAGAGAGAGAGAGAGAGAGAGAGAGAGGCAATGCTGACATCATCAGACCCTTCCTTATTGGTTTCCAGCCTGTCCGACCATTGGGGTCACTGCTGAGGACACTCAGAGCCCAGATGCTAAACTGAGGATCTCATCTTTTCAGTGACTGCATCTGGCTTTTTGGCTGCCTCTCCAGGCTGATCTGTTGGCAATCCTGGATTTGCCTGTGGGTCTGTCATCTGTCATATTGTTAGGCTGCTGACACGCTGTCTCTGCATGCCTGGCCTTCCTTGGCTGCTTTGCCTTTCAGCTGCATTCGCTGCCACTGATTGTATTACAGTTTTTAGAACAAAAGAGAAGGAAATACAGTTCTGACCTGTCATTTAGAAGTCAAACTCAGGAGAGCTTTTCCATCCTATACAGACAGATATAGACATTTGCTACATATTTATTATGGTAAGAGATGCTTTAAAACTGGGTTAGGAATCCACAGAGACTACTTTCCCATGGGGTTTTAGCAAGCTAGTGAATGCTGGTCTGCTCAGGACTCAAATAGAGCAGGGAGATGGTGTATCATCACTCCAGCTCGTGGGTTGTTGCTCTGTCCACTGCATAGGAGGAGGTCCATTATTGAGTTGTCTTGCTGGCCTTCCACTCCAGGTGATTCCAACCCAAGTGATGCCACTGATGACAGTGGTAGCATTTATTGCATTATCGGGGTAGTCAGAGGGTATCACAGGGTCCCAAAACTAGTCTTATTCAAGACTTGCAGAAACTGCTGTCAATACTGATTAATAGCACAATCCAGAGCAACTAATCTGCCCACATAAGAGCCCTTGGGTTGCCCTATCTATCACTACGGTGGAGCAACTGCAAGATGCTCCACCCCAGTTACTCTGGAAGAGGCTTAGGGCAGAGCAAGGCAACACAGGGTGCCCTAAGAAAGGTGGATCTGCTCTGCCCTAACTGCTCTGCCCTAGGCAGTTCAGGAGAGGCATGTTGAGGGCATGCTTAGCATTGCCTAGGGCAGAGCAGTTACTCTGTATCCAGAGCCTGTTTCCAAGTCAGAAATGCCCTCGTTCAGTTCCTCAGAGATATACCACCTCAGGAGCAGGGATAGTAATGAGTAGACCCATAGGGGTCCATGATAAGGCCCGAGTAAGAATGGCAGTGTTGACCAAAAATCTGAGTTCTTGGCCATCCTAGGTGCAACCCCTGCCTCTCAACCTCAGGATATGGAACAAACTACGGCTGCCCACAAACCTCAGGTTACAGCAGGCCACTCCAAGAAGCCCCTTGTATTCACTGTAGAATGTACTGGCATCTCATTAGGGACTCCTTTTGATAGTGCAGGCTAGTGGTTAGCTGGCATGCAGGGCTCAGGATTGGGCCCTGAATGGGATAAACAGTGTGTTGGGGATCCACCTCATGAAATCATAACATAGTAGGTAGAACGTCCTCCAGATATTCTCATAATACCTTTTCATGATTGACTTGCAATATTAATGCCAGTAATATTCTACTTTTGAGGTCTTGAGGCTCAGTGGTTTGTATACATTGGCTTTTAATTGTAATACTGGCTATTAATTGCAATATTTTCATTTCCACATACACCTGGCAGATCCTGGCGTGTACAATTACTGCTTAGCACAGTCACTGTGGGTAGTGTATTGAGCGGACTGTAATTTATCATGAGTTTTCTCATACTGGCTTCCTTGGCACATAATAATTTGAGGGAAATAGTTAAAATATTAAGGAAGGGAGGAAGAAAACAAATCTCTGTTAACATGCCCAGTGGTGAGAGAAAATTACAGGTTTCATTGTGTATTCTGCACCATCTGCCTCGACGCAGAGCTTAACCTGGAGACTCTCCCATGGGAAATAGCTGTGGATAAGTTATTCAATTAGAACAGCATTATTGGGCAACTACCTTGGAGAATTGGGTTGATGATGCTGTGATTATCCTCCTCTGCATTCCTTCGTGTCACAGACAGGCTGTGATGCTATTCAACTTCCTTAAGTGTTCATTCAGCTATAGAGGAGGTAAGCAATTGGAAAGCGATATATTGGGGGGTAGAGTGCTCAGGAAGGAAATCTGTTATGAATAAACTTAACAAAATGGCATGCTCCAGCAGAACCCTACTTTATTCCAATATATTGTGGGGCACTCAAAGGAGATATCTATGTAGACTTTTTGTGAGAATTTTATCTGGAGCTCTGTTCCTCCAAATTCAGGCAGTGAAATATTACTGGGCATAGGTGTTATATATCTGGGTATAGGTGCTGTTTAAGAGCTGCAAGCCAAAGACACCTTTCATATGTTGCATCGGAATTGTTATTACATTCAGGGTGCAATCCTAACCAACTTTCCAGCAACAGGGTAAATATGCAACTCCAAGTATGGAAACAAACATTGCCTTCCCTTGAGGATAGGGTGACCATATGGTAGACCTCCAAATGTACAACAAGGGTCCCCAAAAAGGGTCCCCTTACTTTTGGAGGACCATGTCCTACATTTTGCCCTACATTTACAAAAAACACTTCCTGGGGGGCTTACCTGGTAAGGAGGACCCGCCCTGGTGCTCTTAAGCCCTCCTGGCCGGCCGGGGGGGAGGCTGTAGCCATGCAGAGGAGCTGCGCGGGTGACTTTAACCCCCTGGCTGGCCGGGGGAAGGCTGGAGAGGCGGGGTGGAGCAGCGTGAGTGGCTGACAGCCCCCCCGGCCAGCCAGGGGAAGGCTGGAGAGGTGCCGTGAAGCCGTACTGGTGCTCTTAAGCCCCCCAGCCAGCTGGAGAGAGGCTGCAGCGACGCGGAGGACCCGCGCTGGTGCTCTGAACGTCTTTCCGGCCAGCCAGGGGAGGCTGGGGAAGGCATGCTGCAGCTGCGTGGCTGCCATTACAACCCCCTGGCTGGCCAGGGAGGCTGCAGAGGAAGTGAGGGGCTGGAACATGGGCAGGGCCAATCAGGAGGCAGGAGAGGGACCTACTCCTGGCCCCCCTCCATTTTCCTGTGCTCTGAATTGCAGAGGAGTGTGCGCACTATGGTGCGCACAGAACTTAAAATGGTGGCACCCATGGGCGCCGCTTTCCGGACACAGCAGGGGGTTTCCCTATTATGCTGTATCCCCCTGTCATTTCTGGAGGCATCTGGGTATTTCCGGACGTCTGGACAGCCTGCTTGTGGAAGCCTCTGTGACTTCTCCACCCCCCATGCAGCACATGCCTCCATGCAACATCTATGCTAGTGCTGGGAAGTTGGTTAGGACTTGGGCCTAACTGTAAGATGGAAAAGCTAGTTAACACCCCACAGCTGTCGCTTACAGAGGTATAACAACATTTATCAGAAAAAAGCCATCCCGCTTTTCAGCATTTCAATTGCCCCTTTGCCACCTCTCTCCTCGATAACTCTCCTCAATAGTCCCGCTAGTCTTCTTCTCAGCCTGGCCTGTTAGCAGTTGACAGTTGGAATGTTGGCAGTTGTATCTCCTCAGCCTGCTTGATTGACATGAAATGTTGGCCAGATGATATGAACACCCTTACACACAGGGTAAGGCAGCAATACTAATCACATTTTCCTGGGAGTAGGCCCCATTGAATACAGTGGGACTTACTTTCGAGTAGACATGCTTAAGATTGCACCCTCTGTCTTTTATGTAGATAAGATGTTATAACATGCCTTATCCTTTACCCAAGGCAATTAACAATTATAACAAAAATAAATTATGAGCACAAACCCAATCATGTCTTCTCTAAAGTAAGCCCCGTTGTGTTCAATAAATCTTACTCCCAGGAAAGTGTCTTTAAGATTGCAGCAAATCTCTCTCTCTCTCTCTCTCTCTCTCTCTCTCTCTCTCTCTCTCTCTCTCTCAAATCTAAATAAATTATCATTTGATATGTAGATTGAATAAATTTCCAGTCAGTTGTAAGGGCTCAGTCCAATCCAGTTTTTCTGCTCTGATGTAGCCATGTCTTGGTATGTGAAAAGCAGAACTCTTGCTGTCAAGCCAAGGCTATTGCCTGTCATTCTTCCTCTGCCTTTCTGGTTAACTAGTCTTCCCATCACTTTTCACATCTGCTCTCACATCTGCTATAAGAAAGAAAGTACAGTAGAAAGTACAGGATTGACCTTTTCAATCTGCCCAGGCTGGAAATACAACAAGACTGTAGGAAACCCATGTTTTTTGCAATTTTGTGGTGGGTGTGCTTTTACTATAATCCCAGCAATCAGAACCTGTTGGAGAAAGTCTTCATGGTGTTTGCAAGATGGCGCTCACCACACCATTGACTAGGGCTTGAGCAAAGTGACACAAGTCATTTACTACTCAGCATATGTTATTATTCACTATTCATGTTACTACCACACAATGACCCATGGATTTCATCCCTGCTTCTAGCAAAAGAAATGCTTAGCCTTACAGGGAAACAGAATTCTATGATCTGAAAGCCTTTTTCAAAATCCCTGATTTATGGGGACCTTGTAATTACTGAAGGGTGATGGAAAAGTACTTTGCACTTGGCCAGAGGCACATTTATCTGCTCTTCTTTCATTGATACCAAGACTGATCTGTGTCATTCACAGATGTTAGAGCCAAGCAAATTAAGCCCTGATCTCCTCCATGATTAGATCATAATCTAAGAGGCATGAGTGCCAAACTAGTTACAATATCAGCAGTGTTGAATGACAGATCTGCTTCCAGAGTGTACAGCTTCAGACTACAGTGTGGGGTTGCCTATTTGAATTCTTCCCCTTTAAAAAAAATATCCATGCATGTTAAAAAACCAACGTCCATAAAATGACTAAACTAAAACATTCTCTATAATAAGCTGGTTTTGTACATGCAGGAATTTATTTTATGTGGTTGTAGAGCATTCCCACTCTCCTGCATTGTCGGTCAAGTTAAACATTTCAGAAACAAATGATTCCCATGAAGCCATTGATTCTGTCACTTGACACTCATGAGTCCCACATCCAAGATGCATGATGAGAATGTAGCATCCAAGTCAGTCTTCAGTGTCCATATGGCACCTTGGGGTGCTCTGCATTTATCTGTTTTCCCAGCTATAGAACAGTTAATATTGCTGCTGACTAAGCACTTTTCCATGAACTTAACCATGAACCATGTTTCTTTATCCTTTATGCGGGTCTCATTACTTTAGCCCAAGTTTCAAAATGTAATTTTTAAGTAATTCCAGAACCTGGGGGGAGGATGTACCTGATTGTGTTTGCGTGAGTCCACCTCACCAGTATGATAAATTACTGAGTAAGCCACAAATTTTTGGCTAGACTCAGTGAACTCATGTATATTTTTAGTACATGCCACAGGGAAGCTAAGGGTTGTGTTTTTATTTATACCAGATGGGACAAGAGTGGTTGCTTTTTTCCCCTCTCTCAGTATAGGATATAGACTCAGTTGCAGTAAAACAAGAAAACATTGTTTTGCGATTTGGTTTCATCCTAAATTTAATCAAAACTCAGAAGTTGCCATTCCTGCTCAAAAAATGCAGGTTAGAACTGGTTTTATCTTTAAAATCTAAATGAATTATCATTTAATATGTAGATTTAATAAATTTCCAGTCACTCATAAGGGCTCAGTCCAATCCAATTTTCCAGCTCTGATGTAGCCATAATTCAGCCCTGTGGAAAGGGAACACAAGTTTCCATGGTTTGTGAGGCTGGGATCTGGAGCACACTAATGCTGCTGGGATCCATCCCTTCCTGCTCCCACTCTACCTCCTCATTCCTGACCAGAAACTGACCAGTGACCTCTCTCCCTGACCAGAAACTTCCTCATTCTTCCCCCTTCCACATTCTGCGCTATTTAAATTGTGTACAAAGCACATAAAGTGGAATATGTGCATGATGTGATCTAATTTTAATATCTGATTTATTTACTAAGGAACAGGCACAGCTAATCAACGACGATTAGCAGCACATAAAGACTTAGCAGGCTGCATGTTGCGCTATTGCAGTGTTTCTCAAAGTGGGGGTCGGGACCCCTTTTGGGGTCGCCTAGAGCTTTCCTGGGGGTCGCCTAAAGACCCCTGGGGCAGGAGACCAGGTCAGGCTTGCCAGGCATCCGGCTGTAGCTGTGCACACACTGGGGCTGACTGACAGCCTCAGGGCCCAATCCTATGCATGCCTACTCTGAAATAAATCGCATTGTGTTCAGTGTGTGCATAGAACACACATATCATTTGTAACAATGAAAATACATCCTGCATATCAGATATTTAAATTACGATTCATAACAGTAGCAAAATAACAGTTATAAAGTAGCAACGGAAATAATTTTATGGTTGGGGGTCCCCACAACATGAGGAACTTATGAATGGGTCACGGCATTAGGAAGATTGAGAACCACTGCTCTATTGGATCACAGTCTCTGAGTGTTTGTGTGTGTGTGTGTGTGTGTGTGTGTGTGTGTGTGTGTGTGTGTGTGTGAGAGAGAGAGAGAGAGAGAGAGAGAGAGAGAGAGAGAGAGAGAGAGAGAGAGAGATTTGGTCCTCAAAGTGCTGCACCAAACTGTCCTCGTATTACCTCTCTCTCTCTCTCTGTGACCCTATATAGGTGTCCCTCATTATCCACTAGGGTTCTATTCTGGAACCTCCTATGGATTTAAAAAATCCATGACCCATTTCCAGGTTTATTGCTCCTCTATTGTGCCTAATGGAATAAGGTAGTGCCTCAATATCTGCAGGAGTTTGATTCTGGGACTGGAGAAGGGAATGACTGCTTGCTAGATTGCTTGCCTCTCTACAACAGCAGAAAAGCAGTTTTTATAACTGTTGCAGCCGTTCTTGTCGAGTTAAATCCATGTATATAAAATTTTGTGTATAACAAGTATTGGCATCCATCAGTCTCAAATGACTATGGTAACAAGGTTGGACCTGTATTGCCCCAAATGTTCCTTCTTTAGTTGGCTTAGGGCAGCTTTTTAAGTTCTCCAAATTCTAATGGTTTCTATCCTGGTGATATTTCCATATTAAGGAACTTACTTTAATCATGGGTGTACAAAGCCTGGTCTGCGACCAGATGCTGCCTGCAGCAAGCCTCAGTGTGGTCTATGGCAAGACCCCTCCATCTGGCCTTTGGGCAAGCCTTGTAATCCTCCAGATCTGTCCCTAATACATACATACATATACATATATATGAATACATATGTATAATATGTATATTTATGCAGATTTATTCAAATTTGAAATGCAAATATTTTTTTCTGGCCCCCAACACAGTGTCAAAGTGATGATATGGCCCTCCTGCCGAAAAGTTCGGACTTTTCTATTAATGTAGAGTCTTGTAAAAATGCTATGGTGAGTCCAGGCAAGCCTCGAGCCCCTCTATAGCAATGCAATTCTGGCAAGCAAGTTGCTGCTTTCCCCCTCCCTTGCACACACTTACAGCAGGGATCAAACTCCCTGCAAGTTTGAGAACCACTGAATGGGCTCTACACCACATTTAGTCACTATTTACAGTGAATAATGAAATCTAATAGAATAATTTCAGTGGCTGAAAGTGGCATAGCATCTATAAGATGCATTTATGATGAAAATGAAGGAGCAAGAAACCCAAAAGTTATCTTTTTAAAGTTATCTACAAAGCTATTTGAAGATATTTATCTTTAAAGCTACTGTATTTCTAGGCAGGACTGTATTCTCTAAGGATACCTGAGGATGCTTATATTATCTGAGAAGTTTGCAAACTGTGCAGTTTAACTGCATGAAGGTGGCAAATTGGATTTTGGTGGTTTTTCCCTTGTTACAAGGCATTTAAAGTTGGGCTCCAGTACCAGTGGGGAATCAAATCAGTAGATGCCAAATCCCACCTGAACTTATGAAGAAAACTTCAAGAGAGATAACTTCCCATCATGAGACTTGGGGCACTGAACCAACTCCATACAAAGTGTCACGCACATGGAGGTGCGTTTCTGTATCCTGGGTTCCCAATTGCTATCCATGACTATTTGCCTGCCAGGTTTTAGTATAATAACACACATAAATCCTATTTTTTTTCCTCCTGTCTTACAACCAGTAAATTTAGAAGAGAATTTCTACACTATCCAGAAAAAGTGCTGAGTTGGCAAAGAAATGAGCATCTGTGTTTGTCAAGTTTAGGATAGAATAAAATAAGGAAGTCATAAAAATTCAAGGAAAGAACCTGACAAAAAAAAATTGGCATAAGCTGACCCTGGGAGAAATAAAAGACTTCAGGTGGACCAAGTCCAAAGAAAATACTTTGGACTTATTTCAGTTTTTTATTTTCTTTGGTATTTTAATAGTGTTTCTTCTTCCAGAACTATTTTTAGTGTATGGTAGAACACACTTCAAAAAAAATTTCTTAAGAGGCAGCTCAGAGTGATCTGAATGTTGTCTTATATTTACTATAGTTGCTTCAACTAGCTTTCAGTCTGGCTTGAAAACTAAAACAACCAATGTAACCTGCTATTCAGTGTACTATATTTTTGATTAATTATATTTCTTGTTATGTTTTGATTCTATGTTGCATGCCCTTTTAAAGGCCTTCAGCAGAAAATCCAAATCTGAATAAAACACATCCGACTGTGAATAAATAAATATAAATAAATGAAACTCGGGTAGAGCAATCCAGAGAAGTGCTGGAGCAGGCAGGCTGATATGCTTGCACTGTATCTACTACTTTCTTGGGTTGCTGCTGCTGCAAAGAGGAAACATTTCCCTTTCCCTGGATAGGGCTGCAGCAGCAACAATGGGTCTACTCCAGAGGTGGTGCAGAACTGAGTAGACTTGAGCAGCCAAAGGCTGTTCTGTGCCATTCAGTGACCAGGGTAGGGATCTGGCATATCACCAGGTCTCAACCCCACCTCCCACTGCGTACCCTCCCCAGGACCATTCTCCATCCACCCTGCCCCTGCCCCAGAAAACCCCCTTCTATCTCCTTCCCATCCTCCCCCACCCCTTAGATCTTTGTATCAGCCAAGCTTGGCTGGGGTGGAGGTCCTAGAGGTGGAATTCAGCCTCCCAGGGCTGGTGCACCTCCATGTGCCAGGACAGCTTTCAACCATGACAGCACAAACATTCTTGATGGTTTAACCTCCCCATTCCCAACATTTGCTTCCAAGAACCTGCATGATTAACTATTTTGACATTATTCAAAGGTTACCATGGTTAGAAGGCAGGCAATGAATCAAGATGAATCAAGTTCCCTTTCAAGTGCTCTGCAAGGAGCTGAGCTCCTGCAATTTGCAAGCAGTTTCTACTCAGAGCAATTTACAAGCGATTATCACTTGGGGGGAAAGAGGGGCTCTGCCTCCCAACTCAACAGAAACAAAACTAAAAGTTCATGACTAATCAGATGTAAGTCCCACAGTATCCAATGACCTGGATTGGTTTCCCTTTATATGCTTATGACAGGGCTATATTTAAACAAGAATTTGTTGTAACTTCAGTAGTTCAAAGTAGCTGAACAAAGTTTATTAAAGAGAGCACAATCCTAACCATGTGTTCTATGAGTCTTACTCCCAGGAAAGCATCTTTAACATTGCAGCACATATCCATCAAATACAGGGTGATGGAAAAGTTACTCCCTATATTGTAATTTATAAGTGTTTTAAAATAAGGAGTTACTTTTCCATCACCCAGTATAAAAATATCACACAGCACAGTTGAGCACTGCATTCCATGAGGATTATTTCAGAATGGAATCAATTTAAGGAGCACTTGAAGGATTTGTTAATCTTGGGTATTTATTATTAACAACAAATGCTTCATTTTAAAAAGTCACAACTACTTGAGATGGCTTCAAATGGTCATCTGAAGTAGTGAGAAGCAGAGGAGTGAGTGGCAAACTTGCATTTTTTTCCCATCATTGCTTCAGGATTTAATGCAAAACAATGAGAGATAAGTATACCTTCCATTGCAAGATGGTCATTCTACATGTTTCTGCAAGGGAGGACTCTGACAATACTAAGACGGGGCAACAGACTGAAGCACAAATTAGCCGGGCTTCTTTGGCACTACCAACATTTGATTCTAAAAAATTCTGGGTCCCTGACAGGGTTGGTATCAATTGCGCAGTGCCCTGGAGCACCATCGAGAAAAGGTCTTCTTCATGGGCATGCAAAACAAATGCACCAGACCTCCTACATTCATCTCTCCCTGCCCACCAGCTGCTTATTCTTCCACCATACATTTTACCAATCTGGGTGGACAGGCAGATAATAACATGTGCATTGGTCAGTGAGGGGAAGGAAAGAGGAAGCACCAATGCTACAGGGTTTGTTTAATAACGTTATGCCAGTCACTGTCCAGGCCACTGTGCCACATTATGGCAAGCCTAGAACTACTACCCCTGACCTTCTAACGCAGTGATTTTCAACCTTTTTTCATCTCACGGCACACTTAATAAGGCACTCAAATGGTCAAGATACACCATCAATTATTTTTACCATTGACAAGGCACACCAGACTGTTCAAATCCCCCAATTTTCCTATTAATGAATGTCAGTCTCCAAATTCCCACAGCGCACCTGAGGACTATCCACAGCACACCAATGTGCCATGGCAGACTGGTTGAAAATCACTGTTCTAAGGCCTCCAGGGGCCATAAAATGTTACTTCTAGTTTTTCAGGAAAAATGGAAATTACGTTTTAGATCTGCCAGACCCCTTAGAAGGTTTTCATGCAGAACCTCTCTGGCCCCCAGAATGCTGCTACAGACAGGGGGTTGGACTAGATCAGGGAGGTCAAACTCATTTCATACAGAGGGCTGCATTAGCATTAATGGTGTCTCCCGAGGGCTGCAATCCAATTTTTTGCTTGTCTACTCCGAAGTGCCCTCCTTTCTCCTGGGCTCTTTTTCCCACCCTGGAAAGCTGCTGCTGCTGTGCCTGAGCCTCCTTCCTCCTGGGCACATTCTCTGGCTCAAAATCAAGGTGCGCAAAATCAACTTTGTTGCTGCCACTACTGAGCTGCTTCTGGGGGTGGGGAGATCACTTGCAGGCCACAGGTGTGCCTGCAAAGGGCTGCCAGTTTGACATGCCTGGTCTAGGTGATCCACTGGTCCATTCCAACTCTATGATTCTATTAATCTATGCCTCTGAATGGGGAGACAACAGACATGGGTGTCTCTCAGAGTGGCACAGCTTGGAGGTCATTCACCAACCTGTGAAGCCCAAGAGCTCTTGCAGTCATGGAACCCCCTCTTAGGTATGTAACAGGCAGTGAAATCCTGACTTGGACTGAACAGGGAGGCTGACATGTCTGCACTGTATCCAGCACATGTTTCGGAGGCAGCTACTGCACTACCCTAGGAAGGGGAGGCATGTCAACTTCCCCAGGGAAATCTGCAACTGTCTCTGTGGGTCTACTAAGACTGGAGAGGCCATGAGCTGTTTGCATCTGCTCAGGAGGCATAGTCAGGATCCAATATAAACTAAGAGCCAGAACAAAACTAGATGAGACTGTAAACCAGTGGTCTGGGAACAGGGGTAAATTACCCCAAATTGGGTAAAAATGAAATTCCTGGGGATAATGGACAGTTGAGCTGGTGCGCACACACTTCCCCTTCCGAAAGCTCCAAAGGAGAGCACTACCGCTTCCACCACGGAGAAGTGCTAGTGCTCTCTTTCAGAGCTTTGAGAAGGGGAAGAGTGCGCATGCATGTGCACAGTAACGTTTTTTAAAATGGTTGCTGCGGCTGGCTAGACTTAGCCGCACTGAGCTGCAGCAGCTGGAAATAACCTCCCAGTGTCCCCAAAGACCCTCCCCAGCCAAGGTAAGTAAGCCACTTACTTTACATTTACTCAGAAGTAAACAACTTATTTTATGTTTACACCTGATTTTAAAAATTTAGGACAAAATGTAGGACATCCTACATTTGGGTGACCATTTCCTTCTTTTCAAATTAAGGGGGTAACATCGGAGTATCTAAATATATTTTGGGGTAAAAGGTAAAAAAAGTTCCCTGACCCCTGCTGTAAACCAATCTCTAGTCAAAACAAATTGTTGGGGTGGGTGAGGGTCAGTTTTAGATCAGGACTACAACAGATCAGAATCATTCAGATCAGGGTTAACCCCCTCCTCCTATAGGAGAGACGCAAGCGGTTTAGACGCTGTGCCTTTTAACCAGCAGGTCAGGGTTTGAGACCCAGGTCGGCCCCACAAGACAGGGTGAGCTCCTGTCCTTAGCCCAGCTCTGCGATGCCAGCTGGATCCAATCGTATTGGCTCTGCCTTTCCATTGGACTAATTCAGTGGCGTGGAGAGGGGGGATTTGCTGCTTGGGTAACAGCCTATCCTCCATAACAATCTAACCCAGGCTTTCTTGCTTTGCATGCAGCGTATGCAGCGCCATGCACGATATCATAGTCTTTCAAGACTGACGGAGGCCTGCTGCTGTTTTCCTGATGAAAATCACAGATACTCCTGTGCACAGATACTTTTGCCCTATCATTGCAATAGGAAGATTTTAATCACTATAAGCAGTATGGAAGGTTAATCCTCCTTGCACCAGCATTGTAGTCTTGATCTAATTCTTACTCTTCCCATGGCTGCTTTTAACATATATTTAAAGAAACAGATCTTATCACAAATCTATGAAATTTTTTGTTGCTTTTTGGTCATGAGAGCCATGTACCTGATGCACTCCGGACATAAAATATGCTATATCAATACTTGGTATTAGTTTTAAATTAACAAGACTTGTACATACCAGGAAAATTATTTTTCCACTCACTTTACTTCAGATTCCTGTCTTTGGCACTGTACTGCACATAGCATTAATGAGTTCAGAACAAATTCTAGCTTTCAAAGCTTTTACACCATTACATATTTTCTCCTAATGTTCATTAGATGTTCTGGAATTTGACTATGTAAAATTGGAGGAGGGGATACAATTAAAAGAGGAAAAGATAGTGAAAATTAATTCAAAGCTGATAATCCAATAACACCACTTTTCTTATCGCAACAGCTATTAAAATCTAGTTTAGGATATCCACTGTAATTTTTAATCACAGCCTACTTGGATTATGGATGAGTTCAGACTTGGCATGCATACTGCAGTTTGGCTTAATCCAGAGGGAACTGCAGAATACATACACGTTGACATGGACTAATACAAATTGGGAAAGCATGACCTTTAAATAATGTTATGAATGAATAATTAGTACCAATCTGAATGTTTCCTTACGTTACATAAATGGTTCTATTGCCTGCAAAAATACACTGTCCTGATAAGTGTTAACATCTGTCAGACATAATCTAGATTATAGTCTTTTCCAGATAGTGACTAGATAGAGACAGAATATCTACCAGTCCAAAAAGTGCTGAAGGGGAGGTCGAGGAGGGAAAAGAGAAAGACAGAAAATGGTCACATTAGCTGAAGACAGATGATAGTTTATACAAGGATGCTGAAGGTGTTTTAAAGGAACCATTGTCATCCATCATGTGCGTATTCATTATTTGTCCCACTGTAATCTCTGAGCAAACATTTTTTTGTAGGTTCTCATTGTACTTCAAAAACATGTTTACCAGAGATGATAGAGGGATGTACGTGGATAGCATGGACACTGATGGCTTTAAACAAACACATATAGAACATTGAATTGATGGCATTTCATATATAAGCACTCAGAAATCATCATCTAGCATGAATGAAACATAACTAGAACTATAAACATGACAGAACCATAGTATGTATTATTTGTCAGTGTTTCCAAGTGCCCTGGTGGTGTTTCTCTTCTGTAGAGACATAGGTTTGAATCTGATGCTAGTTTGGTCCTTTGCACAATTCAGAAAAGATTAACATGTGAATGTGTTGTGGAATTAGAAAGGTTCTCTTTTCAGTTTTGATAGATCTGAAACAAATCTAGAGACCTCATATAAGTAGCTCACACACTTTTGCTGTTGAAATATAGGATGTAATCATGCACAGTAATCTCTTGAACACAGGAACTGAATCTGTCGCTCACTAGCATGTTTACATCTAAACCTGCTTAATTTCTTCTGTCAAACTTGAAAGTATTTCTACTATAGCTAAATGTTTTTTTCTAGCCCCATTATACTGTCTTTCAGGGGACTGTTTGAAAATTAATAGCATTAATAAACATGATTGATTAAAAATACCTTAAGACTTCATGCTGGGTGCTGTGAATAATTATGAAATAAATCATTGGGATAATCTTCACAATCAAAATGTCCTTGCTACTCCTTATTTTCATTTAAGATCTAAGGCTTTATACTTCATAAAGGGACCACAGAAAGGTCTTCATTGACCCAGCTCATACCGAAAGTTAGCATTCCTGACCCTCACCCTACAAGATTGGGGGTGCAAGCCTGAGTGCCCCTTAGGTCAGCACAAGTCCATTGTTTAAAACGTGCGGTAATGTACTGGCATCTCTGCACCACAACAGTCAAAGAATACATACATAGCTGTCCTCAACACGGTATCAAATCTACTATATCACATCTGCTATAGTAGTTCTGAAGAAGTTTGGTATACACAGGTATACACAGGTATACATTTTGGTATACACAGGTCACTTTCCATATTAGTATGAACCTAAAAATGATGGTGCTAATTTCCTGCAGTGCAAAAATCCTATACAGGATTTAAAAGATTTGAGAAAGAAACTTAAAAATCTGTTTGGTTTCAGTATTACTATTATCTAGCTGCTCATATTGTGCTGGTAAACCCAGTAGACCTTGGATCCAATGACTTATAGGAAGTCTCTCCCTTTAGGAAGGTGCCCCCCCAAAACTTAACATCAGATAAAGTTCTCAGAAGCTCTCTGAAAATTTGTTTCTGGCTTTTGGTCAAGATGTGTATAATTTTGTATTGAGTACCCTGCAAATCTTCAGTGAACTGGTACATCAGCATCTCAAAATGTGTCACTTGCTCAGTGTGACGATTGCACACCTACCTACATGCCCTTTAAACAAGAATGAACTTCAAGATATGGCTCCACTTCAAAAGAAAACCTCTTAACTGACATGAAACTACCAAATAAATTGTCCTGCTAGGCAACCGTGGTTGGTGCACGATCCCTTTCTCCCACTTCAGCTGCCACCAGGAACCTGAAAGCTGCTGTCAGGATTGCAATGATTTCTTCCATTTGTACTTGTCAAAGCCAATGCAATCTACCCTTTGACATTCAGTTTCCATTTTCCCTTTGGAGATTCCAGTTTAATCTTTATGAAAAATGGAGTGGGGGAAGTGTGAAGACTCTTCAAAGCTGCAAGCACACTTTTCTGGTCAAACAAAGCCTTAGGAAGCAGAAGTGGTAAAATCTCATTCTGCAGCTCAAGAACCTCATGGTTCTTCAACTTTATTATAGGAGTGCAGTCAAAACAATTACAAACACAAAATGCTATCTTTGCCATCAGAAAACAATATGGATTCTGTGGCTATAAATGGTACGTATCTTCACATTTGAGACTGCATCCTGTGACTAGCACAGCCATATCCAGACTATCCTGATACACTCTTGGGGGAAATTTCAATCAATCAATCAATCAATCAATCAGTCAGTCAGTCAGTCAATCAGACTCCTGAGAACTCAAAGCACTCATCCACAGAGCTGTCTACTGCTGTATCTCTCCTTGATATGTCTTCTTTTCAATTTCCACCAAGCTGCATCCTTCAGGTGTCCTAATGCAAAGATGCAGCAGAAGCACCAGCTGTTAGAAAAGCTTTCCTATTTATTGCCTTTCTGCATGAATCACTGGCCTGCTACTAGTAATAAGGAACATTTAGATGTGCAGAAACTCAAGGAGTATGCTTTCCAGCACATGAATTCTTATTTTTTTCATAGCCACCATTTTTGATGTAAGTTTGCAGTGAAGCTTAGCTTTCCATTTAAGAAAA